>OY728155.1:2015625114-2016825114 GCA_963277665.1 Viscum album | reverse complement strand
GAGACTTGTAATAGAGGAGACTCGATGATCACACACTTGTGCCAAAAAATTTGACTGGACTTTTAGAGGTGATAGTTTCCATTATGATCTCTTGTTAGCAGCATAGAGGCCTTAAAGAGCCATTTTTGGTATAAATTTGTTATCCAGAATTCATACATAGATTGAATATTTTAGACAAATAGTGTGGTGTGTCCATAGTGATGGGACCAAGTATTCCTTAGTTGGTAAAAAGGAAGTCAAGACAGCTCACGATGGACTCATGTATATGTGGGTGTAGCTGATTACTCATCAGTTGTCTGGCCTAACACTCAGTGTAGTGGATGTTATGAGTCCTCAATTTTCTACTCTATTGGTGGAGTATGAGGAAGTATTTTCTGAACATGTTCTTGTTTTACCTCCCTATATATAGACATACTTATAAATTGATATACATAATGTTATAACACCGATATCTACACCTACATATCAGATGGCTCCCGTAGTGCTTCCTGAGCAGAGGGTACATTTGGAGGACTTACAAAGGAAGGGCTTTGTAATAACTTGTGTTTCATCATGGCCATCCCCTATTTTGTTTTCCTAGAAGGATGACTGGCTCATGGGGTTTTGTGTATATTTATGGAACTTAAACAATATGAAAATTAAGAAAAATTATCCACTACCAAATATCGATAACATATTTGATCAATTAAAGGGGGCACAATGGTTTTTGAAGATCGACCTTAGATCAGGAAATCAGCATTTATGAGTAAAAGATTAGGAAATACTTAAGATGAACTTCATATGTCCTTGGAATCAATATGAGTACTTAGTGATTTTGTTTGTCAAGATGAACACTCTAAATGTATTCATGGGAATAATGAATTAGATATTTTATCATTACCTAGACCGGTTTGTGGTGCTGTTCATCGATGATATCGTAGTGTATTCGGCATTTTGGTAGGAGCACATGAAATAAATAGGGATTGTTGTGGGAACACTCTGAGAGTACCAAAATTATGGGAATCTATCAATGTTCCAATTTTGGATTCAAGTGGTCCATTTTATATGAAACATAATCTTAGAGTATAGAGTTGTAGTGAATCTAGTGAAGGTTGAGGCAATACTTTCTTGGGATTCACAAAAGATTCATATTGAGTTTCAGAGTTTCCTTTGATTGGAAGGGTACTATCAAAGGTTTTTTACTGACTTATCCAAAGTGGTATCACCTTTGGAAGCTTTGACACAAAATTGGAAGCCTTTTGTGTGGATAGAAAAGTAACAACATTTCTTTTAAGATCTCAAGAAGAGGTTGACGAGTGGTACTATCTTAAGGTTACCCGTGGAAGGAGTCAAGTATGTGGTGTTCTGTGATGCATCATGGATTGGGATTGGTTTTCTTCTCAGTAGATGAAATTTGTGATTTCCTTTGGATCATGCAAGTTGTGATCACATGAGTAGAACTACATGACCCATGATCTTAAGGTAGCAATGATAGTCTTCACTTTTAAAATTTCATGATAGTACCTGATGGGAAAGAGGTTTTTCATCTAATCATAACATAAGATTCTCAAGTATATCTTATCATGGAAAGATATTAACATGTGAAAGAGAAGATATCTAGAGTTCCTCTAGGACTATGACATTGAGATTTTCTATACTCATGGGAAGGGGAACTGGTTGGAATAAGCTCTCAATATGAGATTTAGTTTTTAGTTTATGAATGAGTTATTAGAGTAGTTGAACTCATTTTATATAAACTTTATGGATGGTGATGGAGAAGCTTAACTCTAGTTTATGGTTTTCACCCCCTCCACTCTTACTGTGTGATAGGGAGACATAATATGGGGATACTGACTATGAGACCCTGCATGCTCACATGTCTAGAGGGCAGGCTCCTAATAGATATTAAAAATGTGGGGATAACACCATTATCGTCAGAGGACACATGATAGTACAGGTGACATTATAAGAGGATTTTTTGAACAATTTTCATACATCCCATTAACTGGTACATCCAGGTCTGGGGAAGATATATGGGGACATCTGATGCTAGTTTGGGTGGACAAGGATATAGAAAGGAGGTACATAGTTTTTTTCTTGATGCCTTACTTTTGAAATAGTGAAGGCTGAGCACCAGGTCCTAGTGGGTTTATCTCAACCCCTTGAGGTACCAGAATGAAAGTGGGATGTGATATCTATGATATTCATGATGGGTTTACCATGTATGTCCAGGGAATACGAAGTCATCTGGGTGATCATTAAATGACTCACCAAGTCCTCCCAGTCCCATGATATCTGAGATAAGAGTTTAGTAGAGATATTTGGATGCCCCTATATTTTGGAGATAGTTTGACTCCATGTAGTTCCATCGACAATTGTTTCTGATTGTGATTCTCTCTTTACATCCCAGTTTTGGAATGGATTATAAGAGGTGTTTGGGACCCAATTACACCTGAGCATAGCATTTCACCCACAAATAGATGGCAAGACAAAGTAGACCATTTAGGTCATAGAGTAAATTCCATGGGATTCCATGTTAGACTTTTTATTTAGTTGGTAGGATTAACTACCACTGGTGGAGTTTTCATACAATAATAGCTACTATCCCACCATTGGTATGGAACCATTCATGGATTTTTATGGGTGACCCTATAGGTTTACACTTTTCTAGACTGACCCAAGAGAGTCAACACTCATGGGACTAGAGTTGGTACAAGCTACTACAGAAAAGGTGCAGATCATCCAGGAGAGAATTAAGGATGTGCAGAGCCATCAGAAGTCTTATGCTGACAGGTAACAGAGGCCTTTAGAGTTTGAGGAAGGAGACCATGTTTTCCTTCAGAATTCACCTGAATGGGGATCACAGAGATTTGGTTAGGGAAGAAAACTATATCTTAGTTTCATTTTCCCTTTACAGATACTATGTAGAGTTTATGTGTTGAAATACCACATAAATCTATATCTATAGTTAGATCGGGTACACGATGTCTTTCACGTGTCACAACTGAGGATGTACATGCATGAACCATCTCATGTTATCGATTGGGGTGAGGTGGACATCGAGGACTGATTATCTATTATTGAGTACTCAGTAGATATTGAGGATTGGTAGGAGAGGATCTATTAGGGGTGAAAGATTCATTTGGTGTGTGTTATGTGGTAATATGAGAATCTCAAAGAGGGCACATGGGAGTGGGATGCTCAGATTCATGCTTAGTACCCCCATCTGTTTGAGTAGCCCTTGTTTTGGATTTTTTGGCATATAAATCCTTAAGGTGGGGAGAATGTAACATCTCATATTTTCTAGGTATTATTTTCAGATAATATATGGAATATCTTTGAGACCAGGTGTTGATATGGTGTGCGATTATGAGGTCTGATGCACCCAAAACAAATGATTGAAATATATTAAAATATTTTATATAACGTTTACATTGTTCTCTTGAAAAATTGTAAAACATCCTGAATTATTTTCCAAATCAAAAATTTGAGGGGAATGTCGAGTTAAAAAGAGAATCTTTACCTTATGTGTGACATAGCATTGGTCAGTGTGGGTCATCTGTGAAAAAGTTTTTGTGGGTGTAAAATGTATAAATGAATAAAAGAATGAAATTATTTTATTGAAAAAGTGATGAAGTGACTTGTTCATTAAGTGTATCTTTATGTTATAATTATAAGATTAACCTTATAACCCTAGAACTTCTGGAGGATCATGGAGAGAGAGATCTAGAAATCCTCTCTGGAGAATGAAAATAATCAAAGAATCAATGATCTACACACATCTGTTTTTAGGGATCTCTCTAATGAACACAATGCATATTCATTCATTAATAGTAATCAATCCAAATCATTTTCGGGAATGTTATTTAATTATTTTATTCCAAATTCTTAATTTCATTAATAAATGAAAATAAATTGAAGAATGGATTTATTTTTGGATCAATTACTTTGCGGGAAGGGTTTTATTCCATGTAATTTATATGATCTATTTATCTAACCCAAATCCCCCATTATTGATAATTGGACAATAATTCTTCGAAAATGGTGATAAAACTTCATTATTATGCATTTTCCCTCCTTGATTGAATTCTTCACTTGTTGGATCCTCGTGGTCCTAGATCAACATTTTTGGGAGGTTCAAAATTCAAGTGGACCACTAGATATGAGACATATTGAAACATGATGTTGGATTAGTGTAGATCAGGACGTAAGGATCTCGATTCTATGATAATTTAAATTTTAGAGAATTAGAGGAGGTGTATTGGTCTGTGGATGGGACCACTAGCGCACGTAAGTGGTGAACGGTGGCGACAATGTGTGGAGGCCATGGCAGCGGATGTGATTGATCTGACGAGGATGGAGGAAGCATAAGTAGGTGTGCGGTGTAGGATGCGGGAGCAACAGTGGATGCGAAGTAGTGGAAAACATGGGAGTATTGGAAGACATAGAGTAGGATGATGGGCCAGGTAAGGTTGGTGGTCCAGGTCGGGTTAGTGGATTAGGTCAAACGAGATAGACCCAGGTTGGATAAAGTTCAGAGTCGTTGCAGTCAACCATGGAGGTCGACCATGGTCTCACGACAGCTTGAGATGTTGCGGGCATGGTGACCATGCGGCCAGTCCATGGGCGGTCAACTGCAGTAGCTTGTTAGGCATGGAAGGTGAACTGGCCATGAGGTTCGGTCAATGGGATGACAATCTAGGTGGTGGGTGGATGGACCATGGGGTTAGGTGGACCAACCGTGGAGGTAGGTCTGCAGGCCCCAACAAGTCTATGTACAGCTTCATTCAAACAGTCATAACTCCTAAATAGAGTGTCCAAATAGCTACTCCCCACTTCCAATGTGACCCTGAGTTTATTATGGTTGATTCAATAACAATTTTGGGTACCTTATTTGGGATTAAGATCTCGTTTTTCCTATTTTTTACTATTATATGTTGTGTGTGTTCCCTAGTTCCTCTACCTAAGTGTAAAATGTGACATTACATCTACATCACTGGATTGCAATCCCCTTTAGAGGAAGATTTGTAGATAGAGTTTTGGAATACCTCCATGAGACTAGATCGTGATCTTCTATCATCCTTAGTGTATTTTTTGTAATTATTGTGAACTCCCTGAGTAGAATTTTGATCCTTCTTCAAATAGACGACATCAGTATGGTTTGTGGAATCATTGGCATATGATCCCCTATATAGTGAGTTGATCCATATTAGGTTTGTGGTGATCCCCAGTTGTTCAGGGTGTAACCACATCTTTATGTATCATAGTCTTCTCATACTAGATCATTATCTTCAGGTGGGCCCCAAATGATCTAGACTTCTTCATTGAGTGTCTTTGATGATTTCATGTCTCTAGGAGTGAGTTTTTTCAGAACGAGCATTTCTTCGATTAGAATCTTGTGGCTGGTAGTTGGTTATGAAAATCTGATGGGATGGTGTCTCTCCTAAGTATATCTGGGTTTTATATACTCCGTATATCTATTATACAGTGTTAGATCCTTTATTGAGCTGACTATACTTGGCGTTTCATGTTTAGTGTTTTCATGGTGTCTTAATGAGTATTGTTAAACTCACCCCTACACAGGATTTGCCCACATGTTTCATGTATTATGTAGATGATTTAACTTTTCACGATATCATAGGAGTAGCAGGAGCAGGTGGAGAATATCTGGAGCTGGGATGACCAAGGTTTTTATCGGGATCATACCATTGATGTAGTCCTTTCCCTTGGGGTAGGATGGATTCATTACAGTTTCAGTTGGACTTGTGTACAGGCTCTTTGTGGTGGATTTGTATTTGGCCCCATTTATATTTCCATTACGTCCTATTGTACTCTAGATGTGGGATCATAGTTTTGTTTATGTATTCTATCAGTTGTTTTACATTTTATAATAGATTATCTTGGATATGTGTACATGTGTACAAGTACATAGGAAAATGCCTCCCATTTGTGAGAAATTCCTAATAGGTGTTAGTCACCAGCCCTAACCTATCAGGGGAAAGCGTAGGGTAGTCACAACACCAGCCTCATTGGGATGGGTCATGACATATCCTTGTCATCATAAAGTATATGGGGCATGAAAAGGGATGTGATAATCCTTGGAATATCATCCAATTTCCATCATATCTTATTTCTACACTTTCTTAATAGGTCTTGAAATTTATATTCATTATATGGAGAGAGGTCATTTGAAATAATGATGGGAAATTGTTCAATTCCATCAAAATAGGAAACATATAAATTATATTGAAATTTCTCTAAATCAAATATATGTGATTTTTGGATTGAGAGAAGGGGTTTAGGTTGAGTGAGGTAAATGAAACTATATATCGGCTCATTTTTATTTTCTATGGAAACTGATTAAATGGAAATGTGATTTTTAGAATCTTCAATGATCATCTGTATCCTAGATATAAAATAATCATAAACCAAAATATAGAATTTATACTTTTAAAACCCCAAGTTATGACCCAAATTATCAAAAATTTAAAAATTTGAAAAAGAATCATCGTAAGGGTCATGGAGAAAATGTTGTTTGTGTGTGTCATAGGAGATCTCTTCCATCTAATATATAAGAAGAGCATAGTGCTATTCCAAAAGGTGTTTCATTACATAAAGGATTTTGAAACATAATTTTTATTCCCCAAAATTCTATTTAATGAATACTATTTTGAACATTGATTATTATTTTATGTTTCAATAAAATACCTTCCATGTATGAGAGGATAATTTTCATGGTTTTAGTTATCTTCCATCTCATTAACATAGTGGTTTCCAGTGAATATGAGTTTCTTTAAATGAATGAGTATGACCTTAATTTCTCATATTGTGTGTGTTGTAATCCTATTATAATGTTTCATGATGATTCTTATTGGTTGAATCTATCTACCCTATAGAGAAGTACACACATAGTAAGGAATCACATTAATCAAAGAACATAAATCCTGAAATGCATCAGAAAATAATGACATCCCTGTCATGTAAGGTATCATAAATGTTCCAAGATTATTGAATTTATTTGGGATCACTGGTTTTATAATTGATGATATATTTCTTCTAAGATTGACTCTCTCATTCTAGTTCAATCACTAACTATGGGTGAAGAATTTTTTATGAAATTTGGAAAATTTTTGAATTTGTTTATCTAAATATAAGAAATGAATATTATGTAGTACATTTTAAAATGTATCCATGATATTTTTATCAATTTTTTATCAAAATTTTTCATGGATTTAGAGACTTTTTATGTAAAGGGAAGAGGAATGGATTGTTCATGGGAATCCTTGGTGATTATTTTTTAGCCTTTTTGTTTTTTATTGACATGGTTGTTTTGAAGGTAGAGAAAGAGAGTTTTCAAGAGTAAGACATACATGATGTATAGAATCACTATAAGTAAATGGTTATTTATATATATGAAGTGTGATAATATGTACAAATCCTTTACCCTTGGGATTAAAAAAGGTTGTGATGATAGTCTTCCAGACCTGTGACATTATATTTCTCCCACTGAGTTTATAGTTGTGATATTTGCTTTTTTAATTTTTTTATGGATGCTTGGGTTCATTTCGGGATCGGATAGTAGTATAATCAATTTATTTAATCATATCCTCAAGGCTAGGATCAGGTTTTGGAGGGGGTTATTGGAAATTCTTTTTTGGTGATTAAGGATTTCAGTGTGGTGGTAGAGGATGACTAATCTAACCCAACTAGTTCCTAAATTGTTGAGGTTGGTTGGAATACACTATTTCTTATAGGATTGGTTTTAATTCCAACTATATATGGATTGATAGTACGGTTTTACCTAGCATTATTTTTATAGGGGAAGCCTGGTAATACTTCCACACAACTCATAAAAACTTCTCGTAATGGAGTAAATTCATCACAATAGTGGGTGTTAGTAGCACAAATACCACATTGAATTAGAGTTAGAGTTTGGTATTTCCCTTTGGAAATAGAAATATGTTGGAGTATGATACTTAACTATTTAAACATAATTCCCACCTTTTTATTGAATTCATAACTTTGCACATCATGGAACCCCTCTGATGGTTACACATAACCTTGTCCCAAACAGTTGAGTGTTTTGTACCATGTTTTCAATGAGAGTACATGTAGTGATTGTCGTATTTTCTAATTTTGATCCACCTTGAGTAGAATCAATCATGTTATGATCTATTGGAATTAAATTCATCAAAAATGTAATATTTTAAAATATTATTTCTTATTTGATGGTTTTAAAAACATGAACAAAGCCTTTTAGAATTTTCTGAATATTCACGATGTGTTTTCACATTAGAATGTATTATTTCAGAGATTTCATTACTTATTATTATAGTTTGATATTCTAGGAAATATTTTTCAAGAAAATTTCATTTCATGTCCGCCCAGCCATTGATTGGAGAGTTAACATAGTACAACCATTCTTTTGTATTGTCTTCTAAAGGTAATGGAAATTCCATAAGATTAATAAATTCTTTATCAATTTTTATAAGTTTTAATGTTGAACACATAGTATTATATAACTTTAAGTTCATATGTGGTTCTTCTCCATCCAGTCTATGAAATTTTGGTAATAAGTGATTGATTCAATATTTCAATTCTAAATTACGTGCTTTGCCTTACATTTTAATCTTTTTGGATTGGATATATAAATTAGGAGATGTTAGTTTTTTTAATATCAGCTATTTTTATAAATAATATGAAATCTTATTCCAATCCTGATATTGGTTTTAAAAGAAAATATGTATCATAGAGAGTGTTGATTTATTGTGAATCCTCCTTTAAAGGATCAATTGGTGCTTTTTGTTGTTGATGACACAATATCCTATCCAGTTTGTGTTCTAAATGACATATTTCATCCAATGATGATTGCATCATGAACAAGGCCAACAAATCAATATTCTAGAAAATAATTTTTTAAAAAAATAAATGGAATAAATGACACACACATATATTTAAAATATACCCAATGTTCTTATAAAACAAACAAGAAAACCAAATCACTCCCCAATAATAGAACTTCAATTGGATTGGGTTTTTGTGAAACATAAAATTGATTGTGTTTTTAAACTGTTCTATAGTATAGTGCAGAATATAGATTGTCTCTTAAAGATTATTGGTGATTTTATATCATGTATTCCCAAAAAAAATTAAAAAAATAAAATTAGGGAGGTTTTTTAAAATAGTTTAAAAATAAAATGAAATAATTATAAGAGTTTAATACATGATATTGAAAGTGGATTTTAAAAATATATGATATATTTATGATCATCTCTAAGTTAAAACACCACATGAAAGTTTTTTTTGTTAACTAATTATTTGGTTTTTATATAATACATTAGTTGAGGGCTAAACATGATCTTTTTTAACCACAAAACCACTATAATGATGTACATAAGACAAAACATTTACTAAATAATCATTTTGAAAATTTCAGGACTATTATATTTATTTAAGGTATATTAATGAACATTGAAATATAATTTTTTTTTGTAAGGAATGGGATTCTTATATTGTGCAATCAGAACAATACAAGTCACACACTAAACATTACACACTGATCACTTATGAAATAGAAAATGCTCCAATTAAATAAACCAATAAAAGTTAAGATAAATATAAAATAAAAATTAAAAACAATAATATACACACAATAGTTATATAATTTTATTTTGGGTATCCTTATTCATGTCTGTAGCTCCATTGTAATGAGAACCAATCATTTAGCTCACCGTCGAGAGCAGGAGGAAGCTCATATGAAACGTAGCCTTCATCCTTGATCTCTCATTGAGGAAATGGACCTCATGAACCTCCAATGATATTAGAGGACACATTTTTTACTCCAAAATTGAATCATATTTATCCCTGTTTAAACACACAAATGGGGTTCCCCATAATCCTCTTTATAAGCAAGGTGGAAGGTGGTTTTGGGGAACCATATTTTGAGATACCACTTGGATCATGGTTTTGGGTAACTATGAAATCTTATATCACTTTATAAAAAAACTTAAAATTTCATTTAAAAACCTATTTATTGTCTACACTATAATTTTGGCATCATTTTTTGGCCTATGGTCTAAGATATGGGTGAATTACATAAGTTACCTTGAGACTATGAAGACTGAATATTCACTTCAATGATAGAATATGTCAAGCCTCCAAATAGATGAATTGGGAATCCTAGTATTCTATAGAAATATAACCCACACAGTTGGGAATTAGTATACTAATTTTGAACCCAATTGGATGCACAAAGTATTCAAATCATGCTTATTATTCTAAAATCTTCTTGGGAACTTGTGTAGTTTGTCTCATTTTTCTTAAATTTCATTTTTGTCTCTTGGAATATTCTCCTATTACAATTTATTAATAAAAAAAATTTACTCTTTTTAAACAATATAAAAATAACTAATTAGACTAATTTGGATGTTAAATTTGATATTATATTTGAAATTTACAATACAAAATCAGTTTTAAATAGTTTTATAAGGGTGTAAATGAAATAGTGAATCATGGTGAGATCAAAGTAACCTCATGGTTATCCATCATGCTTATGATCTTCCAATCCCCCACTAAATAAATTACACTATATATTTCCCAGACCATGATATGTTGTTTTATAAACCTATAAACCTTTAGAATTACTCTATGGAAATTCCTCCAATGAAAATAGGTTTGATCCCCATTTTAATTTTTTGATGTTCCATGAACAAGCTGCACCATGTATCTTATCCACGTCATTGATCCTTCAAGTAACTATGCTTTTGAAACTCAATGAAATTTATTATAAAATTTTATGTCTATCTAGTAAATTAAAATCTTCCAATAATTTAAAAAACAATCCTCTATTTTAAACCTTTATCTATCATAAAGTATGATATCATTGGATTGTAAAACACTCACTGAAAATATTTCTCTATCTAACCTAGGAAAGAATGATCACTTTCTACCTCTACATTCCATCATGGTTATGATACTTTTAGGATTACACTATCACATAAAAAACATTAAAGTACTTAGATAACCTTCTATTAGTCATTACTATAGATTCATGAACAACAAAGTCTTCATCACCACTCTTTATTAAGAGTAATACACATGAGACATAGGGTTCTCCCTCTTCAAAAAAATATATGGTCATAGTGGATTTACCTAAATACATTGAAGATGAAGGAGAAGAAATAATATTGTGTCCATATATGGATTATTTTTTATGATAATCTTCACAATATAAAAAAACCAACCTTGATCCATATGATAATCTACATGTTAAAAGTAGACCCAAACATTCTACAGTACTATTCCAAGAACACGCCGCCTAACAAATCATCAGGTCAAATTTTGAAACAATATAGTATTCATGGATCCACTATGTGTATTTTTTTTTCTTATATGTAGTCTAAAAATATAATCCATGACTTCTTCCAGTGTTTTTGGTTAAATCTACTGAAAATATAGGTAAACACTACCATCATATCCTCTGAAACTCCCAATGCCTATGAGAAATTTCATCCACCAGAATATAATCCAACCCACATCAATTTACCATGGTTAATCATGATTACTGTTCCAAAAATGGAAATATTTTTCTTGAGGTAACAATACTACCACTATTATTCCCATACATCAATGAATGTATAACATAAAATAACCCAAGGAGTGAATAACTTGATCATTAAAATATTATGATTAAACAATGATTCCTTCTTATAATGGAAGAACATTTCCACTACATCCAAATAAAACACTCCCTATATGTTTGTAAATTCCTTACCTTAAAATTCATGTTGTTAATAACTAATGGTTTCCACCCTCAGTTTCCTATCATCCATGTGATTAAGATTACAATGCCATAACCTCCATCTTCTGAAAATATGCTAATATGGAGTGAAATAGTCATACTGAAAGTCATCATCTAAAAATTACGATCCATTTTTGACATTTTTATATAACCATGATCCCACTATAATAATCCCTCATATTCCAAAAACATTATTTTCTTCCTCCAAATGATCATTGGAGTCATCTTACAATATACTAGGACTATATATTACTCCTTTCTTCCACTTGTTATCCATAGAAAACCACCAATTTTCACAATATTCATGAGTTATCCTCTAATGAAATATTTTATAAATAAATTCCCCAGTTTCCATCTTAGATATTAAGGGATGAGACCTAGAGAGATAACTGAACAGACCCAAGAGGGCGGTAGAATACTTGGTAGTAAAAAAACCACCCCTATCATATATGGGATTTGTAGGAACCTTTGGAAATTATCATTGGTTAAAATACCTTTCTATCCCAACCAAGAATCCGTAAATATATTTCCTTAAACTTTTACAACTAAATCATCATTCGGGTTATGCACTAACTCATTAGGATACACCTTTTAAAAAAATACATATACTTGTTATAAAAACCTTATGTTTTTATAAAAATATCACTTGTGGATAATTTACTAGAAATTAAACTTCAAAACTCTCAAGGATTAGAAACACCAATATCCTCCAAAGATCGAAGCTTCCACCATTGAAACATATATATAACCATTATTATTTACAACACCATCCTATGGAAAAAATGATCTCCAACTGAATTAGAAGAGCATATGGGATCAATATTACCCTAAAAAATTCTTTAGTAGTCTTCCAACCAAGTGTAAATTGTCTCCTAAATAAAGGGAAAATATTCCACAAACCAATTTCAGGGAGGACTTTTGATATACCCAAAACACCCAAGTACCATCGATATCATTCCACTAAAAATCCTTATATAATCTTAGTAAACTAATTCAACTAAAGGAACCCAAAAATCATAAAACAATGATCTATTTATGAGTCTTGATAAAATTCTCACCAAATACAATATACCAATGATATTATCCAATTATTAGGGATATATTAAATAAATACACCATTTAGAAGTTATGAATATGGATCATGCGAATCAGAATATTCCAATTATCACCACCATTAGTTTTTCCCCAAACCTTAAACATAGAAAATGTTCATCCAAAAGTTATGATATCAGTGACACCAATATATATTTAGTATCAAAATTTTTAAATCTTTACACACTAATCATTTCAATAATATAGAACCATATAGTTATGATTCCCTAGATCACACACAAGATATTCAAAAAATGAAAATGAGAAATTAAGAGTAGTCACTCACTAAATAAAAAAATCCTAGGAAGAATACTTGATTACATGGTTTTTAACATAGTCCTGTATCCCGGGGAGAACATTATGAATCATTTATTCAAGGAAGAAATGTTTGAGTTAAATGGGAAACAACTATTTTAGTAACAATAACTAAACTAATAGAATAAGAGCACTATTTGTATCCATGGAAATGTCCTTCCAAAAGTCATATCATTGTCATAATACACTAATGGTTGCATTAAATCCCTTCAACATTAACATGTTTGTCTTCTGGTCCTTCTTTCCTATCATCCTTTTAGAGTACAACCAACATACTTTGACACTATGTCCTCTTAAGATTGGGTACTCTAGATTATATCTGAATTATCAAATGATATTATGTATTGCACAACCACAAGGATCCATCCCACTGATATAATGAGAATTTACTAGTTAACTAGTTCCAGCACCTCCAGATACTTTTAAGATACCCACTTTTGGCCTCAAAAACATTCAATTTTTTATACCAATATTTTCCCCAATTTAAAATTTCTATTAAATATATCAAGTTACTATTAAATATCAATTCGATGAAATTTACACAATTCCATTACTTTTGAGACCATGAGGAGACCCTAGCATGTCAGCATTAGTGGCCCTTATGTACCTTATAAATTCTTCTCATTCACCTTATCATTTATAAATTAAGTGCAACACTAGGAAATTCCCATTAGAATGCATCACTCCAACCTCTAGAACATATTGGACACATTTAAGTGCACGATTCAATATATTTCTCCTTTTTCATTCCCAGATATAGACACCATTGAAACCTATTTTGTTGTTGTACTAACTATGAATGTCTTGTGTCCTTTGACCTAAATCTAGATATCCATGGTGAATGTGTTCCTTTCTTCATCCAATTGAAAAAGTATTTTCTTCCAGATACTTCATTTCCAAAAAAATCCCATAACCTAACCAAAAAATAGTTCTCACGCTAAAACCCAAAAATTCCATCTAACAATTGGCTTCAATCCTTCTAAATTTCTTTGATATCATATTCCAGGATTCCATTACTCCCCATATTATAGAATTCTACTTTCCCATTAGTTTTTGGATGGTAAGGGGTCTATGTATTATATTGAACTTTATAATTTCTCATTAAAACCTGTATGTTTTTATTTTAAAAATAGGTTCCATGGTATTCGATGATTTATCATACAATTTTGAATTTGAAAAAGATATTAGACCTAGAAAAAGTTCATACAATAGTGCAATCATCAGTTTTGGTGGAATTAGATTCCACCCATTTTGAAATATTCTCCACATATAACAATATGTATGAATATCCAAATGACATGGGAATGATTCCCAAAAGTTATATTCCCCATATTTTAAAGAGCTATAAAAAGCCATTAGACCTTAATGATTTTATTTTCTATTTCATATGTTTCCAATGAGTTGTAATTAATAACATTTCTTATAAAACTTATAGGCATATTTAAATAGTGTGGAATAATATATAAAATGTTATATGAATTTCATCACAGTTTTTAGTACTAAATTATTCACCTATAGGTTAATGTATGAAAAAATTATATAATATATTATACCTCACTTTCAATAAAAAAGATCATAGTAATTTAATCATTATAACTTTTCAAAAGATATGGATTATCCAAAATATAAAACATTTATTCAAATTTGATTCTAATTTTTTTATGTCAGTACAGAAGTGACTGAACATGAAAATTTATTAGAAAATTTACCATATCGATATACCATTATACTAATCTATCAATAAAATTAATTCATTATCATGAAATAGAGACATTTAGTAGTATTTTGTTTCGTATTTCTTTATTAACTTTATGGGGATTCCATCTAAAGTGGTCTTACACTTCATTTTATGCTCCTATTTTGCCTTTTATTTGCAAATCAATGTCCAAAAGAATCAATATCTTCTTTATTATACTTTTCTTTGTTTCTAACTACTTAAATAGGTACCAACAGGATTCATGATCAAATAAAATATTAAATTTATTTCCAATTTAGAATGAAATGAATTTATCTAAGACAAATAAACTACTAAAAACATTTTTTACTAATTGTATAGTGGTTTTTTGGCCATATATATTGTTTGGAAATAATAGGAAATTATATAATTTCATCCTGAAATTCTATGAGACAACACTTCTCAAACAACATGGTTTTAAGAAACACAAAATATCTCAAATGGTTTTTCTCAATTAGGAGGTGTCACTACTAGTGTTATGGTAAGTTTACACTTCAACTCATCAAAATATTTCTAGAAATAATAATTAACGATAAATGAAAAATATTTTATGATTAATTTATATATTGGAAATAAAATCATACCAAAATACTTTGAAAATATCATATAAAATACTATATGTATTAAAAAATGGTCTAACATTTTCCACACAAGTTGGGAAGGGTAATGTATTGATATCCTAAATATTATATTTATTGACTTCAATCCCATGTGAATTACATGTTCAATAAAAATTACCCTCTTAACCAAGAAATGGTACTTTTAAAAATTAAAAAATATATTCTTTTAGTATAAGTTTTGAAGACTTTTCAAGGTATTATAAATGATGATTAAATTAATTTCCAAAAAAATAGAAGTCTTATAAATATACTTCAATACAATACTCTATCAAATCAAATAAAATTATTAACATACATATTTGAAATGTACCTAGTGTATTGCATCATCGAAATGGAATTATCCTATAAAAAGGTGCCATATTGGTATATGAAGGTTTTAATTTTTGGGATATTATTTGTGATGGGAACCAGGAAGAATCCTAAAAATACATATAGAAAAAAATAATGGGATTTTAATTATAGTAAATATAGTATTTTATTCAATAAATGGAAATAAAAAATAATTCATTCTTATGACCTGATTGAATTTTTTATAATAAATGAAAACTATACGACTATTTTGGACTCTTATATGAATTAACTAGTTTTATTAATTCTTCACAATAGTAAGTAAATACTTTTAATGTACTATATGAATTGGTTGGACCATTAATATTTATAAATTTATTAACTAATTTATACAACCAATAACCATTCAATTTATTATTTTAAACACTTAAATATGTTTTTTTGGGTCTTATATAAGGTTTCCTAATTGGTTTTACCTTACTTTTTAGTAGAAATCTATGCATGAATATTTTAGAATAGATTCTAGGTAGCTCAAAAAAATTGTTAAAAAATATTTATTATCTTTTTATCTTGATTGAATGATATATTTCTAGTAATAATTACTAATGTATTGTTTCCTTCCATTAAAAAACATACATTAAATCACTTGGTAATTTTTTAAAATCAAATTTTGGGGTCTAGAATAAATATTAATATAGATCCATCTTACATATATTAATAAAATGAACTTCTTGGAAAAAAATTGAATTTCAATACAATTTTTTTTTATAAACAATCAAATGCATCTATAAAAGAATAATTAACACCCTCTTCAAATAGATTCACCGTATTTTCAAGTTTCTCCCAATTTTTTTAATATAATTTTCAAATCTTAATTAGTTACCAAAATTCACAATTAATTTTTACATTCTATATTCCCTATGTAAAGTAGGCTCTCCAAAGTGTAAAATTGTAAAAGGAGAATATTATAATTATGGATTTTTATATAATTTGAAATATTAAAGTTGGTATTGTTCTGAAAAAAACTATATTTTTACAGTTCAATAATTTTTTATCGCACTAAATATTTTTATAAGTGTCCTATAAAAATAATGATTTACTGTGTTGTTGTCATAACTTATTCCATATTCTGCACATAAGATTTAGATAAAAAGATAAAAAATTTCTCTGTCTAAAATAGACTCCAAATATACTCATGGGAATGTCGTGCATGTATTGGGTAATTGTAAAACCACTCTTATACGAAAATATTTTTTTTATTAAGATAACACTTTTAAGGAAAAGTGGGAAACCAGTCTAGATTCAAAGACAATCAAGCAACATAATATGTTATATCTAAATCTATGATTTTCAATTTAAGCCTTTTAGAGACCTTACCTCTGAGGAGACTCCATTGAAGGATGGTAACATGCTCATCCAGATCCTTATCCTAGGTTTGGATGAGCTCTTCTACATTGATCTTTTGCCCGTTGAAACCACGTGCTAATGTTCCAAGTTGTTTTTGAGTCCAGTCACGCTGCTCCTTGGAAAACATTCCCCTTATGCGCCTCCCATTTAGCCTGTAAAACCACTCTTATTGATTTCATATCTTTTATATATAAAAATATAAAAAATAATGATTCCTGAAATTAATAAAATCTCCATGATCAAAAAATGAATCTATAAAAACATAGATACAATTTTTCAAGAACAAAATTATACCTAGATCTTTTCATTTAGTTAAAAATTTTAGTGGATCATGGAAGAAATGTTTCTCCTCATATTTACACATTTATTCCATTGAAGTCTCAATTTTCTGTACACAATTCCTTGATTAACATAACAAATTTTGGATTTTTTTAGAGCTTCAAGATGAGATCATATAACATTAACATTTATAAGAGTTTATAGAGTTTATCTTTGGATTTTTTTCCAATATTGTAATGTTCTTGGTTTTTAGACGGTCATTTTTTGTTCAATTTGAATATTTTGAGTTTAGTGAGCGGTCCAACTATTATCTTGGTCGTTAGAACCTAATTTTGATAGTTTATTTGACCCATGCAATTTTATAGATATTTTTTAAGGCTCTAATTGTGCCTCCATGTTTTGGAGGGGTTTCGAGAGCATCAAGCTCTGAAATCCCAGTTTCAGGAAATACACAAACTATGGTATATGGTTTGTAAAAACTACGTGGTCTCCCAAGAGAAACAAGTATTCTCTCTAGTAGAATTTTTCATGATTTGGAAATCTATTTAGGTGGGTGTGCATGGACTTGAGTGACCTCTGCAATTTTTTCATAGGATATTTTCACAGTCTATGTATGGTGTTGAAAACTTTTCTACTTGATCATGCATGAGATGTTATTATGAAGAGGGGTCCACATGGTTAGTGCATAGTTATCCAAAATGTGATGGAAAACCATGAGAGTAACTTAAAGAGGTGAAATTATGACATTTAAATTTTCCCATATATCTTTTCTTTCTTCCATTTCTCCTCCTCCTATTGGGATAATAGGGGAGATCCTCCCATTTTTATCCTCCTGAGGTATTGAGGGAACTTCTCTATCTAATCTATGACATTAAATAAATTGGTTTCTATGGATTAGTCTTGTAAAGAATTTTTATCTAATAGCTTATATTTCTCTTTGATATCTCTATATGATGGACTAAATCCAAGCGATCTGTCTTACCCTATTATAAGGGAATTTTTTAAAATGATAATTTTTCTGATTAATCATGACATAGAATACAATATTAGATGATTTAATGTATACTAGTCTATGATAGGTGGTGAGTATATTTATACTTGATTTTGAAAGAGTTTTGTTTTCATACTCTATATGATCCATGTTGGTAGACCATGCGAGAGGCCTAATAATTAAATGTTTACTTCAAATTAATGAATTGAAGTTGAGGGATGTTGTTTGGTATTCCCTAACATATTTATAATTATCAATAAAAGTGGGGATTCTTGACACATCTCGGTTAGGTTAGTCTTGGTGGGTTATTTAAATTAAATAAAATTTCTCATATTGAATTGATTGGTTCCATGGGAACATGTCAGTCAAGGCTTGAGGATTGAAGTTGTGTCTACCAACTTTATTGAGGCAATATGGTTTATTAGGATGGTATTAGATTAGATTATTTGGGATATTGTTATCATAGGGAGGGTGGGATGATCATTAGTTTGTGGTGATGGGTTAATCATGTTATGAGTACTAATCGTGTAAATTGAAATGGTCTTGACCATCAGGATAAGGAAATGTGGTCATGAGGGGATGAGGTGTTGGGATGATGTGGATTAGGTATATGTTTGTGTGATTTCTTCTCATCATAATTGGATGATGCACCATTGGAGTCACATGCACATGGATATGACATAGATGATTAGGTGGTGTTGACCGTTCATGTGGGTAGTTTCCTCAAATAGGTTTCGTATTAAGATGGCGTTCACCATCATTGAGGTTGGAGGTTCTTGCCATAGAAATCGATGTCGATATTGATGGATGATCGGTTAATGGTGATTGGAATTTTTGTTAGGGGTTGAGGCACTCCATGTTAGATGAGGTTGTTTAGATGAGATATTGGGAGGATGAATATCTCTATTCCCCAAGATATCTATCTTCATTCCGATGGTGATTAATATTTACAAGATAGAAATTGATGTTCCTCATGAATGTCAGGATTCAAGAAGATGATGAATTTTTTAGTTTCACTCAGAGGGATCAGGTACTTGTTGGGTTTGTTTTTTTGGATGCTAGTGACTAATTGGATACACGAGGTGTCAGCTACAATGACATGACAATGAGTAATTTATATGAGGTTCATTATGGATCTCAATCTTGTTACTCATCAATTTATTCCTTGTGATTTATACTAAGGGTCATTTCCAATAGAGTTATACATGTGAAGACATGTGTTGTATTCCATTTGTATAATTGGGGGCACATATTATAATGACCTTGGATGAAGTAGGTGATATCTTTCTTATGGAGATTAAGAACAAGGTATGACAGTATTATATTAAATTTTCATGTTATACCCTTTTTATTTATATTTATTAAACCTATATAATTAGGGATGTAATATAGGAACATATTAGTGTTGGCATGCTGAGATTTATTCTCACACCCTACACGAGCCCATCAAGATGCTTATAATATTTATGTTCATGTGATCATGTTAGGGACCGAGCACTAGAGTTGGACCTTAGGGGTCACATTAGACCTTTATCATGGGATGGATGTCAAGGGACTGTGGTAGTTATTACATCTGTTGGATTTTACTTTTGAGTCTCTTTTTGTTCAGTATGATTATGTATGTACATACTTATGGTCATCCATGGGTGACCTTTTCTTAAATTTATTACCTTGTATGACCTATTATTATATGTTTTTATTGTCGTTGTCTAAAAAGGGTATGATTTTTATTATGAATCCACTAGTTTTATCTATTTTTTCTATTATGTTATGTTCTTTCTTCCACTATTGTATATGCACAATCCGTTATTATTATCACCGCCTAGTAGTATAGTATCCCCACTTTCACTTAATCACAGCCTCACAACTAGTCAATAGCCATTGGAATATAGGGAGGCACTCTTAAGGGATAGTGGTCAACTAGCCCTGGGCACCATTTAAAAGATCATCTACGTCAGGGCGCTCCAAATGCTATCAAATACATTTTTCTTCTCTCGGATTTGGTAGAAGTGTTCGAATGGATAAGAATGGTATCAAATTCTTAAATTATTATTGGTATTTCTATTTGTGATATGGTAGTCTAGAGACTAGAATTTATTCATAACTAGGTTCAGATCTCATGTTTGGGTGGCTACAACCCCATGCATAAGTGACAAACCAAGTTTCCAGTGGTGGGAAACAGATGTTCTGATATGATATTTTTTAATTGATTCCATTTTCACCTTGAGTGGCACACATTGGTGTTAAGATTATCTATTATATGGATTTTCCCATTTGATAGGTATTCCAATGGATATTTTCATTTTCTTTTGATAGGAAGATAGGGTGTTTTTATATATGTATGTGTATGTAATTAATTTAAATTGGTATAATGGAATTCTCTTAGAGGAGTTGGTTCATTTAATGTGTCAAAAAAGAAGCTAATTTTTTTTATTATTAGCCTTAGTTTTTTTTCATTCTACTAAAAAATCCTAGAAATTTGGTTCAAATGAAATTTTTGTGTTATGTGATATGTTTGTGATATATGGGTCAGACTCTAGTATGAGTAGGTAGGGATGCTGATGGGGTGAGTTTTTTAATGTGAGAACAATAAATCAAAACAAAAATTTCATGTATAAACACATTGGTGGAATTCTACTCAACTACCTCAGATTAGATACGATTCATGACCTAGTTATGGATATCCAACCAGACATGATGCCATGTGATAATTTACACCTGACTATGAAATGGAGAGGGGAGGGTCTGTGAGGCCGGATATCATAAGACAGGGTTAGATAGGTGAGTTTAGCAGTGGTGAGATGTGATTACTATTACATATTTTCTTATCTGTGATATATACATATTATTGTTTTTTTCCACTGTATTAGTATTCAAGAAGGATTACACCTATATGGATTAGAGTGGAGCGTCAATATGTTGATGATGTAGTTCCTCATGAGAGTTCATAGAATGTGGCCCCATAGGGCTAGGATAATCATGATTCATTGGCACAGGCTCAGGTACAGGTGGTACAAACACAATATAAGTTAGATTTTATTCCTTGGATTTAGATGAATCTCAGAGAAAATCTAGTTCATTTTATCCAGGGCACTGATGAGTGTGCAAAGAGAGTTGATTTGTTGATGTCATACCCAACACATGAGTTCCATTCACAACACCCACTACTATTTCAAGGTGAGAGTAGACCACAGGAGGTAGTGGACGGGATTGATTCATTCTATACCTGCTTCAACTAGTTCAAGAAAATATCGGGCCCGAGGGTGAATCTTCACATGGTCCAAGGAAAAAATGCTAGTGGGATGTATAGGTATAGGTGGGAAGGAATGAGGGACTAGAATGGAAGGAATTTGATGCCATGTTCTTTGTGTATCTTTTTATAGAGAATATAAGAGAAGACTGAGAATAGAAGTTCATTAATATATAGTAGGGGGATATTTTTTTCATGGAGTAAGTTGAAAACTCCATCGACCTATACTAAATTTCACCTACTATGGTTGGTGATGATATCACAAGGGTGAATAATTTTGAGTATGTACTGAGGCATGCAATCAAGGATCAGGTCAACATAATAAGGGTTTGTTCATTTTCAAAGGAAGTCAACTTAGCACTAATAACTGATGAGAATTTGTCTAACTGGTCATATTTGAGTAGGGTAAAAATATCAGGAGATTTCGATGGTGATGCTTTGGGCTTCCAGAAGTGAGGATGTGGGGAATCTCAGTAGAGAATCTTGGAAAGAGATTCACGTGGACCACCAAGGAGTTGGACATCAGTACTATACTTCTAGTGCTATTAGTGATGAAATATCAAGTCTCTATGTGAGTGGCCTCCAACAGAGTGTCTGGCATGTGGCTATATCTTTCATCTTTAGTGGTTCTACAGGAATCCTTCTCAAAGAGTCATGATCTAAGGACTAGGTCATAAATAGTCAGCTGGGGTAGGATCTGGAGTGGTATAAGGAGTTGATACTCGGGATTTATGTGTATGTGGAGGTCATTACAGAGATAGTGAGACCCAACAATGGGGTCAGTGGCTAGTGGGGTCAATGGCTAGTATTTTTTTCATCTCCATGGGGAGGCCAGACCACTAGTAGTTGGGCATTAGGCCAAGTTCACACTGGAGATCTTCCAAATACAAAGCAATTCTAAGATCCAACTATATTTATAGGTATGTCATGGTCATGAACATGTTAATTTTGTTTATTATATGGCCAGTTTTAGTGAATGAGTTGCACATTGGTTGATTTTAGACAAACCATGTGGTGGTTTGTGGGTCGTCATCAACTATTATGTGTGATATATATATATAAGGTTCATAGCACCAAGATTGTCAATAAACATTGATGTTGTGTAGGTTTAACATGATGTGATTTGGAATCCATGAATCAATGCGATGTGGACTATGTATGAGGTGTGTGGAACTGAGACATCTTATGAGTTCTTATTGAGGTGTATGTAATTTTGATCTTATGAAGAGATGCAGGACCTTATGGGTTTCATGTGCGACATGGTCACAAGGTGGGAATCTGATGAGATGCGGGACTTGATCGGTGCTAGATATTACATGGGCATGAAATGAGTACTTTATGAGGTGAATGAGTGATGGTTAATTATGGGGGGAAATTTTAGTCCATGGATGGTTGATGGAACATTAAAATGTTTTGATTTAGGTTCGAGATGCAACTAGGTGGGTAATACCGTGGGGAGCTCTTTGAGGGATTTGACCTATTAATGAATGGGGTAGACTGAGTGTATTTTGATGAGATGGGTATATTAAACACCATATCTGGGTAATTATTTATATCTCAAGGATGATCTATATTAATGTGGGGGGACTATAATGTCATGATTTTTTGAGAATTTCATTTTTGTGGGTAAATTTGATCATTTTGAGTTTTTTGTGTGGGAAAACACTTTTTTGGATATTTGGATCCCAATTTCAATAGATTCTTTGGCCCCAAGACCTTGTTTTTTGTATGGGTTTTAAGGATTATAATGTGACTCCAGGTTTTGGAGGGGTTTCAGGGAAAATGGGCCCTGAATACCCTATTTTTGGGGAATGCATAGATTGGGGTGCATAGTTTGGAAAAATCATCCATCCGGCTAGGATAAATCATGCTTCCCTATTGTTCTACTATGAATAGTTAGGAAAACTATACAGTATGGGTCTCATTGTTGGGTGATACATCTATAATTTTTATTAGAGGGGATTCACACGGTTTGTATATGATTTGGAAAACTATGCACCTTAACCATGTGTGTGTGGTTCTGAGGAAGAGGTATCCATTCAGTTGGCGAACAGTTATCCAAACTATGTGGCCAAACCAGGTGGGTCACTTAAAGAGGTGAAATTAAAAATTTACATTTCCCACTATTTCTTTTCTTTCACTTATTTATCCTCCACATCATGAAGACAGTAGGGGAGATCATCCCATTCTTCACATCCCTAGGTATTGAGGGAATAACTTCATCTATTCTCTGATGCTCAATCCATTTGTGGGTATAGATTCATATCAGTAAGAACATCAATCTACTACCCACAATTTATCTTTTCTCTTTCCCTATGGTGATCTAAATTTGTGTTTTTACCCTATTTTTTGGGCATTCATCTAAACCACCAATTTCTTCCAATTCATCTAGAGTTGGAAGATGATATTATATGAGTGAGTTTGTGTTAGTATGAGTTAGGTCGTTCTTATCATTATCCTTGATTTTGTGTGTTTTTTGGGATTTGATACATGTGTTCCATGTTGGTAGACCAAGTGAGACCCCTAATAATTAAATGGTTTTTTTAAATTGATGAATTGAGGTGGAGGGATTCTGTTTTGTATTCCATAACCTATTTATAATTATTAAGAATAGCGTGGGGGGATTAAAACTGTTTGGGAATGTTAGGATAGGTGGGATATTTAAATTTAATTTAATTTCATTAATTGAATTGTTTGGTTTAATGGGAACATGATGGGAATGGATTATGGATTGAGGCAGTGTCAAAAACCAGGATTGAGGTGGAATGGTTCATTAGGATGGGATTGGAATAGATTATTTTGTTAATTTTTCTCACAGGTTGGGCTACATGATCATCAGTTTGAGGGGATGAAGTTTTTAGGTTACTAACACAACTTTTGTACATTGAGATAGTGTTGCCCATCAGGATGAGTGATGTGGTTGTATGGGGATGAGGTGTCAGGATGATGTGTCATATTAACTTTCTTAGGTGATTCATGCTAAAAATTATTGGCCGATGCACTGTTGGATTACTATTTACATTGAAAGGACTCATACGATGAGGTGTTGTAGACTGCTCATATTTGTGAGGTCCTCTCTTAAGTTGTGTATTATGATTTCATTGACCATCAATGGGGTTGGAGGATCTTTATATATAAATCCACATAGATAGTTATGAACCATCGATTGACAGTAATTTGTCCATCGGTTCGGTGATGGGGCTCACTATATCATTTGAGGCCATTGGGCAATGATATTGGGAAGACGAATATCGTTATTCCTTGAGATGTCATGTTTAGATCTAACAATATTTTTTATTTGGAGGATGGATATTGTTATGTCTCATAATTTTGAGATTCAAGATGATGGTTTATTACAGATATGAGGTATGAGGGAGCAAGTACTTATTAAGTGTGTTGTTTTTGACGTTGTTGAAATACTTGGTGACACGGGGTGTCAGTTGGCATGAGGAGTCAGTAATTCTTTTATAAGAGGAGCCTAAGGGATCTCCAGAATGTTACTCATTAAGGGATGCCTTGGGATTTATTATAAGCATCCTCTCCATTAAATTTATACATATATAGATACATGTTGTATTTCATATGTATAATTGGCGGCGTGTGGTACACTTGCATTTGATGAAGGAGGTGCCCATTTCCTTTTGGATGTTGAGCATAAGGGAAGAAGGTATTATATTAAATATTCATGTTCCACCATTTTTATTTATATTTAGTAAAACTAAATAATTTTGTATGTAAGATAGGAAAACATTTGTGGTGTCCTACTAAAATATATTCTTACACCCTGCACGGGGCTTTTGATATGCATGTCAACCTTATGTATTTGTGATTAGGTAATGTACCGAGATCAGAAGCTGGACCATAAGGGTCAATTTAGATCATTAGCATGAGATGGATAGAAAAGGACCATGGTGGTTCTTGCATCAGCTAGAGTTTACTATTGAGTGTATTTTTTGTTCATTATTCTTTCATATGTATGTACTGAAGGTTATCTACGAGAGACATTGTCTGTTGTTTGTTTCCTCGTATGACCTCTTATGACATGTTGTTGTTTTTTAACCAATGGCATGATTTGTATTATTCTTCCACTAGTTTTTTTCTATTTCTTCCTCAGTTTTATGGTATTATTTATACTATTGTATATACATTGACCATTATTATTATCACCAATTGAAGGTATAGTATCCCCACTACCACCAATTTACAACCTCACTGCTAGTAAAAATCCATTATTGTATAGGGAGGCACACCTAAGGCCTAGTGGTCAACCAACCCAAAGCACAGTTTAAAGTTGAATATGGTTCTGGTCGCTACATGTATCTTCTTTAATTATACCGTTAGTAACGTAAATGGTAATGTATGATCACTTTTTTCACTAATATTTTTTATAATGGTTTTTTTTCTTTATTACTCTTCTTAGGATTATATTACTCTTTATTATTGTTCTACTTGGGTTGTTCAATATTTTTTGGGGGTCATATTTCAGAATATGTTGAATCTATTTTCCAAAACATATTGATACAATTCTCACATTAAATTTTAGATTTTTAATGGTTGGAGCTAGTAGTTTACATGGATTTCTATTCATTATTTTCCAAAGACAACTATACATTTTTTTTATAATTCTTTTATTTGATTTTGAAACATTTCAAATATAGGATATAGTTGCTTTCTTACATGTGTTGGTAAACTGGTTGAGGTCTATTCAAGATATTTCTTTTGCTGAAAGGGTGGTAGTTTGAAGGATTATTAATTTTATGGTTGATTGTATAGTTATTTTAATAGTGTATATTGATGATATTATTGTTAAAATGATGGAATACCTTTATCTTATTGGATATCATATCTATGTTGGACTTGTTAAGTGTCTCTCCATAATGGACTGGGCTATTAAAATTTCCCCTTTTGATAGGTAGCTACACAAATTTCTATTTTCTATAATTCAACAAACTAATTGGTGAAATGATTTGGATTAAAATAAAGAAAACATACCCTTATGAGAATCTAGTAGATTAATTGTCTACATAAGATCTATCCTCCGGATCAAAGTGGTCAGTTCCCCAATATTATACTGTACTAAAGTTGATTCAGTAGACCATACCTCATAGAAACCTATTATAACAACACCTCTTGTATGAATCTTTTATGAATTCCAAGATAACTTCTTTATCATAACATAGGATTCTAATAATACATTTTCAAACAAAACATATCCTAGAAATTCATCCAGCAGAATTATATAACTCTTCAATATATCATGATTGAAGAAAACTAGGAAATTGTGTTTCTTAATGGATTGGGAGGGACATCTTTCACACAACTTCATGAATCATTATAATACCTCCAATTTGTGTTGCACTTTTTTAAAGGATACAAAATTTAAAATTTATATCCTGTACATAATAAATAATCCTAAAAGTGTAGTAATGTGAATGTGTGGGGTCAATACCATGAGGAAAACGTTTTCTAACTCCATCTAAGAGTCTATATTTTCTGGTCCCTTACATTATATTTTTCACTAAGTGCAGAGGTTTCGCTATGTATTTCATAATAAAATATTTCTTTTTTTAAAAACAAAAATGTTTATTAACTATTTATAGAGTTGTTTTAAAGAAAAAATTTAAAATATATTGTACATAAAATGTAGCCTTGCAGATAATGTTTTGGAAGATTTAAATACTCTGGATGTTTATTAAAAAATGGTCACACGTTATGTTACATATTTTATATGTGTGAAAATATATATATTTACATGAGTAACGCTATTATTAAAAATTAAAAAACTCATTTGTGTAAAAAAAAATGTTATATATATAAATATACACATATGTGTATGTATATCTTCATCTATGTAAACATTTTTATTACATTTCCATACATATATATAAATATTATGATATTATATGAATAATAACAATTTATATATATATATGAATACATATATGTGTCTGGTAATATATATATATATATATATATATATATTAGCATGTTATGTGTGTGTGTGTGTGTGTTTCTGTGTGTGTGTGTATGTGTATTGAATAAAAAAGGATATTAAATGATTTTAAAAATAATAATTGTAAAGTGTGTGGCGTAATAATGATAAATGTGAGGATATGAATTTTTATGAGAGAGATAATGTGTTTCAAGTTTTTTAATGGAAAATTAGTGTTTTAAAATGTCATTAATAATTTATTAATAGTAATTGAAATATATTGAAATTTATTTTGGATGTTTTAAAAATGATTTAATTCGGGAAGAATTATTTAATTGCAATAAATTCAATATTATTGTATTTGAATATGTTTTTTGAAAGTTTAATTAGATAAGATATATTAAACATTACACACCATATTTTTCACATGTATAAATATATATTTTTTCATGTGTCATGTTGTAATTAGATGTCTAAAAATGTTTGTGTTATGAATGTTATATATATATACAAACCAAATTTTTATATAAATACATGTCTGTGTTGCACAGTTATATGTTACACATATCTGTATATATATATATATATATGTGTGAATTTTAATTTGTTATACATATACAGGTTTGTATATTGTTACACACACATATATATATTTGTTGTGTGTATATATGTATATATATTTAAATATATATTGTAGTGTTTATATATAAAAACTATATATATGTATATGTGGTTACAAATACATATGTATGACGTTTATAAAAAACAAAATAAAAGAGTAAATGAGATACAAAGAACAAGGGTGAGGTGTTAGATGATGGGGTACATGCAATGTCGTGAGGCGTTTAATTAAATAGGTGAATAATGCTGGTGAATAAAGGGTGATTAGAGGGAGAATAAATAAAAAAGGAAATAATAAGAAATAAATAAATAAAGACTAAAAAGAGATGAGGTATTGGAATTAGAGGAAATTGGGTGTGGAAATAGAACATGTCACATACATGACTTATTTTAAATCTAAATTCCATTTAATTTCCATTCATGCTTTGTTTTGGGGGTTTCCCATGCTTTTATGGAGGAATGGGTGAATTTTCATGAATTGGGCCAAACCGTGAGCCCAATTCTGGATTTAAAAATAAATTTTGATTCCTTTATAACTCCTTTATTTTTCAACATTTTTCATCCATTACAATTCCTAATTTTCATCCCCTGACCTATTAACACCATAATATTAATTTGGACCATTTAGGAATCCCTAATCATGGTGGATATGGGTTTTTATTTAAGGGTTTGGGCCTGCCCGAAAGCTGATTTACTACCTTAAAAATAAATATTAATGTTTTAATATCTCCTTAAATATTTTTGTTTGTTAGGTGATTCCAACTCTCACCCAAGCCCACTTACCTATGGCGGGCCCCCATTCCCTTCTACCACAATTTGGAGCTCAATATAATCGATAAAGTGTTCAAAACTTCTCTGGATTTCAGAAATTGCCCAGATTTGGAGAGGTAAATTGATCCTTTCATAACTCCTTATATTTTTACTCTTTTCCCCATTCCAGTTCCTAAATTATCTCTTAATTCTTGTTCTAACCTACCATGAATGGTTGGATGTTTTCAAATTCATATACCGGTGGATTTTGGGTCGTTTTCTTCAAGATTGTTTTAGGTTAGTGTTTCTCTCTTCAATTCCTCCCTTCTCCTTAGGGTTTCCTCCCTATTTCATGAATTTATAGAATTTCCAGAAGTTAGGGTTCTATCCTATAGTTTTATTTGATGTCTTTTTGTTCAAATATTGTGGTCTAGGGATGGATTTATCTTCCTTGTGGTGTGGCGGTGGTGCGGTTGATGTTTTCACCATGTTTTGAGGGATTTGACACTTTCGATAGGTGGTTCCATGTGTAAAAAGTTATTGATGAGTTATCTTGATGTATTTACTCATTTTTCATATTACTTATATGTTGGGTGGGGTACTAAAACTTTTTATGATTTATTTGGCTAAGTGTTTAATTTTATAGTTGCATTTTAACTTGAAATTGGGTTTTTTTCATGTGTTACTCATGGTGTATTATTTGGGTGTATTTTATAACATATGGAATTGGTTTAATAAAAATTATTTGTCCTTAAAATTATGTTTTGGTAATGTATAAGTGTAATTTGGGCCTAAACAGAGGGTTTTTGAATAGGTTTTATGTGTAAAACATTGTTATACTTCTTGAGAGCATTTTATGAAAATGCGTATTTTCATTTGAATCATTTGTTGTATTATTCAAGGTGATTTTATAAAACATGAATGTGGTTTTATAAAAGTCTCTAGGGATTCCAATTATTTTTTGGATATGAATTGGTAAGGTTTTTGGTCTTAAATTTGGGTTTTGAAATGGGTATTGTGTGCAAGACATATTTACACAACTTGGGTTCTTTTTATGAAAATTGTAAATGTTTTTGTTGGGTAAAAAAAGTGGGAAAAGGGTTCATATGTAATTTTTTGTATGTGTGTTCAACTATTATGGGGTTTTGAATGTTTAAGTTATGTTTTAAGATATCAAACATTTTTAGAATGTTTTGTAAATTTCTAAAGTGTTTTATTAAATTGTGATGTTGGAGCAAAACTTGTTTGTGGGTTGTTTCTTGTAAGTTTGATGATAAAATGATTTGGAAGGTAAAAAGGGTTTTTTGTATCAAGTGAGTGGGATGTTATGAGATTTTTAATATATTTTAATGGTTTTATAAAATTGATTAATGGATTTTTGGAAGTGTTAAAGAAATGTGAAAAGTGTTGTGAGCTATTTTGGTGTGATTCGGATTTCAAAATAAATATGAATGAAAAGTGGAATTTTGTGACTTGTGTTGTATAAATGTGGGCTGTTTGGTGAATTTATTATTTTGAAATGATATTTTCATGTGAAAATTATATTCATTGACTTGTTGAACTTGTTTGAGCACAAAGGGAAAACCCGGGTATCTAGGTTGGTGGACGTGTACTAGTATGCTAGTGAATCCGTGGGGTTTGGCCTCAGTTTCACTTTGCATGATTGATGCTTACAACTCTAAATAAACTATGATGATGATGATTGGGGACCACTAGGTTATGGGTATGTTCCCTACAAGTGGCTCGTGCATGAGAACTGATATTTGTGATGGTTACTCTCACTGAGATACGAGGTACCTGGGACCCACAGCTAGCTAGTACCTAGGGGTTATTTCTCATTGCTTGTGCTCACTAGATATTTTGTGATTACCATTGGTATATGGTATGAGTGGATGTAAAATTCAGTAGCTTTGGTATTTATTTTAGAAGTGTTTATTCTTAAAATTAGCCCACCTGAAAACTGTTTTTATTAAATATTCCATCTTTTAGAAAATGTAACTAGCATTTCGTGTTTTTGAAAACATTAATTCTTTTTTCCTTTAAATGTTTATCACATAGAATATATTAGTGGTGGTATACTATTGGGATTTGTATCACTCCATACTTACACCCTTGGGTGTAAGTATACTTGGTTATTATTTTTTTGTCGCAGGTTGAGTACAGTTTTTAGTTCCAGTGGTTCGGGTTTCTAGCAGGTCCTTGGTGGTGAAGTCTTGCGGAGATGGCTTGAGGGCGGTGCCCCTTGCCAAGAGGGTTCTTGGGCTGTTCCCTTTTGATTTTTTTACCTTTGTTATAGTATTTTTGAGTTGTTTTAAAGTATGTAATTCAGTTATGATTTTTTTTTAAAGATTGGTTGGATTGAAAAATTCAGATTTTTTTTATTGGATTCTTTTGTTGTTTTATGTTTATAAACCCGGGTAAATCATTCCCAAATTTTATTTTATGATACTCCGGAACTTGTGACAGCCTGTGGGGATTGGTAATGCCCTTCGGGACTTGTTTCGGTCCGGGTTGAGTGCCGATTTTGATGGCGACCCGATTCGGTTCGTGACAAAATGGTATCAGAGGAGATTTAGGTTAACTCTTTGTGTCATGTAATTTGCGGAAGAGTCAGGATAGTCTGGAGTTAGGATTGCTGGGACATGGAATTCTAGTTATGGGTAGTGTGAATGATCTAAACACCTCAGTATGGGATTCATGTTTCCAAGAGAATTCGGGATTCATCTAAGTCATTTGGTTTTCTTCGTTTGATGATGATTAGGGGAAATGAAAAGAGAGTTGGGTTATTTGTCTTAGTGAGCTCGCAGGGCCTGTAAAGCCATTTGGAGCCAAGGATATTCCCTGAAACACTCTCTGTGATAGTGAACAGATTGGAATATGGCTTCCAACTATATATACAAGTCACCCACTGAAACTAGTTTCCTCTCGCATTGTTTTGTTCTTTAGTTTTGAACTCTTGGAACTTTGGTTTTAAGAAGCATAATGTTTTTGTGAAATGATTTTAAAATAAAGAGGGAATGGTTTGATTTATGAAATTATGGAACTGAATTTTCAATATTGTTTTGAAATAAAAATTTGTGTGCTTACACCTGTTTTGAAATCATGAACTACATTGATGTTGGTTTTGAAAAGATTTTCCAAACGAATTTTCTAAACAATCAAAGGGTGTGTTAATGGGATGAGATGTTTTTAAATTAATGTGAATATCTTGAAAGTGATTTATTTTCTAATTTTTTGTGTCCTTCTAAAATGTTTTGTAAGATGTGAATTGGGATTTTGATCTTGTGGTTAGCAGTTTTGAGAAAAAGATTGTGTTGGTTGACAGTTTTTGTTTTGAAAAGTGGAAAGAATTTTTTTTGTTTTATCCATTGGTATTTCCATGAGAATAAACATGCATGGGGTTATATGGGATGATGAATGGTTGATGGAATTACTGGATGAGTGTCGGGATGGATATGAGGAGGGTGTCCGGTGAGGCACATAAACATGCATGTGTAAGGCCCATGGGGTACCATTGGTGGATATTCTAACAGATGAGCCGTTTGTTTTCAAGAATGGTTTTTAAAGAAAAACATTATGTATTGATGAATTTTTTTGGATGGATTATGTTATGTGTTTTTGGAAATGTTGTTGTTTTGGGATGTTTTGAGTCCAAGAACCCCTCCTGTTTGAACTGTGTTTTGGGTTTATGTTTGGTCGGTAAGCTGGGTAGAAGGACCGGTTAGTAGTTTCCTCTGAGATATGTTTCAAGACACCTTTATGGTGGCTCCCATCATGTGTTTGGATCTGTTTAATGGATTTTTTTGACCAATAGACTACCTTGGTTGGGTCCTTGGGTTCTCTAATTAGATAAGGTACGCCCCCAGTAATGGTTAATGCATAACTGAAGTGCAACCCGGATTGTTTCTCCATTAGAAAATTCTCCAGTTTATCAATATAAAGAATATTTTATCGATCTTTGTTGATTGAGTCTACAACCATTCTTGTCATTGATTTTTAATTCCTCTTATAGCAGGAGAGTGCTCGTGGAAGGTTGAAAAAGACCTTAGTTTCATATGTTTTCGAATTCATCGAAGTTGGAAGTGGTCTAGGGTTGTTTGTGGTGATGAGTGTCTCTATGGTGTCTAAGAGGGCCTCTGGGTTCTTCATAGTTTATTTGAAGTTTGAGTTAATGTTAAACCACTAGTGTGGGAAATATGGTCACAATAGGATATTGTGGCCACTTTCTAGAATTGTGTGTTGTTTGGGGATCTTGTATAAGTTCCCTCTCCATGCATTGTTTATATTAGGCGCAATGGTCATGTTCGGTGATGCCTTATGATGTCATGTTCCCAATTGAACATAAAGGTGAAAGTTGGGAAAAAATCTGAGAGTCTCTATTATGATGGCTAAATTTCTCCCTTGTAAAAACAGAAAAATATTTCATTTTAGAGGAAGGTGAGTATAGGTGTTCTTTACGTCTATTGTTTCTCACCCGAAAAAACAAGGTGTGCTGTGTGTGCATCTTCAAAGCCCCTGTTTCAATTAATTATCAAGTTAGGGTAAAGTGAGTTTGGAATGTATTATGTCTTGGAAAACTTATTGGGGATTGTGGTGTAGTTGTTGGTTTCTCTAAAAGAAGAATTCTCGTTCAGGGGGTTTCCAAATCCTAACTACGAGGCCGAAGATGCTTTAATCATTTGATCTCCAGCCATAGGTCTCGAAGAGAAGCTCGCTCATAGTCAAGGGAAATCACAGAGTCGTTTAAATCCTAGTACAACGTCCTATCATTAGTATGAAAGATATGAAGATTTTAAACCTATGGTTTCATCATCTTTCTTTTGTTGTTCATGTTCGGTGGAAATAGGTAGAGATCCTTGTACACATGTCATCTCCCAATGTTATTCCCTCCCCCTTTGGTTTCCATTGCATCTTTGGAGAAAGGATTGAAGTTTGGATACACAGGTTGAGCACACGGTTTGTGCTTGGTTAGTAGTGACCATTCCACAGATAACCACCTATATAGAAGGATCCCCACTATTAGTGCATGGTTTCCCAAACTGTGCAGACTAACCATGTGGTCGTCCCATCTCTTTAAAGTTTGGTGTCTTTCTGTACAGGCCCATGCTGGTCGGTTATGATGGTTGGTTCTTATGGTGGGGAGACACATTATGAGGCTTATATAAGTTATTTTGTAAATTTCTGATGGGAAGTATTCCCTTTGTACTGGGGCATCCATTCAGGCCTCTCCCTGTTAGTGTCTTGATTCTTTCTCGGAAAAACAACATTGGTTGTCTCTTATGGTGGGGAGCCTATTTTTGTTCCCCCATACCAGTAACCCAAAATTATCCATGGTCTTTTCTTGGCAGTAGGTAGTCTCATTCGAAGCTATCAAGATACCTAAATCTTCCTTGGGTAATCATTGAGATTAGAGGGTGCCCAATGGTTTAGTTATAGCAAGGTAAGTGTAACCTTGTTCAATGTTGTTGTTCGTTTGGGTGAATTGCTTGAGTCTTGTTTGGATAGTGTTTAAGGAGTTTTATTTTGGGATAAAGTATGAATGTGATTGATCATTTCATGAAAGTGGTTTATGTTTTGGTTTTGAGAGTAATCCTTCATTAATAGATCACTGGAGGTGTTTGGTCCTTTGGGGGTGAAACCTGACAAGGGAGTACCTCTTGGTTTCTCAGTTCAGTTTGGTTGTTTCTTTGGCTTGGATGTGACTTTCTGGGGCAGAAAGTTTTGATGGTGCGGATAATTATCACATAAATGACTTATTTTAAAGTTAAATTCCATTTAATTAACATTCATGATTGGTTTTGGGGGTTTTTCAAGCTTTTATGGAGGAATGGGTGAGATTTCATGAATTGGGCCAAACTGTGAGCCCAATTCCAGATTACAAAATAAAGTTGGATTCCTTTATAACTCCTTCATTTTTCAAAACTTTTCATCCATTCTAATTCCTAATTATCATCCCCTGACCTATTAACAAAACCATATTAACTTGGACCATTTAGGAATCTGTAATCATGGTGGATATGGGTTTTTATTTAAGGGATTGGGCCTGCCCGAAAGCCCATTTTCTGCATTAAAAATAAATTTTACTTTTTTAATATCTCCTTCAATATTTGCGTTTGTTATGTGATTCAAACTCTCACCCTAAACCAATTACCGAAGGCGTTCCCCCATTCCATCATACCACAATTTGGAGGTCAATATAATCGTGAAAGTGGTCAAAAATTCTCTGGATTTCATAAATCGCCCAGATTTGGAGAGGTAAATTGATCATTTCTTAATTCCTTTTATTTTTATTCATTTTCTCCAATTATAGTTCCTAAATGATCTCCTAAATCATTTTATAACCTCACATTAATGGTTGGATGTTTTAAAATTCATATACTAGTGTATTTTGGGTCATTTTATTGAATTTTTTTTAGATAAGTGTTTCTCTCTTCAATTCCTCCCTTCTCCTAAGGGTTTCCTCCCTATTTCATGAATTTATAGAATGTCCAGAAGTTAGGGTTATAAACTAGTGTTGTATTTGGTGTATTTTTTGTCAAATATTGTGGTCTAGGGATGGATTTATCTTCCTCGTGGTGCGGCGGTGGTGTGGTTGATGTTTCACACCAAGTTTTGAGGGATTCGACACTTTCGGTAGGCGGTTCCATGTGTAAACAATTATTGATGAGTTAGATTGCAATATTTAATATTTTTTAATATTACATATATTTTGGTTGTGGTGTGAAAACCGTTTATGATTTATTTGGTTATGTGTTTAATTTTATAGTTGCATTTTAACTTGAAATTGGGTGTTTTCATTGGTTACTCGTGTGGTATTATTTGGGTTTTTTTTATAACATATGGAATTGATTTACTAAATATTTTTTGGCCTTCAAATTCTTGATTGGTAATGTATTAGTGTCATATGGGCCTAAAAATAGGGTTTCGTATTAGGTTTTATGTGTATAATATTTTTATACTTCTTTATATCATTTTATGAAAATGTGTGTTTTCATTTGGATCATTTGTAGTATTATTCAAGGTGATTTTATAAAATTTGAAAGTGGTTTTATAAATGTCTCTAGGTATACTAGTTATGTTTTTTATATGAATTGGAATTTTTTTTGGTCTAAAATGGGGGTTTTGAAATGGGTTTTGTGTGCAAGACATATTTACACCATTTGGAATCTTTTTATGAAAATTGTAAATCTTTTAGTTGGTTAAACGAAGTGGGAAAAGGGTGAATATGTACTATTTGGTATGTGTGTTCAACTAATATTGGGTTTTTAAAGGAGTAGTGATGTTTTAATATGTCAAACATTTTTAGAATGTTTTTTAAATTTCTTAAATGTTTTATTAAATTGTGATGTTGGAGAGAAACTTGTTTGTGGGTTGTTTTGTGTATGTTTGATGATAAAATGATTTTGAAGGTAAAAGGGTATTATGTAACAAGTGAGTGGGATTTTATGAGAGTTTTAATATATTTTAACGGTTTTATAAAATTGTGTAATGTATTTGTGGAAGTGTTAAAGAAATGTGAAAAGTGTTGTGGGTTATTTTGGTGTGAGTCAGATTTCAAAATCAATTTGAATGAAAAGTGGACTTTTGTGACTTGTGTAGTATAAATGTGGTATGTTTTGTGAATTTATGATATGGAAATGATATTTTCATGTGAAAAGTATATTCATTGACTTTTTGAACTTTTTTTATAACAATGGGAAAATCCTGGTATCTTGGTGGGTGTACGTGTACTAGTATGCTAGTGAATCCGTGGGGTTTGGCCTCAGTTTCACTTAGGAAAATTGACGCTTACAACTATAACTAAACTATGATGATGATGATTGGGGACCACAAGGTTATGGGTATGTTCTCTAATAGTGTATCGTGTACGAGAATGAATATGTGTGATGGTTACTCTCACCAAGATATCAGGTACCTTGGACCAACATCTAGCTAGTGCTCAGGAGTTATTTCTCATTTCTTGGGCTCACTAGATATTTTGTGCTTACCATAGGCATATGATATCAGTGGATGGAAAATTTAGTAGATTTAAAATTTATTTTAAAAGTTTTTATTCTTCAAATTAGACCACATGAAAACTGATTTTATTAAATGTACCATCTTTAAGAAATTTAAACTATCATTTCATGTTTTTGAAAACTTGCATGCTTTTAATATTTAAATGTTTATCACATGGAATATATTAGTGGTGGTATCCTATTGGGCTTTGGCTCACACCCTACTTACACCCTTTGGTGTATGTAGACTTGGTTATTATTTATTTTCTCATGTTGAGTACAGTTTTTAGTTCTAGTTGTTTGGGTTTCTAGCATGTCATTGGTGGTGAAGTCTTGTGGAGATGGCTTAAGGGCGGTGCCCCTTGCCATGAGGGTTCTTGGGATGATCCCTTTTGGTTTTCTACCTCTGATATAGTCTTGTTGAGTTGTTTTAAAATATGTAATTCTGTTCTGATTTTTTGTAAAAGATGGTTTGGATTGAAAAATTCGGATTTGTATTATTGGATTCTTTTGTTGTTTTACATTTATAAACATGGGTAAATAATTCCCAAATTTCATTTTATGATACCCAAGAACTTTTTCTAGCCCGCGGGGATTGGGAATTCCCTTTTGGCCTTATTTTGGGCTGGGTTGAGTGTCGGTTTTGATGGAGACCAGATTCGGTTCGTGAAGGAACATTTGATAGGAGTTATAAAATTAGGGAATATAATAATAGAAGAAAAGTGTGGCCTTTTAAATAATAAATGTTTGGTTTTAAAAGATTAATTTGAAATGGGAAAAATTGAAACATAAAAATTAAATAATAAATTTTTAGTATTTTTTGAATTAAATGAGGAAATTAAATGAGGAAATTAAATGTCAGTAATAAAAGGAAAACATGTTTTGGTAATTAAAAATTAGGTAAATAAATACCCTATGTTATTCAAATTTTATCTGTCAAATTTCCCTCAATAATAATCGTATTGATGCACCATCCATTCTGTTGGATTTGTCTTGATAATTAGAAGTTAAGAGAATAGTTTTTTCACCGGTATTGTGATAAATTTTTTAGAATTAATTAAATACAATTTTTTTAGATAAATTATTAAATATGTAGATCCTGATTAATATGTTTTCACACCAGGTTTTACGAACATTTCTCATCTATGTTGGGTCTGCAATTTGAGGTAGGGGATCCTTCAACATTATTCATTGTGTATCATGAAGGTAGTGTATACCCTTGTTTTCAATTGGGAAGATAGTTGCATAGGATTAATAAAAAATTATTGATTTGAATTAATGGGGAATGTGATAATTTCTCCTAAATTTTATATTATTTCCTCATGTAATGGATAATTGTTTCCATATAAATATTCATTGCATGCATAAAGAATTATTATCCTTATTATCACATGTTTTGATAATTTTTTCAATTTAATGATTATCTTAGTGAGAGAAAGTGATAAAATCATTTAATTAATTATTATTTCCTTCCATAAAAAGGAAGCACTCGCGTGTTTTTTATTATGTTGTAATACATATTAACGGATTATGCGTTATTGAATCCTTGATGTAAATCATGGTTGTTGAAAGATTTTTTTGTGTTCTTTTGATATGAATTGTGAATTTTTTATTTCTGTGATTGTTTTTTGTCACATTAGATGAAAATGGTTAATCAATTATATCTATTTAATGAAATAGTTTCCCAAAAATAATTATGATTTTTTTGAGAATTATTGTAAATAATGACATGAAATTTGATGAAATCCCATTTTTCCTAAATATGAAAAATGTTATGTCTGTTTAATGTGTGGTTGTGATATGTGGAAGATGAGATGAGAATAAGTTATTTTCTGATAAATTCATGGGTATTATGAAATTAAATTATAATGTTAAATTTATATGACACTAATTGAAATAGACAATGAAAGAATAAATTGAATTGTGATGTTTGGTTTACGCAGTTGATGTTCATATGAGAAATAATGGGATGGATAAATAACTGCGATTAACAAATATAATTGGTTGGTAAATGAGAAATATTGGTAATGTATTTTTTGAAATGAAATGCAGCTAGTCCTTTGTGGTTTTTTTATGTGGTGTTATGATTTTAGGGGTGAATGTGAAAGTGGTAATGTTGTGAATTGGTTAGTGGTTTTATTGTAAACCCATAGGCTGGGGTTGTGTGTTATGATATTAAATATACATTGTATATTATGATAGTTTATATACACACTCCACTCACATTTAGAACCTAATGATAACAACCAAATGTTATTGGTGATTTTTTTCCAGCAACTTGGTAGGAGGATGGATGGTCGACTACTTGCTCTTCCTCACCCCCTCTTCCAGGAATTGATGACTCACATGGGTTGTTATGGACAGATGTTAGAGGTGCCACTGTCTATATGTAATGTGATGAGATTTTATGGAACATGTGTCTTAGAGTGAGATGTGAATAGAATACTTATGGTTGGGGTCATGCATGGTAGGAGGAGGGTACAATGTTGATGTACTTCATGTTCCCGATATCTTACTACATGGGTTATGATATGTAATGATATATGATAGCCCAAGTGTCTACGAGAAAGATGTGTTGTGATTTAGAAGATGTTGGAGTGGCTGGACGCAATAGTTTGGGGGTGTGAGAGCAGAAAATCAGTCGGGAAGCGATGTGGGATACCCTATCATCGATATGTTTTACATGGATTCTTTATTTGGTGGGATATACATGGTGGTGTTTAGGTTTTGTTAGATGACTTATTAACGTTTGATTTGTTCTACTACTTTCTCACGGGTGCATTAGCATGATCTTTTTACATGAGAATGAGAAAATTTAGTTTTCCTTACAAGTATACTTGTATGCTTAACAAATGTATATAAAACTATTTTCATGTTTCCTAGAGGACTTCATAGACAAGGATAGACATTACATGCTCGAAACCCTGGAGTTGTTGGTGTATCACTACCTTAGATTTTATTTCTGCGACTTTCAGTTGGAGACTTTTTCCTATATATGTTTTATTTACACATGTATTTTGGGATGAATTTTGGGTTTTTTCATATATATATCACGGAGCTTCTTACATTCGATTTATCCTATATCTCGATCTTTCATTATTATAAGGCATAATGCCTCCCATTTATGGGATTTTCATACCCTTGGGGATAGTCCCCAACCCAATACCTACTAGAGGCGAGACTATGGGGTAATTATACCCTCCCTTAATTGTGGTATATTTGGAGAGAGGGGTCATGATAGAGTGGTATCAATCTCAATGGTTGAGGGATATGATGAAGTTCTAAATTAGGAATATTTAGGATTGCATGGGTTGGTAGGGAAATGATTTTAGTTTACCTTGGTTGTGGAATAGGTTAGGGAATAACAGCTAGGTCATTGGATTTTAGGGCCCTCATGATCTGATGCATGGAATCTGAGCATACCGAACAATTAAGTAAGGTGGAACTGCTTATAAGATAGAGTTCCAAGATAGGTACATGACTAATGATTTAATGGGTTTGTGATTAAGAGAAGGGGATCAAGGAAGTTAAGGAAATTTAATGAAATAAAACATGTAATTTTATGTGCACTAATCTCACTTTTTCAAGATATATTTATTATTTAATTTTTATTAGTTAATGAATTAATCATATAACCGAAAAGAAAAGGGTAAAAATTACGGTTAAATGCCTTTAGATATTTGTTTGAAATATTATTGTAGATTGAATGTAATTTTTCCTTTCCTATTATAGAATGATTCATAATTAATTGAATTTCATTTCCTTCCTTAAACCATATTACATGTCATTTAGTTTCCCTATTATTTAAAATTGTTGGCGAAGCATGATTGCTGTATTTTTTGGTGAAAACTGTTTAATTTTGAAAACCCTTCTAAAGTATGTTACCATGAGTACATTACACACTAGAATGGAAAAATAAATTATTTTGAAACCATTCCTATATGTATTATAGTTTCAATGTGATTTAATATGTTTTATGTTGATTTCAATTTTAATTTATCATGAGAATATGTTATGGAGTTGTTGTAAAATTTCAGTTTGGACATTTCTATAATAATATTTTTAAATTACCATCCCGAATTTTGGAAATTCCTTTGAATTTGAAAAGCTTTCAAGAATAAATTTCTCATTATTTTGGAATTATTATTGTTCATCAGTATTGATATAACCATATGTGGTAAGCATGTGTTAGGGTTTAAATTCCTGTGATGTTTATTTGGAGAATTATAATCATTCTATGTTGTAACTTGTTGAGACATAAAACTATTTATATAATTAGAATTATTATTTTATGTTTAATAAGAATTTTTCTATGCTGAAATAACTATTCATCACATGTTAACTCATGAGTTGTTTGTTATGGGAAGCATGCATAATGTTGAGAACATTTGCATTGTAACATGGAAAATTCTATAATGTGATACTTGAGCATATAGAATGTTTAATATGTTGTATTTAAATATGGAATTATAATAATGTTATCCATATTATAGTATATAAGAACATTTTGATCAGTAATTAAATTATTAAATAATTTTTATTTAGATCACTATAAAACATGAAACATCTTAATACAATATGATTAGTTTTAATTTTATGATTATAGATCATGTTTTATTTGTAAAATTCTGAATGAATATTGAACATGATGTGTTGTAAAACATGTGTTTGATGATTCTTATTAAACATTTCCAAATGTTAGTGTTATTTAAATTAAAGGAATGGTGTTTCATTGGAATGGATTTAGAAATGTTTAATGTTGTTTATGGTTCCATTGTTATCATTTCACTAAAGTGTTTTCATTTATTGCTAAAAATAATGGTTTGTTATAAATCATTGATTGTAATTTAATTATCAGACATATAAGACTTTTTATGTGACTACATCATTAAAATCACCATTCATTTAAATGATACTCACTTATATGTGGTTAATCAATGGGTTTCCTATGGAAAAAGTTTAAATTTTGTGAGAATGCCCATGATAAATAATGAAGTGAAGTAATGTAAGCCCCTAAATAAATTTAGAAGCCTAAATATGTTGTTGTTATGTGTGTTTTTTCTTATCGTGTTTACTTGTGTGACGTGTGAATAAAAAAATTGAAGTATATGAAGAGGGAAAAAATGATCCATAATCCAGATGCTTTATACATTGACATGATTAAAACCATGGGGGTGAGTCAGTGCCACCCAAATTAGATAATATCTTAACATATGAGAGGTAATTACTTGATTTGTGTTGTTGAGAATTTGATGTGTGTGATTATAGTGGTTATTTTTAATTGGGCTAGTATGTAGGAAGAGATGGAGAATGTGGTTATTTCTTGTAGATGGTAATGTGGTGAGGTGATGTTGTTGTGTGAAATATCTATTGGATATATTCATTGGTTGGAAAGTTTTTCTGGTTGTTGTGTCGTGCAGTGGTGGTGTTATATGTTGGATGAGACATGTTGTTATTAATGAACTGTGTTGTCTTATGGTGTTATTATGTTGATGGAATCCTTAACCTCAAAAATTTTTTAATCACTTAAAGTTAGTAATAAAATAATATGGTTATTTTGGAAATCATGAAATGAATTAAGAGTGGATTTCTTCTCATGCCTAAATTTATTATAAAGGAAGTGACGATAATTCTTGACTATAAAATTGTTGGTTGGGTTTGTTGTGTTTGATCTTATATTTATAGTACGCGTTATGACCTAAAACAAATGAAGAGAGGGAAAATATTTCCCACATAATGACATGTTATATTACTATTGAATTATGCACATTCATATTTCTGTTGCAATTATATGAATTGAATTTCCTTTATATGAATTCTATTCCATATGTTTTAATGGATTGCATGGATTCTGCACAGAATATGGTGATGTGGAAATTGTTTATTGGGTGACCAATTTTTTTTTACCCAGTTTATTTGTATCATGTGTATTTGATACCCTTTCATATTAGCAGAGCTTGGTGTGGAATATTTATATTCTTCGATCTAACATCCCAGATTGATCACAATCTATTTTCTACAGTTTTCCACTATCTGATGTTCTTTTTGTTGCTCCAATCAGGTTACGCCACTTGTCTTGTGAACTATATTGAATTTGTTTACGTGAACCATCCTGTTGATCCAATCCGTTCATGTGGATTCCATCCCGTATATCCTCCTTAACTCATTGATTTTGTCGCTCCAAATTTTGATTGGAAATAGTGTGGGTTTTCTTCAGTGTGTTTAGTTATCTCGAAGAGAAAATATATATTTCGAATCTTATAAGAATAATGGAAAATAACCCAGGAGATACCAAACACCTTCACTCCCTTTCTCCACTATACCTAGCACCTCCTACAATCGGAGATCTTCTCCGGTGGAGACTCAGTGGAGATCATCTTTTTTCTGGTTATTTGAATGACTACACTTCAAGTTGTACCATTTGTTGACATATTTTCATCATATCCAAGATAAATTAAAGTTTTCTTGACTCTATAGAAATTTATTCATACTTTGTCATGTATTCAACTGTATCCTTCTTTGGTGTGTTCGTGAATCATTCTAAGAGAGGATGATGTTGAATCTACATGACAAGGCTGACCAATTCCACCTAATTCAGCAAGCATGACCTCTTCAGATAGTTTTTATGGTCCTTTACTTTTTAAATTTGATCTGTATTTTTTCTTTCATTCTTTTCTTGCATCTAAATAAAATAATTTCCCTAGTGGTGTTCCTGTTGTGTACATAGGTCCCCTTGGAACCGAATCATGTTACATTAATTGTTCTCTTTTTTTCTGTACTGGTTGTTTATATCATTCCAATTATTTATTTTTAATTATTGTTCAAGATCCTATTCTATTGTAACCAATCTGTTAACCTAACATATCAATATTCTCACCATTAAACGTGATAGTTGATCTAGGAATATTTAGGGTTTACGTAGTTAACCCCAATAAGTGGAATCAGAGCCAACTATTTTGTTTCCATGCGTTCAACTAACATTGATATTGATATGTTTGATGGTGAGAATGACCTTAATCTCGGGAGAATTAAAATGATAGCACTATTAAGTCACAATGACCTAATAGATTCCCTTTTCATCCCTATAGAGAAGATAACTATCACTGCCCCTGATGAGAAGGTTTTTTTCACCTATATTGATGTCCCAAAGGGGACCTTTTGTAAATCCCATAGTCTTATACTTTTATCATTCAGAGACAAAGTCTTAATAGAGGTAGCATATAAGTCTTCTACTACTGGTATATGGTCTAAATTGAAATCTATTTGTATGAATAAATCTATTTTTGGAAGACTATATGAGAAAATTAGATTATATACATTCAAAATTTTCCTTGGAACAACAGTCAGGATACACATTGATGAATTTAATAAAATCATGTTAGATATGGCAAACAATGACATTAAACTGGATGATAAAGTTTGATATATCATATTGTTAACATCATTATATTATTTATATAACTCTATTAAAGACTCTATGTTTTATGGTAAAGAAACATTAACTCTTGGAGAAGTAAAATATATTTTTATCTCTAAATAAAATTAAAGAAATGGTAGTATAAAAACCTAGGCCGAGGGTTTAAATTTTAGGAATAGAGGTGAGCATAGGGAGAAAAGTGATTCTAAAGGCCGAAGTGAGTCAAGGGGTTGGAGAAAAGATAGGGACCAGTCTAAGAATCATATAATCAAGTATAAAGTAAAGGTAATAAAATGTTTTCAATGTAAACATCCTGGACATATTAAGAGTAACTCTATTAATATGATGGGTGACTATAAATATATTAATACTGATCATTCCCTATTAGTTGAATAAGACTTTGTGACTTCAAATGTGTTAAATATATCTGATGTAGCCATCTCAGATGAGTGGATCCTAGATTCAAGATTCTTAATACAAATGTTTCATAGGAAGGGATTCATTACTGAATTAAGTGAATTCATGTTTGGTTAGGTCTTTGTAGGGAATAACATGAGCTACTACATTATGGGTATATGCTCAATTTCACATGAACTTCATGATGGGACTATTAAATATCTTATGGAAGTTAGGTGGGTACCCAAATTGAAAATAAACATAAAATCCTCAGTAATCCGTGACCAAAAAGGCTATGTATTCATGTCTAGATCTATAATCCATAGAGTTTCCTGAGGACCCCTCACAATTATTAAAGGGACCCTAAAAATGGCATGTATGTTAGATGGAAAATTGTATATAACCCAATTGAATACCTATTATAGTTCATAAATTAATTCCACTACCTTGTGGAATAAGATACTAGGGAACATCAGTTCCAAGGGCCTTAGTCATCTTAAGAAATAAGGCCTTCAAAATAACATCACTCCTAGAAGCCTACCCTTTTGTGAAGAGTATGTATATGGGAAGTCTAGGAGAGTGAATTTTAGTAAGTCTATGTATAAGGGTAAAGAACCTCTTGATTGTGTACATTCTTATTTATGGGGTCCTTCTAGGGTAGCATCCCATGGTGGAGGCTTTTACTTTGTGACCATTATCGATGACTTATCTAGGAGTGTATGGATTTATATACCTAAACAAAAGTCTTCCTTTAAAACTTTTATGAAATGGAAATATAGGGTGGAGAGTGAGAGTAACATGAAACTTAAGGCTTTGAGTGCTGATAATAGTTTAGAATATCTATCTATTGAATTCATTGAATATTGTCAATCTGAAGGAATAAAAAAGTTAACATACTATTGTGGAAACCCAACAATAAAATGGGTTATTAAAATGAATGAACAATATTATTCTTGAGAGGGTGAGGTTTATGATATCCCAATCCAAACTCCACAAGTCCTTTTGGGATGAGAATATTCAATAGTAGTGTACCTCATTAAATGTTGCCCATCTTCCTCTGAATCCTATAAGACACATGAAGAACTATGGAAAGGTGCACACTGAATCTTTCACACCTTATGATTTTTGGATCAATATATTATACCCATTCACATGATGAAAAGCTATCTCCTAGTGCAGTTAAGTGTATATTTGTGGGCTATCCAAAGGGTGTTAAAGGGTATCATATATGGGTAGATAATATAGGCTACCAGAAATAAATCATTAGCTGAGATGTGGTTTTCCTTGAATCTGGTATGTCTAGTGATATTGAACATGAACCATTTGTATCTCTTGATGATGTTTCAACACCCTCATGGCGTCAAACTTTTTAGGATTAGAAGTGCCTTTCGAATTCAGTGACCACAAAAAGCCCACCGTTGGTTCTCTACCTCATGTTGTCCTAGCCCAACCTAAATCTGATTCTAGTTTGGAATCAGAACAAGAGGTCTAGGAACCGGATGATCTGAGAAAATATCATCTCACCCAAGATAGAGAGAGGTGAGTTATTTTACCTGCATCCCACTTAAACCAGGAAGACATTACTTCATATGATTTCAATGTAGCTCTTGAATTGCTTAATTATGAACATCCAAACTATATTAAATCCATTAATTCCAAATAGGATATTATTTGGCTGAGATCAATGCAAGAGGAGATTAATTCTATTATTAAGAACAATACCTAGGGTGTTGTTCCCAAATCCATTAACCAGAATGTTTTATGTTCTAGATGGATTTATAAGAAGAAAGAAAAATAATGTATAAGATCCTAAAATAAAATTCAAATCCTGAATACCAGCTAATGGTTTTCAATAGTGTGAATTCATTCATTATATTGAAATATTATATCCCATTTTCATGAATTTATCCATTTGAATTCTTATTTAATTTTATGCAAAACATGATCTTCATATTGAAAAAATTCATGTAAAAACTACTTTTTAAATTGTTATCATTGATGAAACAATTTATGTGACTCCTCCTGAAGAATTTTTAAAATGATTCATACTGAATCATGTTTTTCTTCAACATAAGTCCTTGTATAGGATCATGTAGTCTTCCAGAAAATGGTATAGAAATTTTGATTCTTTTATGATTGAAAACCAGTTTTCTAGAAGCAGATTTAATGCATGAATGTATTTTAAGGTTGTTAAACATGAGTATGTTTACCTTTTATTATATATTGATGACATGCTTTTAATATGAAAAAACATGAGGTATGTAAATTCTATTAAGCACCATTTTAATTGTGCATTGGAAATGAAAGGCATAAGCCATGAAAATAAAAACCTTTTTATTACCATAATTAGGGATAGGAAGGCCATAACGATGTATTTATCACAATTTTCTTATGTTAGGAAGGTATTAATGATATAACTATTTGAGAACATTAAACTTTTAAACATTACATTAGGTTAACAATTCAAACTTTCCTTGAACCAATCCCCTAGGACTGAAGTTGAAATTTCTTTTATGAATAAGAATCAATATGAAAATGTTGTAGGATTTCTTATGTATTCTGTGGTATATTCTAGGCTAGATGTAGCCTTTGTTGTTTGTACACTAAGAAGGTTTATAGGGAAATATGTTAAGGCTTAGTGGCATGCTTTAAAATGTTTATTAAGTAATGTTTCCATGTCATATAAATTGTGCATTCAATATGGATTGATCACTAGTTTTAATTGTGATATTATTTTATTTGTTGATTCTGATTATGATAAAAAATATTGACACCTAAAAGCCTATCATTGGGTTTATATTTATTGTATATGGGGGATTGATCTCCTGTAAAGGAAACATGTAATCATTGGTCGCACTTTCCACTACCCAGGCGGAGTAAATTTCTTTAACAACAGCTATTAAAGAATCGATTTGGATTAAAAAATTTCTTTCTAAATTTTCATTATCTTTTAATAGCATAGTGGTTCACTGTGATAGCCCATCTTCCTTAAATTTTTGTAAAAATTATGTATTCCATGGTATATCGAAGCACAAAGACATTATGTTGCATTTTTTAGGGATATTATAGAATCTTTTAAAGTGAGTGTCACAAATATACTCACTAATGATAACCCGAATGATATTTTTGTTGAGTCAATAAGTTTCATAATGAATTTTCTGTTCCATTATGTTTTCAAAATCACAAACACATTTTCTTACGGAATATTATCTTTCTCTATGAAGTATTTTCTTATGGAAAATTTACATTCCCTAAAAATAGTTTTTACCTTACATATGGTTTTCTTTTCCTTATCTAATGTTTTATTATACCATGTATGACTATAATTTTATTAAACCAAAAATTGGATCCTTATCTAACCTAGAACCTTGAAGTTCCATAGGAACTTATTTCTAATGAATTGAAAATCAGATTTCTTTTGAAATAAAACAATGATTTCTTCTGAAATCTGAATTCAGTTTCTTCTGAATTAAGAGAAGGATTTCTTATGAAATCATAATCCAATTTATCATGAAATGAAACATCAATTTATTTTGAAATCAGAGTCCAATTTATTCTAAAATCATACATTGATTTCATCTGAAATAAAACTCAAATCTCTGCTCAAATCAGAATCTAATTTGTCCTGAAATCAGACTCTGATTTCTGCTAAAACCAGACTTTGATTTCTACTAAAAATAGACTCTGATTTCTACTACAATTAGACTACAATATCTTCTAAAATCACTCTATAATTTCTCCAAAATCAAAATTTTGATTTCTGATGAAATAAAACTCTGATTTCTTCTGAAATAAGACCCTAAATTCTTCAGAAATCATATTCAAAATTCATTAGAATTTAGACTCTGAATATATATTATTTTAGAATCATATTTTTCATAAATTTAGACTCTGATTCTTAGATTCATAAGAATATTATTAAATGATTTTATTAAATTTATCTCATTTCCTTAAAGTAACATTTCATTTTATCGAATCCTAAATGTGACAATGTTTCATAATCATGATAATGTTTCCTGTGTTTTCTCACATGAAACGATGTCATACAATTTGTTTCTAAGGAAATGTTGGCTGAGTGACACGTTTAAAAGTCCCTTCGGAAATTAAAGGAAAAATATGACCATTGGAGGATGAAGCCAATCATTGGATTCCATGCCAATAATTACCCATCATTTTCAACTTATGATATAATGATTGTGTAGAACTTCTATATGAAAAATTCTAGAGAGATAATTCATGCTATGAGAGTTGTGATCAAACAACCCTTGTGCGAATGTTTTGAACAAATTTTTTATCCTACCTAGTGTGAATCTGATTATTGATGATCAATCAGGGGATTCTAGGGATAAAAAGATAGAGGTGTTGACAACTTTAGCTATCAAGGTATTGCAGGGATAATAAGACAGATTCTAATATTCTTATTTATGGCTTAACCTATTACGGGTAAGACATACTTTATTGAATGTATAAATCAAGGGAACATTATCCAAGGTTATTGGATACCCATCTCTTTGGGTTAAAATATTTCCTTCTCATTTACTTATCTTTGTTAATTTTTTTTAATTTCATATCATTGTGTTAAATAATGAAAGAATATATTTCTTATAATTTATTATACTTTTATACTCTGATAAATAAGATTATATATGCTTTATGGTAGGATAATTCTCTATGTAAACTTGTCTTAAGTTTCATTAATGGATCCATATTATCATATCCTAATAATGTTAATATCTTAGTTTAGAAGAAATGACAATATGTTAATCCATGTAGTTTAACTTTGTTAAACATAGATTTTCTTAAATGATTAAAATGATTGTTTTTAAACCTACATTTCACACCACTCTTATAATTGATCATCTACATCTATATTTTGATCGTACAGTTGGTATCATAGGAGGTCTCTAAAATAATTATACTTGCATATAATTTTTCTTGCTCATATTTTATTGTTAAAAATTTCATGTTCAAGTTTTTCTTTAAGATTTTATTCAAAAAATCTTTGGATACTAAATTGTTTTGTGGAAAAGATATTTTTTATTTTCTTATATAATAGCAGGAATGAACATTGGTTCTATAGATAATTTAAATCATACTAGACCACCAATTTTTTATGGCAATGATTATGAGTATAGGAGTGATAGGATGAAGACATTTGTTATAAATACTAGAGTGGATAATTTTTTCATGCTCACTAGAGACTATATGATTCCTAATAAGGAAATCAGAACATTAAAAAATCATTAAAAAAATATTAACAACTAAACTATAAGCTACACAACACTCTTTTATGTTCCATGACTAGAAATATATATATTCAAATATCCTCAAGTGATGCTACCAATAGTATTTGGAAGGAAATTTATGTTAGATAGTTTGGAACATCAAAAGTGATAGAAAGATGAAGAGCTATGTTAAGATCTAAATATCATGGATTTTTATTTCCTTACAGATAACCAGTTTTCATTGTTCAACAAATATTTATCACATTTGTCAATAGTATTTAGTCTATTGGTGAGAAGGACTTGATGATGAAGTTCTTGTGGATAAAATAATAGATATTATGCCCAATGATTGGGAATCTAAGTGAATGATTATTTATGAGAATATGATTGTTTCAAAAATCACTCTTGATGAGTTATTTGGGACTATTATACAATATGAAAGAATTATTAAGAGAGATTTTGAGATCAATAAGAAGAATAATGGTAATGGAAATGTTTCTTTCACTACTAAATCAAATCATATGAAATCCAAAACACAAGAAAGAGTTACAAGTTCAAAATATAAGAAATCTATTGCTATATCTGATTCATATGATAGTGATCTTTCAGAGAATGAAATTTCCAATATTTATTAAAAGATGAGCATGAATGTGGTAAGAATGATTTTTAATATAGATACAAGGATAAAGATTTTTTGTGGATCTATAAAATCTAAACCATTCTTCAAAGACACCATTTAGTTTTCTCAATTTCCTTAAGCTCTGAAAGGCTCATGATGTTTCATTTCAAACTCTAATAGAATCCAATAAGGAACTCAAGGACTAGATAATTTATAGAAAAAGGTTGGTGGAACCAAATTTATTTGTCAGGTATGATTATCTTATTTCAAAAATCATAGTGAAAAATAGTTGTGAATGTATATAAATAGACAATTCAATAAATTATGATTCCATATATCCTGATATTATTATTGAATTCTATGATCCATTTTAGTTTTGTGAATAATAAGGAAGAGAGATGTTTTCATTCAGAAGTTATGGTAACAATTATTCTTTTTCTTTCAAAAAAGCCGCCAGTTTCTATGATATTTATTATGACGAGGAAGAAATATTTTTCTCACAAAATTTTTTAGAAAAGCACGGTTATATTGAGAAGATCAAGGAAATTGAGTTTCTTGGAATTAACAGAGTAAATTCACCAAAGATTACTCATCATTGAACCAATTATATATTGCTAGCTCTATTAATATAGGGTTTCACATTCCGAGAATGAGAAACATGGATTCCCTTATGAAATGTGATATCATCATGGTGGATTTCTTGGTAAAACTAAGGAAGATAAATCTCATCATGTACATCCTTTTAAAAATCAGTAATATCAAGAATAGAAACATCAAGTATCAGATAACAATGTATCCTGCAATCTTTTCAAATATTATTGTATTGTGCCTAGAATCTTTAAAAATTCATTTCATCATAAATTCGTGTGTTTTCAAGAGAATTTTGTTGACTAATGATACTCTGAGAAGGATGAAGATTAGTTTTAGTATTAATATAGGAGAGTTTTTTGAGCTTCTTGAAAATGTTGATTATGCTACCAGTAATAATGCTGAAGCAGAAAATGGTTCCAACCAAACCCCAAAGAAAAGACAAGATAAATTACTTCAACGAAAAGAGAAAGTACCATCACATGAGTCGATATCTTCTCCAGCCAAGCCAAAAAAGAAAAAAAATCATTTTTGATGATGTTGTTTATAAATAGAGAGAGTAGGAGAAGAAAAATAATGAAGAAGATATATTTTTGGGTTTGACCTTAATAAGGATAAGGATTTAAAGATTAAAGTAGCTGAACATCTTGAGAAGCCAGCTAAAGAGAGAAAGTTAAAGGAGAAGATGTCAGAAGCAGGTATTGTTCAATATTTTCTTAGAGATACAGAGAAGACATAAGAACAAGTTTAGGTACTAGAATCCTTCTTGTAAGAACCAGTTGAAACTGAAAGTCTATGTGAAGATAAGGTAAATAACTTTATTTCAATTCTAAACCCCATTGTTGAAGAATAAGTTCTACCAGAAGAATAAAAAGAAGAAGAGAAAGAGGTAAGTGATGATGTAACAAGAGAAAAAAAGTCCTTCTGACAATTTTTCCATTAGAACTTCCAAAGATGAATCAACCAAAATAATTTTATAAGATCAATTAGTTCTAATAAATGATGATTCTCAGGATGATGTTGATAAACCTTCAAATGATAAATGTCGTAATTATTATTTTATTTATCCTAATGGTGATAAAGAAATTCATGAAAAATTACTAATAAATATGTTGATGATGATGATAGAATAATTCATGTTTCTGAAAGTGAACATGATACTCAAAAAGTTGATAAATAAATCTCTAATGTTGAAAAAGGTAAGGAAGTTGTTGTTGAAACACCAAAAAAATATTAATTTGAAAAATACAAGAAGGAAGTTATTGTTGGAATATCTATGGGAAAAGATAAAGGTCAAGATAAAATTCTCTCACCAAGGGAGGAATCAGCTTCATAATTTTCATCTTCCTTAGGACATGATTTTGTTGATTAGTCCTTGAAGAAACTTGTGAATACCATTCCGTTATTTCCAATAATTGATTCTATGTGTCAACTACTTCAACAAACAATCAATCAGAAGTCAGATTCAACAATAATTCTAATGGAAAGTTTTATAAAACTTGAAGATTAGTTCAAGACTTTTAAAATTGGTTATGATTCCCATTGGAGATCCTTCAATGAGATAAATAAGTGGTCCAAGTCCGTGATTAATGATATGAAAATTATGGATGATTTCAATGATTCAGTCAAGGATGTCCTTGACAAGTCTGATGACACAATAAAGAACCTTACAACAAGTCTTTCAGAGAACCTAAATTAAGATCACGCTACCCAGATTCAATAAGATAATGATCTAAATGGGAATTTGATTTTTGTTTTTTTAAATATGAAAAGGGAAAGGCAAATTGGGAAAGAGATGGATGAAAATTTAAAAGAGTAATAAGAAGTGATAAAGTATCAAGTTTAAATTCTTAAATATTAGTAATAAAGGATCATAGGTCTTGAAAAGAAAAATTAGAATCATGACCAGTTGATGAAGAAGTATGAAGATGACCACAAATAGATGGAGAAACTGAAGAAAACACTAAAAAAATTAATTCTGAAGGAAAATAAGGATGAATGATTTCTCAAATACAATATTTTATTGTATTTTATTTTTAACATATATTACTATATTAATGAAATTTTTTATCTACCCATTGTTTTTTTGTATGTTCCTATCCTTTCAGGTTTATTTTTTTATTCCCATCTATTCCTTTTTAAAAATAACAATGGGGGAGAAAAGAATGATAAAAAAGAATATTAATAATGTTATTTCTTAAGTAAGGGGGAGATTATTTAATAAACAAATTCATAAGTAATGAAGAAGTAATTTCTCTACAAAACAAATGATATGATCCTTAGGTAATTTAAAACCTAAGGGTGAGGTAGTCATATTCTTCATGAGCCTTAATCAATGTAAAGGGAAAATAAGTAGTTCTTTTGAGATAAAAAATGAATTTTTTGTCCTTATATTATATTATGGAAATTTGTTTTTGCTTTCCAAAAAGGTATATATTTTTGATTCAATAAGTTCCCTAATGAAATTTCGATTGCTTTATGTTATGAAAATCAAAAACAAATTTTCATAAGTAAAATTATATTTATCTAAGAAATTTTTTATTATGGAAATTTTTTTTCTCTAAATTTTTTTTTACCATACTATAGTTTTCCTTTCTTTATCTAATCCTTTATTAAACCAAGCCAAACCATATTTTTATTAAACCAACAATTGGATACTTATATAACCTTGAACCTTAAAGTTCCTTAGAAACTGATTTACCTAGAATTGTGAATCATATTTCTTTTGAAATCAGACTCTAATTTCATGTGAATAGATATATCAATTTATTCTGAAATCAGACTACGATTTCATCTGAAATCAGAATCCTATTTCTTTTGAAATATGACTCTAATATCTACTAAAATAGAACTTTAGTTTCTCTTGAAATCCAACTCCAATTTATATTGAAATCAAAGTATGATTTCTTTTGAAATCAGACTCTGATTTCCTCTAAAATAAATCTCAAATTTCTTCAAAATTCAGATTCTAAATTCATTAGAATGCAGACTGTGGTTCTCTGTTATTTTTTAATCTAATTGTCCATACTATTAGACTCTTATTCTCACTTTCTTAAGAATCTGAATAAATTCTTTTCTTATAGTTACCTCATTTCCATAAAGGGACATTCCATTTTATCAGATCTTAAATATTATAATTTTTCTTAAGAATTATAATGTTTCCCATGTTTCTTAAATTAAATGTTTTCATAAAATATGTATCTAACTTATTGTGGGATCTTTGACATGTGTAAATTTCCCTAAAAAATTCAATGAAAAACATGATCATTGGAGGAGGAATTCGACCATTGGAAACCATGCCTATAAATACCCAGCCATTTCAACAGTCGATATGATGATTGTGCGGAACATCAATGTGCTAAATTTTAGAGAGTGAATTTGTGATGTGAGAGCTCTACTCAAACCTTCATTCTGTGAATGTTGTAAAAAACTTGTCAAGATTTTAACAACTTTTCCAACCAACCTAGTGAGAATTCGATTGATTCTGATCAATTTAGGGATTCTAGGGATAGAGAGATATAGGTTTTGATCACCTTAAAGATCTAGGGATTGCGGGGATAGAAAGACAGATTCTGATATTCATATCAAGGGATTACCCTAGTGTGGGTAAGAAGACATTATTGAAAGTATAGATCAAAGGACCTTTATCCAAGGTTGAGGATACCCTTCTATTTATGATTAAATATTTCCTTCTTGTTTACTTGTATTTATTACATGTTTTTTTAATTATACTATATTTTTTAAATGAAATAATGTATAAATTTCGTATAATTTCTTATACTTCTATATATTGATAAATAAGATTCTATACTCTTTAATGTATAATATTTCTCTATGTACAATTTTATTATATTTCTTTATCGGAGCCATATTATCGGATCCTAATCAATTTAGTTTCTTAGTTAAGAACTAAAGAGGGTTTGTGAATCCATATTTTTTAACTTTTTTAAACATAGCATTTCTTAAAGGATAAAAATGAGTGATTTTAAACATAAAATTCTCCACTCTTGTAATTGAGCATCTATATCTATATTTTGTTCTTACAAGTTTGACTAAGGATATTAGTTATATAAATTCATGTAATGTCTTAAACTTATGAATTTAGTACCAGTTCTTTAATGTAGGGTGCGAGATCATCATCACTGGATTTCATATGATTTCAAGGTGGAGATCGGTTAAATTTATGCCCATGAATATTTCTATTTCAATTATATGAATTCAATTACCTTTACATGAATTTTAGTCTATATCTATTTTCATGGTTTTCATGGCTTCTGTACCAAATACTGTGATGTGGTATTTGTTTATTGGTTTTCCATTTTATTTTCATTTACATGGTTTATTAGTATCATGTGTATTTTTTATTATTACCTGTTAGCATCAATTGATATGGATCATTGATTATCTTATATCTAACTTCCTGGATTTATCCCGGTGTATTTTCTTCGACTGTGCTTGACGCCTTGTGATTTCATCATCTCCACTCGTGTTGTACCACATGTCATGTGCGATGTATTGACTTCAGTTATGCGAACCGTCATGTTGATCACATCCATTCACATAGATTCCATCCCGCATATCCTTCTTAGACCATTGATTGTGTTTCTCCCATTTTTGATTTGAAATAGTGTGGTTTTCTTCCGGTGTTTTGTGATATATTGGTGGAATAAGCATTGTTCTGGCTCTGTGAAGAGGAATGGTGTACCATCCAGGAGATACCAACCACTATCACTTCTGTATGCCACTATACGTGCCACCTCCAGCATCCACAGATCATCTCCATTGATGACACAGTTGGAATCATCTTAGTTCTAGGTATTTGGATGACTGTGCTTAAAGTGGTAATAATTGTTGACATATTTTCATTGTATCCAAGATCTGGTATAGCTTTCTTGGCTCTATATTGATTTTTTCTTTCTTCATCATTTATTCAACTCTATCCTACTTCAGTGTGTGTTTGAGTCTATCTAGGAGTTGATGAGACTGGATCTATATGACAAGGATGGCCACTAACACCTAGTTCATAATGATCGGCCTCCTCGGATAGTTTCTATGGACTTTTACTTCCTAAATTCGAGTAAGTATTTGTTCTTGATTTCTTTTCTTAAAATATTAATTTAATACTTTCCCTAGTGTTTTTATTTCTATGAATGAAGGTCCCATTAGGACCGAATCATGTTACATCAGTTGTTCTCTTTTCTTTTTAACATAGGCTATTTATATCGTTCAAATTATTTTTTTTTGTGATTATTGTACTTGATCCAATTCGATTATAACCAATCTGTTAATCAAACACATCAATTTTATAACATTAAACACGATAGTGGATCCATGTATATTTAGGTTTTACATAACGAACCCCAAAAATTATGATACATTTTAAAACTAGGTGGACGAGTCAGTGCTGCCCAAAGTTGATAATAATGTGGTGCAGTGGATGAGTTCCTCGGATTTTTGTGCCAAAGACATCTCAATATATGTTTATATAATTTCATTTGGTTGGATGAAAATTGTTATGTGAAATTTTTCATGAGTGTGATCCAAATAAATAATTTTTTTTTGAAAACATTGAGAAAAAATTAGGTTAAATTAATGGATAGTTCAACCCTTTTATTTTTTCTTATTTACATTTCATGTCATATTTCAAATTTAGGACTCTAAAAAAATATTTCAAATAAGAGTCATGGGTTAAAAATAGTTAATGTTTGTTTTTGAAATAAAATATTTAAAAATATAAAATAAAACATTATTTTAAAGGATATGAAAATATTATGTGGAAAAAATGACTTAAAATAAAATCTGATTTGATAAATTGTTTTTTATAGAAAAAATATATTTAAATATATGGTGATTTTGAAAGTCATGTACTTTTTTAAAATTTAAATTGAGGAATTGAATTTAAATTATTGTTTTGTATATAATTGATTGATATGTATTGGTTGATGTGTTTTTCATAACCATCTCTGTGGATTTATTCATATTTTATAGGAATCTCCCACAAGAGATTGTTTTTAATGTATTTCATAGATTTACACTTTTCCCTAGCGGTTGATGTGTTCTAAATGTATCGGGATCATTGATAGGTATCATGAGGGATGGTTATTTAGACCCCCATCCCAATTCCATCTAGTTTTGTTTTATTTGTAAAGGATGAGAGATATTTGAGAGGTATCTAATGTAAGAATGAGAGGGTATGACATTTCCATTAGTACCAGGACTGTGCATCTCTGCATAGGATAGTTAGCTGACCAGCCCTACGAAGGTGGAGTGCTGATATCATGACATATGTTGGGGAGGAGCAGTTCCATGTTGTCTTGTCTGGGTGATTCCCTCTAAGACTTACGGGTCATGTAATTATATCTAATCCTTCAGGACTTGTAAGGGTTCCACCACACCCCTTGAAAGGTGGATTATCAAAAATAAAAAAAAATGAAGGCTTTCGGACAATTCTGACTGTACATGAGTTACGTTGTTACTAAATATGAGAAAAACTATTTTTCTTACATATTGATATACATATAAATATACACACATGTATATGTATATCTGCATGTCTGTATACATTTATATTACATTGCCATATATATATATAGTGATATTATATGAATAATAAACTTGTTATATATGTATAAAATTACATTTATGTGCATGGGAATATATATATATATATATTTCCAGTTTATATATATGTGTGAATTGTTATATATATATATGTATATATATGTATATGGCATAAAAAATATATTAAATTATTTTAATAATAATAATAATAATAAGTGTAAAGTAAGTGGTGTAATAATTATAAAAGTTAGGAGCTCAATTATGATGAGAGGGATAATGTGCCTCACATTTTTATGGGAAAATTGGGGTTTGAAAATGTGATTGATAATTTACTAATATTAATTTTAATGTTTTGAAAATTATTTTAAATGTTTTTAAAATGATTTAATTTTGTAAGCTTTATTTAATTTCAAGAAATTAAATATTATTGAATTTAAAAAAATTCCAAAATTTTATTTATATTCGATATATAAACATTAAATACCATATTATACACATGTATAAATATGTATATTTACATTTATCCTGTTGTAATTAGATGTTAAAAAATGTTTGTCTTATGAATTCTATATATATTTATACATACTACAGTGTTATATAAATACAAGTGTGTGTTTTGTAGCTATATGTTACACATATATGTATATATATATATATATATATGTATGTTTATTTTAATTTGTTATACATATACAAGTGTGTATGTTGTCAGACACGAATATATATATTTTTGGTGTATATATATTTTTATATATAAATTGAATTGTTTTTATATACATTATAGTATATATAAATATATATGATGTTAAAAAACATAATAAATGAGATAAGAAGAATAAGTTCTGAGGAGGCAGGCGTTGAATTAAAGTGGTGAGTAAAAGAGGTGAAGAAAGGGTGATTGGAGAGAGAAAAAAGATAAGGAAAATAATTAAAAAAAATTGTAAAAAAATAATAAGGGATGAGGATTTGGAATTAGGGGGAGTTGGGAATGTAAATAGAACACTTTAAAGGATAAAGAAAATGTGGGAATTTAAGAAATGAAAAAAATATGGCGTCATTTAAATATTAAATGCGTTGTTTAAATTATTAATTTAAAATTGATGAAATTAAAACATAAAATTAATTAATACATTCTGTAAGATTTTTTTATTTCAATTAGGAAATTAAATGAATTAATTAAATGTAGGAATGAAATTAAAAATGTGTTTTGATAATTAGTAAAAAGGTAAATAAATATCATATATTATTCACATTCTTTCTAACATATTTCCAACAATAGTAATCGGATTAATGCGCTGTCAGCTTTTTTGGATTCATATTGATGAGTAGAAGGTATGTGAATAGGGTTTCTTTCATATTATTCATGTTAAATTTTCCAAATTTAAATAAATCCAATTTTTTAGATTAAAATTATTGAAGATTTATATTCGAACGAATATGGTTTCACGGAGGGTCTTGTGAATATTGCTTCTCATCTATGTTGGGTATGAAAATAGAGGTAGAAGATACTCTATATTTCTTCTATGTGTATCATGTGGGTGGGGTATACTCATTCATCCTTTTGGAAGATAGTTGTATCTTCTTAATAAAAATAAATAATTTATTAATTGGAATTACTTGGGAATGAGATAATTTCAACTATATTTTTATAAGATTTATTTATACTCTGGATAATTGTTTCCATATAAATTATTATTTCATGCAGAGATAATTATTATCCTTATTATCACAAGTTTTTTTAATTTAGATAACTTAATGATTATCCTAAATATAGAGAGTGATAATCTCATGAATTTACTTATTATTATTTTCAATCAAAAGGATGAACTAAATTTTTTTTTTATTTTTGTTGTAATATTTTTTAAATGATTATGGAAGCTTGATTCCTCACATGAAATCATGGTCGTTGGAAGCCTTTTTTGAGCTATCTTGATATGTGTTCTGAACATTATATTGGAGTGATTGTTTCCCATGAAATTGGTTAACCACTTATATCCAGGCAATGATATGGATTACCTTGGAGAATTAAGGTTTGCATGATAACACCCTTAAATAAAAAAGTGGAATGTGATGACATATCATTATTCATAAATTTGAAAAATGTTTTGTTTTTTTGATTTATGGTTTTTATACGAGGTGGATAAGTTGAGAATAAGATTTATTGTGATAAATTCATGGATAGTAATGAACTTAAATGACATAGTTACATTGATATGAATCTGTTTGAAATGGATAATAAAAGAATAAATTGAATTGAGAACTGTGGTTTATGAGGATGATGTTCATATATCAAATAATGTGATGGATAAATAAATGGTCTTAATGAATGTAATTGGTTGGTAAATGGGAAATTTGGAAAACAACTTCATTTAAACGAAATATGGTGAGAGTCTTGTGGATTTTTTATGTGGTGTTGTGATTTTTGGGGTGGTCGTGAATGTGGTAATCTTGTGAATTGGTTGGTGATCTTGTTGTAAATCCATAGGTTTGGGTTTGGTGTTATGATATTATTTATATAATGTCTATTCTTGTGGTTTCGTATACATTCCCCACCAATGTCAAGAACCTAGTGTCGACAACCAAATGTCTTGGGGGTGTCTTTCTCAACATCCCGGTGGGAGGATGAATGGATGGCTACTCGCACTTCCTCACCCCCTTTTCCATGCATTGGTGACACACCTTGGTTGTGATTATCCAAAATCCCGAGTGACCCTCTCTAGATATAATGGGATGACTAATGTGTCTTTGGGAGAGATGTGATGAGATGGTTTATGGTGGTGGTCGTTCATGGTAGGAGGGGGTACGAGGTTGATGTCATTCATGTTCATGATACCCTAATACACTGGTTACAAGATGTGATTAGATTTGATGAACTAGGTTTCTACATGTGGGGTGTTATTTGATGTGATTTGGAAGAGGTGAGAGTGCGATGAAATAAACTATTGGGGTGTGAGAGCGGAGATTCAATGAGAAAGAAGTGCGTGATAATCTATCATCAACATGATTTATATTATATTATTATACTCGGATGCATTATTTGGTGAGAGAGCCTTACTGAGGTTGGGGTTTGGTTCATTCACCTGTTTAGGTGTTGTTGGTTCTGTTGTTTGTTCATGGGTGAATTAGTGTGGTCTTTTCCCATGTGCATGAAAGACATTGGTTTTCCTACATAGTATACTTTAATTATCACCCTACATATATAAAACTATTTTTATTTTTCCAGGAGAACATTATGGACTGTGCTGGACATTACTAGCTCCGAACCTTAGAGCAGTTGGTTTGTCGATGCCTTTGCCTTTATTTTTACATATTAATTTGGATATTTTTTCTATAACTATTTTATTTAAATATTCGTTGTGGGATGGATTTTAGGATTCATTATATGTATATCTATGGATTTTCTTGCTGTTGACTTATCCTATCTTTTGATTCAAAACTATTATAGAGGGTAATGCCTCCCTGTTATGAGATTTTCATACTGTCGGTGACAGTCACCAACTAAGGGCCTTCTAGTGGTGGGACTCAGGGGTCATTATCTCTATCTCTTCCTTGAAATATATTTGGAGGGATGGGGTCACAATAATATCTATTCCAATGTTTAGGTATTGGTAATTGTTTCACTAAATTACTAATCAAAGTCTAAACTAAAACTAATTTAATATGTGAATATCGAATCGAACTCAATTTGAAAGGATTAACAGAGGGGAATTGATATCAAAATATAGTTGTTCATTATTCAATTAAATTCAACTTGAATCATGAAATTACATCAAATTAATTACTGTAAGACTTCTTGGGGTATCCATATTTTCCTATCAACCTAATATAGAACTACCTAGTCCCTTATATCCCAATATATAGGCAACCTAAAACCAATATAGATGCATTAATCTCAATAAAAATATAATATGGAGTTATGTTATGAAGATCCACATATTTCATACAATTTATTTCATTATTTATTGAATAATGATACAATTAATACGAACCCATATGTTCTTGAGGTCTGGTGTATTTAGGTAATTAGGTACATATAATAACAATATGAAAAATAAATAGAAATATGTAAAGTAAAACTCTGCAACAGGCCCTTAAATTTCCTTGATCTTATAAATTTGTATTGGATAACCATATGTACATACATAAGAAAGGGGAAATCTATAAAGCCTGGTAATGGAATAATCTAATCCTAAAAATAGGGTAATTAGTATATGATAGTCAATAGTAACATCAAGGAAACATAATAGAGGTTAGATTCATACACTTGATCATTGAATCATGATATAAGATCATATCATAATGGAAACATGGGAATGTGACAACAACATAAAACATGAAATTTTAAGAATAAGTTATTGATAACCACCTTGAAATAAAAACATATTATTCTTAGGATAACCTCCAATGAACTATACATAACATATCATGAGATAAACACTATCTAATTCAATGGAGTGCTATAAAATCCTAGGACCTCACATCACATTCATATTATGTACATGTATATGTGTTCCACATAGATTATACAACATAATCATGTCTTTTTTCAATTCTAATTCTAGTACTATAACACCCCGAAAACTTGTACCTGTTGTTTTGATCAGTTTATTTTTTCATTTTATCTGAATTCAATAATAACTGAACAAAATTTTTTCTCATGATAAAGTAATGATATTGTTTTAATTTATTTGACAATTCAACTTAGTATAACGCACCAATGGAAACAAGGAAATTCACTTAAGTAAGAACACCACAGTGTTTACAATACACCGAGATAAAAATGGTAATCATGTTAACCATTTATAACTATTAAAAACCCTATCCAAACCACGGGAAGACCCCCAAATTACTACAATGAGGCCCAAAAAATAAATTAGATCCCTAAAATCAGTTGAAACGAAGAACATCACCACCGTAATGAAGAATATCGTGCTGACCCTCAATGGGATTGGGAGCACTATCTTCTTCAATTACCTTAAGTTTGGGAAACCCTATGACATGGATTTATAGGGAATCAACCCGACCATTGATTTGGTGACCGTTGAAAGATAATGGCTATAATTATTGTCGTTGGACTTTGATAGGATAATTATAAAATTTTATGTTTTAATTAGTTTCCAAATGTTTAAGTCATAATTAAAATTATAAAAATAAACCACCATTTATGAACTCAAAAACAATATGGTTTAATACTTCTTTTTTCCACTTGAGAGATTTTGAAAAGTATTAAGGGATACAAGGCACTTTTAAAATATTTAAAATAAAATATAATGTTTTTTTTTCTAACACAGTATTATAAAATCTGTTTAAATTCTTGAAATTAAATTATGTTTTTGATTAAACTATGTTTTCGATGATACTAGTATATAAATTATCATTTAGGTATATTAAAATTTACTCTTTTATAATTTTTGTATTAATAAGTTTTAATGTTTTTAATTTTAGTGATAATTTTAATTAAAACAAACTTTGATTTGTTTTCACTAATGTTTAAAAATATAAATTCTTGATAGTTTTAATAAGTTGTTTTATCTTATTTAAAAAAAATTGAGTATAGGATTTTATAAAAAAAAAATTGGGCCAGCTAGGGCCAATCGTTTATGGTTGGGTCAAGGGAGGCAGATCACACTATGTGGCTGAGGCTAGCGCTCAGCCCAAGACAAGACCGCCTCGATGTTGGGAAGAGGTTCCTCGAAGGGTGCACGAGAGCAGGAGCACATTGGCACAGCACTGTGGGGGCGAGGTCATGGTAGAGAAAAGGTAGGCCAAGGCCTGTGAGGGGGTGAGAGCTGGTGTATAGAGCCCCCTTTGGGTGTGCTATGTATTTTTATAAGCAGTCTTCGGGAGGCCTGGTATTTTAAGGGAGGTGAAAAAACTCGTCGTTTCGATGTGGGATGGGTTTTTTTCGGGCGAAACATGATCTGACCCATTGGATCTTGTCATGCGTGATTTGGACCACCAATCATTACCTCACTTTTGATATTCAGCACCCGCAGATTTCCACCATGTTTTTCTTATGCCGCTCTATGCAACACAGATCTAATCTTGGTCGTCGGTATGTCTTAAAAATCAACGTCAAACCGGGACCGTCTGATGAAACTCAGATCTAATCTGAGCCACCCTTTTTTTAAAAAAATGGTGATGCTTCTCAACCTTTGGATATAGAATGGATTTGATCTGGACCGTCTGTTTTTCTCCAAATTTTCATCTTGATGTGCCGTCTTCTTCCTCCTTATCATGGGTTTATAGTAGTAACCCTACATCTATGGCCCTCTCGTTTTCTTCACCACTAACCGCCGGGGACCCTCTTTATATCCCCTTTTCTTCAATCACGAAACCCCCATTTAATTGTCCATAAGGGGGTAGATTTTTTTCATGAAATATTGTGTTTTTCTTGTATATAAATAACCGATTTGAACTGAAAGGAGTCTCGGTTCTTTTCCCTCTTTGAAGTCTCTATAATTTCCCATCCAACCCTCCCTCAAGTTCTCCTTCCCCTAGTATTAAATTAAGGGTTATTTTTTGCCTTGTTTTTTGGTTTTAATATATATATATATATATATATCTATTTGTATACGTATACTCATAAAGTTGTGTATTTTAAATAACCCTACGTGTTATTTGAGACCCTTCTTATAACAGAACCTAAGTCTCTAAATTTTGTATTTTCTGAGTATTTATATGTTTTTTAATATTTAAAAATCATAATATGTACTATATATATATACATATATATATATATATGGTATATGTACTTCTATTATATATATGAATGGGCATGGCCTTTCTATTTTTGAGTATAGTCCCACGAACACTCCATCCATCATGTTTGAATATATTTCAAGATAAGAACTTTAAATGCAAGAGCAGTATTTTCGTATAATGTTTTTATATAATTGATTATTCAATATGAATATTCATATACACATATTTTCATATATAAATATTAATATATTCGAAAAATGTTATATATGTTCGGGTTTTAATAGAATTGTTCGGGAAGGATTTCATAAACAAATTTTGATGACTAAGGGCATGACCTCACCTATTAAAACATTGTTAAACTAATATCCAAAGGGGGTTAATACACATCGATGTGCCAACTTTTTAGTTTGAGTGCAGTTACATACATATATCTTATATGTTTCATGATCCTTTATTATACCTAGTTTTGAGGTTTTTACACTTTAAGTCTCGAGTTTAAGTCGAGATATAAAATATAAGAAATGTTGTGTTATTAAAAACATATATCCACATTTATGGCTCAATTATTTTTCTTATATGTTAAATGATGTTGATTATGGTGAAGACTCGTGCCTTCTATTAGAGACATTATTTCTGTGGTATACAAAGGCTTATCAACATTGAATGATTAAGCATCTACAAGCATCACACCCTACAAGAAATTTTGGTTTACCTTTTTAATAAATTGGGTTATAATGTTTTTTTAGGTTTTTAGGAATAACATTATAGGTGACAAATTCTGATTTCTTTTAGTACCTCGGATGTCAAAGTACGTGCCATAATCTGACTTTCTTCTTTACATTTAATGACAGTCATATAATTGTTAGCTTGGTTTCTTTAAACATCTAGATGCTTGTCTCACTTATAAAATATGTAGATTCAATTACTATGTCCAACTATGAATGAATTATTCAAGGTGGTATGGTACATCTTGAATAAAAAACCCTATTTGAGTAAATAATTGATCCATGTGGATCACATGAAAGTAAAGACATATTAAGGGTGAATCTTGATAGAGCTTCAATGCATTGGGTAAATAATTAATCTCTAGAGATGACAAGTTTCATGATACCTTAGTAATTAACCTTGGTAAGTTTTTTTATGAAACCTTAGGGATGGACCATAGTAATATGTTCATGAATGTCAAAATGGAATGTTGATGCCACATATTCAAGTCATGTTACATGTTCTTTTAAATATGATATGCCTATTCTTTCGCTGCTCTTGTCTTTCTGTTTTTATCAAGTTCATATTGATGTCACAAGTAAATGTTTAGGGATGAATTCTGTTTAACACTCAGTAAAATAGTAGCCATCATATAAATTTGAAGTTTTTTCCTTTCACACGCAACTCTTATTAATCATTACTCTTAGCTGCTATATTTGTTCTTAAATGTTCATATGTCATACATGTTTAGAATGAATTTGTTTTATTACTCATTTTGAGCATGCCCTAATTGATTCATGTATCCTTGTAAATCTTAATTATGCACTCTTATGTTATGTTCCAAATTTTAAATTTTTTTAAGATAAATGTTCTCTGGAATGTTTTAAAGAATGATTTCAAGAGTTACATTGGTTTATTTTAAAACCCCTTATTGGGAATTCTTATGCTCACCCTACGTTTTAATTTAAATTTTTCAGGTAATAGATTTTAACAGATGAAACATTTCAAACGTAACTGGTTTCACTTAACCCGAACCAAATTCCATCCTTTGCATGGGACATGATGTGTAGTTTATTAGTTCCTGTTTTTGTTTAAAATGACACATCATGTTCGGAAGGAACTGGCTCCTTGTTTCCTAGAGTCGGGTCTTCACAGTTGGTATAAGAGGATTCAGTTATGGATAAATCTAGAAAACCAGAACTAATGCAAAGAAAAATTTTCTTAAGCATTACTAAAAATGAGTTTTTCTTAATTTTCAGATGGAAAATGAAGGCACTATTATTTTTTCTCTTCCCAATGAGGCCTTAAAAACCATAATTTCTATAGCCATACATGAAGATTTTATAAACTATGCCCATATCCTTATGTCATGCAAACATCTCTATGATATATCCAATTCTCCCCAAGTACTTCAACTCCAGCGAAGAGCGGGTCTGGAATACATCTTTATGATGCTAGGCCAGTATTCATCCTACGCACAACATGGAATGTGCTACGAGGGACTTTTTAGATGATTCACCACAGTGGAAGGCATCCAGTCCCTCACAACTTTCCAAGAGGCTATGGAAGTGGGAGACCTTCGTGCAACATACATGTGTCAAGTCTTCTCCTATAGCCATTTTGGTCAATTAATGGACTATGATATCCTTGAATACGAATCCTCTGATTATGTGTATAGAAAACAAGTACACATGGATGTCTTACAGTTTTACACCCAACATGTTAGACTCTGGAGGCAACACAAGTGCACCCACGATATTGAACCAGACTACACAAGTTGCTTTTGGTTCAGAGAGATATAGAGTTTCGAGCTTGTTTTGAGAATTCGTGTATCAGGGAACTGGGGAAACCATTATCCCTGTTTTACATTATGTACTAGTAGTCGTATAAGAATATAGTTTTTTATCTCTTATTTCTTTTATCTTTACTTTTTTTATACTTTTGGTTGGATTTCAACGATTCAGCTTTCATCATAAATTTTTAGATGTAAGGACAAACCCACATGTTATCTCTTCCTGTTGAGATACTAGAGATTATTGCAATCAAAACTTATGAAGAAGAGTATCAAACCTTCCAAACCTGCGAGGAACGTGAAAGAAACTATATGAGGTGAAAAAAAGACCAGATATTATCCACACCTATCAAGGGAATACTTCCATCTACTACTGCAAAGGCTCAGCACAATTGGCCGAGTGTAGGAGGAGAGGAAAATACCACGAAGGTCTCTTCCAATATTTCACCCTAGGCCTGAACTACATGGCCAGAGTAAAATTTCAATAGGCTGCTTTAGATGGAAACATTTGTGAGACCTACATGTGCCGACTCCTCAGTTTTATCCTATACAACAACGTCTATAACATATATGTTCTCGATAGAGACATAGTTCAGTGAGTTCTTCGTGTGTTTGTCCACTCGGACATTTCCAAACATTCTACAGTTCAAATCTCGCTCTGGAAGCCCAAGTGTTCGATGCATGAGTTCAACCCCTTCTGTCCAACGTGTGTCTGGATTATAGAATTAGAGGATTTGAGCATCAATTTGGGTTTTCCTCTGAATTCACATGAGGATCCTCTACGATGGGTGATGTGGTGAGAACATCGGAGAACCATTATGGTTATATGAGATGAATTGCGAGGATGCAATTCTTCATAAGGGGAATAATATAACACCTTGAAAACTTGTACCTATTTTTTTGATTAGTTTATGTTTTCATTTTGTTTGAATTCCATAATAACTAAAAAAAATGTTTCTCATGAGAAAGTAATGATATGGTTTTAATTTATTTTGCAATGAAACTGAGTAGAACACACAAAAGGACACAAGTCACTTCACTTAAATAAGTCCACCATAGTTTTTACAATACCCTGAGATAAAAATGGTAATCAAGCTAACCATTTATAGAAATTAAAACCCCTATCAAATCCACGAAAAGACCCCCAAATACTACAATGAGGCCCGAAAAATAAAGTAGATCCATTGAATCAGTTGAAACGAATAACATCACCACTGTAATCAAGAATATCGTGCTGACCATCAATGAGATTGGGAGAACCATGTTCTTCAATTACCTTAATTTTGGGACACCCTAAGACATGGATTTATAGGGAATCATCCTGACCGTTTCTTTGGTGACCGTTGAAAGCTAACGACTATAATTATATCCATTGGACTTTGATAGGATAATTAAAAATATTTATGTATTAATTAGTTCCAAAATGATTATGTCATAATTAAAATTATAAAAATAAACCACCACTTATGAGCTCTGAAATAATATGGTTTAATAATTAGTTTTTTTCACCTGAGTAATTTTGAAAAGTATTAAGGGATCCAAGGCACTTTTTAAATATTTAAAATACAATATAATGTATTTATTTCTTAAACAATGTTATAAACTATTCTGAAATTCATAAAATTAAATTAATTTTTTTTATTAAACTATGTTTTTGATTATAAGAACTATATAAATTATCATTTAGGTTTATTATAAATTCCTCTTTTATAACTTTTTTGTTAAAAAGGTTTAGTGTTTTTAATTTTAGAAATACTTTTAACTAAAACAAAGTTTAATTTGTATTCATTAATGTTTAAAAATATACAAAATATATAGTTTTAATAAATTGTTTTATCTTCATTAGAACTTTTTATTTTTTTAGTATAGGATTTTATAAAAAAATGGGCCAACTAGGGCCAGCCCTTTATGGCTGGGCTGAGGGAGACAGCTCACACTAAGGGCCTGAGCCTAGCCCTCACCACAAGCCAAGGACTCCCTGATCCTGGGAAGAAGTTCCCCAAAGGGCACACGGGAGTAGCAGCGAATAGGCGCACCACCGTGGGGGCGAGGCAGTGGCGGAGAATAGGTAGGACAAGGCCTACGAGGGGGTGGGTTCCCATGTATAGGGATCCTTTGTGTGTGTTTTTTGTCATTATAAGTAGTGGTCGGAAGGCCCGGTCTTATAAGGGAGGTGAAAAAAACTCACCGTTTTGATGTGGGATGTGTTTTTTAGACGAAACGCGATTTGAGCCATTGGATCACATCACGTGCGATCTAGACCTATGATCACAAAATACCTTTTGATATTCAACTACTGAAGATTTCCACCATGTTTTTCTGCACTGTTTGATCTACCTAATATCTAATCGTGGTTGTCGTTGTGTTTTAAAAAGCTGCATCAAACTAGGACCGTCTGATGAAACTAAAATATAATCTGAGCCACCCATTCCTTTTTAAAAATTAGGACATGCCTTAGTCCTTGGATTGATATTGTATTTGATATGGACCATCCGTTTTTCTCTGGATTTCCCTCTTACTGTCTCGCCTTATTCCTCCTTTTCATGGGTTTACAGCAGTAACCCTACACCTATGGCCCTCTCGTTTTCTTCAAAACTGACCGTTGGGGACCCTCCTGTCTCCCCTTTTCTTCAAGAACAAAACCCCAATTTAATTTACCACAAGGGGGTATTTTTTTTGCGTGAAAAGTTGTGTTTTTATTTAATATAAAAAAAAGGTTTGTACCCAAAGGACTCTCGGTTCTTCACCCCCGTTCAAGTCTCCAGCAAGTCCCAGCTAACCCTCCCTCATGTTCTCCTTACCCTAGTTTTAAAGTAATGGTTATATTTTGATTTGTTTTTTTTTGTTTTTAATATTTATATGTTTGAGTGTGTCTCTATGTATACTCATAAAGTTATGTATTTTAAATAACCCTACGGGTTAGTTGAGACCCTTTTTATAACTGAACTAAGTCTCTAAATTTTTTATTTTTAGAGTATTTATAAGATGATTAATGTTTACAAATATTATGATGTACTATATATATGTTGATATATGTATGGTTATATGTACATCAGTTACATATATGAATGGGCATGGACTTTATAATTTTGAGTATTGGCTCACGAACACTCCATTCGTCAGGTTTGAAATGATTTCAAGATAAGAACTTCAAATCCAAGAGTAGTATTTTCAAATGAAGTTTTTATATAATTGATTATGCACTATGCATATTCATATTCACATATTTTCATATATAAATATAAATATATTTTAAACAAGTTATATATGTTGGGTTTTTAAAATAATTGTTCAGGTGGGTTTTCATAAAAAAAATTATGACTAAGGGCATAACCTCCCCTCTTTAAAACATTGTTAAACTAATATCTACATGGGGGTTAATTCACATGGGTGTTCCAACATTTTATTATGAGTGTGGTTATATACATATGTCTTATATGTTGCATGAACCTTTATTATACCCAGTTTTAAGGTCTTTACATTTTAAGTCTCATGTTTATGTGGATATTTAAAATAGAATAAATGTTGTGTTATTCAAAATTTATATACACATTTATGAGTCAATTATTTTTCTTAAATGTTTAATGATATTTATTATGGTGAAGAATCATGCCTTATATTATGTACATTATTTCTTTGGTATACAAAGTCTTATCAGCATTGAATGATTTAACATCTGCAAGCTTAAGACCCTACATGAAATTTTGGTTTACCTTTTTAATCCATTGGGTATTAATGCTTTTTAGGGTTTTAAGAATAACATTACAAGTCAAAAATTCTGCTTTCTATTAGTACACTGGAAGTCAATGTACATGCCATAATCCACCTTTATTTTTTCCATTTAATGACAGTCATATAATTATTAGCATGGTTTTTTTAAACATCTAGATGCTTGTCTCACTTATAAAATATGTAAATTCAACTACTATGACTTACTATTAATGAATTATTCAAGGTCGTATGGGCATATTGAATATACAACCCTAATTGTGTAAATAATTGATCCATGTGGATCATATGAATGTAAAGACATATTAAGGGTGAGCCCTGATAGCGCATCAATGAATTGGGTAAAGAATTAATATCTAGAGATGGAAATTTTCCCGATACGTTGGTAAATAACCTTGGTAATTTTTTTATGACACCTTGGGGATAGACCTTGGAGATATGTTCACGAATGTAAAAATGGAATGTTGAAGACACATATTCAAGTCATGTTACAGGTTATTTTCAATATGATATACATATTCTTTCACTGATCTTGTCTTTATGTTTTTATAAATTTCATATTGAAGTTAGAAGTAAATGTTTTGGGCAGGAATTGTGTTTAACACTCAGTAAAATAGTATCCAGCATATGAAATTAAAGATGTTTCCCTTCACGCGTAAATCTGATTAATCATTACTCTTAGCTATTCAAATTTTTCTTAAATTCTCATATGTCATACATGTTTAGAACGTATTTTATTTATTACTCATTTTGAGAAATCCCTAATTGATTCACGTATCCTTTTAAATCATAATTGGGAACTCTTATGTTATGTTACATGTGTTATAGTTTTTAAGAGAAATGTTTGTTGGAAAGTTTTAAAGAATTCATTCTAAAGTTACATTGGTTTATTTTAAAACCCCTTACTGGGCATTCTTATACTCACACTACGTTTTGATTTATATTTTTCAAGTAACATTTTTTAACAGATGAAACATTTCATAAGTAACTGGTTTCCTAGAGCCTGAACCGCATTTGATCCTCTATATGGGACCTGATGTGTAGTTTATCAGAGCTTGTTTTCATTTAAAATGACACATCATGTTCAGAAGCCACATGCTCCTGGTTTTCTAGAGTCGGGTACTCACAAGTACAAATGAGGGTGAGTTACATATGTGGAAGTACACAATCAATCAAGGATATTTAAAATTAATTTAATATAGTTGAGTGAAAATAGGTATGAGTATTCACTACTAAAATTTTAGGAATAGAAAATCATATGATAATTTTTGTTGCATTAAGGGGGTATATAAATATTAATGGATGATTTTAAATAGAGTGAAAGGGGAATGTAATAATTTAAAAATTATAGGTACATTAATAGGGATGTTTATAAACATATTCCAACATCGACAATTAGAAATCAAAAGGTATACTATACAGTTGGTGCTTGAATGAAGAGGAGCAAGAGAGTATCTAATACTTTGAGAAGGAGATTCTAAAATATTAAGAGGAGCTTGTCATGATCTTGGGGGAACCTTGGGATGGATATGGGGAGGTAATTTTAAAGAATATTCATTCTCCATGTTTTTTGAGTAATGAAAAATGGTAGGTGGGTTTTTTTTCAAAAAGTGAGAGGAATTATTATTAATTTCTAAACATAGGTTTTGGAATCTATATGATAAATTAATCCAAAACACAGACAATACAATGGTTTTTATGATGTTTTCTACGAAATAGGAGTGTATTTTGTTATTTTATACTCATATGAACAAAGTTTCATAAAATAATACCCTATATAATGTATAAGTTATTCATGTTTATAAATAAGTCATTATAAATCTTTAAAATATAAGATATATTTTGGAGGATTAATTAAGGTATTATAAAATTAATCAAATAAGTAAAAAACATTATTTTTAAGGGTAAAACTAATTTTGTTCATTACTACTCATTATAGTATTTATTACATCACTTTTGGGATTTTTTAACATCATCACACGCAATGTATAACTATACAGCACTAAATTTTTACCCAAACTGTCTCAAGAAATAATGAAACATTCACCATTACATAATTTAATCATATTGATTTTAATTTTTTTCATACCCAAAATAATTATCTAAATATGATATTTTATATTTTTAAATAAAAAAACCTCCATTTATTAAAAAATAATAGTTTTTGATAGTATCAGTTTTCTGACACTTATAAAAATTATATTTTACTACTTAAAATTATATTATCAATTTTATTTAATAAATATTATTTAATGATAATATTTTATTAAACTATAATTCATTTCCAAATTATATGTATTAATTAAAAATATTCTATTGATTGAAAATATATATTTCTTAAAAATACTGTTTTTGTTTCATCAAATAAAATTATATTTTTTATCAAAAATTATTATTTAACCATTATAAAGAAATAAAATATAAATATAATAATTATTTTAATAAAAAAATATACAAATTCATATTATTATGGTATAGATATGTGTCCCTTTTTTGAACCCGTAAATTCCCTAATTGTAAGGTTTTTTATGGTGAGATATTATTACGGTGGATTGACAAACATGGTTTGGGCTCTGATCTTGATGAGATGGGGCTTCTCCCATAAATAGTTTCACCCAAGTTATAGTTGTTGAGTAATGGATTTATTTTAGTCAAGTTAAAACCCTAGTGATGTTATATTCATTTGAAGGTATTGTAAATGGATTTTATAGGATATAATCTTAAAGGTCGAGGCCATCACTTCCTTTGATTGGGTCAGCTGGGTTTATCATAATGCTATATGTATACTAATCATGCGATCATTGTATAATGGATATATTATCAATGGTTATGATGTTTGAATATCTTTTAAATATGATAGGATATAACTTATAGCTGTCCAAAATAACTAAATTAGTGCATGTGTTTTATATTATATAATTACATTATAAGGAATTTACTCATTCAAAAGGGAATTTTATTTTTAAAAGTTTAGGTTGTTATATTATTACCCCATATGAAATTTAATGACCAATATTTTCATTGTTACACTAAAATAGATGAGGGTACAGTTGTTTCATCTCCTCTTCCAGTTCCCAAGTTGATTCCTCAAACATAGGGTTCCTCTATAGTACTTTGACTAGGTGTGTTTTCTTGTTTTTTAGAACATTGTATCTAAAATATAAGATATTAACAAGTTGTTCCTCATATCAAGGATCATTATTCAATGGTACCACCTATGGATTTAGTACATGTGAGGGGTATCGTATGTACTTTCTTAAGGTGGATACATAAAAAGTCATTAACTTGAGATTGGTTAGGTTTTATTTCTAGTCTATAGGCCACTGTTCTGATGAAATCAATGATCTCAAAGGATATAATTTGTCTTTGACTAAGATTTCCATTCTTCCTAAAACTCATGATGTTTCATATGAAAATATATGATGGAACAATTTATCTTCATCCTCAAACTCCAGTTCTTTTCAATGATTGTATGTATATATTATCTATTAACTTTGTACAAATTTTATTTGACACTAAATGAATTGATCTTTGTCTATCATTTATTGGATAAGATCAGGACCCATCGTCTTTTTATCTCCAAATTCATCCCAGCATGTCAGAGTCTGAAACCTCTTCCCAAATAGTGCCTCATAAGGTTCCATTTGAATACTATAATTTGAACTATTGTTATATGGGAACTCCAATATGGTAATGTGTTGATCCCAACATCCTTCGAAATATATTGAATAAATTATCAACATATCTTTTAGAGTTTGAATTTTTATTTTAGATTGACCATCTATCTAAGGGTGATAAATAGTTTTCAAGAATAGTTCTATATCAAAAATTTACTTAAGGCTTCACTAAAACCTCATCTTAAACCTCAGATCTCTATTAAATAAAATAGAATGTGGAACTCTATGTAGTCATACTACATCCCTTATGTATATCATAGTGATTTAATCTAGAGAGAAATCATACTTGATATAATTGAAATGTGGTGACTTGGTAAGGCGACTGAGTATAACCTATATGGTGTTATTGACCTTAGGGGTCATCGTGAGTCCAAAAAAGACATTCATGTTTATGTTTTCCTATTTATATTCTTGTGTTGGAAATGGTTGCATCCTACCCTTATACTTTTATCATTTAAAGTTCACTTATTTGAATACCAATCATCAAGATACAAATTCTATGATATCCCTCATCAAGTAATCCCACCATATGTTTTTATTCAAATTACTATACATCTTAATGCTTCCTAGATTTATTGAGAAGTATTAGTTGTGTGGATAATTCAAAAGATCCCACTTTAGTTCTTGTTTTTGTGGGACACATATCTAGGTTCCACGCATTGTAACTCCATCTTCATAAAATTTTAAATCTATAAAATTCTCTATATTTTTCTATAGAAAATAATCATCTTTTTGGGCCTCCTTTATCCTCTCAAAAATGGAAGGTTGGGAAGTTATTTGAGAATGTTATGATGAATATAATTTTATTATTTATATCCCCGTCGTATTTATGTCCAAGAAGACTAGATTCCTTACAATCCTAATCATGGATAGGGTTTTGGGAACCATTTTACTCAGTGCACCTACCACTTTTTTAACCTTCCTAGTATGATAATGTATTGAAAAATAATAATATGTGATCATATATAACTATATTATTTGGTACATATTTATCTCATTTTGTGTGAATATATAATTTAGGATTTTATGATCTGTATATTTGTAACACTTCTCCTCGTATAGGTAATGTCACCAAAATCTTTAGTGTGAAGATCACATCATCTAATTATAGATCATATGTTAGGTAGCTCCACTCAGGGATCATTAATTGGAAGGAGTCATAGGATATCATTTTTACATATTACATGAGTAAGAAACAAAATCCTTTATTTTATGTATCACTACAGATAAAAAAATCCTTTAAAACGGGTGGATAATATTAGAATAGGTACAGTTATTAGCCTCATCTTCATCTCTTTAAATCATTCTTCACATTCATCAGTCCATAAAAAATTCACCCATTTTTGAGTTATATTGGTTATTGGTCTTGAAAATCATATAAAGTTTCTAAAAAATTTACAATAGTACCTTGATAATCCAGGTAAACTATTTATTTCAATCAAAGAGGTTATTCTAGGCCATCCTTCAACTGATTTTATTTTTCAAGGACCCACAAATATCCATTTTTTGGTAATTTCATGTCCTAGGAATGTTACATTCTATATAAAAACATGCATTTTGTGTAATTTTATTACATATTTTCTTTCTGTAAGTTATGCAATAAAAAATATAAATACTCCCCTTGCCCCACCTTTATTTTTGTATACACAAAAATATCATCTATAAATACTACAACAAATTTGATGAGGTAAATCCTAGAGATTGTATTAGTTATGTCCATGAATATTTTAAGAGGATTAGTGAGTCCAAATGGAATCACTATTAACTCATAGTTCCCATACATTTTATGAAAATTAGTCACGGGGATACCCACATTGTTCACTATTACATGATAATATTTAAATTGATGATCCACGTTATGAACATACAGACTCCACATAACTAATTAAACAAGTCATCCATTCTTGATAGTTGATAATTATTCTTTGTCATGATTTTTTAGTTCATGATAATAAATGAAGAGGCACATTAATCCATCATTATTATTGATGAAGAGTAAATGATCTCCACATTATGATACACTTGGGAATATAATACATTTATCCAGATTCCCTTATAGTTTCTTCATTATATCCTCATGTAAAAAAATGTCCAATCTATATAGACTTTGATATTGTATATATTTAGGTTTATTTTTGATAGAGAACTAAAACTTTTATCTACGAGGAAGACTAAATAATCTTCTAGAAACACGTAGGTGAATTACCATACAATGTTCATGTCATCAATGATGATATTTTCTTTAGTTTCAATCATTTTAGATATATACGTTTTATCACATGGAAATAATATCCATGCATGATATAATGATACTAAATGTTATTACTCCTCCTCCTTCCACTTGTATATAATCATAGGATGATTTGTGATATAGAGGGTGATTTACTACTCTTGTCAGTCTATGTTGACTCTATATAAGTAAATACAATCAATTATTTGAATAACATAAAATTCTACTAAAGGTTGTATAATAAGGATTTTTAGGAAATTCAGCCTTCAAATTTTGATAGGGGAGGGGTTACATACTTCAGATGAAATAATTATCCTATTTTCCATTTTTTAAAATATCTATACTTCAATTTTTTTGGTGGTGGTCGAATAGTTCTACTTAACATGCGTTATTTGTAGTATTGCCTAAAACCATAATCACATAAGATATTTGATGTTTTAGATGGATGATAAGCCTACCAATCACTATTTTATTCTACTTATAAGAATTTAATTCATCCTAAATAGGCTTAAGGATGATAATTTTCAAACCTATAAACCTATGAAAGGATAATATGAATATCGAAGGGATAACTCATAAATTTTATATATCCTTTAACCTATGAATTTTTAGGATTCAATATAAGTTATCCACAATATATTTGGTAACATAAATTCATATAGAAATTTTTATACTCTTAATAATGGTTCATAATGAGCTTCAGGATTTTCAAAAGAATGTTTCCTAGGAGTGTGAAACTGTGTTTGCAGTAAGGCCTCTTTTTAATTCACCAGGTGATGATCAAGTCTATCTCCACACACCCTTTTCTAGGTAATTACCCTTTGGTACAACTGTTCCAGGGCCACATCAAATTTTATATTAAAATTGGGGTTTATTTTATAGGAAACCAATTACTCTATACTTTACAAAAAATTTAGGTATGTTTTCATACATTTAGTCTTATCGCCAAGGATTCCACTATAGTTTTCTAATTCTAATCCCCAAAAAATAACTATTCTTTTCTATGTTACCAAGAATGAAAACACATATCATTCATATATTTTTTTTCATGATTTATTTCTTAAATATACACTTAATAAAATCCATTAATTATTTGATACCAATTTTATTTGTGTAATTAGGTACATACTACAAAACATGAAATAGAATTAAAAATAAAAAACTAAAATTCCGTAACATCCCATTAAATTTATATGATATTCTAAAACTGATTGGTATAAATAGAGGATATATATAAGAAAGGGTTGAGATATAAATCCCAACAAGGGAATAATCAGTGGTGATAATAATAAACATGATCATTAAATCACTATATAAGATGATATCATAAAGGAAACACCAGAATGTGTATACAAAATTAAAGATGAAATAATAAGAATAAGGAAAGGATAACTTCAAAAAAATAAAAACATACTGTTATTAGGATAATATCGAGTGCACCAACATTTTCATATAATGAGATAAAAACATTAACCAATGCATTGGAGGACTATATAATTATTTTCCCAACAAACACATTCATATTGTGTACATGCATAAGTGCACCACATAGATTATACAATATATGGATGTATTTAATCAATTTTAATCCCATGAATAATGACTATGGTTTACATACATATTAGTACCTAATAAATTTATGATAGGAACATCTATGTGAATGCCTTTGAGTTTAAATTGGGATGGGTATTCAGTACAAAAATTTTTGACATGGAAAACTGTGGGATAATTTCCATAGATAACAGTTGTAAATAAAGATTCATCCAATAGTTTAATGAGAGTTAATGTGGTATCTAATTACTTTTAAATCATTGGGAAGGTACAATTTATTTTTAAAAACTTATCCCAAAATGAATTCATGGAAATAAAAATGTAAAATACAATGAAGTTTCTTGAATAAAATAGAGATAGGGAGGATCCCTTACCTTGAGAGGGCACTCCAAATATCTTTGTAAGTGATTTTTAAGAGATTGGGGGAAAATTAAAAGGGATATGGAGAGTAAAGTACAGAGTAAATTTGTGGACCAATGTTTTTTAGTGAAGATGAATGGGAGGTTGGGTGGTTTTTATAGAAAAGAGAGGATAATTATTTAATAATTTCTAAACAAAGGTTTTGGACTATATATGATAAAATAATCCAAACAAAAATCCATACCATGGTTTCTAACATGTTTTCTACCAAAGAGTAGTGTATTTTATTATTTAATAATGATAATAACATAACTACGTAAAATAATACATTTGGTGATGTCTAGGTGTGTCATGTTTTTAAATAATTGACCTTAAAACCATAAAATATAATATAGGTTTTAGAGGATTTGTGAAGTTTTTATAAAATTATTCAAATAACATAAAAAAATATTTTAAAATGGAAAACTAATTTTGGTCAAATAAACTATTTATATTATTTATTACATAACTTTTAGGCTTCTATGATGTCATAATTCATATCATATTATTATACCATATTTAATTTTTAGCCAAAAATTTGACAGTTTATGAAAATTATGAGAAACTCACCATTGGATAATATCAATGTGATAATTTAAGAATAAGTTTTATTTTATCAATATAATTCTCTAAATGTGATAATTTACACATTAAAATTATAAAATCCCATTTTACAGAAAATACTATTTTTGACAATAGTTGTTTTCCGATCCTTATAAAAATTAAATTTGACATCATAAATTTATATTATATTTAAAATTTAATAAATTTTATTTAATAATAATATTTTATTAAAATATAACTTATTTCAAAAATTCTTAAATTCATTAAAAATGATGTCTTGATTGAAGCAATATATTTCCCAAAAATACAACTTTTGATGCATCGTATCAAAATCTAATTTTTATCAAAATTTCGTATTTAACCATTTTAAATTACAAAAAGATAAAAACAACAATTATTTATTAAAAATATCTGAAAACATAAAAACACATACAATTTGGTTCGAAATACTTATCCCTTTATTACAACACTAAATTCCATAAGGGTAAGGCATACGATGATGAGATTTTCTTAGTGTGGGTCGACTAACATGATTTAGGATGTGATCATGATGAGCAAGACCTTATCTCATAAATTTTTTTGATCAATATTTAGTTTTGAATCTCATATTTGGATAAGTTATGAATAAATCCTAGTGATTCTATCACCCTAAAAATCTCTGATAAATGGGGTTCATAGGGTAAAATCCTAATCGTTGAGTCCATTGCTTCCTTTTTCACTGGAAATTAGATTTATCAGAACCCTATATATATAATAATAAAATGATCAATGTATAATGGATATACTATCAATGGTTATGATATTTATCTGTCTTTAAAATGTGAAATTATACAACTTTAAAAAATCCAAAATAACTAAAGTAATTCATGTATTTTCTATAATATAATTACCTAAAAATAAATTTATTCCTTCAAAAGGAATTTTATTTATGAAAGTTTGCATCATTAAATAAGTAATATATTGATCCCCCACTCCCCTCGATGATATCATACCCTAGAATACATCACACCTCCAATGTAATTAAGGAATAAAATATGGTTGAAGCTCAATGCAATGCTAAATAAACATAAAAACCTACAAGAATTGATGAATTATAAACATGTCTCACACATCCACTTCTTCAGTTCCACCCTCCCCAGTAAACCATAGAAAATGAAAATCGTTTTCCCATCAATCATATATAAATTATGAATAATATAGAAGGGAATAGAAAACTTATACAAAAAAATGGTGTTTAGAAAATGAGAAACACTTACTTATATTGTTTTTGACAACCACGTATGCATTCCACTATTACAAAACTAAAAATAATGGAAAACAAATACCCAACTAATTTTCATCATGGTTAAATAAAAACATCCTCCACCACACTTTCATCAAATCTTGGATAAATATCTTCCACTTTTCATCTTATGTTATCATTCTATGGAATTCTCAACCAATTTCCTCCTCATAAAAACTAGCTAGTCATCCCTATTTATATATAGAACCCTTACACTGTATCCTCAAGTGAATCTCATAACTTCAACTTTTATCGTCTATATCAATTTCCATAATTTCTCTTCTTTGAGTTTTCAACTACCACATTTTGAAAATATCAAATCTATGTTCATATATCCACTCACATCTCCCTATATATATATATTATCAAATTATCCAGGAGTGATATTTAGTTGATCATGGAATTTAAATATATATTTATTTTTTATATACCATTTATATGTGATATTATAATTCCCCTATGCATAATATTCAAAACTATTTAGACATAGGCACCAAAAATTACATGTGATATAGCCTTTAAATCCCTAATGTTATATCTCAAACCACCTTCATGGATAGTAGTATAGAAAAATTTCAAATATATATATATATATTGTCATGGTAAATGTCTATGCGCAACAAAATAATCATTAAAAACTCCCACTGCACCATATTAAGGACACTATGATGTAGGGAAACCTCAAAAGAGAAACTCATGTCTCTATTAAATTCAGTACCAGCATAGTGTTGTAAAGACTCATATGCTGAAATCATTATCTTCATGTATATCATTTCATATGTCATCTATGGTTTAGAGGGACTCTTGTAATGGGATTATATTCAGTAAAATAATCATTTCCATGGAATACTAAGCTCCTTCATGTTTTAATATGACATTACACTACAACCTTACCCTTACATAAAATTAAAAAAATCCATGCTACCTTTTCACATGAATGTCAGGACCTTTATTTAGCTTATTCAACACCTTTATGCACACCATCCTTCAGCACAAAAATAGTAATAACATTATACATTCTTTCTTTATATCATCTTCTGTGAGGGATGGTTACACATAAAATGGCTTATATCATGTCCATCTCCATCCAAATAATGTGACCTCAATCTAATCTCCCAATCACAGGTGGAACCATGACACATGGATGATGTCTACAATGAAAATGCTCAATATAAGGATGACAATAGGTGGATTATCTTGATATGTTAATGTTTCTATGAGTTTGTAAAATACCTATTTAAAGAGTCATCCAACATTTGTTTTAGTTCTTCCATATGATTAATAAAATATGGTTAGAATCCCATTAATTGAAAATGAAATCCATATCTTTCGATGGACTATCCTTATCCTCATGTTCTACCTTTCATGTGATACACTAATAAACTACTTCTATATTATATTTTTGTGAACCACATCCTTCACATGTTACTCCCTCATGCATTTGACCCTTATGATTGTAAATAAATCCATGTCCATTCCTATATTGGTGATGATTGGATAAATATAATAGGGATGACTGATCTTATATATGTTCTTGTTGGTTATATGTTTTCCCTTCAAAAAAATTAACTTACATTTATAATTTTTACAACAGTTTCATACTATTTTTTAAATTTAAATTTAAATATAAATTACACACAAATGAATGAATTAGTGAAAAAATTAGAAATAACACTAAACTGATTATTGATATTTTTTCATGTATATTTAAGAAAATGTGTCCATAAAATGAACTTATCAAATCCACCACACATAAACCATGCTTTTCCTCGATTATAAATATCAAATTTAACTGTAAAGGGAACTCATGATAATAATATATAAAATTTAAATTGAAAAAAGTAATAAATTATTAATGGTGGAAATCAAACTCTCATAGATCACATAAAAATAATTCATCAAATCCAAGATTTTTTTTAAAAAACAATAATTTATAATTCTCTCACTCTCTAGAAGAATATAAGAGATGAAAACTATGAAATGGTGTTCCTAAATGTCTTAGTGGGGATGAATTGAAAAACAATATTGAATCTTTCTTAATAGTCTCATAATTTCTATTTTATTCCTATATTAATAAATTTATATAGAATTATATATAGTTGTGCTCCTTGAAATTTAGATGAACCTTCAGTGGAAGAACCTTTTATGGTCATCTCATTCATTGATTTTTTAGGTTGTAATCATTATAGTAATTATTCATCTAATCTATCAAAAAAATAATAGAATGGAACTCCATTTTACTTGTTTTTTCTCCACCCCACTTTGATTCAGTGTTCCACATACATGGGTGAATTACATAATATGCTTGTTTGGATCTCCACCTATATGTTAATGAAATTTGGGAAAAGAATAAATAACTATGTTTTAAATATAAAATTCAAAATTAAATATATTTATAGAATTATATATATTTCAATTTATGAAACATGTTCCACAAAAATATCTAATGGTATAGTTAGGGTAATCTACCATGATCACAAATTAAAATTTAATAGTTGAAGTTTCACTGAATTATGATAGTTCAATGTCTTCAAAATCCTTTTAAAATTTAGTTTTCTACATTTTCTTATTCAGGTACTCTCAATATTTGGATGAAAGGAAATAAAAATAGTAAGTGATGGAATGTTTAATTAAAACTAATGGTTAGAAATTTTGAAACCATACCATTATAAATGAAATAAATTTACGAATCACCTATCATATGGTGGTGAGAAAATATGTTAAATACCCAAATTTCAACTACAGTACTATGGTAACCAAAGTTATGCTGGATATGGTTCCCTATAACCAAATTCAATGCACTTGATGATTATATGTATTCATTATGTTGAATATTAATGAATTTTATTTTTATATCATGATTGTTTCTCTAAATTAAATAGTATATAGTAGTGTCAAAATAATATATGTCACATTGAAAGGATAAAGTAGTTCTCCACTATGATGATAACCTAGAGGATCCATTACGTACAATATTCAGAGGTGTAAAATTAATATTTCAAATCATTTGAATTTTTTGTACACATGGAGAGAAGGAAACAAAGTGGTGTATTTATTAGACTATAGGGGAAAGAATTCCAATCAACATCTGGTTTTCTCTAACACAAGATGATTTCCCCCTGATTATGTTGGTCTTTTATCTGTGGTTTCCCTTAGATTATATTAATATTTACCCCTCAAATCCTTTTTTCCTTTTTCTTTTTTTGATTTTATGTTTTTATGTTTTTAGGTTTTTGTGCTTCATTGTGTCTTAGTTTTTCCTTTAATGAAATAATAATAATTGTTGTTGTGATGAGACCTGTTATTATGAAATCCATATTTTTTGTTTCATTGGAAGTTCCTATCTATAAAAATTTGTATTGATCCTCATAATTTAATTTTATCATTAATGAAAACCATAAGTCGCATATGTTGTGGTATTAATAAAAACTATGATTAAATATTCTCATAGGAATGTATGATACATTGGGCGTGACAACAATTATATTTCATTAATGGATAATGTGATTAAAGATTTATCACTTATCCATATTAATAGATATTGATATATTAGGGACTTTAATGGGAATGGAACCTCCGAAAAAATTCCATGGCCATGGTGTCATCTGGGCATGTTCATTTTCAAAAAGTCACAGAAAGAGACATCAAGAGAATAGGTTGAAGACACTAGCATGAAACCTTCTTCATTATAGATATCGTGGAAAGTATATTATATTACACAGTTTGTAATCATAGGTGGATATAAATCATTGAATCATTAAATTCTTTCTCTATGGGTGCCTTTTCATGTATATAGATATTATCCTTAGACTTTAGGAATCTCTGCCAAATTTTAGTGAAAAATAGGCATAGAGGGTAAGACACTAAAAATATATGAATTATTAGTTAAATTTGTTTTTGAATTTAAAAAATGATAATACATAATATTCTGACTTTTTATTATTAATAATGATTCAATTTTGGTTGATCTTAAAGATTTAATCACATGTTATTCTAAAATAAAATTTAGTAAAATTACGAAATATAAATATTTATTTATAAGTTTTAGAGAATATATTATTTATTATATTAATCAATGAATAATGTAGTGATATTCATTAGTGTAATAAATTTTCATTATACAAGAATTGGTCAATGTTAAGGAGGATAACTGGATTGAGCTTAATAGTCCTATTTGAAATAATGTGAATGATATTTATTTATATATTATTAAGTGACACACGTGTCATGTTAATAATAATAACATTTTTATTATTATGATTATACATGGGGCTAAAATGAATAATAGAATTGGAAAAGGGTATTATAGTACTGTAAATTGGTTTATTTATGATGAGGCCCCATCAGAAATGACCCATTGTAAAAAGAGAATCCCAAATAGTTTTCCTGATTTTTTTTTAAAACCCCTATTTTGACGGCCCATGGAAAATTGATTAAAAAATAATAAAAAATTTAATATAATATTATTATTATTATTATCAAATAAAAAAATATTAATAATATAAATAATATTTATATAATAATAAAAAATTAATATTAATGTAGTTATAATAATAATTATAATAAGATAAATAAATTTCTAAAATAATGTAATAATAATAATAATAATATAATATTATTATTATTATTAATGAAATAATATTATTTAATATCAGTAGAATAATAAGAAATAGTAAAATAATGAATACATCAATATTACAAAAAAAATATAAACAAAATTATGAAAATTAATATACTAAAAAAATTTAGATAAACTACAAAAATAATACAAATTAAACAAATCATAAAAAATTCAATATTTGAAAATTATAAAAAACACACTATATAGAAATGTAAATAGTTAATATTATCAAACAAATTATATTCAAATGTTTTATAATAACAAATAAATACATCACTGATTGGGAGAGTATTCAGGAGGAGCTACAAGATATCGTGGAGGGAACTCCATCCCTAAACCTTGAGTTAGAAGATGCATTTACTGTATCTGCTCGTGGTTCTGCTACTGCCATTGAAACATTTCCTTCTCCTGATGCTACTATTGTTTCTATGATAGATTTTCCAACTGTTGTTGCTAGCATTGATGCATCTCCTCCTTATCCATTAACGTAATCTCTATAAGCTCACCCTGAGCTCACAACTACTCCTGAAACTGTGTAGTAGATGATGGTGGCTCTCCACGAGCTCCACCTAAGCTGGATGCTAATATCATAGACGTATGATAATAACTCCCAAGTGTTAGTCGAGAGATGATACCAGTAACTTAGATTTTTTGAAGGCATAATGGGTCACCTATATCCATTCTGCCTCATCAAATCGGTGGACACTAGTCTAATCATCAGTCTCGGCCACACTCTTAGTCTATTTATGTGATGTCTTGACCTCATATGACTTAATCAACTGCAATTTAAAATTAATATAATTAAAATACTATTTGTAGTTATTTTAAAACATCATGACAACTATCTGAAGTTGGTGATCACCTTTAATCTCTCTAGTGACCGGATCTCTATACGCCCTCTTATAAACGTCGAACTCTGTAATATAGGGCTCTTCAACTTCTTATATGAATATAAAATAATCTTTTTACCTTAACATTTTTCTATATTATTTAAATGATGTACTTAAAATATGTTCCCTTTGAGTACTAAACGTACGACTACTAGCTCAATGTGTCACCTTATTTCTCGCCTAGTTTTGTCGACATATCGATGATCTCCATTGAAAATAACCACCCAACCAGTGTGAATATAATCTTTCACAAACCTAAAATGAAATGTAATCAAGTCGGTGGGAATGACAAGACTAATTAAAACTCTATCACTTCTTCTTTCATCATTACTTTCTTTCTCAGATTACGAAAAAACTGACAGCAATGCTCACACATAAACCCCTCCCATATTTTCCATATAGCATCACACATTGTATCATCAATAGGACCCCATAAACCCAACAAATACTTTTATTTTAAATTTATTAATTAATTAAATATCAAAATAAATATGATTTATTTACATACCATCCAATGATATAACTTTTGTTACAGAACATCAATGGGAATATGATCTCAGGTGACCCCTGTTTTAGAAAAATAATTGGCTAATATAGCACTCCCATGTCTAGCAACTATATGTGAAAAGCTCAGAAAAAAGAAAAAATAATCAAAAAATTATCATATAAATAAATAAATGAAAGATAACTAAAATAAATAGGTAAACATATCTCCAAATGTGTGGATTGATGCCAAGATTTTGGCATCGCTCGAGGACAGGGTCAATAATCATCACTCACGTAAGACAATTCCCCCTCTGAGGACTCTCTGAACCACCAACAGTCATAGGATCAGATGATTAAACATCCTGGTTATCTAATGTTAGATCTACCTCCTGAAACTGACAAAACAAATCATCTTCTAGTATTTAACTATGTCAATGTTCATCTTCATCCTCATAATAATATCTGACGATGTCTATGTATTTATATTCCTTCTCCTCATCATCTATTTCAATATGAGATTCAATTTCAACATCTCTTTTTATTTCAAATTCATTTGTAACATCATTAGAATCATCTTCACCATCAAACCTTAACTATGGGGGTTTGATCATGGATAATCATGTATCTTCGTGAAAAATATTTGTTTGGAGTAGTCTCTTGAAAAATTTAAATTCATTTCACTTCAACAGAACCACATTTAGTTTGAGTAAACTAATTTTCTTAAGATTTAATTTTTATTATGCTTCACCAATCACCCAACTCTCTTGAAGTAGCATAGTAATTTTCATAATAAAATTGATGTGACTACTAATCCAATTAAAATGGTCCATTTACTTCAAGAATACATTTATATTTAATATCAATGATTTCATGGGTCGGATAAACATGCAATCTACTCTCAGTATCCAACCACTAACATTTAAACTTTATTCGGTAAATTTTCCCATATAATATAGTTCAATAATTTCTTCTAGTATTCCATAAAAGTCAACATTAGATTCACTATGATGATATCCTCTCAATAAAACACCACTATTCAATGTTTTTTATTCCATAAATGTACGTGTAATAAATATAAAACCATTCACCACATATGCATTATAAGATTTAATCATTTAGGATAGAGTGTTATTCAATACACACAATCGACTATCAATTTTATCATCATGTTGAGATACCTTAAATTTTTTAAATCAATTATCAATATAAAAAGAAATAAATTGATTTTAAATGTTAAACCATAAATAATTTATGTTACACGTTTTTTAAACCAGTAAGAAAAATTATTTTCTTGATGTTCTTTAAGAGAATCTGGTGTAATTTGTGGAAGATATTTCTTAATATGATAATTATATAAACTATAAATAAAATAAGATTAATTTAATGTAAAAAATATTATAGAATAATTGATAGAATCACTTACATTACAAATGGTGTCATTTATTCACAGTTGAGAAGAACATATGTTTGAGCTCTGTGGTGTTCATCATCTAAAATCCATCATTTATAAACCCCACCAAAGCCAAGTATGGTCTGATTGAAAATTGATAATTGATTGGTCATTTCATCATAAATGTTTACCTAAATACAAACCAAGCAGTTTTGGTTTGAGGGATATTTATTTTGAAAATAATAAGAGAAGAAAAAAAAAGAAATTTCCTCCTATAAATAAGATTATGCAATTGTGCCTTCAACAAATGGTTTGTTACATTCATTTTTTCATCAATTTCTGTATGTATCTCATGAATGGTAACTTCCATATGAACTATAACATAACTCCACATTTTTCTTCATAAGAAAAATGTAATATCAAATGTTCTATTAAGTTAAAGAAATACAGTGAGAATATTTTTTCAAGTTTATATAAAATTAAAACAATATATTCTTGTAGTCTTCTTAGTGCATCATAGAGGATTGTCGCCGAAAAAAAGTCTCACAAAAATATGATATATATGTAATCAAAGAAAAAATCATTTAATTCCACAAACCTCTTAATCTAATTAGTATATTTTTTTCCATTATTACATGACAGTCATGACTTTTTAATCTGGTGATATGATCATTTCTAACACATCTACCCAAATTAAATGAATGACCATTTTAAAGTCCCAAATATTCAATCCACTGAAAAAATAACAATCATTTTCTTTAGATGGTGAATAAGATACTTTTGCCTTTATTACCTTTTGTGATCCAACATTTTCAAATAGTTCAAGTTTTGGTATCCTGCAAATTTGGTAAAGATCTAATCGTGCCTTTAAATTATCTTTGGTCATGCCTAGTGTATCCAAAACTGTATGAAATAAATTATAAAAAGTGTTCATAATAATATGCATGACATCCAACATGTGATAGACCAAAAAATAAGACCAATATAAAAGATCTCAAAAAATGATCCATTTTATCTAATTGTGTTTTTTCCAAAGCCATCAATTTTATTTTGGTTTATTGTTGGTCCAAATGTGATGTGAGTTAATGAAGAGGTAATTGATTTTAAATATTGACCTGATATCATAATTGGAGGTTCATCTATTTCAATTATTCCTCTTCTAAAATGATATTTGGTACTCTGAAAAATTTGATCAGTTGGAAAGAATATATGATGACCGTAAAAAAATAATTTTTTTTCCATTGACAAGCATAAACACTTTTTTGTCTCTTATACAACACATACATGATTTTGGACCATGATTAATCCATATAGATAACATGCCATATTCTAGGAAGTAACTAATTGTTCACATCAATTCATATTTTAGTAGTAAATTTTTTTTCACGTTAACTTCATATGTACTAACACCGTTACTCTATAATAAATTCATCTCACCAATCAATGGTTTTAAATAAACATCGACATTATTTTTTGGATTCCCTTGAATTAATAAGGTCAAAAAGATATATGGATCCATCAAATGGACGGAAACCGACATTAGAAAGACACAATTTCTTATTTCAGTCTTTTAAAGTAAAATATAGATTCAATTTTTCAAACTATTTCCATAAATCACTATTAGAGAGATTATTTAATCTTTTACCAATTGAAATATTGGTTTTGTACCATGACATCAATGTCGTTATGTTCTAAGACAAAAATAAATGCTACAATCTTGGTGTAAGTGGGAAATTTAAAAATTATTTCATAGGAATAAATCCATTCTTCCTCATTTGAGCCTCTTTATACCTCAATTGTCCACATATGTGACAACTATCCAAATACTCATTTTCACCATAATATAAGATGAAATTATTTGAACATGCATGAATCATCTGATAACCAAGATCCAGATTACAAAACAACCTCTTTCTCTCATAGAAATTTGTAGGCAACACATTTAATTCATGTATTAGTGTTTTAGCAAAAGAGAATGTCTGATCAAAATAGCTATTTGACATTCCATTATCTGATTTACCAGACATGAATTTTTCAACACCTTCAAATTTTATTATCTTTAAATCTTGGATATAATGCATCATCAATGGACCACAAAAACTCATTAAATTTAGATGGTTCCAACTCAGTAGTTAAATCATTATCATCATGTGTTTCAGTTTGATGAAAATATGGACCCTCCACATCATGTATTAAATTTTGAAATCGCGATGGATTCATATCCAAATTATTAGTATCTTATTTGGAACAGTGTTCACCATGTTGATACTGTAAAACATAATCAGGTTGAAAACAAAAATGCAATAGATGACCCCCAACATTTTCAAATGTGTCAAATGTCCTTAGAGAACATTTTTTATAAGGACACCTAATTTTCCAATATGAAAAAAATTCTTGTTTTGATGATACAAATGATAAGAAATATTTAAAACCCTCAGTATATACATGATTTGACCCAGTACCATTTGGATTCTTGTGAAGATTTAACCAAGTGAGATCATCTAATAATTAATGTTTTTGACATTCTTGTTCCATATTACTCTAAAAAATATATAATAAATAGTTTTTTGAATAATTTGATATAAGAAAAACACTATACAAAAAAATAAAAAAAATAAATTGACTTTTCTTGCAATTTATAATAATTTCTATTATTTCATAGTTATTTATAGTATTTTTTTTAAAATTTATACTAATATACACTAATTTATAACAATTCATACTATTTACCACTAAATAATAGTAATCACTACTAATTTATCTTAATTACCAATAATTAAGAGAGTCACAATTACAAGTGGATTAGTGAAATGTATTTTCCCCAACGACTAATCTCCTTACTACTTTCTCTGACTGAAATCACTATTAAAAATATTCTATGATTTATGAATATCTATCTTCATATGAATTAAAATGGAGAGTAAGGATTCCTCACCGCACTGCTGCCCATTATTTTGTATATGAAAATGGATATCTGTAAGTAAGAGTGGATATTTTATAGTGATTTTAGTGCGATAAAGTTGCAAATAGATGAGTCATCAAGAAAAAGAGACTATTTTTCCTGATATATCATCTCCTTGCATCTTTTTTTGATTGAAATCCATATGTAAATCCACTATAACGTAGGCATATCCATTTTCGTATGCATGAGAATGCAGAGTAGGGAGGCCTCACCATGCAAATCTCTATTCTCAGGCATATACAAATGGATATTCATAGGTTTGATTAAAAATTCATAGTGAATTCAGTGAGAGAATGTTTTAATGAGATGAGTTTTTAGGAAGAAAGAGATGTCGCAAATCTGCTAGAAATTGGGCCAATTTATTACAATTTATTACATATTATTACAAATTATTACAATTTATTACTAATTCTTACAATTTATTACTAATTATTATAAATTATTATTATCAATTAAAAATTATTACAATTCATTAGTAATTATTACAATTTATTACTAATTATTACAATTTATTACTAATTATTACTGAATATTATTCATTCTTATTAATTATTACAATTTATTACTAATTAATACAATTTATTACTAATTATTAGAATTTATTACTAATTACTGCTAATTATTACTTATTACCACTAATTATAACTAATTATTACAATTTATTACTATTTATTACTAATAATTACTAATTATTACTAATTTCTACTAATTATTAAAAATTCTTACAAATTATTAAAATTTATTACAATTTGTTACTAAATATTACTAATTAATAAAATTTATTACTAATTATTACAATTTATTACTATTGAACTCTAGTTATTAATTATTCCTGATAAATATTACTAATTATTAAAATATATTACAATTTATTATAAATTTTTACAATTTATTACTAATTACTACAATTTTTTACTAATCATTAAAATATATTACTAATTATTAAAATTTATCACTAATTATTAAAATTTATTACTAATTACTAAAATTTATTACTAATTATTGAAATTTATTACAATTTGTTACTAATTATTACTAATCATTACTAATTCTGACTAATCATTAATAATTATTACAATTTATTTCTAATTATTACTAGTCATTACTAATTATTACTAATCATTTCTATGTAATACAATTTATTATAATTTCTAACTAATTATTACTATTTTTTACTCGTTATGACTAATTATTAATAATATTTACAATTTATTACTAATTATTACAATTTAATATTATTTGATACAATTTTTTCTATTTATTTCTAATTAGTACTATTTATTTCACATTATTACTAATCATTACAATTCATTACTAATTATTACAATTTATTAAAAATTATTACAATTTATTACAAATTATATCTAATTATTACAAATTGTTACTAATTATTACAAATTATTACTAATTATTTCAATTATTTCAATTTATTACTATTTTTATAATTTATTACTAACTATTACATTTTATTACTAATTTTTATAAATTATTACTTATTATTACTAATTATTATAAATTATTACAATTTATTACTGATTATTACTAATTATTACTAATTATCACTAATTATTACTAATTATAACAAATTATTTATAGTTTTTACTAATTATTAAAAATTACTACAAATTATTACAATTTATTACTAATTATTCCAATTTATTACTAATTATTACTATTTATTAAAATTTATTACTAATTATTACATATTATTACAAATTATTTAGAATTATTACTAATTATTACTAATTATTAAAAATTATTAAAAATTATTAAAATTAATTATTATTTATTATTAATAATTACAATTTATTACTAATTATTACTATTTAATACCAATTATTACTAAATTATAACAATTTATTACCAAATATTACAATTTATCAGTAATTATTACAATTTATTAGTAATTATTACAATTTATTAGTAATTATTAAAATGTATTACTATTTATTTCAATTTATTACTATTTATTACAATTTTTCACTAATTATTTCAATTTATTAATAATTCTTAATAATTATTACAATTTATTACTAATTCTGACTAAGTATTACAAATTTTCACGAATTGTTACAATTTGTTAGTAATTGTTACAATTTGTTACTATTTATTACAATTTATTACAAATTATTACAATTTATAACAATTCATTACTATTTATTACCAAATATTACATTTTATTAGTAATTATTACAAATTATTACTATTCATTAGAATTTATTACTATTTATTTAAATTTATTACTAATTCTTACTAATTATTAAAATTTATTTCTAATTCTTACGAATTCTTATAATTTGATACTAATTATTATAATTTATTACTAATTATTACAATTTGTTCCTATTTTTTTAATATTTATTAGTATTCATTACAATTTATTACAATTTCTTACTATTTTTTACTAATTATTTCAATTTAATACAAATTATTACCAATTATTATTAATTATTACTAATTAGTTCTAATTATTACTAATTATTAAAATTTATTAAAATTTATTAATAATTATTTTAATATATTACAATTTCTTTTTAATTGTTAAAATTTATTTCAATATATTATTAATTTTTACTAATTATTAAAATTTATTATTAATTATTACAATTTAGTACTATTTATTACAAATTTATAGTTATTCTAACTAATTATTACCAATTTCAACAGGTTACCACAAATTATTTCTAATTACCACTAATAATTACTATTTATTATTATTTATAAGTATTTATTCTAATTAATTATTAATTATTACTATTTAAGACTAATTATCTCTAATTAAAACTATTTATCAATATTTTTTCGAATTAATACTAATTACTACTAATTTAAAAAAATATATAATAACTACTAATTAATACTAATAACACATTATTATTTGTCAATATAAATAATGAGAAATAAAACTATCTAATACTAAGTTAATTTTATCACAACTAATTAATAAAAATTATAACTAATAAAAATAAATAAATTAACTAAAAAATAAAAGTAATAGAAAAATATCTTAAAACTGAATCTTTCGGAGGATATAAGCCATGAATATTACTCCGATTTAGAATTTCAATCATTGAAAAATTTTCTGAGAAAGAAATAAAATTATAGAGGGAGAGAGGGGTAGAGAAAAGAGTGAAATAGGAAAAAACCAAGGGGGTATATATATGTAAGATTATTTGGGACTATACTATTTCTGGAAGGAACCATCGTAAATACCAACCCCCTCATATTAATTAGAGCTAGTGGATAAATAGGTACTTGCGACAGGTCTCGTCGCAAATACCAACATGCCGATATACTATTTGTGATATGTGATAAATCCTATCGTAAATATTAAAAAATTCCACTGGGTATTTGCAATGGGATTTTATACTCGTCGCAAATACCCTTCCCGCAGTTTGTCGTGCAACTCGCATCAAAATTATTGCGATAGGGACCATCTACCCGTTGCAAAATAGTCCCTCTCGACGGACTATTTGCGACGGGACTCTTCCCCATCATAAATATCAATTTTTTCTGTTGTGTTATATGATAATTGTTATCCCTAAACATGACATAATAATTTTTGAACAATATCACTTTCCATTGAAATACTTTTTTTGTAAGAATGATAGAGAGAAGCACTGTGAAGACCTATAAAGAGGTATAGAGATCTAGAGTGTCCTCCCTCCACCTCTTCTCTTAATACATCAATAGAGAACCATGAATTCTTTATCCTTAATGGGAATTCTGATATGGTCAACCACAAATGACCCAAGCAATTAGGATCAAGCATGCTAGATCCCAATGATTCGACGATGACGTTCAAGGATTTTGGTGAACATGTGGATCACCGCAAGATGGATTCTAAACCGAGATAATGAAACATAATCATGATATGAAAATATTGAGAATACTAAATCATCAATAAAAAAATAATTACAATTTTGTAATTCTAGATCCTTTAATAAAATAATTATAAATTACATGTAATGATCCTCCTCTGCAGGTTCTGGGGATTTATCATGTAAATTAAAATAAAAATTCCATTAGTTATAACATCATTCAATATTTATAGCACAAATTATTCATAAATCAGGACTAAAAGTTGAGTTTTACCATGTTCGACAAATGATTTTACTATTCCTAGAACCTATAAGTGGTATCATATCTATCACATTGTAATTGTATAATTATTAATTAATCATTGATTGAATGGTATGAGTTTTAAATTTATTTTATTTTACATATATTCATTCTTGAAATATAAACATCATTTTCACTTCACTATCATCATTCACTCTCACAGTACTGTCAAATAGGTTAAGTTAAAATGAGGAAACATATAAAACAATATCTGATGATGCCAATGGTTTTCAATGGATAACATAAGCGTACATGGCTTGTACCACAAACTACATGTTTTATACCCATATATATTCTCTATATATGACATCAATATTGGATCAGTTTGATATATTTTATTAGTGTTCCGATAAAAGAGGATAGGTCTATAGATCCAGATCAGGATGGTAAATGGTTTGATAAACCACACGTCATGCAATCTGCATACATGGAGTGTAATTATCATGTATTTATGATGGAGAACATGGGGTGGTCTAAGAATGTTGTTTATCTGCTATACAACATAGGTGTTAAAACACCATGGAACTCTGAGGCCACACATAATGTAAGAAGTTTTCATGCCATGTACCTCATACATGATTGCAATAGGAATCATTCCCAGTCCCAAGGTGTCCATCACAAACACATGAAAAAGAGATTACACGCAATTAAAATAGGATCAATCCATGTAGTCAATTGTAAATAGTGTGGAAAATTTTTCATAGAGATAAAAAATAATTATGTAATTACACATATTCACTTATGTTTTGTTTGTCGTGTATTTGAAAGTACACATAATTTCATAGGATTGGTAATTATATATTGAATTTATTTCCATGTTAAATTATAAAACTACAATTGGTATATGGTATTTACTTATAGTGTACTCTGCGCACATCCAGGGAATTATATGTAGTATAATTCACATTCATTCAGTGTGTCATTTATTTTATAGTTCATACCATGTAATTACCTATCATGAAATGTGTGCTGGATGCGGAGGGAATGTACGAAAACAATGATCATTCCAGGTAGTTTGGACAAGTATATTTTATTTCCTCTACATACATGTCTGTTCTTTATTAATTTTAAATAAAATAAATTTATTTTGTTTAAAATTATGGAATTTGGAAATTCAATGAATCTTGGATGGAATTAATATAAATTGGATAAATAGTATTAATTATTTATGTTTTATTTTAATTAATGAATGAATCAATTTAATTGATAAAAATATTTAAAATTTATTCATGTTTCATGTTGTGCGGATGATCATGGGATTAGGCAAGACCAATGAATGTTATTATACCCTTTTTTATTTAGTATTGTATTTTAACTAAAATTATAGTCAATGTATAATCCAACCCCCTTATTATGTAATAGATTTCCTACCTACTATATCATTAATATAGACCCCCCTTATCTAATCCATTGGATCCCATCAATTGTGTATGAATAAATGATTATGTAAGGATGGAGCTCCCCTATTTGAGGAGGTGGTCAAAGTCCCAAAGTCAAAGAAAAACCAATCGAGGAGATACATAAGAGTTGAGGTGGAATGATACAACATGATCCAATATGAGTTCAAATTATTTTCCCTTATGGTCAAGGGTTAGTTTATCATCCTCTAAAAAAGTAACCATTAGTGAATCACATGATCATTCCACTTATATTTTATTTCTACCAATTTCAAGGTTTATTAGTTATTTTTTTGGATTCTACAAAATGAATTAATAAATTAATTAACAAAAATTTAATATGGATTATATAAAACCATATTTTGCTTAAATTTTATCATACATGGTAAATCACTTATGTCAAATCCACATAATATTAAAAAGGGATGTGAGAAGTCAAAACTCGGTTTTATACATGTGGATTAAATCACTTGACTAAAATATTAAGTATGTATAGCCTTCTATTGATTATTTTATAGTTGAACCTATAGATAAAAATTCTTGAATGGACTATGTCTGTATTCTTTCCATTATCTGTCAAATTTATCTTTATTTTTTTTGGGTTGACTAACCTTGGTTCATATTAAGGGTTTACTACACAAGTAGAAATTTGTGTAACTAATAGGAAAGGTTTGGGGAAATATTTTTCAAGAATTTAAGGATTGGGGAGTCCACCAAACAAGTCAAGAAACCATGAGTTAATGTAGTTGGATAGTTACAACTTCCTAAAATCCATTGATTGTCTTTCCAGGCCCATGTCTAGGTTTTGAGAAGGGTAATACTTGTCCTTTACACTACAACATCCATGAAATTGAATATTCAGTAACTAATGGTAATTTATATTAGGTTTAAATAAAATAATTGAAGACCCATAAAATTAAATAAAACTTATATTTATTAATTTGATTTATTAATCAATGATTTACTAATTAAATTCTCTTAATTTTTAAGAAAATAAAAACTACAGGATTTCAACCATATCACTATGATCCATACTATATAAAGTTAACCATCTCACCAAAATAAATTTCTAGTTATTTTATAGTTGATTAATCATTATAATATTCCTTGGACAAAAAATATAAGAGTTGGAAACCCCACATTATGAGTTAGTTGTGAGAGATGCAAGTGAGGAAGAAACATCTCTCTTCTGAAAACATGTAGACAAAAAAATAGATGTATATTATTTCATGATATCTTACATTTTGAGTGAACATCTAAAATTTTTTTAGGATATGGATTCATATTAAATAATTTATCATCATCATGATCTTTATCAGGATAAGGTGTGAAAATAGAGATATGATATCTCTAACGCCCTATTCACATGTAAACTTAAAGTGTTGGAACTATCTTGGTATTAGATAGTCATAATGATTGGATATATTGAATGCTTAGATGTCCTGATGATTAAGATCCCTGATGAGTTTCACATTGATCTTATTATATAATAACTACCTAAAACATTATCTAGTTTAATTATGAATTATAATATGACAAATAGTGAGAAGACTATGTTAGAACATATTACTCTTATTTTTCATGTGGATAATGAAATGGCGTATGAAAAACCCATAGTTCTTATGGAGAATACGAAAATGAAGAATAAGGATAAGGGTCCAAATAATCATTCGAAGTATAAGACTCTAGAGATCCATACTTATAAGAATAATAAGATCCAACAATAACTAAATGAGAATAATTTAGTTTATTTCCATGTAGAAAGAAAGGAAAATGGAAGAGGAATTTCATTGAGGTAAAGAAGAAATGGGAATCTTCAGGTGAGTTTGTTATCATGTGTAATATTTCCATATCCAAAATTTTGGTATTAAGTACTACATGTTTTGCTAAATTTTTTATACCAATATATGAACCAAGTAGATTTCATAAGGTTTCTATAGATGAGTAATTTCTTTGGGATGCTAATGGTGTAAGGTTGGATACTCTAGCCATTGCAGGCTTCCACCTCACATAACCAATAAGAATGATTTTGGTTTTAATGAAATGTTGTTATCTGTCTAGTGTTTCTAAAAACTGCATCTATATTTCATTTTTAGAAATTAATTTATTTAGTTTCATCTTTAGAAACAAAATTTTCTAGTTTTTTAAAGATAACAAATGTTATGGTATGAGACAATTGAATAACAATCATTATGTATTAAATTATGAAAAGAAAGTATTAATAAATGATACTGAATCAAATTCATGAAACACATTTCATACCTAGTAATGGAATCACTATATTGTTTATGTAAATGATTATCATTTGAAAAAGATCTTTCAAGATGGTTACTCAAAGTATTTTGATATTAAAAGAACCTGAATGTTGTCATGCTTGTTTATAAGGATTTATTTACAAACCTTTATTTTGTGGTCAAGATGAAAGGGCCATAGAGATTCTAGAATTGGTATATACTATTGTGTTTGGATCTTTTCAAGTAGAATCCATAGGTGGATTCTCGTACAATAATAATTTTACTGATGACATGAGCATGTGTGACTATATATACATGGTGGTGTATATGTTTGAATCCTTTAAGAAGTTCAAATAGTTCAAGAATGATTCTTAGAATCATAGTAGTAATAACATAATGAATTTTTGAATGGATGGAGGTGGTGAATATCATAACAAAGTGTTTATCGACTTTCCATTGGAGTATATGATTTTATCTCAACTCACTCCTCCTTATACGCCGCAATGGAATAATATTAGTGAAATGGGGAACCATACCTTTATATACATAGTAAGGGTGATGGTGATTCACACAATCCTTCCAATTTATTTTTGGGGATATAAATTACACATTAAATCATACATATAAAAATTACTACCACCAATAGTGGAAAAAAATTTCCTTTTGAGCTATGGAGGGGGAAGAAACCCATTTTCTAACATATGTTTTCATGAGGGTGTGAGGAGTTCACTATGTCAAGATCAAGAAAAAAACTAAAATACTAGGATATGAAGTTTATATTAATAGTTTTCCACAAGGAAATGAGGGGATACTAAAAATACAATCCATTAGATAAAAATGTTATTGTTTCTAGGAAAGATGTTTTCCTCGAGAGAGAGCACATATTCAAGAAGGATAATCAGAGAAAGATATAGATACAGGAAGTTGAGGATCAAAATATTAAAGTGTTAGTACATGATACAATTCCAAAGGGACTCATGAAAAAAGTTATTAATAAGATACAAGTACTGCGTAGGATGACTGGATAGGTTGGAGAATAGGAATGATATTGCTTTCTAGTCACATAATTTGTTGAATAACTATTGGTTAATTATAATGACCCTCTTTCCTATATGGTTGAAATATAGAGAATATAATTGATAAAATGGAATTGATCCATTTATAATGACTCTCTTTCCTATAAGGATGCAATATAGAGTATATAATCGATAAAATTGAATTGATCCATGAATTCAATAGTGGATTGCATTTTCTAAATATGTGTCTGAGTTTTGTTCAGTCTTCTATAGAAGTAAATCCCATTAGGTAAAAATTGGAATCCAAGAGAAAGATGGACTTTGAAGGTATGATTAGTACCTATGAAGGACAAATAATGGATAAATTGTTTATAAAACACCTATGCATAGACTAAAATGAAACATTTTCTATAGTTTACATTATTATGTTAATTAGATTTATTTTTGTCCTAACAGCTTTCCATGACTATGAGATTTGGTATATGGTTGTAAAAACCGAATTACTTAATGTGTAAATTTATGAAGATGTCAATATGATACAACCTAAATTTATTATAACACCATGTGATTCCAAATGGTATGAAATATTGAAAGATTTTATTATGGATTAAATAAATAATTTTGGTTATGGAACAATCATTTTGATAAATCTATAAAAAAATTATGTTTTATTAAGAATGAATTGGAGAAATGTTTTTAGAAGTTGTTTAAAAGGAGTATGGTCATTTTCATAGTAATATATATTAATGACATATTACTAATTAGAAACAAGATACCAACCTATCATGCTATTAAGAAATGGACGGGAAATTTATTCTCCATGAAGGACATAGGTGAAGCAGCCAACATTTTAGAGATCAAGGTAATTCATAAGATATAAAAGAGGTTTCTTAGACTAGGTAAAAGTACAAACATTGACCGGATTCATAAGAGATTAAGTATTTAACAATCCTAGAGGGAATTAGTTCTTGTGTCCCATTGTATACATATCTCCAAGAAGACGCGTCCTCATATATAACATGATGGATAGATAATGGGTAGGATTTCGCATTATTTTGTGATAGGATTTATCATGTTTTCCACGTTATGTTTGAGTCTAGATGTTTCATTTTCTTTAATCGTGATAATATGATATCAAGATGATCCAAGTGAATAACATTGGATTACTATTAAGGATATCATTAAGTATCAGAGGTGAAATAAGGATATCTTCCTGGTATATGAATGAGATGGAGATTTATTGAATGGGTATTATATATATGGTATCTTTCATAAATATCATAATGATTTTAATTCATTTTCATCACATTTATTCATTCTTAATGGAGGGACTATGAGTTGGAAGATTTCAAAGTAACCAATTTTCACTGATTCTACATTGTATTTTGAGAATAATATGGATTTTATTATAGCTAAGGTGGTAGTTTGGATTCAAAATTTATCCAAAATATTGATGTAGACCCTCGATGTTGTGACCTATAACATCATGGTTAAAGGTATTCTCTACCATAATGTTTAATATTTCATCTTCCTGGTCTCATGGTAGTATATGATATATATATATAGGGAAGCTATAGGTCCCTAGATATATAGCATATTCATAATGTGAAATTCATTCAAGATAAGAAATAATATATTATCATAAAGACAAAAATATTGGTTCAATGTTTTAAAAACAAACTATTTTTGAGTTATGTTCATGTCATTACAATGTAACTTGAGATTTTTAACCCGAGGAGATAAATTTTACATCATTCATGCCTACCTAGAGGTTTACACATTAAATAAGTTATTTTTATAATAAATTATTCTTTACAAGATGGATTTATTATTCCACAAACCTAATTTTATATCATTCAATGAAATTCCTCCACCCTCAAACAATAGGCTCATTCCTTGATTTTTTTGGCGTTTAGTTCTCTCAGATCACTCCATTTGGAACATTTATCTTTGACACAGTTGGTTATTCTCATTTTGATAAGAATTTTATTCTCCAATCCATACCTTATTGATATATCGGTTTGGAAACAGATTTGTACTATGTTTTTGGAGCATTTTGATCTTAATGTATTTCTTATCGAACTGTTACAGATTCCTAGGAATGTTTCTCTTTAAGAACATAGTGTTATTGTTAGTTTTATTGTGGTGTGTGAGTTTCTCAAGGTATGTATTGATCTAACCTCTATACTAACCCCTTTATTATGAGATCTGATTTTTCTATTTGATAATCCATGCCAATGAATCCATTTTTTTATTTGTGTTAATTTCCTTTTACTACATTTGTATGGATCCCATTCCAGCTGTTGTGCGGCCTGAGTTTGAGGTATGTGGTTCCTTCTCAATCCTATGTAGGATGAAACATAATTTAAATTAATTTTATATTTTTTTATAAATAATTTTCATTATTATGGATTGATTGGTTTATTTTTTTTAAATCTGTTTCTAATAAAATATGGGTTTCCTATCATTTTGGTAAAATAAATGGGATATTAAAGGAATTCTGAAATAGATTGTGAATTATTTTTTCAAAGTAGTTTTTCATAGAAAAGTGTGTTTGAAGTTCTATTTGTAATTTTTTAATCCCTTATTAAATGATGAGAAATGAATCACATAGTATCCTTGGGTACTTATATATAGCGTATAATATCTGGTATCATCCATTGGTTTTTAAAGGGGTTCACTTTTTAGGGTGTTCTTCCATTCATAGATTGAGATTCATTTGAATCAAGGGCATGATGGTTCTAGGGAATGATGCTTCTTTTTCTAGGGTATTCCTCTATTCTCTAGACCATAATTCATGGGTATTATGGGAATTTAGTTTTCACTAGTCAGGATTGACATATGAGTTTCCTAGATAACCTAAAAATAATTTATCCTTTGATTTTTTTTCCATTATGATTTGAATTTTTATTTTTTTCATTGATATACCTATTTTTGGAAAATGTTACTACTGTATGTAAATTTTTATTTAAAACTATTTCAACTAGATTTTTATTAGAATTTTGGAAAAAGGGAATTATTCTCCATGATGTTGATATAAATTTTTTTTAATTTTTTATCATTACTTTTTACATGAATTAGCCATATTGAGATTATTGTAAAAAAGACTTGCTATGGAACACCAATGTGGGATCCTAATAAGACTATTTACCTCACAACCTATACATTCCCTAGGGAATGTATAGACAATATATTCTATTTTGATGAAACAAAAGTAAAGGAACCGTAGTGAGGCAGTGAGGTTCATATCAACTTGGTATGGGTAGCTGGTGGTGAGGTAGTAAGACATTTCTAAAATATCAAAATTAGTATTTGTTTCTTATTTTTTGAATTCCTTTTTTATTTAATGGATAGGTACCATTGTGTTTTACATTATTTTTATGAGATTTATTACTACCATTGTCTCTTCATTGATTATGGAATATTTTCATTCTTCTTGTTCTTTTTCTTATGTGTGTGTATATATTCCATGTATCTTGTTTATGTTGGGTAAAATTATACCCTCTAGTTATTATTAAATTCTCAGGTTCCAGTCACCATCCCCTGGGGATCCATAAAACCAATTAGGTAAGTGATTAACTTGTTAGGATACAAATTTAGAAGGTATCCTAGGTTGGTTTGTTAAAATTGTTATCAGATGTGGTCATTCCTCATGATTTATTATCTTTGGCCATTTATTAGACAGAATGTAGTATTTTCATGAATTGAGTGGTAGGTTATTGTGAGTACATGTCTGTCGCTTTCCATGAAGAGAATCATGTTACCATGGGATATTGGGATATGTGTCTCTTATATTATTTTTTAACTGTAATCTTATTTTTTATGATTTTTTGAACTTATATTATTCTATAGTCATGTAATTTTTATCCATTTCTAGTGTAAAGAATCATACCTATGAGAGGTATTCTATTGGTTTGATAGGAGGGTGATGTGATAGATATTCATCAAGGAAATACTTATTTGGATCGGAATATTCTAGAGGCTATTGTACTAGTAATTCTTATTGGGGACTAGAATTTACCATGAGTTCAAAACCTAGTTATTGTGTTGCAATTAGGTGATGAGAGAGAAATGGATCGATCTTCTGACTTCCCAAATGTGAATACCCAATACTTTAATGGTACGAATGAACACAAAAAGGTGGATGAATGGATGTAATAAATAGATCAAGATTCATCTTCCTAGATCACCTAGGATACTATGGTAAAGTCTACAAAGTTAAATCATGAGGTTCCCAAAAAGAAATGGTGGGATTCTATGTTATCAGAATGAAAACACATGGGATTGAATTGGAAGGGTTTCAAGACACTCTTATTTCAGTAGTTCATACCAAAATATTTGATGAAAGATAAGTATCTAGAGTTTCTATCATTGAACCAAAGAGAGTGATTGATTTTATAATACACAAATAAGTTTGTGAAGTTGGTTTATTTTTCTTTAGTGGTGGTGATAAATGATCAGTTGAGTGTAAAGAAATACCATCAGGGTTTGTGATAAGGTATCAAATACCATGTATGAATCTTACCACCTATGATGATATAGTTTATAGGGTTATGGTGGCGGAAATGGATATGAAAGGCATGTTTTTATTTTTATAGATCTTCCCTTCCACCCAATGGTGGTTTTAGTAGTGTCCTAGAATAAAATGAGTAAGTGGAATGATAATAGCAATGGTGGTGGATGTGGTTCCATTCATGGGAATCCTCTGTAACATCACAAAAAATACTCAGTGTGCCCCTAAATTTCTATCAGTGTGGTTAGGTAGGAAACCCATTATGTACTTGTCCCAGATCCACGAATATATTTATTTCTTATATCCACTGAAGAAATATGTAGCGGTTCTTCCAAGATATGTATAAACATTGTTATAGTCAAGGACATTTGGCTCTAAAATGCACTTTGGCATAGTTAAGTGCTTCAAAGTCCAAAAGGCTCCAACCACATGCCTAATAAGTAGAGTACCATCACACAGTGGATGAGTTTCTTGTGTTGGGAGATGTAGTCCCTACTATAGTTAGAGTTATATCTTTTGTTGCATCTTCTATAGAAACTAATATATTTGATACATGTGGATCACAATAATTTATATCTTCCTATTTTGGCGATATGTGAAAACATAAAAAGTATATCATGTCATTTATTATAGAGTTAAAGACACATCTTAGAAAGAGTAATGGGAATGGGTTTTGATTCGAAGCATGTGGTCTATCATTATATACTTTATAATTACACTGGGAGTTAATGGTTCCTTATCTAGTTCTATTTGACATCATAATATTAATGGATTGAATTATTTATCTTTGTTATTATATTTATTGTTATCATCAGAATGTATTGTTATTTTTCACTGATAGGATATCTAGGGTGTCTCATGAAGAGTTGGATTCAATGTCTAGACATCTAGAACAATCTTGCAGAAAGATTAGGAGATTTTGTTCTGCAATTGTAGTCATGCTCAATGATTTTTCCCTTCTTGGTGATCTTCCCATGGTTTTTTTCCACTTCCTTGATTCATTTCTTGATTAATTATCCACTCTTCCTATTGAAATGGAGGTGGAGTTTACAATTGATTCATCTCTAGGTATGTATATAATATTTTTACTCTCTTATTGAATTTAACCAACAAAGATGAAAGAGATCAAGATCCAATTGGATGACCAGATGGAGAAAGGTTTTGTCATCCCTAGTGTTTCATCATGGGAATTCCCCATTCTCTTTGAAAATAAGCATAATGGTTCACATGTTTTGTGTTTGGACTATCAGAAGTTCAAATGTGTGAATGTTAATAACAAGTACCTTTATCCTATGGGAATGAATTGTTTGTTTAATTAAAGGGGGATAAATGGTTTTCAAAAATTTATCTTCGATCGGGATATCATTAAATTAGGGTTTGTGAGCCTGATATTCCAAATAATAATTTCTAGATTAGGTATGACCGTTATTAATTCATCACAATTCCTTTATTACTAACTAACATTTATTTAGTTTTTACGGATCTGATGAATCAAATATTCAATAAATATATTAACTCCTTTATTATAGTATTTTTTGATGATATACTGATATTTTTGGGATCTAAGAATGTGTATGAGAAACAATTGAATCTAGTTTCATAGATCCCGGGGAGTCACTATGTTAGTGGGAATCCATTGAAGTAAAATTTATATATCTATAAAGTAATTTCATTAGGGAATCTGATTTCAAAATGTGTTATATCAGTTGATCATGAGAAGGTGAAGGCTATCTTTTCAGGGGAGGTTCCATGAAACATCATTGAGATGGGGAATGTACAATGTCTAACTAGATATTGTCAACAATTCATCAAGGACATCTCAATGTTTTCATCACCCTTTACTTATCTTACTATGAAAGAGGAGAAGTTTACATGTGATGAAAATTTTCACTCTTATTTTGATGAGTTTAAACAGCTACTAACATCAGTTCCTATTTTGATCTTACATGATCCAGAAAAGGGTTATGTGGTATACTATGATGTTTTTAGAACTATACTAGATTGTGTGATTATTGAGGATGATCAAATTATGGACTATTAATATATTTAGATTTATTCACATGAGAAAAACTACCCCACTCATTATTTTAGAGTTTACAAAAGTTATGCATGCTCTTAAGTTTGAGATAACTATATTATTAAGGATTGGTTCAGAAATTTTTAAGATAATAATAGTTTAAGATATATCTTTTCTCAGAAGTAAATGAATCTTAGAGATAGGAGGTGGGTCTAATATCTTAAAAAAATTATTTTTATATCACTTACACCCTAGGGAAGGGGAATTTCATCACATACACTCTCAATAAGTGTGTTCCACTACATGATGTCTTGGAATCGAAGGAAGATTGGAACCTTATGGGTATATTCACTCAATTTCATTTAGAAACATAGGGGAATTATTTATTCACAGTGATTTGTTGTGTTATGTTATCATCTTCTATCCTTTATTTTTTTATATAGGGTCAACAGTAAGAGGGAGATTTTATAGAAATCAAGGAATCCTTATATGGTGAGAAAATTATTATTAGTTGGACTCTATCGTTTGATAGTATTCATTGATTTACATATCAGTTTGGAGTCATGTCATATTTGAGGAGTTAAATTTTGTATAATTATAACAATTATCCATGGTTCTTTCATCATATCACTATGAATATGTATTATGAAATAAGGAAAAATTTATGGTTGCTGGGTATGAAGCACGACATCACTGATTTTGTGTCTCACTATTACACATACCAATAGATAATGTTAGATCACATAAAGCCTTAAAACCCTCTATAGCCTCTTCCTATGACAGTCTGGAAATAGAACAAGCTTTATATGGATTTTTTTTGGATTTCCATAGAATAAATAATGAAATAATACTATCTGGGTTGTGATTGATTGGTTGAATTAAATTTGCTCATTTTATTTTGATTAGGTACAATACTAAGGTTGATGATTTGGGTACAATAAATGTGTAGGATATTATGAGGTCTCATGTTATCCCCTCTTCCATTTTTTTATGTAGGAATCTCAGGTTTAGATATTGATTCTAAAAGAGTCTATAGGCTGTAATGAGATATTAGACCAGATTTAGTACATCATTCCATCCATTGATGGATGGTCAGATAGAGTGTGATATGTATATTCAAGAGGATATTCTTCATGCATGCATCTTGAATTTTCGAAGGTCGTGGGACAACCATCTAACAATGGTCGACTTTCATATATAAACATTAACAGTCTTCGAACAGAATTAATCACATAAAAGAATATATGGTCTCCCATGTAAGTAATGTATTTATTGGTAAGAGGTGGGAGAAGCCTCTCTTCTGAGACAGAATCTCATTCAGGATATATTCGAAATGATTTCGGATATACTTTGATGATTTGTTACAATTTAGAGAGAAAATAAGTATTATGTGGATCATTTAAATTAAATTTTAGAGTTTTTATTTTGGGAATGGGTCTTCTTGAATGGTTACCCTTAGTTGGATCACTGTCTGATTGACAAATATGTGAATATGGTTCCATGATATGTTATACCAATTCAGATCAATATGCGAATTGAGTAGGTTTCTTATTGGTAAGATTTACTAGCTCATTTGACGTTATTTATTAATGTTTTCTATATATCTCGGCTCAAGAAACACCATCTTGATCCTTCCCACCTTTTGAGTATAGAAGACATTGAGTTGGAGCCATTTGTTTTTGCTATAGGGAAACCAATGGAGATCATTTATTATTAGATGAAATTCATGAATGGGAAGCTTATTCAATTGGTAAGTATGTTATGGAATAATTGATTAGATTCTCATGATACTTAGGAGCACAAATCATCAGTGAGGGAGACACATCCTCATCTATTTACAAATAATTTTTCATCCATATGAATTCCCAGAGATAATAATTCCAATGGTGGGGAGAATTTTAACATAATTGTAAATGATATCACAACACTCCTTTAATGTTTAAGAGTTCATATTTTTCATTCATAGGAAGTCTGGGAGTTTTTTATATGGATGTTGCAGGGTGCTGGAACCAATAAATAATCATGTTGTGAAATTTCTTCATGATGTGAATAAAAATTTGGGTATAAGACGAAAAATTGGTTAAAATCAAGAAAATTATAGTCAATGAGTTATATTCTTGTTATAAAAACGTTTCTCAATATTTTTAACATGAGGCGATGTGTTTATTAGTGTGAATGCCTCTATGGAAGTTCATGTTTTGAATTAGGGATTCAAGATGATAATTCATCTTGCCTAGTGGGGTTTTTCATGACACATGCCTAATCCTCTATTATTGGATGAGAATTTTTCTACATCAGCCCTTAAGTTCATTGTGTGCATTTTTGGGGTTTTTTGTCTTCCATAATCACACCATTAACATGTTGATCACTAGAATGGTTGTTTGTTATCCTATTGGTTAGTGTATTCTTCTCCTCTACATTATTTATTAATATCATTGTTTGGTAAATATTTTAATCTGAATTTTTGGGTCATTTTGTTATGATTCCTTTTTTATCAACCCAATTTATATTACTTGGTGTATTTTTATTTCGGAGTCCAGTTTAGTTGTTGGTTATGGTGTGTTGTGTGATTTTATCAAGATATGTGTTGATATAACCTCTCCACTGACTCTTCATTTGTGAGGTCCAACTTTGTGATATAATGATCAATTCTAATGCCTCTATTTTTTTATTTTCATTCCTTTCCTTCCATTATTGATGTGTGGATCCCTTTGTGGGTCATGTACAACCTTAATTTGTGGTAATTTATTCCATATATATCCTATGTTGGATGAAACCTAATTTATCTTTTTTTATAATTTTTTTCAATAATTGGCATGATACTGGATTGATTGGTTTGTGTATGTAAATGGGGTTTTATGAAAATGTGGGTTTCCCCTCATTTTGGTAAAAGAATTGTGATTTTTAAAAATTCTGAAATGAATTGAGATATATTTTTTAAAAGTAGTTCTTTTTATGAAAAAGGGAATTTGAAAATTTATTATAAAATGTGTAAGACCTTTTAAAATATATTTAAATTCAGAACATGGGAGCCTTGTGTGCAAAGGTGTAGGGTATAATATTAGGGATATTTTTTTGGTTTTATAAGTTGGTTCTATTTCTATGGTGTTTTCCCATTCATATATTGACATACATTTGGCTCTAGGAATTAATTATCATGCTAGGTGGGTTCACTTTTTGGGGTTTTTCAATTTCTTAGATCATTATTCATGGGTTTTAGGTACCTATAGTTTACACTAGCCATGATTGTCAGATGTCAGTCTTATCTATGATGATCGTGAGTTATTCTTAGAGTGTTCTACCATTCCTCTTTTGATTTTCACTATTTTGGATTTGATATGAATATTTTTGATAATTATAACTGGTTTATGAAAATTATTATTTAAACATGTTTTACATAGATTTGTTTTAGAAATGTTGAAAAAGTAGAACAATTTACCATATATTTTATATAAAAATAGTTAAAATATTTATTATGCATTGTTTTTTATAGATTGATAATATTGAGATTATCTAATAGAGAATTGATATGGAACACCTAGGTGGGATCTTACTAAGCCTCATTAACTCAAACCCTATACATTCCCTTAGGGATTATTAGACCATGTATTTTCTTTTTATGTCGGAAAAAAAGTAACTATAGTGATATGGAAAGGTTTATGTTATCTAGGTATGAGTAGCTATGTTAGAGTTGGTGGCCTAGATCTAACTACTTTGAACTTTATTCATTAATAAACACATTTTCACATCTTTATTGTTCTTCTACATAACAATGGATGTGGTAATGTCCAAAGGATAGTTGTTGTAGAAAAGGGTCATAGAGGATCCCTGATATGATGAGAGCCCGGAATTTCCATAAAACTATTCTTGAATATATGTTCTATGGTCGGATGATATTATTTGAGGGACACAAATAATACAAGACATGAGGGGTGAGGACTCATAAAAATTTGAGGCACCTTCTAATGGTGTGCACCATTAGTAATATCTAGGAGGATATTTTGAGAACGAGACCCGCTGGTAGGAATTCCACATTTCATAGTGTCATTGTATGTTCTTATATACAGAGGTGTGTATTGGTCCTTAGACATTATGATTTTTATTAATGGGTATTGCAACTCACACACATAGATATATTGATCAAAACCGTGATGACACGCTATTTGAAGTGAGGTATGATATGTTGGTTTCATCATTAGTAATATTGCGTTAATAGATTATGAGGGAGAGGATTTTTCCCTTCTGTTCCATAAAAAAATTTGATATCACATACCCTTTGATGGAATTGAGATAGCCTAAATAAATCCATGTATGTGGTGAGTAATGGGAATGTCCAATTCCAAGATGTCAAAGAATGAATAATCGAGAAAATGGGTTCATAACACTATCATGCAACCCACTTGATTTGAGATATCGAGAGAAAAGGATTGCATTACACGGTAAGCGTTTGTAGGAGGTGACACATCATTACGGAGTTAACTTATCTCTCTATGTGTACCTTGGTGTGTTTCTAGATTATAACCCTGGACTTTATGCAGGCTCCGCTTAGTGCCACTGCGAAAGAGGCCTAGAGGGTCACACACTATGTGTGTCCAAGTTTCTTAGTTAATTATTCATTTAACAAGTTGAATACAGATCATTCTCAAATGTGGTCTAATAATTATTCCAGGTTTTTTGATCGCATTTCTTTAAGCCCTAGTTATTTTAGAGAATATGTTGTGAGAGAAATGATATATTTATTAGCGAGTAATTCAGTGATATTTATTTGAGAAATAAATATCCATTATTCAAGTTCTAATAAATGTTGTGGAGGAAATAAAGAAAATGGAAAATCAAAGTATACTCCATGTAGTTTTTATGGGGAGTTATGAGAAATAATATAATTTATTTAATTAAATAATATTTGGTGTAATTCTCTAGGCACATGTCAAGTAATAATAATAGTCAACTATCATTATTAGAAATTGTGTTTTACTATGAATTAAATAAAATTAATAAATGCATTCATGTAATTAATTCATTTTATTATTCTATGTAATTAAAATCCAAATTATATTATTCTCATTAGCCTAGAAATTTCTTTTTGGTTGTGTATAATGGATCAAGAGAAATCTCTAATTCCAAGATATAATTCCTTTCCTCTAAGAATGCTCTCTTGTTATGAGAGAGATCCTCCTCCACAAGATCAAGGAGAGTGATTTGGAAGCAGCTCTCAAGGTGATCGAATACGGACATCAAATGTGGAGGATCTTCCATTATAGCACCTGAAGATCCCTTCAGTGACATCCAAATATATGTGGAGCGCATGTGGATCATCCCTAGAGGAATCCTACAATTTGTTTCTATGATGCAATGACAGATCACATCAGATCGTGACTAGAAACATCAAGGAAAAGAGAATTACATCAAGGTAATTCTTGTCTTTTAATTAAATTAATTATATCCAACATATGATGACCCTCTCTATGGTTTCGGTACTCCCCTATTATATTTCATTCTTCATTATATTCCAAAGATCTGGTGTTTTATCATCATGATTGATCTCATATTTATCATTGTTAATGGAAAAAATTAAAGTTGGGTATGCCCACTAATATGATTCCACTAAACCCAGATCATACAAGTGGTATTAGAGTGGTCATATCATTGATTATAATTAGTTAGTTTCTCATTGATTATTTTCACATTTAATAATTTAGTTGTTTCAATTCTAGTTATTCATTCTACAAATATTAATCATGAGAACCTTTCCTCCTCTTTCATTTCTCGTTCACCTTACAGAAATGATATTTTCATTTCATTTTGATTAATATAAAATAGAGGATCTCATCCAGAGTTTCCAAAGCTTCCTGGTCATACAACACTAGAACCATGGGTGTTTATTTGACAGTACACGCCATGTAGTCTAGGTTCCATGCACCGGGACTAGTCTTCCAAACCAATCCATGTGTTGGAGTCTATCTGAGTCTTAAATGAATCTGTGTGTTGATCTGGAATAAGTGGCACATGGATTCTGGATTACATGCCATGCGGTCCACTAGACACTGTGTGTAGTCCCTTTGAGTTAGGTTTGGACCATGTACCTTATACATGGCTTGCCCATCTGGAAATCGTGTAACGTGGAAACTACAAGTCATGTGGCCCACTGAACACACTGTGTACTCTGAAGATATCTAAGGTACATGTACCCTCCATGTCCTTGAGCGTAGACTTCAGATGGATGGTGAATAATAGTACACATCATGTATTCATAACTATACATTGTGTACTAATACAAGTTTTGAAGATTTATTAAAATTTATTATTATATTATAAAAACCCTTGAGGCATGTACCATAGTGCGTGCATAAAGCTAAGGCACAACACGTGATAAGTTTTTTATATATGTGTGTTTAATCTAACATCTATGTAATTTTAATTTCTAATCAATGGGTATTTATGAACGAGAATTCACTAGGTTTCCTATAAGGTACAAGTTACATACAAATATAATTTTAAATGAATTTATTTATTTAAAATTTTGATTGATGAGAATCTCAATGAAATTCAGAAAAAGGGTTTATGATAAAAGGATTGATTAATTAAAAACAATTAATTGATTCGATCAAGATTTATCTTAAACAAGAATGATTAATGAATTGAATGCTAGTTTTATTTATGTGTAAATATCGTTTCATGTATGGATGATCATTAGCTAGTCCATGACCTTTGTATGTGGATTGTCTCTTTTAATTTATTTATTTAAATTACATTTGTTTTCTTGTGAGCCTTCTCTTCATTAATATGTTGGGCCTGCATACCCAATGTTTCTTTTATGTGAAAACCCATTTTACCCCTCACCAATGAGTGAGATAAAATCATATGTAATGGAAGGAACTCCCAATATAGTAGAGGCAGATTGAGTCAGGAGCCAAAGATAAACCAATCTAAGGAGATAGAAATATGGTTAGGTGGAAAGCTATAAACAGGAAACCAAAATGTTCAATGTGTTTCTCCACTAGGTCATGGTTTGGTTTATCAACCGCTAGATAAACAAAACAATATATCAAGTTCATGACAATAACATTTAAAGTTTTTATTTTAGTTTCATGGTTTATTTATTGTGGGTGTGTTGTCGCGATCACACAATTAATAAATTAAACACACATGAATGATATAACTAAAATAAGAACAACTTATGTGTAAATATTATCTTAGAAATGGTTAATCCATTCAGTATATCCCACATAAATTTAACAAAAAATTATGCAAGACAATAAGATGGAAATTTACTTATAAGGATAAAATCCCTAAAAGATATACTAAATCGTAATATCCTTCCATAATCATGGTTAGAATCGAACTATAGTTCAAAGTGCATGACCTACCCTAGTTGGGGTGCTTTCAGTTATTGAGTAATTATAATTAAGGTTTTGGGTTGAATTGACTTGGTTCAGATCATGGGTTTAATACCACAATAGGACTTGTTGTGACCTAGAGGCAAAGTTTTAGGAAATCCAAAATAAAAGGATATCAGGATTGGGGAGTCCACACAGTGGATCAAGGAACTGTGAATTAATGATGTTGCAATTTTTTAATTCCTACCTAAAACCCTTCAAGTTGATTGAGAAACCCTATTTGGGTAATGTGAAGAGAAATATGGATCATTTCCACTAGAATATTCAAGCAACAAAATATTCCAATTTCAATGGTGAGGGCTATTGGATTTCGATAAAATAGTGGGAGACTAATAAGTGTTACTATATTTATTTGTCTCAGTTTTATCATAATAAAGTAATAAACCTTTGATCATATTAATATATAGAAACAATAATAAAATGACATCAAACATATCATTACGATCCATAATGGTGAAATAAAACCCTCTCAATGGAACCAATTTTAAGAAATGGCAGAGGTCTTTATGTGTCATCGTTCTCCATGAGCAGAAATTGTATGTGCTAGAGGAGCCTATTCTAGTTCTTCCTGGAAAAGAGGCCAGTGATGAGTAACTATATCTCTATATGAAACATATGGATGATGTCATAGATGTACAATATTTCAATCAACCAGCCACATCTAATGAGCTCTTGAAGCAACATAAAAATACGGGCGTGCATAGCATGATATCTAACCTTAAGGATATCTATCAAGAAAAGGGGATACAAGAGGGATATGAGAAATCCAATGCTTTTCTTCCAAATATGATTGGAGAGTCTTTGCTAGTTGTGCCTCATGTAGTGAAACTTGTTTTCTATATTGAATGCATGGACATCTTAGGGATTATGTTCCCAGATGAGTTGCATACAGATCTCATCCTATCATCACTGCCCATGACCTCATCTTGATTTATTGTCATCTAAAACATGAGAAAAAATTAGAAGATTCTACTAGAACTATTGACCTTAATTTTCCAGGTATATAAGGACATGGTGCATGAAAAAACCCGCATCCCTTATGTGAATAATAAAAGGAAGGATACAAAAAAGGGGATAAGGATTCATAAACGGTCTGAATCCCCTAATCATTGTCCCTCCAAGAAGGGGAAGATCCAGAGGTAGTTCAAGGAATGAGAGGTGGTATGTTTTTCATGTGGAAATCCATCCCACTAGAAGAGTAACTACAACCAAAAGCATGGGGATGATAAAGGTTCATTCATTATCAAGTGTAATATTTCCATTTCTACGCATTGGGTTTTAGATATAGCTTGTGGGGCTCAAATCTGTATTCAAATGCAGGAACCAAGTAGATTCAGAAAATATTTCCAGAGGAGAGGTAGATCTTCAAGATGCCAATGGTGTGAGGCTAGCTACATTGGACATTGTTGATTACCATCTATCATTTCCAATTGTAATTATTTTGGTTTTACATAATAGTTGTCAAGTTCCTAGTGTTACCATGAACATAATGTTTGTATCATGTTTAGATATGGATGGATTTATTTTCATGTTTGGAAATAAGGGTTGTTTATTTTATAAGAAAATTAAATTTCATGGTATGGGACATTAAAATAATGGTTCATATGTATTAAATTATAAAAACCATGTGTCGGAAATCGATAACAAAACAAACTGACATGACTCATACAATAGCTAGTTGTGGCATCACCGTCTTGGTCATGTAAATGAGGATCACTTGAAAAAGCTATTCCAAGATGGTTATTTAGACTCTACTGAGCTAAAACAACTTGATAGATGTCACAATTGTTTACAAGGTAAAATCACCAAGACACCTTTCGGTGGAAAGGGTGAAAGGGTCACATAGATTCTAGGATTTTTACACATGGATGTGTGTGCACCATTTCTAGTATAAGCTAGAGGTGGATATTCTTACTTCATTACTTTTACATGTGATTTTAGTAGATTTGGATATTCATACATAATGAGGTATAAGTAATTTTCTTTAGAGAAATTTATGGAATTAATGAATGAAGTATATAATTAGATTTGTAATAAGATAAAAAATATTCAATCGGACTGAGGTGGAGAATATCAGGACCAAGAGTTCATCGATCTTCTACGGGAGTCAGGGATTATATGTTAACTCACACTTCCTTACATACCATAGGGGAATGGTATTAGTGAAAGGAGAAACCAAAACATGTTGGACATGGTGAGGTCTATGGGGAGTCATAAATATCATCTGTTATCCTTTTGGGGATATGCATGACAAACTGCAATATACATAATAAACTGAGTACCAACTAAGACGGAAAATGGAATTCCCTTTGAGATATGGAATGGAAAGAAACCCATTTTGTCATACATACGTGTATGGGGATGCAAGGTGTTTGTTAAGGCCTTTTTAGGAAACAAACTAGAACTCTGAGGCAAGAGGTGTATCTTTATTGAATATCCTAAAGAAACTAAAGGATATTTCCTATATAACCATTCAGATAAGAATTTAACTATCACCAGATAATACATCTTTCTTGGGAGGGATTACATCCTCAAAAAAGATAGTGGGATAAATATTGAATTCAACGATGATGATGGTCATTATAAATAAGATTTGGTGTGAGAATAAGATCCATAGGTCCCTCTGGAAGAGGTTCCAGAAACACAAGTACTATTTAGGAGCTCAAGATAGTTAAGGTAACCATATAGATTTTGTTTCCTACTCACTGAGGATAGTGTATTTGGAAAATGATGAAACTCTCTCTTATAAGGAAGCAGTAGAGACCTGAGAAGTTACATGTTAGACAAAATATATGAATTCTTATATGGATTCAATGTATCAGAATCATGTTTGGGTTCTGATCAAGGAGCCCGTTAATGTAAATCATGTTGGATATAGATGGACATTGAAGAGGAATATGGACAAGGAAGGTCATATTAGCACCTATAAAGTAAGGATATCTTCTAAATGATGCATACAATGTCAACGAATTGAATATGATGAAACCTTATCACTAGTTTCCATGTTTAAATACATTAGAATAATACTTTCTATAAAATATTACCATGAATATGAGATTTGGAAAATAGATGTCAAAAAAACATTACATAACTGGAACCTTCGAGAAGTTGACTATATGACACAAACAGGAGGGTTTGTGGAACCAAGTGAAGGAAAATGAGTTTTCAAGTTACAAAAATCCATTTATGAGTTAATGAAGGAATCCAGGTCAGGGAACAATCAATTTTATGGACCCATAAATGAATTTTGTTTCATTAAGAATGATTATGATCCATGTGTTTGTAAGAGGTTTAATGGGAATGTGGTTGTTATCCTAATAGAATATGTTGATGACATATTACTTATAGAATATTTTGTACCAGTCTTACAATCAGTTAAGGACTGGTTGAACAAGTGTTTCTCTATGAAAGAATTAGGTGAAGAAGCATACATTGTAGGGATAAAGATGATTTGTGATAAATCCAAGATGCTTCTTGGACTATGTCAGGCTACACACATTGACTAGATACTAAAGGGATTTAGTTTGGAACAATCCAAGAGGTGATTGGATCCAGTGTCAAATGGAATGCATCTTTCTTAGAAAATGTGTCCTCAAACACGATAAGAGAATGTTAGGATGAGTAAGATCCCATATGCTTTAGCTATATGATCAATCATGTATGCCAAGTTATGTAACAGGCTTGATGTTTCCTACGCACTAAGCATTGTAGGAAGATATCAAGAAGATCCAGGAGAACAACATTGGTTTGAAGTTAAGAATTTCTTTAAATATATGAGAAGAATTAAGGATATGTTTTTGGTGTATAGAGGAGACGAGGAGTTTTTCATTAGTGGGTATGTTGATGTCAGTTTTCAGACCGATTAGAATTATATGAATTCACAATTTGGATATTTTTTCTTCCTCAACAATGGAGATGTAAGCTGGAAGAGTTCAAAGAAGCTAGTTGTTGACGATTCTACAGTGGATTCTGAATATATAGCGGCTTCTGATGCTGCAAAGGATGATGAATAGATATGGAACTTTTTCCAGGAGCTTGATGTGGTTCATATCAGTAAATATCATATCACAATATATTGTGATAATATAGTAGTGGTGGATCTTACAAAAGAACCAAGGTCACATCAAAGGACAAAGAAAATTCGCTTGAAGTATCACAAGTTAAGGAATTTCCATCAAAGGGGTGTTGTTGTGGTGATCAGATTGTCCACAGAAGAGAATGTGGAAGACCCCATTACTAAATCCCTATCTTAGTAGAAGCCTATAAATCATGTGAGAGTTACTAGGTTAAAGGTTTTTAGTAGTTAGCTCTAGTCTAAGTTGAAGTATTTTGGAGTTGGTGGCATTAAACCAACTACATTGTAATGTATTCATTAATAAATACCTTATCACATTTATATTTTTCTTTTGTATGAAAATTCACATGATAATGTTCGAAAGATAGTTGTTGCACCAAAGGGTCATAGTGGATCCCTACTATGATGAGAACCTATAAGTGCCATAACACTATTTTTGAATATGTGTTTTATGGACAGATGATGTTATTTGAGGGAGACAAATAATACAGTCCATTAAGGGTGAGGACTCATAAAATGTTGAGGCACATTCTTATGGTGTGAACCCTTGGTAATATCTAGTAGGATATTATCAGAACAAGACCCACTAGTAGGAAATCCACAATTCATTGTGTCCTTGGATATTCATACATGTGGACATGTTTATTGGACCATAGACATTAAGATTATTATTAATGGGTATTACAACTCACTTGCTTAGATATGTTGACAAACATTTTAATGATGCACTATTAACATGGGGTATGATATGTTTTGGGAATCACGAGTAAATCTGCGTTAATAGATAATGCGAGAAATGATTTTTCCCTTCTGTTCCATAATAGAAGTTCATATCATATTCCATTTAATGGAATTGATATTGTAGAAATAAATCCATGTCCATGGTGTGGAATGGTAAAGTTCAATTCTTGGAAGTCAAAGAAAGAATAATCGAGCGCATGGTTTGATGACACGAGTATGCAACCCACTTGACTGGAAATATCAAGAAAAATGGATTACATTACTCAGTAAGAGTTTGTAGGAGGCGACACATCATTGTGACATTATCTTCTTTCTCTATGGGTGCCTTAGCATGTTTCTAAACATTAAACATGGGCTTTAGGTAGGCTCTGCTTAATTTCACTGAGAAAGAGTCATATAAGGTAACACACTATGTGTGTCCACATATCTTAGTTAAATATTCATTTAACAAGTTCAATAATGAATATTCCTGACTATGGTTTAAAAATAATTCAAGGAATCTTGATTGAATTTATTTCAACAATAGTTATTTGAGAGAATATATTATCAGCAAAATAATATATTTATTAGCATGTAATGAAGTGATATTTATTTGTTAAATAAATATCCATTATTCAAGGTCTAATAAATTTGGTTTAGGAAATAATGAAATTGAAAAAAAGTACATGTTGTGTATATTAATATACACGCCATCTAGTTTTATTAGGAATTTGTGAGAAATAATATTATTTATTTAATTAAATAATGTTAAGTGTAATTCGATATTTCATGTCAAGTAACAATAATATTCAATAGTTATTATTAGTCATGGGGTATTACTAATAAATAAATGAAATGACTAATTTTTTTGGGTAATTAATTCATTTTATTAGATTAATTAATTAAAATGATAAATATATTATTCTCATTAGCCTATAAATTTCATTGTTGTTGTGCACAACAGATCAAGATAAATCTCTCAAAACAAGAGAGTTTTTTTCCTCAAATAACACTCTCAAGTTATGAGAGAGATCCTCTGCCACCAGATCAAGGATAGATATTTAGAAGCAGCTCTAAAGGCAATCTAAGGCATACATCACAAGAAAAGGATCTTCTGTGCTAGCACCCAGATATCGCTTCAGCAATGTCCAATGATACATGGATCACATGTGGAACACTTCTAATGGAATCCTACCCATGGATTCTACATCGCAGTGATGGATCACATCAGATCGTGACCAGAAACATCAATGAAGATAGAATTCCATCAAGGTAATTCTTGAATTTTAATTAAATTAATTAAAACCAATATATTATAATCCTCTCTATGGTTCCCGAAATCCCTTATTTTATTTCATTCTTCATTGTATTCCAAAGATCTATAATTTTATCATCATGGAGGATCTCATATTGATCGTTGTTAATGACAAAAAATTAATGTTGGGTACACCAACCAACGTGCTTCCACTTTGCTTGGAACCAACAATCTAGTGGTGAGTTGGTGGGAAATTTCCTACTTATCATAAGCAGTAGTTGTTTCCAATTTTTTTTCCTTTATAATTGTTGGAATGGTACCTTTTTGTTTTTCTTAACTTTTATTGAGTATTATAATACCATTATAGATTCATTAATTATGGAATATTTACATTTGGGTAGATATTTATACTTGAGTGTATATATATATTCCATGAATCTTGTTACATGTTGGGTGAAATTGTTCCCACTAGTTGTTTCTTAATGCCTGGGTGCGATTTACTTGCCTGTACGGATCAGGAATGCAATTTCATTCAATGGAGAATCTTTTTGGGTACCAGTTTATTGGGTATCTAAGGTCTGTTCATTAAATGGCCATATTACTGTTTACAATGATAGCACTATAGTGGTGGTTATTTCTAAAGATATAAGTCCACATCAATGTAAAAATACCTTAGTTTGGATGTTTCATCTCATGATGGATTTTTCACAATGAGGTGAAGTTTTAGTGAGTATAGTACATATTGAGGAAAACATTGTCTTCCCCTTAAATAAAGATCTACATCAGCAATGGAATGAGTATCGTGTGAGAGTTAGTATACTGAAGGTTATTTATACTTATCTCTAGTGAATGTTTTAGTCTACTAGAGTAGGTACTGTACAAACAACTTTTATGAAGTTTTTAATTACATGTACTCATTATATTGAACATTAATTAAGGTTCTTTATTATATCACAATTCATTATTTTCATAACATAGTATGTGATTTTTTTCCTATGAATATATGTTTATCTGAAAGGTCATTGTAGTTCCCCACTATTAGGAGAACCTAGAGGCACCACACCATCATTCTTGAATAAATTCTATATATCCCAGTGATATCATTTTATGTGATACAAATGATATAGGCTATTAGTGGGGGAGACTCATTGAACTTTTAGAAACCTTATCATGTTGTATTCCCTTAAAAATTTCAAGAGTAGTAGATTATGTGAATGGGACTCACCTTTAAGAAATATACATTTTTTGTGTCATTAGATGATCCTATCTAAGAACATGTGTATTTATCCTTATAATTTAATATTATTATTACTGAATACCATAGGTTTCATAATTTGATGTGGTGATGAAAATTGTGAGGACATATGCTCGTAATGAATAAGGATATGTTGGGTGCGTCACATGTGATATTTCATTAATGGATAATTAAGGGAAGGATTTATCCATTATATATATTAAAAGAAGTTTACATAATTGTCCTTTTGATGGGGATGTAACCACATGGTTAAATCCATGTCCATGGGGTTCTGTGGGAATGTTCATTTCCATAAATCCAAATAAAGATACATCAAGCACATCGGTTAATGTTGCAAGTATGCAACCTACTTTATTGGAGATATATTGGTAAATGGATTATTTTACAAAATATGTCTTCATAAGAGGTTTTATGTCATTTCAACATTAACTTCCTTCTTTATGTGTGACTTAGCGAGTTTCTAGATAATAATCTTTGGATTTAGGTGTCTACGTCTAATACCACATAGAAGGATTCCTATTGTTTAATACACTAAGGGTATCAAAAAATTTGGTTAAATTCATTGTTGAACTTTGAAAGTTAGAATAAATATTATTAATTATTTTTTAAATAATTAATTTTATTCGGTTAATCAAAAATATTATGTGACATGTTATTAAAAATATTATGTGTGTTAAATAATAATAATAATAAAAAATAAATATATGCAAGGTTTGATGAATATAATATTTATTATATTTATTGAGAAAAAAAGTAGTGATATTTATTTGTTAAATAAATAGTCATTATTCATGTTTTAGAAAATGTCGAGGAGGATAACCAGACTCAGCCTGATGGTCCTATTTGAAATTATGTATATGATATTTATTCTTATATTCATAATTGATCAACATGTAAATTGAATATTAATCATATTTATATTATTATTATTATAAATGGGGTGAACTAAGAAAAATATAATTGGTAGGGGTTCTATGTGGAAATTTATATCCCTAATCCTTCCATAATAAAATTTAATTATATCAATTTCAATATACATACTTGTTCTGAAAAATGGATAGAAAGAGTATCTCTAAATACCATGAGAGAAAAATGACCTCATTGTGGGGGTAGAAAAATCCCCTATTTTGCATTTTAACCCTTTAATATTTTGGGGTGTTATATTCAACACCCTTTAGAGAACAATTTCCTCATTCTAGACCCTATATCTCAACACAAGAAATGCCACCACACTTTCAGTTGGGTTAATACTTTTATAAAAATATAATAACTGGGGTATACTGATAATACAAAAACCCTTCCATAAAATTATCATATGGTCCAATCCTTCAAGGTGCCACTAGTTTCCCTATAACCACATGGTCCCCACTGAGGATTCCACCCATGTGCCTGAATGGGTCATCATACTAATGACTGTAACTATAGGCCAAGACATGTTATTTTAGTGTACATTGTGTTCAATATCACACACCATGGGAAACATCTCAAGAGGTCACCCATCATGTTCACATATCTAGTCTAAGCATGCGTAATTAGGGAGTTCTAATCAGGTAGATACCCAAAACTTGAGATTCACCTTATTGAATTGAGTCATATCATTTTTTCTTTTAATCCTTTAATATTTTGAGGCTTCACATTCACCCCACCCCTTTAGAGTACAAAATGCTCATTGTGGATCCTATATCTCAAAACAGGTAGTTCCATGACCTAGGTTGTCATTAAAGTAAGTCAAATTTTAAAATTTATATTCCTACTAACTACTCAATATTGGGAAGGTAGTGTGGAACCCATAGAGAAGGAAAATTTGACAAATATTCTTCTAAAAACTTTCAAAAATACCCCACTATTGTCAGCTGTTTGGAAGATTTCTATTTTTTCTTTTTATTTTTTTTAAATTCTGTTAATTATAAGCCACAAATTAAACACAACAATATTTTTGAGTTTTTGTTAAAAACTATAAGGAAACAAGAAACATGTTCAAAAAAGTAAGTAACAGAGATATAACATATTGATAAATGAACTATCAAAGTAAGTCGCTCAGGAAAAAATCTCCATTAAAGTGGTTTTAAAAGTATTTAAATTCACTTAAAAGTTATTGTAGTGTACCACATTTAATATATTGACTTACCACCCTCAAATGGAATTAAGTCTGACAGGTTAATGAAGAACAGAGTTTTACAGTCTAAAAATATCAATTGTGAATGTCATTATTTGAAAATGACAATAGGATGAACTCGCTGTAAGTACTAAACTCTTCTGAATTTATTATCTTTTGAAAATTTTTTCCACAATCAATCTTTCCAATTAAATTTTCAAATTTTGAAATTATGTTCTACTGGTATAAGCAGTTGAACGAATTCAATACTGATCTCGCTAATCAATATTGAATACTACGAAATGATAAAGTGAAAAAGGAAATTAAAAGATAACTAGTGGAACATCAATTTATCCCTGAACTAAATGATTTATCTAGAAAATATGTTCATTATAATCATATAAATTTGTAACATACTAAAACCGAGTACTAATATAAGAATTAATATGGAAGAAGAACTCCCCAGACAATGGTCTGCTCTTGAACTCCTCCAGCTCCAAGAAGTGCTTTAAGATTCACTCGATGATCTTTTTCTGCTCGGACCTAGATTATTGAATGTGTTTATGATGAATGTCCACCATCCCCCAAAATCTATTTCTTTATCTGTTTTAAGAACCCACTGTCTTCAGTTTCTCATCACTTCCACTCTTCATCAACTTGAATATGTCTTTTACTGATGCACCGCACATGTGTGTTTTTTCACAACTGACACATCGCACTAGTATTTCCCTTGTAACTAACTTTGGATGAGTTAATTGAATAAAAATGGACGTTTTTAAGGCCTTAGTGTAAACCAGAAAAAATAAAAATAAAAAAACAAAGCTAAAATTGTTAAAACATGATCGTACAAAATTAATAAAAATATATAAATCACTAAAAATTTCTTAGCTGAATATTTTATTTATTTAATCTAAAACGTAAATTATTAATTTTTAAATATTATTATTAATTAATAAAGTAAATAAAATATTTAATTTGATGTATTTAATAAAGTTAGTTTTAGTTGCAAAAAAAGATAACTATCAGTTGATTACTGAATTAAATTAAGTTTCATTATTTAAATTTATAAGTTGTTAAAATTTTAATTCTAAATTTTATATTAAATAGTTAAGTTAATATTTATGCATAATTATTAAATATAATTCTAATAATAACCAATAAATTAATTATTATTTTGAACATTAAATTGTTGACTTATTAAATAGTTTATTTTATTCTAATTTTATTTATAAATTATTATTGGTATTTTATTTAATATATTTTATTATAAAGCACTTATTTAATAAGAATCATTAAATAATATTTTATTTAAATTAAATTTAAACGATTAGTTAATCTAGTTTTAGAAAGTTTTAATTAGGTTATTTAAATTAATAATTTTGTTTATAAATAATATATATCTAATATTTAATAAATTTTTATAATTAATAACATTTTGATTTAATTATTATTTTATTTCATAATTTATTTACGTTTTTTTACTTTTATTTTTCTCTATTTTTATTATTATTATTATTCTATCTACTTCTTCTCCCCTAATTATCAGTGTAATGAAGGAGAGGGTTTTTCTCCCTCCAAAATGCAGCATTGTCGGCCTCCTCACCGACAACGCCGTCTTCATCCGGGGCGTCTACGTTGTTCCACCTCATTCAAGGAAAAGGCTTCATCCAGAGTCATTGCAGATCTGTGGAGAATGAGTAACACCCCAATCTTCCATGGTACCCTTCTCTTTGAATAATACAATAATCAGTGTTGTACGCTACTTTGAGTTCAAACACACCACAACCAATCAAACTAGTCTTTATGAATAGTAATACCCACTTTTTGAATTTTTATAAATTTTATTTTTTAAAATGGACTTCATTTTTGGATTCCGAATATTGAAATTATCCTTGGGTGATTTTTTGGTATTTTCTGAAAAATTTCAATTTTTGATGAATAGTGAAAAACACTGAGTGATTAGTTAAAACCGTCTTTTAATTTAAATAATTATATATTTTATTTAAATTTATTTTATGTAAAAATAGATACATAATACCTATATAAGTTCAATGCAATTCACTGGGTTAAATTTTTATTAATTTTAGATATATAAAAATTTTATTGAACTTTTCACCGTCTTTTTCCCACCTCCTAGGAGATTTCGAAAATTTTCACAACAATTAATTTTACCGCTTCTGTGAGTGGAATTTCAAAAATATTAGAGACACGATTGATATCAGTAAGTAAAATTTGGTTCAATGAGATGAAAATAATTTTTGGTGAAGAATAACTTTTTTCTTTTATTTACCAGAGTTAAAAGTAAATATGGTAATTAAAGATAAAAATGATATTATTTTTACCCTGCCACGTGTACTAATCCTATTGGATAAGTACAATTCGACCAAAAAAACCTTAGTAATAAAATAGGAACCTCTTTGGTCCACTTGTATTAGATTATGACATTTATTATTATTTAATTCAAAGAAAAGTTAAAAGAGTTAAAATCATAGTTTAATAACTAAAACATTTTTAATATAGGGTTATACATAAGATAAAATATATTATAAATATTAATTAGAAATATAATATTATTTCCTATATAAAAATATTTTATTTATAATTTTTAGACATTAAATAATTTAATTTATTTATTAAACAATGGTGATGCAGTAATTACCTTATTAATGAAATATTGAAATAATTGATATTATAAATACCCAAATAAATATAATTTGAGGCATTTTATTAATTAAACTAATTTTATATATTAATATGACATGTTAGGATTTATTTAATTAACTTTTTTTGAAGTAATCGTTCTGTTATGATTTTCCCAAAAATCAATTTCTAGATAGTGTCAAAATTGACATTAAAGTGTTTTTAAAACAGATATTATATTATTAATTGATATTCTATTCCTAAAAATATAAGGTTTGGCCAAGAGATATATATAATTATAGGTTTATCATTAATGAACCACTTGGGGTTATCTTGGAAATTTATAGTAAGTTTATTAACCATATAATATAATAATACAAAGAGACATGGTAAATGTCAAACTGATTAACTAAGAGTTAAATCTAAAATATAAGGTTAATATAGTGACCCAAAAGTGTCTAAAACCAATTGGTTGAGTGATTTTAGACCCGTACCTTCCTTATATTTGAAATAAGTCACTTTTGAGCCATTATAAACTGAATATTAATTTATTATAAAATAATATTTATAGCTTTTCTTAAAGTGCCCCTCACCTCTCTTATAAAAAGGCACTCACCCTTCTTTCAATTTCACATCTTAAAAGCCTTTTGGATCGGAAAAAACCTAATTAAATATCCTCTCAGAATCACTAAATTCTACATAGAGGCCTTATTTTGATCATAAAACCAACCTAAGGATCCCTTTTGATCAAATCAAAAAAAAAGAACTCGAAGAAGGGGTAATGCTTTCACCGCCCTCTTTCAAGTTATTTTCTTCTTCCACTTCTTCATTCATTGTTATTTCCATTATAAAATAATTAATCTAGTATATTCTATATACTATTATGTTATTATAAATATTGTACAACCATATTCAGTATTCGATCCATCCTTTGAATGACATTTCACCATACGTGTGTACGTATGGCCTACCGTCTCCACGTCTGGGTGTAAATGTTATTCAATAAATTATTATTTGGATGGGTATGATAATGATGTTTCATTGATGTAAAAAATGAATATAACATGATAATTATTCTGTATATTTGATATACCATCCATTTATATATTATTTTAATATCAGAATAATGATATTGTCGCTCGTGCGTACGTACGGAATACAGTCTCCACGAACACAATGAGATTCATTCCCCATCGTATCCATTACAGACTAATTTTCATTTTATGGTTAAAAATAATGTTTAAAGACTTAATATCATTCTAGATATGAATAATATACAACCTATCCATAACAAACAAGCCTTACGTAATAAATCATATAAAGGAAAATGAATCAGTTAATACCCGAAACAATGATAATACTAAGATATTATTAACAAAGAAATGTTAAAAGATCATATATGATATCATATTAATGTATATGATTATTATATAATTTAATAACAATTAATTCACCATTATAATGTTGGTTAACCTACCCTCGACCAAGGAAAATTAAAAGGTATGGGTTATTTTTGCAATCTCTTTATTATCCGAGGATGTTTTTACATAAGTATCTACTGGGACCTCTTTATCATACACAAACATGTTTCTTTAAAATGTATTTCCAAAAAAATTCGAAATTTAATAGACAATTGGTTAAATTCATTTATACCCTTATTTGACCTTATACGTTTTTGAAAGTAATCTTTCCATCTTTTTTCAAACAAGGTACTTTTTGACCTTTTAGACAAAGTAAAGGTAATAATGTTTTTGTAACTTATTCGGTGGGTGAGGCTATTTTCTGCCATTATAAAATCATAGAAGATTCCCTTAAAAGCTTATAAGAATATTTTCAAGATAAATGTTTTCTTTTATAATTATGTGACATTAAATGATTAAAAAAAAGAAAGAGATATTTCTCTCAAGTAGTTTTGATTTGATCAATTTCAACATCCTTTGATGGATTTTAAGCTTATTTGAAGTTGATTTATTATGATACAAAACTTTCATATTGTATTTAAGGTCTTGTGATATGTTTGACTGTGGATGTGTTATTTTTATACCATTAATGGTTTATGGATAAAGTATTTACATTTCGAATGATATTTTTAATACGAATATTTATGTTATATTTAAACCATATCATATGAGGAATGCATTGGACATAGTAAGTGACGGGTGGATCTCACTATAGCTCCTCGATGCATCGGTAGGTCTCAGGAGACAAACTAGTGTCTTGGAACAAGGCCTTGAGAAAATCTTTCTTGTATTCTTGGCACAAGTACTTGACTATGTGGTTATGATAGTCTGTCATTATGCATTCCCTTATTATGAAAGGGGTTATTGATATTGCATTTGATTATTCGATTAGTAGAAGATCCATGTGAAAAGGTAAATAGAATTATATCAATTTATCTTTTCCATATTATGCTGAAGTTCATATTTAAAAGGATTTTGTTTTACTTATACATTGTCTTAAATGTTTATGCTTATTTATGAAATTTTCCGCTATATTGTTATCCTTACTGATAATCTGATCTCACCCCTTTCAATGTTTTATTTTTCTCAGGATGTGGAGAAGTATTTTATGAATGACCTACTGGGATAGTATAAGGGGATATGGAGAAAAGAGTTTCTTTATGTTTTTTAATTTATGATGTAATGTAAGACTTATGAATATATCTAGTGTTTCCAAGGCTACAAAACTAATCAATATTCGAGACTTGATCCTTTGTGATCATGCTAATGATATATATTAATTCACCGACTCAGGGTAACTAGGGTCGGGGCATCACAGTTGGTATCAGAGGAAGTTTAGTAATAAACCTTGGAATCTAGATTTAGGTAAACTCTGATTAGAGCACAAATCCCTAAGATGGACATTGATGATTAGAATAGAAGAACTTCCAAGAATTTTAGTATTTTAGAGATTTTGTGAGTATTCCAAGAAATACATCCTTGTCTGGATACGAGCAGGTAGAGGTGGCTTTGGCACAGATTTACCAAGGGGTAAAACCCAAAAACACCGCTTTGAGCTAGACTTGAACGGGAACTGGTCCACGACAATAGGCCTTGCTGCACTCTTGGTTACGACACACCTGGGGGATATTCTTAGGATAATTCTCATTTTCATTACAAACCATTATGAAGTTTTTATGAGTATATACTTCCTCAAATAAATCCTTTTTATGATTATGGATTATATCCATAAACTTTTTAATTTATGTTAAGTGTTTTACTAGTATGGAATTATGTATTTCGATTCATAAACTAATCTAGTTTATGCCATTGTTTAAAAATGGTGCCTAGTGGAAGAAATGTAAATTGTATCAATTCAGGGACTCCATGTAGGTATTTCCCTCCTACTCAAGATAATTATAGTGGAGCTAGTGATACAACTGGTGCTGATCAGCTTATCACTATACAGGGACAACTCACTCAGGTTATGAATAATAACCTTACCCATATGGAGCACCCTGATCCGTAGCATAGAGGATCAATGTTAGATCACTTCATGAGGAAAAAAACCACCAATGTTTAATCGGGGTACAAATCCACTATTAGCTGAGGAATGGATCAATTCCTTAGTGAAATTATTCCATGCCTTGGGGAGTAGCGAACGGGAAAAAGTTTTCATGATGGTTTACTGCCTTAATGGAGATGCTGATCAATGGTGGTCATTGATTCAAAATACAAAGGAAGATGAAGAAGTATCAAGTATGGAGTGGAGAGAGTTTAAAGAGATTTTCTTAGAAAAATACATTCCTCATGACCATCAAGAGGATATATAAATGCAATTCCTAAATCTGAGGCAAAAGGAGGAGGAGAATGTCTCAAAGTATGAAGCTAAATTTACAAGGTTAGTGAGGAATGCAACCGATTTTATATGTAACACAAGGAGTATTATTGGTAGTTTCTTTGATTGGTTAAAGCCATTTCTCCACCGAGCATTAGTTTCAAAATCTTTCTCGTTATACGAATATATCGTCTCATGTGCTATCAAGACAGAGAAGGAATTATATAAGTCTTACGACTTTAAAGAAAAGTAGGAGAAGAATAGATCTGATGATCACTCTAGAAATGAAAATAAGGGGAAGAAGGGAAAATATGAATATTCATCCCGTAGTAAATGTGGGAAGAAACACCCTGGTACATTCTTGAAGGGAATGTGATTCTGTTACAAGTGTGGTGAAAAAGGCCACCAAGCTCGTGAATGTAAGGGGAAGAAAGAAGCTACTGATGTTCAGTTCTACAATTGCAGGGAGATGGGACATTATGAAAATGAATGTCTTAAGTGTCAGGGAAACTTACCTCATAAGAGGCCAAGGGATCAAGGCCAAGCTTATTCTATCCCTACTGCTGAAGTGGAAACTCCAAAAGACATAGTGGCAGGTAATTTAATAGTTTTCTCAAATTTTTCCAATGCTTTATTTGATTCTGGATCATCGCATTGTTTCATATCTTCCCAGTTTTCTATGATAATTAATATTTCCAATTTGATTTAACAAAGGAGTTGTCAGTAAAAACTCTTAAGGGAAGTTTCATTGCAACAATGTTTTGTGAATCGGTTCCCATTAGGGCATAGAAACATTATTTATCTCTTGATCTCATCATCATACCCACTATAAAATTTGATATAATACTCGGTATGGATTGGATTTCAGACCATGATGGGAAAATTTATTGTAAGAAGAAAGAGGTAACAATTTTTGACGATGATAAGGAGTACCTTATATTTAGAGCAGAAACATCACCACCTAATTCTTATCTAGATCCACCCCTATTAGCTCAACTAAATTTGATTATTATGGAGGAAGAGAATGAAATAACTATGGGCGTGTAAAGGAATGTTCAAATAGAGTATGTACCTATTGTTCAAGAGTATGTTGATGTTTTTCTAGATAGTTTACCTGGACATCCTCCAGAATGGGAAATTCTGTTTTCCATTGACTTAATTCCTGCTTCATGGCCCATATCGAAGACCCCTTATAGAATGGACACTATGGAATTAGTGGAACTAAAGAAACAACTAGAGGAATTGAGTAATAAGGTATTTATTCACCCTAGTGTTTCTCTGTGAGGATCCCTTGTTCTTTTTGTTAAGAGGAAAGATGGATCTATGAAGTTGTTCATTGACTACAGAGAGATCGATGCTATAAAAATAAATAAAGAATATCCCCAACCACTCATTGATGATTTATTCCACCAAATTCATGGAGTAAAATACTTTTAAAATATTGAACTTTGATCAGGATATCATCAGTTCTGTTTAAATAAGGAAGACATTACGAAAACCACATTTCAAACCAAGTACGATCATTACAAGTTGACAGTAATGCCTTTTGGTCTGACTAATCACCCTCTGTTTTCATGGATTTAATGAAAAATGTTTTCAAGGAATATCATGATGACTTTTTAGTGGTATTTATTGATGATATCCTGGTATAATACAAAAGCTATGAAGATCATGAAATTCACTTTCTTGTTATTCTAAAGACTCTTAGAAGACATGAATTATATGGAAAGTTTAGCAAATGTGAATTCTGGCTTCAAGAGATTTCTTTTCTTGGCCATATTGTCTCTAAGGATGGAATATCTATTGATCCTTATATGACAAGAGAATCCAAGAAGGGCCAAAACCAATAAGTATAACTGAGGTATGCAGTTTTAGTGGTTTAGCGGGTTATTATCAGCGTTTCATCTAGAATTTTTCCCGATTGGATAACCATTAACGAAGCTCACACGTAAAGGGGTTAAATTTGTTTGGACAAAATAATGTTAAGAATATTTTGAATAATTGATGAGAATATTAGTCAATGCTCCTATATTGATTCTACCATCGAGGAATGATGGGTTTGTTATTTATAGTGATGCCTCAAAGAAAGGACTTGGTTGTGTTCATATGTAGAATGATAGGGTTATTGCCTATGCATCACGATAGCTAAAAATTCATGAGAAAAACTATCCCACTCATGATCTTGAGTTACCAGCTGTAATTTGTTCTTTGAATATTTGGAGACACTATCTGTATGGTGAAAAATGTGATATATATGCCGATCACAAGAATTTGAAGTATATTTTCTCCTAGAATGAACTCAACATGAGTCAAAAAAGATGGCATGAATTACTCAAGGATTACGATTTCACTATACACTACCACCAAAGGAAGGCAAATAAGGTGGCAGATTCTTTGAGCAGAAAGGATCATGGAGTTTTCCATAAGATGAGAGTTTAAAGGGATCTTCTTTCCATGGATCTAGTGAATATTGATATAGGAATAACCATGGAAGGTGAAACATCAATACTTTTTCGAATGGTTGCTAATGTATCTTTACTAGAATGGATAAAGAGTTCTCAGACTGATGAAGAGTTTCAGAAGAAGATTAAAGGTTTGAATGATGGGAGATTGAATGACTTTGTGTATGAAGATAGAATTTTGAAATTTGGGAAGAGACTCTGTGTTCCCGACATACTTGATCTAAAAAGGGAATTGTTGGATGATGCTCATAGTTCCAATTTCACTATATACCCTAGAAGCACAAAGATGTATAGAGATTTGAAGGAACATTTTAGGTGGGATTACATGAAGAGGGAGATTACTAATTTTGTTTCAAGATTTATGGTTTGTCAACAAGTGAAATCTGGAAGGCAATAGCCTGGAAGAGTCATACAACCTCTTCCCATACCTGGGTGGAAATGGGATAATATTACGATGGACTTTGTTATGGGACTACCAAATAATCCTAGATGGAATAATGCAATATGGGTCATTGTTGATCGTCTTACTAAGTCAGCACATATTCTTGCAATAAGAGAAGATCTACCACTTGAACTTCTAGAAAGACTATATACTAATGAAGTTGTGAGACTTCATGGAGTACCCCTATCGATTGTTTCTGATCATGATCCACATTTTACATCAAGATTCTGGAAAAATATTCAGAAAGCCCTGGATACTAAACTTCGTCTGAGCACTACCTACCACCCTCAAACTGATGGAAAATTAGAACAAACTATTTAAACCTTATAAGACATGTTGAGATCCTTCTCACTTGACTTTCAGGGTATGTGGGATGAATATTTACCTCTAGTATAATTTTCCTATAACAATATCTTCCATTAAAGTATTCATATGGCACCTTATAAAGAATTATACGGAAAGAGATGTCACCCACCAACCTGTTGGGATGATGTTGGTGAAAGAATACTCATAGGCCTAGAAAATGTGGAGGAAATGATGGAAAAGGTGAAGGTAATCCAAACCCAATCAAAGCAGCTCAAAGTAGGCACAAGAGTTATGTTGATTATCGAAAGAAGGATTTGGAATTTTAAGTGAGTGATCATGTTTTCTTGAAGGTATATCCATGGAAGGGAGTTATACGTTTCGAAAAGAAAGGTAAATTGAGTCCTAGGTACATAGAACATTCCAAAATTCTAGAATGAATTGGGGCTGTAGCTTACCGTTTGGAAATACCGCCAAGTCTCTTCAAAGTTCACGATGTGTTCCATGTATCACTATTGAGAAAATACATGCCTGACCCAACGCATGTACTCACCTATGAGGAATTAGAACTGGAACCCGACCTGTCTTATTTCGAAGAGCATGTCAGGATTCTTGATACCCGAGAACAAGTGTTGAGAAACCAGATGACTCGTTTGGTAAAATTTTTATGGAGAACCCATAAGATGGAAGAGGCAACGTGGGAACCCGGGGAACACATGATGAAGAACCACCCGAGTCTTTTTACGCAGTAATACTCTAGAAATTTCAAGGACAAAATTATTTGAAGGAGGGGAAAGGTAACACCTCATGCTTCCACGGTACGCTTATCTTTGAATAATACAATAGCGTGTGTTGTACACAGCTTCGAGTTCCATCACACCACAACCAATAAAACTAGCTGTTTTGAATGATAATACCCACTTTTTGAAATTTTAAAAATTCTATTTCTCAAAATGGGCTTCATTTTTGGATTCAGAATATTGAATTTATCCAAGGGTGAATTTTTGGTATTTTTCTGAAAACATTCAATTTTTGATGAATAGTGAAAAACATCAAGTTATTAGTTAAAACCGACTTTTTATTAAAATAATTATTTATTTTATTTAAATTTATTTTAGGTAAAAATAGATATAAAATACCTATATATGTTCAATGTAATTCATTGGAGTCAATTTATATTAATTTTAGATATATAAAAAGTTTATTGAACTTTTCACCGTCTTTTACCCACCTCCTAGGAGATTTCACAAATTTTCAAAAAACATAATTTTACTACTTCTGTGAGTGGAATTTCAAAAATATGAGAGACATAGTTGATATTAGTAAGTAAAATGTGGTTCAATGAGATGAAACTAATTTTTGGTGAACAATAACTTTTTTAATTTATTTACCACGGTTAAAAGTAAATATGGTAATTAAAGGTAAAAATGATATTATTTTTACCCTGAAACATGTCCTTATTCTATTGGATAAGTATAATTCGACAAAAAACAACCTTATAAATAAAATATGAATCTCTTTGGTCCACTTGGATTCGATTATGACATTTATTATTATTTAATTCAAAGAAGAGTTAAAAGAGTTAATATAAAAGTTTAATAACTAATACATTTTTAATATAGGGATATACAAAAGATAAATTCGATTATAAATATTCATTAGAGAGATAAATATATTTTCTACATAAAAATATTTTATTTATAATTTTTATACATTAAATAATTTAATTTATTTATGACGCAGCGATGATGTAATAATAACCTTATTAATGAAATATTAAAATAATTGATATTATAAAAAACCAAATAAATATAATTCGATGATTTTATGAATTAAAATATTGTTTTAGGTTAATATGACATGTTAAAATTGATTTAATTAAATTTTTTTAAGTAATCCTTCTGTTATGATTTTCAAAAAAAATCAATTTCCAAATAGTGTCAAAATTTTCATAAAAGATTTTTTTAAAAAAAATATTATATTATTAATTGATATTCTATTCCTAAAATATAATATTAGGCCAAGAGAATTATATAATGATATTTTTATAATTAATTAACCACTTTGTGTTCTCTAGGAATTTTATAGTTTGTTTATTAACCATATAATATAATAATACAAAGAGACATGGTAAATGTCAAACTAATTAACTAAGAGTTAAATCTAAAAGATAAGGTTAATATAGCTACCCAAACCTGTCTAATACCTATTGGTTGAGTGATTTTAGACCCATCGCCACCTTATATTATAAATAATTCACTTTGGATCCTTTACAAACCGAATATAAATTTATTATAAAATAATATTTCTATCTTTTCCAAAAGTGCCTGTCACACCTCTTATAAAAATGAACTTGCTCTTCTCTCAATTTCACACCTTCAAAGCATTTTGGTTTGTCCAAACCCTACCCAAATATTCTCTATGCTTCCATCAATTAATCCTATATGCCTTAGTATGATCATAAATCCATCCTAAAAATACCTTTAGATCAAATCAAAAGGAATAACCCGAAGAATAGGTAATGTTTTCACCACCCTCTTTAAAGTTCCTTTATTCTTCCACTTCTTCTCTCTTTGTTATTTTCATTATAAAATAATAACACTATTATCTTCTATATACTGTGACATTATTATAAATATGGTACAACCATATTCATTATTCTATCCATCCTTTGAATGACATGTCACCATACGTGCGTACGTACTGCCTACCATCCCCACGTTGTGGTGTAATTTACTGAAAATTGTTTTTTTATTATAACACAAACACTTTTGAGGAAAAAGTGAGAAACCAAACATGACTTCACCACTTCACCACTTTACCACTTCACCACATCACTACTTCACCACTTCACAACTTCACCAATTCACCACTTCAAACATACAAGACTTCACAACAAACAAAAAACAAGCACAAAGGATGGACAATCCATGCAATCTTCAAGAAGAAAAACCTTCAAGATGGAGTTGAAATCGTAGGAGAAGGATGAGGAACCAGGAACCAGGAAGCACGAACATCAAAAAATAAATAAAAAACACATAACTGGTCTCCTCGAACTCCCACTGGTGTGACCGTTGAAACCAGCCCAAATCCACAAACTGCCAACAGACTCTAGTCGGAAAACGCCCAAACCCTCCAGCGACGTGAGATGACCCAAGAGTACATCCTCAAAGAGTGACTAAAGAACTAGAATGAGGAATATCAGGTCATATAAATGCTTCACCCTATTCCATATACACCGTAGCACAACCACAATCCAGTCGACTCCGCATATTGCGCAACGAACCAAATCTCCATCTCTTAACCACAAACACCATCTCCACGAATGCGATGAGATTCATTCCCAATCGTATCAATTAGATACTAATTTTCATGTGATGGTTAAAAATAATTTTTAAAGACTTAATATCATTCTGGATATGAATAATATACAACCTATCCAAAAAAACATGCCTTACGTAACAAATCATATAATGGAAAACGAATCAGTTAACACCCGAAACAACGATAATACTAAGATATTATTAACAAAGCAATGTTAAAAGATCATATATGATATCATATTAAAGTATATTATTCTGGTATAATTTAATAATAATTATTTCTCTATTATACAGGAGGTTAACCTACCCTCAATCAAGGAAAAGTACAATGTAAGGGTTAATTTCACAATCTCTTTATTATCCGAGGTTGTTTTTACGTAGGTATCTACTGGGACTTCTTTATCATCCACATACATGTTTCTAAAAATGTCTTTCAAAAAAAATTTAATATTTAATATAAAATTGGTTAAAGTCATGTATACCCTTATTTGACCTTATACATTTTTTAAATGAATCTTTCTATCTTTTTCCAAACAAGGTACTTTTTGACCATTTCGACAAATTTAAGGTAAGAATGTTTTTTTAACATATAATGCGGGTGCGTCTATTTTCCGCCATTATAAAATAGTCGAAGCTTCCTTTACAAGATTATAAGAATATTTTCAAGATAAATGTTTTCTTTTATAATTATGTGACTTTAAATGATTCCAAAAAAAAGAAATTTATATTTCTCTCAAATAGTTTTGATTTCATCCATGTCAACATCCATTGATGGATTTTAAGCATATTTGATGATTATTTATTATGATAAAAAACGTCCATATTGTATTGAATGTTTTGTGATATTTTTACTACGGATGTGTTATTTTTATACAATTCATAGTTTACGGATAATGTATTTACATTTTGTATGCTAGGTTTAATATGAATGTTAATGATATGTTTAAACCTTTTCATATGAGGAATGCATTGGACTTAGTAAGTGTTGGGTGGAGCCCTCTATAGCTCCTCGATGAATTGGTAGTTCTCAGTAGACAAACTAGTGTCTTGGCACAAGGCCTTGACAAAATATTATTTGTTGTCTTAGCACAAGGCCTTGACTATGTGGTTATGATAGTCTGACATTATGCATTCCTTTATTATGAAAGTGGTTATTGATATTTCATGTGATTATTCGATTAGTAGAATATCCATGTGAAAAGGTAAATGGAATTATTTCATTTTATCTTTTCCATATTATGTTGATGTTTAAGTTTAAAAGGATTTTGTTTTAGTTATATATTGCATTAAATTTATATGCTTATTTATTAAAGTATCCGCTATATTGTTATCCATACTGAGCATCTGAGCTCACCCCTTTTTAAGTTTTATTTTTCCTAGGATGTGAAGAAGTATTTTATGAATGACCTACAGAGATATTATGAGGGGATATGAAGAAAAGTTGTTGTTGTAGTTTTTCAATTTATGATGTAATGTAAGAATTATGAATGTATCTAATGTTTACATATCTACTAAACTGGTCAATCTTTCAAGAATTGATCTTTTGTGATCATGTCAATGATACGTAATAATGCACTGACTCTGGGTAACTGGGGTTTGGGCGTTACAGCATGGGTAGCTTCGGTTCTGGCATGACTTCTCATCCTTACTAACAACAAGGAAAAGAAGCTCTATAAAAACATGAAATCAAGCGGGACGACAGAAGACTGGCGGTCATCGACTACTTCAGGTTCGGTTCTGGTATGACTCTACTTGAAGTGGCATGATGAATCCGGTGGTGAACTCTCCAATCAACACCTCTAGTGGATCGACTCCACCTCATTAACCACAACGCATGGAGCCTCGAGTCCTCAGATGTGGTGCAATGACAGAATCTACTTGATGACAACGGTTCACACTCAACATTGAAAAACTATTGTTTTGATTTGAATCTAGGTAGATTTTTTATTTCAGATATTACTTTGAATTTGATTTTACACTTTGAATATGGTTCTGGTTTGGATAGTTTCAGAAGGATGAAGAAGTGACAATTGTGTTTTAGGTGAGATGGGTAGAGGCAAGGCAAAGCCAGTCTCAGGGGGAGTGTATCAGTAGCAGAGTGGGACTATCGACTGTTTGAACATTGATATCAGTGATTGGTGAATGAGTTGAAAAGGAAGAGGATGAATTCAGATTATGGAAAAGATACATCAATGGAAGAAATGATGGAACCAACACCGATGATCGGTGGGTTGAGAATCGGTTGTAAGGAAACCAATAGAAGGAAAATGCATCGGTGACAGTAGGGTAGAGGCATCGGTCAGAAGGGAAGCAACACAGGGGTCACTGTTAGTTAAAACAAAGGTCACCAATACATAAATAAAACGATAGGTCACCATTAGTTGCAAAAGGAATGGTCATTGGTAGAAAAAAAAGAAGGGGTCAACATTGGCGATAAATATAAAGGCCGCAAATAGTTTAAAATTAAAGGTCACCAATAGAACAAAAATAAATGCTACCATTATTTAAAAAATGGCCACTGATAGAAAACGAAATCTACATCCGTGAAATACAGAAGATAATCCTAATGGTATCAAGAAAAAAGAATTAGACTAATGGTGAGACAAGAATAAAACTACATAAATTAAACTTATAATTAAAACATAAGTTAATTAATATTAAAAATTAGAACAAGACTAAACAAAATGTATAAAAAACAAAATTATTAATCATTAAACTTAAAAATTACAGTTTAAATTATTAATTGAAAACACATAAATTGAAAATTCGATTTTTTAAACTATTTTAAATGACAAATTAAATTATAATTTATTAAAGGGTAAATAGTGAGTGAAAATGGATAGCATTGTTGACGAAATAGGTTACAGATAAGACATTGCTACCACACTGGTAGACTAAAAAAAGTTAATGACATAATAATTTAACTACATTGTTAGTATTAAATAAATAATTTTTTAAAACTCTTAATTTATTAATTAAATAAGTAAATTAATACTTAAAGTTAAAATTGTAATATTTAATTTAATTTAAACTCATATTCATAACTTAATTAATAAGAAGGAAGGTTAAACATACTAATTAACAAAGTTAATTTAGTATAATAAATTTAAATTAAAGAATATAATATTAAATATAGTCTTTTTTAGATAAATAGATAGAAATTGATTAAATAATTGTTAAAAATTATTAATTTATTAAAAATTCAAGTAGATTTTACTTAACAAAACTAATTAATAAATAATTAACTTAGAAAATTCATGTAGGATTAAAATTATTAATTTAATGACTAAAAGTACTTAACTAATAATAAAAAATGATTAATTAACAAATTTAATTATAAAAATAAAAAAGTACAATAATTTAGTAAAATGTTCATAAATAATTAATTCAATCATTAAAAATTAAATAAAAAGATGTGGCAAAACAAAGTAAAAATAGTTCCACATTAAATTCCCCAACAATTAAGCATTGTTTGTCCTCTAAAAATTTCTTTCATTGTTATCTTTGAAAAATGGATTGTAGTATTAATGATTTCACTCAAACTGTACATGTTCAACACATAAGAATGGAGGACAGAACATGAGAATAGGCTTTTAAAGATATATTTTCAAATCAAATCTTGCCTCGAATGAGTACTCAAAGGGTAATCAAGATATGAAAGATTCATCCATCATGAAATTATTATGTCTGATACATGACTTTACTTAGTCTTCATTTTAATCCAAACAAATGAGCTAACTTGAAGAGTTACAAAAGGTTAAAATTTAGTGGAGTCAAAAACTTAACAGAAGAACATTTTAATTTCACTCATCACCTAGGTTCCAAAAAAATAGTTTTTTTGAATCCCCTTATTGATACAACCTAAATGACTCCTATATAAAGCAATTGACCCATTCTTAATCTAGTGTTCATCATTCACCTCACCTTAATGAACTTGTTTTTGACCGTAGATAGTTTATTTATTCTTTCCCAAGCCATGTATCATGTGCTAAGCACTGTGGAATGCACTTATTCAAAGTTTACAGAGGGATTATAGTAAATAGAAACATACCCAGCATCTTGGGTCTTAGAGATTCATCGTGATATCCAAGATGCCCAAACTAATCCAGTTTCAAAATATTTTTATGAAAACCATTTACATTGGCTCATTAATGTGATTATTTTAATAAATAATAACAAATTGTGTCCCCTAAAATTAAGATCAAGCTTGTCGTTCCAAATTTTATGATCAAAACTCCACTAAAAGGTAACCCATATCACTATAAAAAAATAATCCCTAAACCAAATTTCTATAAAACCACTATGCAAGACCACTCAAAAATCATCCACCCAAATTATGTTCATATTCAAAGTACTTCTTAACTACCAAACAAGGTACTTTTCAAAGGCAAGACCCAATTGAGTACAATGTAAAGCCTAAAATTATAACTGAATCTGGAATAAATTTAACCATTTCTTAAAAAAAAATATTAAAGTTGCAGTGGTAATTGATGGGATTTCAATTAATCATAGTTCATCACAGTCAAAAATTGACCCCCACCCCCACACCTAAAACCCAACTTTGTCCCCAAAGTTGAATTCCAAATATGGTGAAGAACAATTTGACAGTTTAGGTTCAAAACATATTTTCAATTTAGTACATAGATTACATGTATAAATGGTCTCTATGAATTTGAAGAATGATTATTTAACACAAAGAATAACTTATTAGCACATTCGTCAGCAAGAACACAGATTAACATTTATGTCAAGTGAATAATTTTCAAAATAGCTCAAAAATAACATGTGAGTTGTAAGTGCACTGTGTATAATGTGTAAGCATTTTAATATATTGAGTTCAATAATATGTTCATTAGATCATAAAAATTAATGCTAAAACAACCTAACCTAATGAATATTCAATAAAAAAATTTCATCTTGCAAGTACCCCCCCCCCCCACACACACACACACACACACTTCAGTTCATGAAGTGAACGGTTTTAATCGAATTGAAATTCATTTTTTAGTAGTGAAGTACATGCAGGATATTTTTATTAGAGTAGAAATACATGCAACATAATTTTGTACAGTTCAAGTCATGCAAAAAAAATTATAGTACATATATAAAAGAATTTTCTAATATAAGCATAATTTTTCAGTATGAAGAATTTTTTTAGTAAGATTTATTTAAAGTGAGTCAAATTCTAGTAGTGATTAACAAGATTAGTAATAAATGAAAAAAAATTAAAGTACCTCCCTGACTAGATTTTTCATTATTCCTCTGCTTGGGAATTCCACTCCCTTTTGATAAAAGTAGCAGCATCCTAAAAACACAGATCACATAAACCCAGCAAAAAAACAACAGATACAGAGATTACAGAATGCAAAAAACAGCACATTTTTTAATGTAGAACAAGAAAAAAAACAAAAGTAAACAAAAAAGAAAGAATATGGGCTGACTCCCATAAAGCACTGAATTTAAAGTCTTCAGTTAGAATTTATTTAATTTCAATTTTTTATTTATTAACACAACAAATACCATAGGTTTCCTCCCCTGGAGTGAGAAGTTTTAGAGTCTTCAGCCAGACTTTATTCTAGATCAGTTTTCAAGCACAGTGAAGGAAGCCAAGCCCTTTGACTAGCCCTCAAAATAAAGTTTCACTCTCTTCCCATTTACCAACTTGGGTTTATTCTCTTCTCCTACAACTTCAACATCCCAATTATTCAACACCTTCACAACTATAAAAGGTCCAGCCTACATGAACATATGGTTTCCAAGGAAGGGTCTTAGTCTTGAAGTAAAGAGGAGGACCTTCCATCCTATTTTAAACTCTTTGGTTTGTATAATAGAATGGTTAATGATTTTAGTACTATCTTTATAAATCCTTGAATTATCATAAATCTCTCTCCTAATCTCATCCACTTCACTTAACTCAAGTAATCTTCTCTCACCAACACTCTTAATATCAAATTTTAGAGCCTTAAATTCCCAATAATACTTGTGTTATAACTCCACAGGTAAATGAAAAAATTTCCCAAACAATTTCATGTAAGAAGACATACCTATTAAGGTCTTGAATGAAGCTCTATATTCCCATAATGCATCATCCAATTTAATAGCATAGTCTTTCCTAGAGTTTGACAAAATTTTATTAAGTATTTGTTTCAATTAACAATTTTAAAATTCTACTTGTCCACTAGATTGTGGATGATAACGAGTGCAAGTTTTAGAAAGACAACCATATTACTCCATTGAAGGATTAAATTTTTAGTTCTTAATGTGTGTTCCATTATCAGTGATAAAAGATTTGGGAACTCTAAATCTTGTAAAGATTTTCTTTTTAAAAAAATTTATTACAGAAGTGGCTTGATTGTTGGGAAGTACCACTGCCTCAACCCATTTTTAATCATTTTCAAAAACAACAAGAATATACTCATTCCCATGAGATGAAGGAAATGGACCCTTCAAATCAAAACCCTAGACATCAAAAATTTCTACTTCGATAATTCCTTTTTGAGGTAAATCTTGCTTCCTACCAACACTGTCTAACCTCTGACAGCTATCACATCCAACTAAAAATCTTATAGAATATTTAAAAAGGGTAGGCCAATATAAACCTGATTATAAAGATTTTTGAGAATTCCTTTCACCGCCATGGTGACCTCCCCAAGGTGAAGAATGAAAATTCTCTAAGACAGGCAGCATCTCTTCCTCAAGAACATGTTTCCCAAGAATACCATAAACACATCTCTTAAATAGTATGGGGTCATCCCAAATGTAAAATTTATTCTAAAAAATGAGTTTCTTACTTTGGTTATTGGAATGACTTCATAGAAAGAAACCTTCTATGAGGAAGTTGGAAAAATCTTTATACCAAGCAGATTTCCTGATTGACACAGTAAGAAGCTTCTCATCGGGAAAGGAATAGTTTATTTCCCTAGGATCTTTAGATTTAGATTGAGTGTGAGGAAGCCTAGATAGGTGGTCATTCACTAAATTTTCATATCCATGCTTATACATAATCTCTAAATAAAACTCTTGTAAGATTAAATCCAACTAATCATCCTGGGTTTTGTTAACATCTTGGACAACAAGTACTTCAAAGTAGAATGATCAGTGAAAATGATTACTTTTGATCCTAAAAGATATTGTCTAAACTTCTCTAGAGCAAACACAATAGCCAACAATTCGTTTTTAGTGGTGGTATAATTTTTTTAGGCCTCATCTAACAGTCTACTAGCATAATAAACTACATGAAATTTCATATCTTTTCTTTGTCCAAGGAAATCAACTATAACCATGTCACTAGCATCACACATAAGTTCAAAAGGTATTTTCCAGTCAGGTGTATTGATAATGGGTGATGTAGTGAGTTTCTCTTTTGACAGATTAAATGATTTAAAATAGTTTTCATAAATGTTAAAAGTTGAATCCTTAACCAACAAAGAACACAAGGGCTTAGTTATTTTTGAAAAGTATTTTATGAATCTTAGGTAGAAACCGACATGACCTAGGAAATGTAAAACACCATTAACATTTTTATGAGGTGATAGTTTTTAAAAAACTTCTATTTTAGCAGTATCAACCTCCAGTCCTCTCTCGAATACCTTATAACCAAGAGACATACCTTTTGTTACCATGAATTGACACCTAAACCAGTTAAGAACACGGTTGATTTCAATGAATCTCTCCAAAACTAACATAAGATTTCCAAGAAAAGTATAAAAAGTTCTACCCAAAATAGAGAAATCATCCATGAAAACGTCAATAATTATTTCAATCATATCTGAAAAGATATCCATCAAGAACCATCAAATGGTGGCCTGAGCTCCACACAACCCATATTTCATCCGCTGGTAAGAGAATTTCTCAAAGGGGCATGCGAAAGTGGTATTTTCCTAATCTTTTGGTGCAACAAGAATATGTTTGATACCAGAATACCCATCCAGGAAATAGAAAAATTCATTTCCAGCAATCCTCTCACGCATTTGATCAAGGAAGGGAATTGGAAAATGGTTCTACCTTGTGGCTACATTATGCTTCCTATAACCTATACAGACTCTCCATTTTGTTGATTTACTAACTTAAATTTCTTCATTTTCTTCATTTTTAACTATAGTGAAACCTCCCTTTTTGGGGAAAACTTGGACTGGGCTGACCCAAGAACTATTAGAAATTGGATATATCATTCCAGTGTCTATAAATTTAATCACAACCTCTCTCACAACTTCTTATATATTTGGATTCAATATTCTGTGACACCCTAGACTAGGGATATAGTCAGACTCCAGAGTAATTTTAGGCATGAAAAATGAGGCACTAATACCATTGATATCAAATATTGTCCAATCTATGGTAGATTTAAATTTTTTCAACACACTCAAAAATATTTCCTCTTGATTTTCATTAATCTCAGTATAAATTATGATATGTAAAGTGGATTTATCACCCAAAAAATGAATATTTAAGATGGACAGGGATTGGTTTAAGTTCAAGAGTGGGTGGTTCTATACTAGAAGGAATAATATTAGGACATGGAGGTCCAAAATGTTCAACATAAATCTTTTACAGAGTATTAAAAGATGAAAGATTTTCAATTTCAATATCAGTTTCAGAAATAACAATGTTGTGGTCCAAGGAGGGCAGTATACTATCTAGACTTTCCAGATTTGAATTAAACAAGCCTATCAGAGAATAATCATAAATTTGATTCAAAATATTTCCCTCAACAACATAAATGTGTTAATAAAGTTTGGTGTTAATATAAACAACATCAAATTCATCCAAAAATTTTTTAAGTTTAGAAACAAAGGACTCTTCAATAGTAGAAACTGGATTGTTGTCCAGTTCTGGAAAATTTTCCAAATTTGGTGTTTGAGCAGAATTTTGAACTGATAAGACATAATAAACATGATTATATCTTATAAATTATTTTCTACAGCAGAGGATCAATTTTTAGATTCTTCAGAGTTTTCATTTGGGTTCTCATCTTCTAAGGACTCTACCATTGAACAGTTTTTAGAAAATGTTGGTCATTTAAAATTTTTAAACACATTGAACTCTTCTTGTTGTTATCCAATATTAAAAATAAGCTTACCTTTAGAGACATCAATAACAGAACCACCTGTGAACAAGAAGGGCCTACCCAAGAAGATGTGCACATCTTGATCCCACTCTATGTCTAACACTAAAAAGTCTACATGAAGAAACAACTTCCCTACCCCAACTAGAAAATCATCTACCCTACCCATAGGATGAGTGAATGATCTATCATGATACTGCAATATGACTGTGGTGGGTTGAAGGTCACCCAACCTAAACTATCGAAACAGTGAGTGTGGGATCAGGTTAATACTAGCACCTAAATCACCCAAACAGTTGAGATGATCAGAATTTACTATGGTAAAGGGAATTAAAAATCTACCTAAGTATTTTTGTTTAGGTGGGATGTTCTTTTGGAGTATAGCACTACACTCTTCAGTGAGGATGTAAGTAGAAATTCTTTCGAGGTTATTTTTATTTGAAACAATTTTCTTTAGATATTTCATGTATGATGGGACTTTAATTAAGTCTTGAATGAATATAATATTTACTTGATGTTTGTAATGGAGACCAAGGAACATAAGAAGTTCATCATTGGTGTTACTTTGAGTTTTTAGCTTCTCAGGGTAAGGGATGGGTGGGGAAAAATTTTAATAACAGTAGGCATATCCCTCACCTTTTCCTCAAATTTTTATTTTCATTTATTCTCTTGATTTTTCGATGAGTTTTCAGCTTGAGTTTAAGATGAAAAATTGAAATTTTGATCATTTTCCTGACTTTTCTATAAATTTCCATCATGTGAAGAAAGCAGATATTTGTTTCCAGATTGAATAAGATTTTCATTTGGGGCATTTTATGTTTCTTTTTCAACAATATTGTTAGTACTAAGTCTAATTAATAGTTACTAAATCCATGGAATTCTCTCTTGGGTTAATCTCAGTTGTACTTGGAAGTCTACCTTTTTCTCTATATGAATAATCCCTATCAATTTGACCTTGATATGTTTCAATGTTCTTCATTCTCCCGGAAATTTTCTTTTTAACTGAATCATATTGATTTTGATGTTTGGTTAGATGATTCATTTATGTTTCCTCTAGATAGTAAATTTTTTTCAAGATTATATCAATATTAGAAGACATTTGATTATCATTGTTTCCTTATGAATTTCATGAATCGCCCCTTTGTTGATTTTAAATGTTTGGTCTTGGTTGGTTAGACTAATTAGGGGTAGTGGATTGTTTAATTAATCCTTGATCATTCCAGTATAGATTTGGATGGTTTCTATAACCATGATTGTAGTTATTTGAAAATGAATCTCATTTAAGAGTCATTCTACGACCATAGTTTACAATGTTTGAATTCTCTTGTTGTTGGGATGGCATATCAAAGTTAGGAAAGATGTTTCAGTATGCCCAAAAATTCCACAGTAGATACATTGTTCCCTTAATGATTGATTGGTGTTTTGAAAACCATGTTGGTTAATAGTTTTCCTTGAGTTCTGGTTCATTAAATATTGGATTTGGTGGGTGATTTCAGCAAGTTGAGTTCGAGTTTCATTCATTGAACCAATTTTTATATTAAAATTTCTATTTACTCTTTTACTTCTTGAATTTTTATGTTGTGAATTAAGTGCAAGAATATTAAAAAATTTTCTCCAATCATCATCTGTCTTGGAAATATAATTACCCCCAGTATCCTAATCAAGTAAATTTTTTCCAGAGGAGGAAAGTACTTCGAAGAAGGTGACCATGAGAAGGTGAGATGGGAGTTTATGATGGGGACACTGCCTAAGAATATCCCTAAATATATCCCAATATTCATGAAAATCTTATCAACAATCTTGATAAAACTAGTTATCTTAGTTCTATGTTCTCCTTTTATACTTTGGGGATAAAATTTCAGGATAAATGAGTCATACACTTGATCCCTGTATCGAAAATGTTCTCAACTAAACTCAGAAACCAATTCCTAAAATTCACTTTTTGGAAAAAGGGAAATAAAATCATTCTTATCACATTTTTGTTGTGTCCTAAAAGTGGTAATTTCTTCATAGTATTATAGAAGTCTCTAATGAAGGAAAAGGGAGTCCTCATTATAGAGTCCATTAAAATCAGACAACAATGAAATGCGTTATTTTTTCAACTCATAGATTTTGGATCTAGGAGAAAACCTAATAGATAATGGATTGATTGAAACTTTAGTGAGTTGGAACTACCTCATCCTAGGACTTTCAACTTCATCTAATAGTTCAAGATGATTTTGGAGGTTGTTAGGTGTAGGAACCCTCTCATATATGTCTTCCATTTAAAATATGTTTTTCTTTCTTAGAGAAGTTAAATGTTTATATAATTCAGGGCATAGAGGATCTAATATAACACCATAAGTTATTGTTCTAATGAAAAAAATAATATATAGTATTCTAAAGTAGGGAAAATAGTAACAATTTAGAAATAATTGAAACCATTTTATAAGAATGTTTTAATTTTCATTTTTTTTTTGAGTTTTTTAATTGATTTTTTATGTTTTTTATAGAAGTAATGCATCATGCCTTCCCCAGAAAAAACACCAAAAACATGACCTATAATATCATTGAATTTGATCAATGTTTAAAATTTATATTCATACTAAATATTATATATGTGGGAAGCAGGGTCGAACCCACATAGAAGGAAAATTTGGCCACTATTCTTCTAAAAAACATTCAAAAATACCCCACTATTGTGAGAAGTTTGGTAGATTTATATTATTTACTTTTTATTTTTTAATACTTATGTTTATTATAAGTCACAAATGAAACAACACAATATTTTTTATTTTTTTCTAAACTATAATGAAAAAAGAAACATTTTTATAACAGTAAGTAATAGAGATATAAAACTCTGATAAATGAACTACCAAAGTAAGTCGCTCGAGGAAAAATCTCTATTCAACTGCTTTTAAAGGTATTTAAATTCAAATAAATGATAATGAAGAGTACCACCTTTATGGTAATTAATTAACTACCCCCCAAAGAATGAAGTCTGATAGGTTGATCAAGAACAGAGTTCGCCACTCTATAAAGATCAACTGTGAATGTCATTATTTTAAAATGACAATATGATGAACTCACCCTAAGTCCTGAAGTCTATTGAATTTATTATCTTTAGAAAATTGTTTCCACAATCAATCTCACCAATTTATTTTGAAATTTTGAAATTAATTTCAAGTGGTACAAGTAGTTGAACGAATTCAGTACTGATCTCGCCGATCAATACTAAATACATCGAAATGATAAAGTGGAAATGAAAATTAAAATATAACAAGTGAAACATCAATTTATCCCCAAAATAAATGATTTAACTAGAAATTATGATCATTATCATTACATAAATTTGTAACACACTAAAATATAGTACGAATACTAGAATTAATATAGAAGAAGAACTCCCCAGATGATGCTCTACTCTTGAACTCCTCCAGCTCTAGGAAGTGGTTCAAGAGTCCCCCTATGATCTTGCTCTGCTCGGACCAAGATTATTCAATGTGTATCTAATGAATGTACCCCACCCCAAAACTTCTACTCGCTCTATTTTAAGTACCCACTATCTTATGTGGCTCATCATCACTACTCTTCTCCATCTTGAATTCATCTTTTATTGTTTCACCGCACATGTGCGTTTTTTCACGATTGACACGTCGCAATAGTTTTTTCCTTGTAACTAACTCCGGATGAGTTAGTTGAATGCACATGGATGTTTTTAAGGCCTTATTGAGAACCTATAAAAATAAAAATCAATAAAACGAAGTTAAAACTGTTAAAACATGATAGTAAAAAATGATAAAAATAGATAAATCACTTAACAATTATTGGTTTAATATTTTATTTATTTAATCTAAAACATAAATTATTAATTTTTAAATATTATTATTAAGTAATTAAGTAATTAACTTATTTAATTTGATATATTTTTTAAAGTTAGTTTCATTTGTGAAAAAAGATAACTATTATTTCATTATTGAACTAAATTAAGTTACTTTATTTAAATGTATAAGTTGTTCTAATTTTAATTCTAAATACTATATAAAGTAGTTAAGTTAATATTTATGATTAATTATTAAATATGATGGCAATAATAACTAATAAATTAATTATTATTTAGATCATTAAATTGTTAACTTATTAAATATTTTATTTTATTCTAATTTTATTTATAATTTATTATTGGTATTTTATTTTATATATTTTATTATAAAACACTTATTTAATGTTAAAAATTAAATATTATTTTATTTAACATAAATTTAGATGATTATTTAGTCTAGTTTAACATTGTTTTTTTTAAGTTAATTACATTAATAATTTTGTTTATAAATATAAAATATATTATATTTACCAAATGTTTATAATTAATAACATTTTCATTTAATTAATATTTTATTTTATATTTTATTTAAGTTTGTTTTACTTTTGTTTTCATCTATTTTTCTTTATTTTTTTTATATCTACTTCTTCTCCCCCAGTTATCATCGCACAGAAGGGGAGGGTTTTTCTCCCTCCAAAACACAGCACTGCCGACCTCCTCATCCATGATGCCAAATTCATCCGAGGCGTCTACGCTGCTCTTCCTCATTCGAGAAAAAGGATTCAATCTGGGGAGTTTCATATATGTGGACCATGGGTACCTTCGGTTTCTGCATGACTTATGAACCTTACGCACAACAATGCATAAAAGCTCGGAAAAAGGGGATCAACAGGGACATCAAAAGTCTGGGGGTCAGCGACTACTTCAGGTTTGGTTCCGGTGCGGCTCTACTTGCAGCGGCACATCGACTCCGGTGGTGAACCCTCCAATCATTGGTCACTATTGGTGATAATTATAAAGGTCACCGTTTTTTTTTAAATTAATTTTCACCGATAAAACAATAAAATGATACCTTTAGTTAAAATAAGGTCACTGATAGAAAACATAATCTCTATCGCTGAAATACTAAAGACAAAACTAACGGGAGAAATATAAACGAATTTGACTAATGGTGAGACAAGAATTAAAACAACATAAATTAAACATATAATTAAAACTTATGTTAATTAAAAATAAAAAATTAGAACAAGACTAAAAATCATATATTAAAAAAATATTAAAATTTAAACATAAAATTTACAATTTAAATTATTAATTGATAACACATAAATTGAAAATTATATTATTGTTAAACTAGGTTGAATGAAAACTTAAATTAAGATTTATTAAAGGGTCAATAGTGAGTGAAAATGGATAGCATCAGTGAGTAAAGAAGTTACCGATAGCTCATGGACACCACACCGGTAGACTAAAACAAAATTTAATGACTTAATAATTTAAATTAATTCTCAGCATTAAATAATTAATGTTTTCAAACTCTTAATTTATCGATTATCTTACTAAATGAATACATAAAGTTAAAATTGTACTATTTCATTTAATTTAAACTCAAATTCTTAAGTTAATTAATAAGCAGGAAGTTTAAAAATATTAATTAACATATTTAATTTATACTAATAAATATAAATTAAATAATAAAATATTAAATAAAGTCTTTTTTCGATAAATTTGTATACATTGATAAAATAATTGTTAAAAATTATTATTTTATCAAAAATTCAAGCAGATTTAACATAACAAAACTAATTAAGAAATAATTAATTTTCAAAAGTAAAGTAAGATTAAAATTATTAATTTAAAGACAAAAAGTACTTAATTAATTATAAAAACTGATTAATTAAAAAAATTTAATTATAAAAATAAAAAATTACAATAATTTAGTAAAAAGTTCTTAAATAATAAATTAAATCATTAAAAATTAAGTAAAAAAGATGTGAAAAAAACTAAGTAAAAATAGAGTCACGTGAAATTCCCCCACACATAAGAATTGTTTGACCTCTAACAATTTCATGCTCTGTTATCTTTGAAAAACAGATTGTGATATTTATAATTTAGCTCAAAATGTACACGTTCAACACTTAAGAACAGAGGAAAAAACATGAGAACATGCTTTTAAAAAGATAATTTCAAATGAAGTCTTGCCTCAAACGAGTGATCAAAGGGTAATGAAGATAGAAAATATTCATCAATAAAGGATGATTCATTCCACATACGTGACTTTACATAGGGATGGTTTCAATCCAAAATTAAGAGCTAACATCAAGAGTAACAAAAGGTTAAAATTCAGTGGAATCAAAAACATAACAAAAGAACCTTGTACAATGACTCATCACCTAGGTTCCAAAAATAAATATAATTTTTTTAATCCCCTTGTTGATACAACATAAATTTCTACCATATAAACTAATTGAACCCTTCACTATCAGGTGTTCATCATTACCCTCACCTTAATGAACTCATTCTTGACCCAAGACAAATTATTTATTCTTTACCAAGCCATGTATTATATGCTATGAACTATGAAACACACTTATTCAAGGTGTACAGAGGGATTATAGTAAACAGAAACACACACAACATCTTGGTTCTCAGAGATTCACAGTGGGATCCAAGATGCCCAGACTACTCTAGTTTCAATAGATTTTTATGAAAACGATTTACATTGGCTCATTAAGGTGATTACTTTAATAAATAATAAAAAAAAGTGTGTCCCATTAAATCATGATCAAACTTCCAGTTCCAAATATTATGATCATAACTCCACTAACAGGTCACCCATATAACTCTCAAAAAATAGTCCCTAAAACAAATTTCAATAAAACCACTAATGAAGACCACTTAGCAATCATCCACCCAAATTAATTTCAGATTCAAAGTAGTTATTAACTACCAAATAAGGTATTATTCAAAGGTGATACCCAATTGAGTACAGTGTGAAGCCATAAAATATGACAGAATTATGAAAAAATTTAACCATTTTTAAGAAAAAAGATTAAAGTTATAGTGGGAATTGATAGGTTTTAATAAATCATAGTTCAACATAGTCAAGAATTGACCCCCTCTCCCACACATAAAACCCAACTTTGTCCCCATTGTTGACTTCAAAATGTGGATAAGAACAATTTGATGGTTTAAGTTCAAAACAAATTTTCAATTTAGTACATCGATGACATGTATAAATGGTGTCTTTGACGTTCAAGAATTATTTTTTTCCCAAAAACAAATTATCATCATGTTCATTAGCGAGAACACACATTAACATTTATGTCTAGTGAATAATTTTCAATACAGCTAAAAAATAACATGTGAGGTGTAAGTGCAATGTGTATAAAGTGTAATAATTTTAAAATATTAAGTTGTATAATATGATCAATAGAGTATAAAAATTAATCATAAAAAACCCCAACCAAAAGAAGATTCAATAAAAAAAATTCAGCCTACAAGTACCACCCCCCACACAAATCAGTTCATGTAGTGAATGGTTTTAGCATAAATGAAATTGATTTTTGAGTAGTGAAGTACATGAAAAATAACTTTATTAGAGTAGCAAGACATGCAGAAGAATATTATATAGTTCAAGTCATGCAATAGAATTTATAGTACACATATAAAAGAATTTTCTAATACAATCAGAATTTTGAAGTAAGAAAAAAAAATCAGTAATATTTTTTTTAAAGTGAGTAAAATTCTATTAGCGATAAATAGGAGTAGAAAAAAAATATAGAAAATTAATGTACATCCCTGAATAGGATTTTCATTAATCCTCATCTTGGGAATTCCACTCTCTTTAGATAAAAGAAGTAACATCATAAAAACACATATCATGTAAACCAAGTACAAAAAAATAGCAGAGATAGAACATACAGAATGAAACAAAACAACACTTTATTTAAAGTAGAACAAGAAAAAAAACAAAAGTAAACACAAAATAAAGAACATGGGTTGGATTTTATGTATAACTGAATTTAAAGTCTTCAGTTAGACTTTATTTAATTACAATTTTTTATTTATTAACACAACAAAAACCATGGGTTGCCTCCCCTACAGTGCTAGGTTTTAATGTCTTCAGCTAGACTTCATTCAACATCAGTTTTCAAGCATAGTGAAGGCAACCAATCCCTTTGACTGACCCTCAAAATAAATATTCACTCTCTTCCCATTAACCAACATGGGTTTATTCTCTTCACCTACAACATCAAAAGGTCCATTCTTCAACACTCTCACAACATTAAAAGGTCTAGACGCCTTGGACATATTTTTTCCATGGGTGATTCTGAATCTAGAGTTAAAGAGAAGGACCTTCTGTCCTAGTTTAAACTCTATGGTTTGTATGATATAATCATGAGTGATTATAGTACTATCTTTATAAATCCTTGAATTATCATAACCCTCTCTTTCCTAATCGCATCCACGTCACATTACTCAAGTAATATTCTCTCACCAGCACTCTTAAAATCAATGTTTAGAGTCTTAAATTCTCAATAAGACTTGTGTTACAACTCCACAGGTAAATGAATGCATTTCCCAAACAACAGCATGTAAGGAGAAATACCTATTAGGGTCTTGAAGGCAGTTCTATGCGCACATAAAGCTTAATCAAATTTAAGAGACCAGTCTTCCATAAAGTTTGATACAGTTTTCTCCAGTATTTGTTTTATATCCGTATTTGAAAATTCAACTTGTCCACTAGATTGTGGATGATAAGGAGTACTAGTTTTACGAACACAACCATATTTCTCCATCACAGCTATAAATTTTTAGTTCTTAATGTGTGTTCCATTATTAGTGATAAAAGCTTTGGGAACTCCAAATCTTGTAAAGATCTTCTTTTTAAAAAATTTAAGTACAGAATTGTCTTGATTTTTGGGAAGTGCAACTACCTTAACCAATTTTTAATCATAGTCAACAAGAAGAAGAATATACTCATTCCCATGAGATGATGGAAATTCACCCTTGAAATCTAAACCCTAGAGATAAAATATTTATACATCCAGAATTCGTTTATGGGGAAACTATTGCTTCCCTCTAACAATTCCAAAACTCTGACATATATCGTAGCCAACTACAAATCTTCTAGAATCCTTAAAAAGGGTAATCCAATATGAAACGGATTTTAAAACTTTCTAAGCAGTCTAATCACCACCATGGTGACCTCCCCAAGGTAAGGAATGATAATTCTCTAAGACATGAATCATCTCTTCCTAGGGCCCACATATCCTAATAATACCATAAGCACATCTCCTAAACAATAGTGGTTCATCCCTAAGGTAGAATTTATGCTCATAAAAGAAATTTTTCCTCTTTATTGGAAATATTTCTTAGAAAGACACCTACGACAAGGATGTTGGCAAAATTTGCATACCAAGAAGATTGCCTGATTGACACAGTAAGTAGCTTATCATCAGGAAAGGAAGAGTTTATTTCCCTAGGATCATCATATTCAGATTGAGTAAGAGGAATCCCAGATAGGTGGTCAGCAAATACATTTTCAACTCCATTCTTATCACTAATATCTAAATCAAACTATTGTAACAATAGTATCCATATAATGAGCCTAGGTTTAGTTTCCTTCTTATATAGAAAGTACTTCAATGAAGAATGATTTGTGAAAATGATAAATTTTGATCCTAAAAGATATTGTCTAAACTTCTCTAGAGAAAACACAATATCTAATAATACTTTTTTAGTGGTGGTATATATATTTTGTGCATCATATAGTAGTCTAATTGAATAATACAATACATAAAATTTCCAATCTTTTCTTTTTCCAAGGACTACACTTACAACCATGTCACTATCATCACACATAAGTTCAAAAGGTAGCTTCCAATCAGGTGTAGTGATAATGGGTGATGTAGTGAGTTTCTATTTTAACAAATTAAATGATTTGAATCAATTTTCATCAATGTTAAAAGGTGAATCCTTGAAAAAAAAAGAACACAAGGTATTAGTTATTTTTGAAAAGTCTTTTATAAATCTCAGGTAGAAACTAGAATTCCCTAGGAAAATTCTAACACCTCTAACATTTTTAGGAGGTGATAGTTTTTGAATGACTTATATTTAAGCATTATCAACCTTCAGACCTCTCTCAGACACCATACAACCAAGCACTATAGCATATGTCACCTTGAATTGACACTTCTCCCAATTAAGAATAAGGTTGGTTTCAATGCATCTCTCTAGAACTAACTCATGATTTCCAAGACAAGTATAAAAAGTCCTACCCACAATAGAGAAATCATCCATGAAAATGTCAATAATTATTTCAACCATATCTGAATAGATAGCCATCATACACCTTGGAAAGGTGGCTAGATATTCAAACAACTGAAAGGAAATCCTCCATTAGAAAATTTTCCAAAGGTACATGCGAAAGTGGTATTTTTCTGATCCTCTAGAGAAACAGGAATCTGGTTGTTACCAGAATACCCATCTAGGAAACAAAAAAAATTCATTTCCAGCAAGAATATCATGCATTTAATCAAGGAAGGGCATTGTAAAATGGACCTTCATAGTGGTCGCATTAAGCTTGCTATAATCTTTACAGACTCTTCATTTTTTGGATTTCCTAACTTAAATTTCTTCATTTATTTCATTTTTTACTACAGTAAAACCTCCATTCTTGGGAACAACCTGGAAATGGATGACCCAAGAACTATCCGAAATGGGATATATCATTCTAGTCTCCAGAAATTTAATCACTTTCTCTCTCAAAACTTCTTTCATGTTTGAATTCAATCTTCTTCGACACTCTACCATAGTCTAATGGTTAGGATCCATAGGAATTTTATGCATGAAAAATGAGGCACTAATACCCTTTATATCATCTATTGTCCATCCTATGGTAGATTTAAACTTTTTCAACACACTAAAAAATCTTTCCTCTTGATTTTCATTAATCTAACTAGAAATTATGATAGGTAAAGTGGAGTTTTCAATTAAAAATGAATATTTCACATGGGCAGGGACTGGTTTAAGTTCAAGAGCAGGTTGTTCGACTCTAGAAGGAAGAATCTTAGTCTAGGGAGGTCCAAGATCTTCAATATAAATCTTGTAAGTAGTATTAAAAGTTGAAATATTTTCAATTTCTAGTTCATTTTCATATATAACAACGCTACGGTCCAAGGTGGGCAGCATAATGTCTAGACATTCTAGATTAGAATTTAACAAGTTTATTAGAGAAAAATCATCAGGATGGCTCAAAATATTTCCCTAAAAAACAAAAAATAGTTCAGAAAGGTTCATGTTAACAGGAACACCCTATAATTCACTAAAAATCTCATAAGTTTAGAAATAGAGGACTCTTCAACAGTAGAAACTGAACAGTTGTCTTATTCTAGAAAATTTTCCAGATTTGGTGTTTGAGCAGAATTTTGAACTTCTAAGACAAATTCAACATGATTTTCTATATATAAATTATTTTCATCAGAAAAGAATTGTTTTTCTGATACATTAGAGTTTTAAGTTGGGTTATCATCTTCTCTGGACTCTACCATTGAACAGTTTTAAAAAAATGGTCCTTTAACATTTAAAAAAAAAATTTAACTCTTCGTGTTGTTGTCAGATTTTAAAAATAAGCTTACCTTTAGAGACACCATTAACAGCACCACATGTGACCAATAAGGGCCTACCCAAGATGAGGTGAACATCTTCATCACAGTCCATGTCTATGACTAAAAAATCTATAGGAATAAACAACTTCCCTACCCAACTAGAAAATATTCTACCCTACCCATAGAATGAGTGAAAGATCTACTAGCCAACTACAATATGATTGTGGTGGGTTAAAGTTCACTGAAACACAACTATAGAAACATTGAGTATCAGACCATGTTAATACTAGAACCTAAATCACAAAAATAGTCATGTTGATCACAATTATGTAAGGTAAAATGAATGAAAAATACACCTAGGTCTTTATGTTTAGGTGGGATTTTCTTTTGGAGTACAACACTTCAATCTTTAGTGAGGTTGTAAGTAAAACATTATTCGAGGTTCATTTTGTTTGAAACAATTTTCATAGATATTTCATGTAATATTGGATTTGAATTAATTCTTGAATGAAATTAATGTTTACTTGGTGTTTTGAATGGAGATCAAAGAACTAAAGAAGATTATCCATGGTGTTACTTTGAGGTTTCAGCTTCTCAGTGTAAGGGATAGGTGGGGAAACTTTTTTAAAAACAAAAGGAATATCCCTTGACTCTTCCTCAACATTTTAATTTATTTTATTCTTTTGATTTTTAGATGAGTTTTTAGCTTGAGTTTCCAATGAAAAATTCAAATTTTGATCATTTTTTTGACTTTTTTGTGAATTACCAGCATGTGAAGAAAGTAGATCTTTGTTTCTATATTGAAGAAGATTTTCATTTTGGGCATTTTCAGTTTCTTTTTCAACAATAGTTTGAGTACAAATCCCAATTCTATTTACTACAAACATGGAATTATCATAAGGGTTAAGCTTAGTGGTACTTGGAAGTCTACATTTCTCCCTATATGGAAAATCCCTATCAAAATGACCTAGCTTTGTTTCCATGTTAGGCATTCTCACATCAATTTTCATTTTATCTAACTCATATAGATTTAGATTTTTGGTTAGCTAAGTCATGTATCCTTCCTCTTGAGCGTTAATTTTGTTCAAGATTAGATCAATCTTATAATACATTTGATTATCATTGTTTCCTTATGCATTTGAAGACTCAAAGCCTTGTTGATTTTGAAATTTTGATCTTGGTTGGTTAGAGTAATTAGGGGCAGTGGATTGTTTAATTAATCCTTGATCATTATAGGATAGATTTGGATGGTTCCTGTGACCTTGATTGTAGTTATTTGAAAATGAATCTTCTTTAGGAGGTATTTGAGGACCATAGTTTAAATTTTTTGAATTCTCTTGTTGTTGGGATGACATATCAACGTTAGGACAAAAGTTTTCAGTATCCCAAACATACCACACTGGAAACACGATTCCCTTAAATATTGACTGGTGATTTGGAAAACAAATTGGTCAGAATTTTAGTTTGAGTTCCAGTTCATTAAATATTGGATTTGGTTGGTAATTTCAGATAGTTCATTTTGAGTTTCATTCATTGAACCAGTGTTTACATTAACATTTCCATTGAATATTTTCCTTCTTGAATTTTTATATTGTGTATTCAGTGAAAGATTATTAGAAATTTCTCTCAAATACTCATCTTTCTTGTCAATATAATTACCCTCAGTAGCCTGATTAAATAGATTTTTTCTAGAGGAGGAAATCCCTTCCTAGAAGGTGTCCATGAGACGGTTAGAAGGGAGTTGATTATGGGGACACTACCTAAGAAGATCTCTAAATCTATCCAAATATTCATGAAAAGATTCTCCATACCCTTGATAAAAACTATTTATCTTAGTTCTAAGTTCTACTTTTTTTATTTGGGGATAAAATTTCATGATAAATTAGTTATACACTTGATGCTAGTTTTTGAAAATGTTCTCATGAAGAATTAGAAACCAATTCCTAGAATTCCATTTATGGAAAAAGGGAAAGAATCTCATTCATAGCCCATTTTCTGTTTTTCCTATAAGTGTAAATTACTACACATTATTATAGAAGTCTCGAATGAAGGCATGTGGGTCCTCATTAGAGAGTCCATTAAAAGCAGGCAACAGTGAATTGTGTGATTTTTTCCACTCATAGTTTCTGGATCTAGGAGATAAACTAATGGATGATAGATTGTTTGAAACATGAGGGACTTGGGACTCCCAAATCCTAGGACATTCAACTTCATATAAGAGTTCTGGATGATTTTGGAGGTTGTTAGGTGAATGAACCTTCTCATCTATGTTTTCCATTTCAATTTTTTTTCTTTCTTAGAGAATTTAAATGTTTATATAATTCAGGGTTCAGAGGCTCTAATCTAACACCAGAAGTTATTTTTAACATGAAAAAAATAATATATAATACTCCAAAGTAAAGAAAAAAGTAACAATTTAGCATGAAGTGATGTAGATTTTATTTTTACAATTTTTTTGAGTTTTTTTTTATATGATTTTTTTAAGTTTCTTTATAGAAGTAATGGCTCTTTTCTTCCCAAGAAACAGCACAAAAACCATGACCTAGACTATCATTGAATTCAATTAATGTTTAAAATTTTTATTCCTAATAACTTCTGTATATGTTTCCAGAAGGTTCGATCCCAAAGAGAAGAAAAATTTGGCCATTATTCTTCTAAAACATTTTCTAAAAGACACCACAGTTGTCACTAGTGGGGTAGATTTATATTTGTTACCTTTTATATTTTAAAAAATTTGTTTATTATATGTCACAAATTAAACCCCAAAATCTTTTTGATTTTTTCTAAACTATAATGGAACAAGAAACAGGTTCATAACAGCAAGTAATAGAGATATAAAATGCTGATAAATGAACTATCAATGTTAGTCTCTCTAGGAAAAATCTCCATTGAACTGGTTTTAAAAGTACTTCAATTAACTTAATAGTTAATTTAGAGTACCACATTTAAGAGAATGAATTACCTACCTAACAATGAATTAAGTCTGACTGGTTGACCATGAATAGAGTTCTCCACTCAAAAAATATCAACTCTGAACGTCATTATTTTAAAATGAAAATAAGACAAACTTGTTGTAAGTCCTGAATCATTTTTAATTTATTCACTTTTAAATGTGTTTCCATAATCCATCTCACAAATTGAGTGTGAAAATTTAAAGATAATTTCTAGTGGTACAAGAAGTTGAACGAATTCAGTAGTGATATCACCGATCAATATTGAACACATCGAAATGATAATGTGAAAAAGAAAATTAAAAGATAACCTGTGGAAAATCAATTCTCCCCGAAATAAATGACTTAACTAGAAAATTTGATCATTATCATTACTGAAATTTGTAACATTCTAAAATAGAGTACTAATACTAGAATTAATACGGAATAAGAACTCCACAGATGATGCTCTACTCCTAGACTCCTCAAAATCCAGGAAGTGGTTCAAGAGTCGCCCTATGATCTTGCACTGCTCGGACCTAGATTATTCATTGTGTATCTGATGAAGGTCCCCACCCCAAATATGCTTCTTGCTCTATTTTAAGTACCCACTATCTTCTTTTCCTCGTTACCACCACTCTTCACCAACTTGAATTCGTCTTTTATTGTTTCACTACCCACGTGTGTTTTTTCGCGTCTGACATGTCACACTAGTATTTCCACTGTAACTAACTCCGGATGAGTTAATTGAATGCACCTGGATGATTTTAAGGCCTTAGTGTGAGCCTGTAAATATTAAAATCAAAAAAAAAGTTAAAACTATAAAAATGTGATAGTTAAAAAAATTATAAAAATAGATAAATCACTTAACAAGTATTAGCTGAATATTTTATTTATTTAATCTAAAATGAAAATTATTATTTATTAAATATTATTATTAAGTAATTAAGTAGTTAACTTATTTAATTTGGTATATTTATTAAAGTTATTTTTAGTTTCCAAAAAATATAACTATTAGTTGATTATTTAATTACATTAAGTTACTTTATTTAAATTCATAAGTTGTTAAGATATTAATTCTAAATATTATAATAAATAGTTAAGTTAATATTTATGATTAATTATTAAATATAATGCTAATAATAAAAAATAAATTAATTATTATTTAGATCATTAAATTGTTAACTTATTAAATAGTTTAATCATTTATTTTTTTATTTATAAATTATTATCGGTATTTTATTTTATATATTTTATTATAAAACACTTATTTAATAAGACAGATAAAATAAAATTTATTTAACATAAATTTAGAAGATTAGTTAATCTAGTTTAACAATGTTTTATTTAAGTTAATCAAATTAATAATTTTGTTTATAAATATTAATTATCTTACATTTGATAAATGTTTATAATTAATAACATTTATATTTAATTATTATTTTATATTATATTTTATTTAAGTATGTTTTACTTTTGTTTTTAATTATTTTTTTATTTTTTTATATCTACTTATTCTCCCCCAATTATTACTTCATATAAGGGGAGGGTTTGCCTCCCTCCAAAACACAGGACTGTCAGCCTCCTCATCTAAGACACCGACTTCATCCGAGGAGTCTACGCCGCTCCACCTCATTCGCGATGAAGGCTTCAACAGGGGGTGTTTTAGATATACAGAGCACGTGTGGCTTGGGTTCGACCATGACTTATCAACCTTACTCACAACAATGCATAAATACTCCGAAAAAATAGGGTATCAAGTAGGACGAAGGAAGACTAGGGGTCGGTGACTACTTCAGGTTCGGTTTTAGTGCGGCTGTAACGACCCAAAGTTTCATTAATGGAAAATCCCTCTTGATCCAGTTAATTGTCTCTTTATAAAAAAAATGATTTTATAATATGTCAACCTCTTTGGTTTTATGATAAGATTTGTGACCGTTACTTTTATAGCCATTGAACAGTGATCACATGATTAGTATAAATATAAGGCTTTAACGAACCCAATTTTTACTCAGACAAAGGAAGTGATAGCCTCATCCAGTAGAATTGCCCCATACGAAGCTCATTTGTCGGAGCTCAGAAAAGAGGTGGCATCCTTGGGCTTCTCCCTTGACCAAGCCTAAGCTGAGATTCATTATGTCAAGCTTGAACATGACCGTCTATGAGAAAAGTGGAAGTTGATAGAGATTACCACTCGAGCGATGTTATCCGAGCCGCCCCAAGAGTTGGTCACCATCGCACACCTTACCCTTAGGTCTTATGCCGCTGTTTTAAGGGGTTATGTAACAAATAAGTAGTACTATGTTCATGTACATTATTTTTTCTATATAATAATGAATATAATTTCTAGTCATTTTTGATACATTGTAAATAGTTTTTAAAATACAAATGGTGTTTTTAGTTATTATTTAATTAAGAATTCAATTTTATTAAATTAAGAGATTTTTGAATTAAATAATATTTTAATAAAATATTATTATTAATATTAAATTAATTTTTATTAAATATAAATGATCTTATAATTTTATGAATGCAATTAAAATTTTTATTAAGGTTTGAAAGCCATTTCTGTCAAAACCCATGAATTTTCGATAAATGTTGGTTTTTATTTTAAAAGTGAAAATTAACATATTTAGAATTTTTTTAGAAAAAATAAATGTCATTTATGGAATCAGGACGTCGATATTATCCAATGGTGAATTTTTAATAATTTTCTGAGACAGTCAAATTTTTGGGTAAAAATAAAATACCATTTAATTATATAATGTGTTTTATGACATCATAATGACCCAATGGTGATGTAATAAAATACCATAATACTTATGTTCGGAAAATATATGTTTTATCATTAAAATAATGTGATTTTGGGATTGTTTGACTTACTTTTCAAAGCATTAATGAACCCCTCAAGACTTATTCAACACTTTGCCTTTTTAAATTAATTTCCATGGGAGTGTGACTCACCTCCACATAAGAAACCCTAATTTTTTAATGAGTTCGGACCTTGGCCTTGTAAAATATTGTTTTCCTATTTCCTTTTCCAGAAACCATGGGCAAATACCAGGGGATGGTTTGTGGTTTGGATTAGTTTAATATAAGGGGTCCCAAACCTAAATAATAAAGAATTCTCTCACCTTTCCTATATAAAACCACCCACGCTCCCACTTCCTCCTCACTAAAATCCTTTGAAGTTCGTCCAACCTCTGACCTAATCTCTCTATAATCCTCCCAAGGTTCCCCAAGCTCCCAAGAAGCCTCTCACAAGCCTCTCTCTAGCCTTTGGAAGCACACTTCTAAATAAGGATTTTTTCTTCCTTTCTCATTTCTGTCAATTTTCTTTAAGTTGTATTTCCCTTTTAATTTCAATTATGAATGTTGGGGTATGGTTTCTAACCTCCCCCATACTGCCCTCTTATTTTTTGAATGATTATAGACCCCTTTCTCTCTCATTAAATTCCTCACATGTACACCCGTTACTATGCCGAAATTACGAAAGGAACTTCTCTCTCTTATTTTACATTCAAGAAATACTTTTGTATCATGAATCTAAATTACTTTTAAATTGTTTGGACATGTATCTATATGACCTCCTTACTATACATTACATGTAAATATGACGAGTAACCCCTTTCTCTATCATTAACCATTTTTTATGAATTCTTATGTCACGTCGTTACGCTGCCGAAATCGCACTGATTTTCTAAGCCAATGTCATTGTGTAGTGAATACCATGCCCATTTCTCCATCAAGGGTATTCACCTTTATGCACATTTACTTATTGATTATAAAGTTTCATGTATGAATTCCACATTCCTTTATCGTGAAATAAATGATTATGTTTTATGAATCCATGTTTTATGATCCATGTGGCACACTTATGCATGAATTGAAATGTTTAAGAAGGGTGCGCCCTTATAGCGCTCCAATGCATTGGGTAAAGTATAGTATCATGATACGTCAAGTGCAATGAGTGTTGACTCATGATAATTCAAGTGCAACAAGGGTTTACTCGTGCTTCATGTTCAATGAGGGTTTACTCATGCTCCATGTGAAATGAGCCTTGGCTCATGCTAATTCAATGTTAAGTGTTGTTGCCACATTTCCATGTTATGATTATCATGCTTTATCATGCCTTTATGTTCATGTTTCTTGTATTCTCTATTGATATGCCTATTGTCTAACATGTATTGTTCTCCTCATGTTATTCCATTTGTACTCCCTTACTAGGCTTTATAGCTCACCCTTTTCTTATGCATGTCCTCAGGTTATCCCATGCAATGCTAAGTACGAGGGAATGTAGTGGTCATGTAAAGGAAGTTTTCAATAAAGATGTTGTATCTCGTGTTTTAAGTTTTTATGTAATGATAATAATCCCCAAAGACACTAAACCTTTCGATCTTCTTTGTTGTATCAAGTGAAGTTCTATGTAATGAATCATGATTAAGTTGTAATAAAAAGCAGGGTTGTCATAGTTGGTATTAGAGGATAGGTTTAGTTATTTTTTGGATTAGGAAACCCTAGTAAAGCCTTAGATACATGACTAAGTATAATAAAAACATACCTATGTTTTGGTAAATACTAAGTAAGTGGTTTATCAAACAAATACATCCCTGTCTGGATACGAGCAGGTAGAGGCGGCTCTGGCACAGATGTATCCTAGGGGTAAAACCCGAAAACACCGCTTTGAGATAGACTCGAATAGGAACTGGTGCACGACAATGGGTCTTGGTGCACTCTTGGTTACGACACTCCCAGGGGATATGTTTTGATAAATTCACAATCTTAGTATGAACCCTTATTAAGGGATAAATTCCCTACAAATATATGTTAGAATGTAGATCATGAAAAGCCTATATTGAAGCCTATAGACTCATGAGTTAAGGAATGAAAGTTTATTTATAAGTCATCCAATTTTGTCTTTGGATTACCCTTTTATGTGTTACCCCTAACCTTCCTTTTATTCCAACCAATGGCCGGTAATAGGAGGACTCGGGCTAACAACCGTTGTGAAGATCAGTGTGATGACTGTACTAATGAGATTCCCAATCCAATGGGAGCAGTAATCGTGAAATTTTTCACGCTTCACTCTCAGCTAACTCAAGTTTTGAATAGAAACACGGGTCAAGATTAATGTTCAATCCCCCCTATGAAAGAACAAGTTGCTATCGAGAGCTTCATGAGACAAAGGCCTCCTACTTTTAGTGGATCATATGATCCCACGATCGCTGAACAATGGATCAACTACATTGAAAAGATATTCTCCATACTCCAATGTTCTGAACAAGAGAATGTTCTCCTGGAGGCTTATCGTATGGAGGGTGAAGCTGATCAATGGTGGACATTGATCAAAAATACGAAGCCTGAGGGGGAGATCGAGGCTTTGGAATGGAAGGAATTCCGGAAGATGTTTTTCGATAAATATTTTCCGCGCACCCTCCATCTTAAGATGGAAAGGGACTTCATTTCCCTCAAGAAAAATGTTGAAGAATCTGTGGGAGTGTACGAGGAAAACTTCACAAGGCTTTCATGATACGCTTCCAGCTTTGTCGTTACCCACAAATGCATGGTTGACCGCTTCTTTGGTGGGCTGAATCCCAGCATGCGGAAAGCATTAGCGATCCGTGACTTCAACAGCTATGAGGAAATTGTATGATGTTCCCTCAAGGTCGAAATGGAGATCGGAGAATCATAGGGGTATCATGGGGACAAAAAGCGTAAGGTGGAATTCAATGACGGTGGGCCGATGGATAAATCCAACGGTGCTAAGAAGTTCCAGCACCCCACTTGCCAAAAGTGTGGAAAGAAGCACCCTAGAAATTGCCTTAAGGGGACGATAAAATGCTTCAGGTGTGGAAGAGAAGGGCACCTAGCTATTAACTGTCGGCAAGAAGGACCCGCCGCTGCGACAGAGGAGAGGAACGCTCTGTTCGAACCTCAACGCGTTGTTCAAATCTATAAATGCAAAGAACCGGGTCATTTTGCAAATCAGTGCCCTAATACAAGGGTTATCGGAGGCAACCAACAACCTCCAAGATAGAAAGGAAGAGCTTTTTCCATCACTTCTGCTGAAGTGAACCCCGACAACGAAGTGGTGACAGGTATGCTAGTTATTCATTCTAGAATAGTGAACGTACTTTTTGATTCAGGTTCTACGCATTCTTTTATATCTCGAAATTTTATTAGAACAATCCCAGCACCACCACAAATCATAGAAGTAAAGATGTCAGTGAGTATGGAAAATGGGGCAATCATTGCATCCCATGAATATAAGTCATCCCCTGTTATAATCTGTGGATTTATTTTCCCGGAGAACCTCTTCATACTCCCTTTGGTGTAATTTGATGAAATTCTTAGCATGGATTGGCTTTCCTTATATAGAGCCAACATAAATTGTCAGGAGAGGGAAATCACACTCCATATGGAGAATCGACCCCCGATTCTTTACAAGTGTCAGGAGGAAGATGAATCTCCTTTATCTCCATAATCTAAAGCATGGATATTACTGCCCTATGAGCACACGTATCTGGGTCAGATGATTGAGTCCAAAGAAGAAACCATCCTTGATGAAATGCCTATTGTGAGGGAATTCGCGGAAGTGTTTCCCGAGGAACTGTCTGGTCTTCCTCCAAGAAGAGATGTTGAGTTCTCAATTGAACTTATACCTGGGGCGTTACCGATATCCAAGACTCCATATATAATGGCTGTTGTTGAGCTTGAAGAGCTAAAGAAACAACTATAGGAGAATATGGATAAAGGGTTTATATGCCCAAGTGCTTCACCCTGGGGTGCACCAGTCCTCTTCGTCAAGAAGAAGGATGGGTCAATGCGGCTCTGCATCGATTATTGTGAACTTAACAAAATCACGATAAATAAAAAGTATCCACTCCCATGAATTGATGACTTGTTTGATCAGTTGCGTGGAGCACAATACTTCTCCAAGGTGGACTTGCGGTCGGGATATTATCAAGTAAGGGTGAAGAAGGAAGATATTCTCAAGACTGCTTTTCGTACAAGATACGGGCACTATGAATTCATAGTAATGCCTTTCGGAATCACCAATGCTCCAACAATATTCATGGACTTGATGAATAGACTCTTTAGAGATTACCTTGACAAATTTTTGGTAGTATTTATAGATGATATTCTAATATACTCCAAAAACAAGGAGGACCATGAAGAGCATTTAAGAACTGTACTAGAGACTTTGCGCAAGGAGAAGCTCTATGCAAAGTACAGCAAGTGTGAGTTATAGTTGAAGGAGGTATCATTCTTGGGCCATATCATCACAAGCAATGGGATATCTGTGGACCCCTCCAAAATAGATGCAATTGAGGTATGGCCGAGGCCAACATCGGTAATGGATATCCGTATCTTCTTGGGGTTAGCTGGATATTATCGACGATTTGTGAGAAATTTATCACGATTGTCCAACCCTCTTAGCAAGCTAACTCGAAAGGGAGTAAAGTTTGCTTGGAGTGATGAATGCGAAGAAAGCTTCAAGGAGTTGAAAAGGAGGCTTATCACTGCTCCCATGCTCACTTTACCCACAAGTGGGGAACGTTTTGTGGTATTCATTGATGCTTCGAAAAAGGGATTAGGATGTGTACTGATGTAGAATGATAAAGTGATATCCTATGCCTCAAGGCAGTTGAAAATCCATGAGCAAAACTATCCAACACATGATCTAGAGTTGGCGGCTGTGATCTTTGCCCTAAAAATTTGGCGGCATTATCTCTATGGAGAGAAATGTGAGATATATACTGACCACAAGAGTCTTAAATATATATTCACACAAAAAGATCTTAATATGCGCCAGAGAATATGGATAGAGCTCATCAAGTATTATGATTGTTCAATACATTACCACCCTGGGAAAGCGAACAAGGTGGCGGATTTCCTAAGTAGAAAGGATCCAGCAATTCTATCAATGATGAGAATTGAGAAGGATCCAATCTTCTTAGACTTGATGAAGATGGAAGTGAGAATCCTAAAGAAGGGAACATCATCAATCCTTTCACAAATGATTGCTCAACCATATCTTTTGGAAAGGTTAAAGGATTCCCAAAAGGATGATGTGGGAATTCAAGAAAAAGTGGAAACTATCAAAAAGGGAAAATCCTCGGAGTTTAATGTTAATGAAGAAGGAATTGTGCAGTTTGGGAAAATACTATGTGTTCTATCTTGTCCGGAGCTGAGGAAAGAACTTTTGGATGATGCACATAGTTCAAATTTCTCTATACACCCAGGGAGCACAAAGATGTATCGAGATCTCCAAGAAAACTTTTGGTGGGATAATATGAAGAAGGAGATCGCTGAATATACATCAAAGTGCCTGGTGTGTCAGCAAGTGAAGGCCGAGAGGCAGAAGTCTAAGGGGATGATGCAACCATTACCTATACCAGAATGGAAATGGGAGAACATCACCATGGACATTGTCACCAGACTTCTTAGGACATCTAAAGGCAATAATGCAATCTGGGTTGTTGTGGATCATCTTACAAAAACTGCACACTTCATTGCTATTCAGGAGGATTTCTCATTGGATCAACTGGCACGGATATATATCAGGGAAGTGGTAAGGTTTCATGGAGTACCAATATCTATTGTGTCCATCCGAGATCCAAGATTCACCTCTATGTTTTGGAAGAGTCTTTAACATGCTCTGAATACTGAACTGAACTTTAGTATGGCCTATCATCCTCAAACTGATGGCCAATCCGAGTGGACAATCCAAACACTTGAGGATATTTTGAGAGCGTGCTCAATGGACTTTAAAGGAGGATGGATCAACATCTTCCTCAGGTTGAGTTCTCTTATAATAATAGTTTCCACTCGAGCATCCGAATGGCACCATATGAAGCCCTGTATGGGAAAAGGTGTAGAACACCGGAATGTTGGGATGAGGTCGGTGAACGTAAGCTGCTTGGACCAGAAATGGCAGAGAAGGTGAAAACCATTCAACAGCATATTAGGGTAGCCCAGAGTCGATAGAAGAGTTATGCAGATAATCGTCGACGAGACCTTGAATTTAAAGTTGGAGACATGGTATTTTTACGCATATCTCCGTGGAAGAAGGTCATGAGGATTGGAAAGAAATGGAAGTTGAGTCCAAGGTACATCGGCCCCTTCGAGATTCATGATCGTGTTGGGGATGTGGCCTATCGACTAGCAATTCCACCTATTATGGCCAAGGTGCATGACGTCTTTCATGTATCCCTCTTAAGGAAGTACATGCCGGACCCTTCACATGTACTCTCTTCCGAGGTGGTACAATTGGAAGATGATCTTTCTTATGAAGAGCAACCAGTGAAGATCATATATCGTAGAGAAAAATTACTACGAAATAAGACAATGCCCCTCATCAAGATGTTGTGGAGAAACCACAAGTTTGAAGAAGAAACTTGGGAGTCAGAGGATATGATGAAGCTGAGTTACCCACATTTTTTTATTGTGGGAAAAGGAAAATTTCAAGGGCGAAATTTCTTAAGGGGGGAATATTGTAACGACCCAAAGGTTCATTAATGGAGAATCTCTCTTGATCCAGTTAATTGTCTCTTTATAAAAAAATATTTTTATAAGATGTAAACCTCTTTGGTTTTATGATAAGAGTTGTGACTGTTGCTTTTATATCCATTGAACAGTGATCAAAAGATTAGTATAAATATAAGGCTTTAACGAACGCAATTTTTACTCAGACAAAGGAAGCGATGGCCTCATCCAGTAGAATTTCCCCATACGAAGCCCATTTGTCGGAGCTCGGAAAAGAGGTGGCATCCTTGGGCTTCGCCCTTGACCAAGCCCAAGCTGAGATTCATTATTTCAAGCTCGAACGTGACTGTCTACGAGAAAAGTGGAAGTTGATAGAGATTACCACTCGAGCGATGTTATCCGAGCCTCCCCAAGAGTCGGTCACCATCGCACACCTTACCCTTAGGTCATATGTCGCTGTTTTAAGGGGTCATGTAACAAATAAGTAGTACTATGTTCATGTACATTATTTTTTTTATATAATAATGAATATAATTTCTAGTCATTTTTGATACATTGTAAATAGTTTTTAAAATACAAATGGTGTTTTTAGTTATTATTTAATTAAGAATTCAATTTTATTAAATTAAGGGATTTTTGAATTAAATAATATTTTAATAAAATATTATTATTAATATTAAATTAATTTTTATTAAATATAAATGATCTTATAATTTTCTAAAAGCAATTAAAAATTTTATTAAGGTTTGAAAGCCATTTCTGTCAAAACCCTTGAATTTTCGATAAATGTTGTTTTTTATTTTAAAAGTGAAAATTAAAATATTTAGAATTTTTTTAGATAAAATAAATGTCATTTCTGGAATCTGGTCGTCGAAATTATCCAATGGTGAATTTTTTATAATTTTCTAAGACAGTCAAAGTTTTGGGTAAAAATTAAATACCATTTAATTATATAATGTGTTTTATGACATCATAATGACCCAATGGTGATGTAATAAAATACCATAATACTTATGTTCGGCCAATATATGTTTTATCATTAAAATAATGTGATTTTGGGTTTGTTTGACTTACTTTTCAAAGCATTAATGAACCCCTCAAGACTTATTCAACACTTTGCCTATTTAAATTAATTTCCATGGGAGTGTGACTCACCTCCACATAAGCAACCCTAATTTTTTAATGAGTTAGGACCTTGGCCTTGTAAAATATTGTTTTCCTCTTTCCATTTCCAGAAACCATGGTCAAATACAATTGGATGGTTTGTGGTTTGGATTAGTTTAATATAAGGTGTCCCAAACCTAAATAATAAAGAATTCTCTCACCTTTCCTATATAAACCCACCCAAGCTTCCACTTACTCCTCACTAAAATCCTTTGTAGTTCGTCCAAACTCTACTCTACTCTCTCTAGAATCCTCCAAAGGTTCCCCAAGCTCCCAAGAAGCCTCTCACAAGCCTCTCTCTAGCCTTTGGAAGCACACTTCCAAGTAAGGGTTTTTTCTTCCTTTCTCATTTTTGTCAATTTTCTTTAAGTTGTATTTCCCTTTTAATTTCAATTATGAATGTTGGGGTATGGTTTTGAACCTCCCCCATACTGGCCTCTTATTGTTTGAATGATGGGAGACACCTTTTTCTCTCATTAAATTCCTCCCATGTACACCCGTTACTATGCCGAAATTCCGAAAGGAACTTCTCTCTCTTCTTTTACATTCAAGCAATACTTTTGTATCATGAATCTAAATTCCTTTTAAATTGTTGGGACATGTATCTATATGACATCCTTACTTTCCATTACATGTAAATATGATGAGTAACCCATTTCTCTCTCATCAGCCATTTTTTATGAAATCTTTTGTCATGTCGTTACGCTGCCGAAATCGCACCGATTTTCTAAGCCAATGTCATTGTGTAGTGAATACCATGCCCATTTCTCCATAAAGGGTATTCACATTTATGCACATTTACTTATTGATTATAATGTTTCCTGTATTAATTCCACATTACTTTATCATGGAATAAATGATTATGTTTTATGAATCCATGTTTTATGATCCATGTGGCACACTTATGCACGAATTGAAATTTTTAAGAAAGGTGAGCCCTTATAGCGCTCCAATGCATTGGGTAAAGTATAGTATCATGATATGTCAAGTGCAATGAGTGTTGACTCATGCTAATTCAAGTGCAACGAGGGTTTACTCGTGCTTCATGTGCAATGATGGTTTACTAATGCTCCATGTGAAATGAGCCTTGGCTCATGCTAATTCAATGTTAAGTGTTGTTGCCACATTTCCATGTTATGATTATCATGCTTTATCATGCCTTTATGTTCATGTTTCTTTTATGATCTATTGATATTCCTATTGTCTAACATGTATTGTAATCCTCATGTTATTCCATGTGTACTCCCTTAATGGGTTTTATAGCTCACCCTTTTCTTATGCATGTCCTCAGGTTATCCCATGCAATGCTAAGTACGAGGGAATGTAGTGGTCATGTAAAGGAAGTTTTCAATAAAGATGTTGTATCTGATGTTTTACATTTTTATGTAATGATCCTAATACCCAAAGACACTAAACCTCTCGATCTTATTTGTTGTATCAATTGAAGTTCTATGTATTGAATCATGTTTAAGTTGTAATAAAAAGTAGGGTTGTCATAGCGGATCTACTTGTAGAGGCACAACGAATCGAGTGGTGAACCCTCTAATCAGCGGCTCCAGTGGATCGAATACATGTCGCTCATAACAATTCATGTGGGCTTTAGTCCTAAGATTCAACGCAATGACAGACTCTCCTTGAAGACAATGGTTCACCATTAAGATTGGAAAACTGCTGTTCTAATTTGCATCTAGGTAGATTATAGTTTTTAGATTTTACTTTGAATTTGATTTTGCACATTGAATCCAGTTATGGTTTGGATTGTTTCGGAAGGATGAAAAAGTGAAAATTTTGTTTTAGGTGTGATTGGTAGAGGCAGGGTAGCACCAGTCTCAGGGTGAGTTTATCTGTAACAGAGTGGGACTACCGGCTATTTGAGTGTCGGTATCATTGATTGGTGAATGGGTTGCGAAGGAAGATGATGAATGCATAGTGGGGAAAATATACATCGATGGAGGAAATGATGAAACCAACACCGACGATCAGTGGTTTGAGAATCGGTAGAAAGGCTACCGATAAAAGGAAAATGCATTAGTGACAGTAGGGAAGCGACATTGGTCAGACGGGTACCAACGTATGGGTCACTATTAGTTAATACTAAGGTCACTGACACATAAATTAAAAGAGAGGTCACCATTATATGAAAAAATAATGGTCACCGGTAGAAAAAAAAAAGAAATGGTCACCATTTGAAATTAATATAAAGGTCACTGTTAGTTTAACATTAAAGGTCACCAATATAACAAAAATAAATTCTTCCATTAGTTAAAAAAAGTCACTGATAGAAAACATGATCTACATCAGTGATATAAAGAACATAAAATTAACGATAACACGATAAAATAATTAGACTAACAGTGAGACAAGAATTAAACCTACATAAATTAAACATATAATTAAATCATAAGATAATTAAAATCAAAAATTAGAAGAATACTAAACAACATATATTGAAAACAAAATTATTAAACTTTAAACTTAAAAATTACAATTTAAATTATTAATTGATAACACATAATTTGAAAAATCGATTATTTTTTAACTAAGTTGATCGAAAAATTAAATTAAAATTAATTAAAGTGACTGAAGTGAGTGAAAAAGGATAACATCAATGACTAAATAAGTTACTGATAGATCATGTCTACCACCGCAGTAGACTAAAAACAAATGTTAATGACTTAATAATTTAACTATATTCTTTGGATTAAATAATTATTGTTTTAAAACTCTTAATTTGTTAATTATCTAACTAAATGAAAACTTAAAGATAAAATTGTTCTATTTCATTTAATTTAAACTCAAATTCTTAACATAATTATTAAGGAGGATGGTTAAACATATTAATTAACAAAGTTAATTTATTCTAATTAACTTAAATTAAGGAATAAAATATTAAATAAATTATATATTAGATAAATAGTTATATATTGATTAAATATTTTTTAAAATTTTTTAATTTATTAAAAAGTCAAGCAGATTTTACATAACAAAAATAATTAAGAAATAATTAATTTAGAAATGTAATTTAATATTAAAATTATAAATTTAAAGACCAAAAGTACGTAATTAATTATAAAAATTGATTAAAAAATTTTAATTATAAAAATAAAAAAATACAAATTTTAAGGAAATATTTCTTAAATAATTAATTAAAGCATTAAAATTAAGTAATTTTATGTGGCAAAACTAAGTAAAAATAGAGCCACATCATGCCACCACACTCTCGAATGAGTTCCCCCAATATTAAAAATGTAACAACTGGGCCCTTATGACGGAAAAAACACCCTGCCTTATCATTATTGTTGAGCCCTAGCCTGCCAGGTGCCACCACATGCAACACATACATGTGATCCCATCCCTATGTCCCAACCAGATTCTTGAATGAGTCATTAGACTAAAAAATGTACCCATAGACCCACACATGTTCTTTCAATAAACTTTTCCTCACTTGCACACACCCAGACAAGCTTCATAGGAGGACACCCATCTTGATCACTTCAATAGAAAAAGTACACTTAACCAGGAATTTATAATGAGGAAGTCTCTCAAAAAATAAAGGGTCAGTTTGTTGACATGAGTCATATTATTTATCATTTAAAACCTTTAACATTATAAGGTAGTTACCCATCCTGACCACTACTGCAAGAAAAGTAAAAATAATTATTATGTTATAATTATGAAGGATCTCAATAATAAAGTATCGCTTTGTTGACATGAGCCATATAATTTATACTTTTAAACCTTTATCATTATAGGGTGTTACATTTAACCCCCTATAGAGTACAACATCCTTATTGTGGACCCTATATCTCAACACATGAAGTTCCACCACAATTTCTATTGGGATAGTACTAAGAATCCTATGTAACTACTATGGCCCATTAATTTCACATACACCCCTCCTTAACATGTCCATAATGTCCAGGCCCTCTATGCACAAGTAGTTTCTATGAAGACATTTGGTCCCCTACCTGGGGCCCAACCACATTCCCAAATGAATCATCAGACTAATGACTTTCCCCCACATACCAAAAAGAGTTATTTCAGTGTTACTGTTCCGTACTCACACAAAATCCGGGAAAATTCCCATATGTTTTTCCATAATTATCACTTCTCAAGTCTACTCACACTTAAATATGGAGTTCTAATCTGGTAAGTTCCCTAAAAGAAGGGTGAACCTTGATGATATGAGTAAAATCATTTAGCCTTTTAACCCTTTAACATTATTGGGGGTACCATATAATTAATCAGGTATAATTATTTCTAATCAACCCTACTTTCTATTTTTATGGAGAGATATGATATGAAACCTCAATAATAAACTACTCATAAACTACTCAGGTAAATCCCAATTAGGTTAATTTAATCACATGTGATTTACAGAAATTCCCGGCCTTCCACACACAAATAAACAACTTCTATATACTCAGCACTGGATTGTTACAATTCAATTATATATAATAAAAACTAAATGGAGTGATAAATATTATTTTCAACCCAAGATGAGAACAATTCAAATAAATAATAAATATAACACAATAACATTTAAATTATTATTCTACCACGGAATATTGAATCCAATGTATAAGAGAATAATTATATTCACTAAAGAATAGAATCAAGAATTTTAAATTGGACCTCCTTTCCCTTATTACAATATCCAAAAGGGTATACTAGTATATGTGAAAGGTTATAGGTAGTGAAAAATGAAAAATAGAAAAATAAAATATCTTAATAAAACAAAACCCAATTAATTGATACACTTTATTCTCATCCTCAAACCTCCTTTCAAGATTATTAATTATGTAACACCCCAATCTTCCACGGTACACTTATCTTTTAATCATACAATAGCGTGCGATGTACGCATCTCCAAGTTCAAGCGCACAATGACCTATCAAAGTAGCTATTTAAATAGAGGATATGAATATTAATAACTAAATTTTTAATTTTATATATATCCCAAATAATTTTCACATTAATCTTTTGTGTTTCTTATACATAATATCGGTACAAATTCAATTTTTCATATAAAGATGTATTTTTAAAAAATGGAGTTTTTCCGCATTTTAATGGAGAACCGTTTCTAAATACAATATTTGACACTTTTATATATTAAATTTGATGAAATTAAATTCTTCTTTATAATAGGGATATAAAAATAATGTTTTGATAAATATTTTGTGTTTTTCTTATAACTTTCATATTATGATGAATAATGAACGATAATAAATTTTAATTGAAAACAACATTTTTAATAAAAATAATTTATAGTTTGAAAATATAAAATTGAATGGTTTTGAATTATAATTAGATTATGTTTTTATCATTTAATTCAATTTTATTCATTGGTAGTAATTTCACATTAAAATTTGACATAAATACATATCAATCTTTTGATAGTTGTTACTTCTCAAAAACCAGCTTTTTGGTTTTGAAAATGACAATTGATTTTAAATTAAATAATGAAACTTATATGTATTGAATTTTTTATAATAGGAATCATTTTTTTATTAGGAATATCAAAATTATCTTATGGTGAATTTTTGGTATTTTTCTGAAAACATTCAATTTTTAATGAATAGTGAAAAACACTGTGCTATTGTTTAAAACTAACTTTTTATTTAAATAACTATTAATTTAAATTTAATGTAAGTAATAATAGATACATAATACCTATATTAGTTCATCTTAATTCATTGTATTAATTTTACAATATAATTATATGTATGAAATTTTATTGAATTTTTTAACGTCTTCTACCCACCTTCTAGGCACGTTAGCAAATTTTTATAAAATATAATTTTACCGCTTCTATGAATTGAATTTAAAAAATCTGAGGGAAATTATTTACATCAGTAAGAAATATGTAGTTAAATAAGAAGAAAATGTTTTTTTGTGAATATTAACTTTTGAATTTTATTTACCACGGTTAAAAGTAAATAGGGTAATTAAAGGTAAAAATGATATTATAATTACCCTAACACAAGTCTGAATTCAATTGGATATAGATTTATCGACCAAAATCAACCTTAGGAATAAAATATGATCTTATTTGATCCAATTTGACTTTATTTGAAATTTATTATTATTTCATTTAAAGAAGAGTTAAAAGTGTTAAATTCAAATTTTCGTATGTAATTTTTTTTCAGATAGGTTTATACATAAGATAAATTGGACTATAAATGATCTTTATAAATCTAAAACTATATCCTACATAATGTTATCTTATTTATAATTTTTATACATTATATAATTAAATTTATTTTTTACCGAAGAATGATGTAATAATTAAATTATTAATGAATGATTAAAATAATTGATATTATAAATATCCAAATTAATGTAAATTAACACTTCTGATGCATTCCACTAATTTTATAGGTCAATATGATATGTTATGGTTCATTAAATAATTTTTTTTCTAAGTGATAATGTTTTTATGATTTTAACAAAAAACAAAATACTAAATAGTATCAAAAATGACATAAATGAGTTTTTAAAAAATTACTATATTATTAATTGATATCATATTCCTAAAAATATAAGGGTTGGAAAAAAGGACTTATATAATAATATATACATCATTAATGAACCAATTGGTGTTATCTTGTCTTTTTATAGTATGTTTATTAACCATGTAATAAAAAAATACCAGAAGACATTGTAAAAGTTAACATATTTAACTAAGAGTTAGATCTAAAAGATAAGGTTAATATGGTGACCAAAACATGTGTAAAACCTATTGATTGAGGGGATTTAAACCCATCCTCACATTATCCTTGAAATAAATCCATTTTAAACCGTCATAAATCGAAAATTATTTTATAATAAAATAATATTTCAAGCTTTTCTTAAGGTGACCCACACCTCTCTTATAAAAGGGTACCTTCCCTACTCTCAAAATCACACCTCCAAATCCATTTGGATCAGAAAAAACCTACTAAAATATCCTCCCAACTACACTCAAATTATCCTATAGTCCTTAATTTGAATATAAATACAACCTAAGGATCACTTTTGATCAAGCTCAAAGGAAGCACCCGAAGAAGAGCTAATAATTTCATCACATCTTTCAAAGTTATTTTAATCTTCCACTCCCTATTTCTTGGTTGTTTCCAAATCAGAATAATAACTCCAATACCTTCTATATATTTTGATTTTATTATAAATATGGTACATCCATATTCATTATTCTATCCATCCTATGAATCATAAAGTCACCGTATATGCGTACGTACAACATACCGCCTCCACGTGGTGGTGTAGTTTGTTATTCAACACTTGATTATTTTTATGGGTATAATAATAAGTATAATTGATTTAAATATTAAATATAACATGTTAATAATTATTTATATATTATATAACATCCAATTACATCCAATTTTACCATCAATTGAATGATATTGTCGCTCGTGCGTACGTACACGTTACCATCTCCACAAACGTGATAAGATTCATTCCCCAACGTAAACATTAAAGAATTATTTTCATTTGATTAATTAAAAATATTTTTCTGAACATAATATCATCATGGATATGAATCAAATACATCTAATCTATAACATACATGAATTATATAACAAAACATATAAATGAAAACGAATTAGTTAACACCCAAAACAATGATACCACTAAAATATCATTAACAAAGCAGTATTAGAAGATCATATATGATGCCATATTTATGTATTTGGTTCTTTTATAATATAATAACAATTATTTAACCATTATAAATGAGGTTAAAATACCCTATACTAAGGAGATGTACAAGGTAAGGATTTTTCATCCCTCTTCTTATTCCCGTGAGATTCATGATATATTGCCACTATTTCCTTTTGCGTGGTGGATGTACTGCCCATGATTGTATTCATTTTGTAATATAATTTAATTTATGGGTATTTATATCTTCATTTTATTATCCTTATTTAACGGGATGTTTATTTAAAAAGTTACCAAATCGGTAAGGGAATATATAATTTCGATTTCCAATCACTGGGTTTTATAAAAACTTAATTGATTATTATAATCCAAGATTTTGTTTGAACCATTATTTATTTATTTATATTGTAATTTACACTACCCTTTATGTGTATATACTTTTTTTACACATAATAACACCATTGATAAATTATTGAGTAACCGATATGAATTATATAAGAGTAATCTTAACTCAATTTCTATTCATTGAGTAAGATATCAAAGTCATTGATGTTGTTTTTACAAGAATATGTATGAATGTCCTCTGATTGATTTAAACTGAATATCCAATCATATTTAGTTTATTTATATATTTCACACATAATTATGTCATTGTTTTATCCTTAACCTAAATATACATTCTCTATAAGGGATTTCCTATCTATTTAGATTCTATTGAGACCACTTTGTTGTTATGCGCCAATTCACTTTTATATGGTGTACATAATGTACTTTGACATGGTATATCATTAATCCGTTTATTCTCATGATATTAAAATGTTTTTATTATTTCTATTCAAGTGTCTCTCATTTAGTTAGGAACTCTAACTAAAATATCATTTTAAATGTTTTAATGATTTATTCTTCTAAATCGTTCTCATTAGTATCCATGTTTTAAAAATGGCGTTACAGATTTATTTATATAGACATGAATGTTTTAAAATTTAAAATTTATTTTAAAAGATTCAATTTTGTATGGTACATTTGATTCAAAAATCAATTTTTAACATATTTTTGATAAATATTTATAATTTTAAATGTTTTCAAGAAAAAGGGGATATTTCTCTCAAATAGTTTTACTGATTATTTTCATCTATGTCAATATCCTTCATTATTATTATTTGAGGTTGATTTATTGTAATATATTCTTCTATATTGTATTGAATGAGTTATTTTTTACTGTGGATGTTCTATTTTTATACCATTCATGGTTTGTGGTTAAAATATTTATATTTTGTATTCTAGTTTTAATACGAATGTTTAGATTATGTTTCAACCTTTTCATATAAACAATGCATTGGACTTAGTAAGTGACAAGTGGAGCCCGCTATAGCTCCTCGATGCATCAGTAGGTCTAATGGTACAAACTAGTTTCTTGGGACAAGGCCTTGAAAAAATCTTATTTGTAGTCCTCGAACAAGGCCTTAACTATGTGGTTATGATGTTCGACATTATTCATTCTAACATTATGAAAATATATATTGATATTACATGTGATTATTCGACTAGTATAATATCCATGTGAAGAAGTAAATGGAATTATATGATTTATCTTTATCATATTATACTTAAGTATATTTTTAAAATCCTTGTGTCTTAGTCTTATACATTTCCTTAAATGTTTATCATTATTTATGATAGTTTCCACATTATTTTTATCCCAAATAAGCATCTGATCTCACCCCATTTTGATGTTTTCTTTTCCCAAGATGTGGATAACTATGTTATAATTATTCTATAGGGGTAAGCCTATGGATATGAGTATGTTTAAAGGGGTAATGTTTCTTCTTTATTTCATGTTGTACTATAAAATTTTTTTATACATCTAGTACTTCCATGGATACTAAATTCATCAGTCTTTCGAGACTTGATCTCTTGTGATCATGTCAATGTTATGTAATAATTCACCGACTATGGGTAAATAGGGTTGGGGCATTACAGTTTGTATCAGAGTAATTTTATTACAATCCTTGGAAACTATACCATGAAAAACTCTGATTAGATAACATTGCCCCGAGATAGACATTCAGGATTAGAATATATGAAAATTATAAAATTGTGGTAATATAAATATTATATGTGTTTTCAATGAAATACATCCCTGTCTGGATTTGAGCAGGTAGAGGCATCTCTGGCACAAATTTACAGAAGGGAAAACCCAAAAACACCGCTTTGAGTTAGACTTGAATGAGAACTAGTGCACAACAACGGGCCTTTCTTCACTCTTGGTTACGACACTCCTGGTAGATATTCATAGGATACTTCTAATTTTCTTTACAAACTAATTTGAATGATTTTAATATAAGATGAGAATAAATAAACTGGGTTAATCTTAAGGTGTTCTAGATTGAAAATAAGGTATCATTATATTCTCTAAACGATTTTATGACAATTTTTAATAACACAATTCTTCCTGGTTCTAGTCAATGTCTGGATTCCAAGGAAGTCATAGAAACATTGAACATGTTTTACAAGGTGGGAACGCTGGTGTAAATGTGAAATGAAATGGAATGTTGATAGGAGTAAAATATATCATGTTCATGCCGAATCATTTTTCCAAAAATATTATCAACAACATATATATTAACCAACTACCAGAGTCAAAAAAGAAGAGAAAGGAAAGGAATGATAAGATCCCAAGAAATGGTGACCATAGAGAAAAGAAAGATCAATTTTCATCATGCATGAAATTTGGAAAGAGATACCCAAGAAATTATCTTAATGTAACAAATAAATTCTTTTTGTGTGGGAAAAAATGACATATAATATAGAATTGATGAGGAAAAATGAAGAGTACTATGGGAGGAAAAAAATAATTCTAAGAATCCATTTACAGTCATTTTCCATAAATGTATGGGACCTAGGAATTAACCGAGTCAATTCCCTATTCTATTGGATAACCTCTTTTTCATGGATGAACCTATGAGGAAATAAATGAATGGAGAAATGTTTAAAAGTATTAGTGTTCTTTGTTGATGGGATTACATAGGAAGAATTTTCCCTCGTATGTGTAACCCTATAGTTTGTTATGTGAAAATACTATTTGAGGAGGTATTTTCTTTTCTCTTATGGATATAGTTATAAATAACCACTTGGTTTTATATGATCCTTGAATCTTAGGCAATTACAGGTTATTAATTTTTGGGATGAAAATGCGAGGTATGAGATAAATTTTTTTGTTAAATTATATTATGGTTATTTTGAGGAATTTATCTCATTTTTGGAATATTATAAATTATAGTTTTTGAAAATGGACAACACTCAAACCATGTGACAACCTATCATGTCAGACAATGCTATGAGAATTGAACCAACAACCAAAGTGCGATTAGGATTTATCGCATACCACAGGACTACGTGAAATCACTAGTTAGTGTGACTAATTGATTTTATTTAAATGATTTTATTGATCAATAATATGTTGATTTGGGATCTTATGTGTTATGAAATAGATATGATCATTATAGGAAAATTATTTGTTGATTAAGTGATAAATATTATTTTAGAAGACGTTTTCTCTATTGGGAACACAATATGCCTAAGTAAAATAGAATACAATTGGATTTCATTTGAGGAGTAATGGTGAATATTTTTCTATGTTTCTATTGTGGAATTATAGTCAGTTGGGTTATTTAGGGAAATTATTAACCTATCATAGAAAATATGTGATTAGATTAATTACTTTAAAGTACATTACTTTAAGAGTAGTCGATGCTATTTGGAGTTACAATTTAACGTGGAAGACTACGTAATAAAATTCTTTTGAGTTTTTTGTTTTAATCATTGTTCAGATTATATTGAAGGATTTTAAGCAAATTTGTTTATTGAATCGTATTTATTGAACATTTGTTATTGTTGGTTTAATTTTAAAAAATATCATTAGTATTTATTTCTATAAAGGATTTCCCTTTTGGGGATCATCTGATCTTATACTAATGATTTTGGTTTTGGTTAATCTCTAAATACATCGGAAATATACAGTTCATCCTTTGTGGATTATGTGATTCTCTATAAGTTGATTCTAGCACTTCAGGTGTGACCCAGTCATCTTGAATACTCATAATTTGGAGTAAAAGATGAGTTTTTGTTATAAATTAGTTAAAGGATGGAACTATACATATCAAATATTATTTTCTTTTTCTATGAAGACATTATTTCATAAATGTTAGGGAAGGGATCTTAAACCCAAAAATGTCTCATCCTAACACCATACATTATTCATCGTAGATTTATGGATTTGAGGCCTTCAATTTTCCATTCACTTGTTAGTGATTGATGACCTCAATAAATCCCTACGTTTTTCCTCAAATTATAATATCCACCAATGTTCTCCTTTTCAAAATCCATATTATTTTGTGACTTTTTCAATTCCTTTTAACTCTCATTAAGACTAAATTTTATTAACCGTATATTTGATGTGTGTTTCCCACAAAGGTATTTTCTATTTTTATAACCTTTTATTTCCAATGAATAATTTTAAATTGTGAGGATACAATTCATTGATGGATAGAATATTGTAACACCCCAAGCTTCCACAGTACACTTCTCTTTGAATAATACAATAGCGTGCGATGTACGCAACATCGAGTTCAAACACCACATGACCTATCAAACTATCTGTTTAAAAAAGTGGTTATGAATAGTAATAAACATATTTTGAATTTTATATATATACTATATAATTTTAACATTCATCATTTGTGTTTCTTAGACATAATATAAGGAAAAAATCAATTTTTCTGATAAAAGGAGTATTTTAAAAAAAATGCAGTTTTCCATCCTTTAAATGGAAAAAACTTTATAAATCAAATATTTAACACTTTAATATATTCAATTTGATAAAATTAAATTCTACTTTATAATTGGTACATAAAATTGTTTTTTGGTTTAATATTTGGTGTTTTTCTGATAACATTCATATTTTGATGAATATGGAAAGATACTAAATTTAAATTGAAAAATATTTTTTATTCAAAATAATTTATAGTGTTAAATTATAAATTTGATTTGTTTTTAACTAAAATTGGATTATATTTTTTTCATTTAATCCAATGTTCTTCATTGGAAGTATTTTCACTTTTAAATCAGACATAAACACATATCAATCTTTTGATAGTTTTTAATTCTCAAAAACCCACTTTCTGGTTGTGACAATGGGAATTTATTTTAAATTAATTAATGAAACTTATATGTTTTTAATTTGGTAAATTATAAATAATATTTGGATTAGGAATATCAAAATAATCTTAATGTGATTTTTTGGTATTTTTCTGAAAATTATCAAATTTTGATGAATAGTGAAAAACATTGTGTTATTGTTTAAAACCCAACTTTTTCTTTAAATAATTATTTATTTAATTTTATTTTAATTAAAAATAAATAAACAATAACTATATTCGTTCAATGTAATTCATTGGAGTAACTTTATAATTAAATTAGATATATAAAATTTTATTGAATTATTTAACGTCTTTTACCCATCTTCTAGGAACGTTGGAAAATTTGCATAAAATGTAATTTTACCACTTCTGTGAATTGAATTTAAATAATCTGAGATACATTATTGACATATTAATGAAAAATTTGGTTTAATAATATAAAAATAATTTTTGGTGAATAGTAACTTCAGAATTTTATTTACCACGGTTAAAAGTAAATAGTCTATTTAAAGGTAAAAATGATATTATAATTACCCTTACACATGCCCCAATTCTATTGGATAAGTGTTTTTAGACCAAGATATATCTTAGTAATAAAATATGATCTTATTTAAATCACTTGGATTATATTAGGACATTTATTATTATTTTATTTAAAGAAGATTAAAAAGTGTTAAATTAAAATTTTCATGTCTAAAACAATTTTCATATTGGGTTATACATAAGATAAATTCAAATATAACTATTCATTGCAAATTTATAAATATTTCATAAATAATGGTTTTTTATTTATACTTTTTAGACATTAAATAATTAAATTTATTTATAACACAACGATGCTGCATTAATTACCTTATTAATGAAGGATTAAAATAATTGATATTATAAATATTTAAATATATGTAAATTAAGACTTTTTATGCATTCCACTATATTTATTGGTTAATATGACATGTTATGGCTGATTAAATAAATTTTGTTTCCAATGAGGAATTTGTAATGTCGTTAACAAAAATAAAATACAAAATAGTTACAAAATTGTGATAAATGAGTTTTAAAAACAAATACTATATTATTAATTGATATAATATTCCAAAAAATCTATGGTTTTGGAAAAGGAATTATATAATAAAAGATATATCATTAATTAACCACTTTTGTTTCACCTGGATTTTTATAGTATGTTTATTAACAATATAATATAAAAATACAAGAAGACAGTCTAAAAGTTAAACTATTTAACTAAGAGTTAAATCTAAAAGAAAAGGTTAATATGGTGACCAAAACTTGTCTAAAACCAAGTGGTTTAGGGAATTTAGACCCATAGCCACCTTATCCTAAAAATAAATCCATTTTGAGCCATTATAATTCGAAAATTATTTTATTATAAAATAATATTTCAAGCTTTTCCTAAGTTTACCCTCACCTCTCTTATAAAAGGGTATTTTCCCTTCTGTGTAAATCACACCTCAAAAGCCATTTGTATCAGAAAAACATTGATATAATATTCTCCCAACTGGCCTCACTTTAACCAAGAGGCCTTACATTGATCAGAAATCCAACCTAAGGATATCTTTTGATCAAATCAAAAGGAATAACCTGATTAAGAGGTAATAATTTCTCCACATCTTTCAATGTTATTTTATTCTTCCACATCCTCTTTCTTGGTTATTTCCATGTCAAAATAATAACTCTAGTACCTTATACATAGTGTGATTTTATTATAAATATGGTACAACCATATTCATTTTTCTTTCCATCCTATGAATCACAAAGTCACCATACGTGGGTACGTACGACTTACCGTCTCCAAGTCATGGTGTAGTTTGTTATTCGGCCCTTAATTATTTGGATGGGTATAATAATGAGTATAATTGATATAAATAATAAATATAACATGTTAATTATTCTTTATATATGATATACCATCCAATTACATACTATTTTACCATCAATTTAATGATATTGTCGCTCATGTGTACATAAGGATTACGACTTCCTCATAAGCGATAAGATTCATTCCACGTTGTAAATATTAAAGAATAATTTCCATTTTATGATTTAAAAATAGTTTTTAAGAACATAATATCATTCTGGATATGAATCAAATACATTCTATTCATAACATACATGAATTACATAATGAAACATATAAAGGAAAATTAATTAGTTAACACCCAAAACAACGGTACAAATGAAATATCATTAACAAAGAAATATTATATGATCATATATGATACTATATTTATGTATTTTATTATTTTATAATTTTATAACATAATTTCACCATTAAACATATGGTTAACCTACCTTATACATAGGAAAAGTACAAGGTAATTTTTTTCATCTCACTTCTTATTCCTGTGAGATTCATGCTATATTGACACTATTTCCTTTTGGGATGTGTATGTATATCCCATGATTGTATTCATTGTGTAATATACTTTAATTTATGGATATTTAAATCTTATTTTTTATTATCCTTCTTTCATGGGGTTTATGTTTCGAAAGTTACTAATTCCGAAGGGAATCTCTAATTTTGATTTCCACTCATTGGGTTTTATGTAAACTTCCTTGAATATTTTACAACAACATTATGTGTGAAAACACTATTTTTTATTTATGTAGTAATTTACACTCCATTTTGTGTGTATATACTTCTGATACACATAATCAATGCATTGATAAATTCTCAAGTCATCGATAAGAATTTTACAAGAGTAATGTTAACTCAATTTATGTTCATTGAGTTAGACATCCAAGTCATTGGTGTTGTTTTTACAAGAATATGTGTGAATGTACTCTGATTGATTTGCACTGAGTATTCAATAATACTGACTATATTTATATTTTTCACAGATTATTATGTCATTTATTTATCCTTAACCTAATGATATAGTTTCTATAAGGTATTTCATCTCTATTTACATTTTATTGAGACCTCTTTGTTGTTATGTGCCAATTCACTTTTACACGGTGTTCATACTCTACTTTGACATATTATATCATGAATCCATTTATTATCATGATATTATAATGTTTTTATAATTTGTATTCAAGCGTCTCTCATTTGGTTAGGAACTCTTAATAAAATATCATTTTAAATTTTTTAAAGATTTATTCTTCTAAATATTTCTCATTAATGTCAAAATTTTAAAAATAGTGTTTAGGATTTATTTATATGGACATGCATTTTTTAAAAATTAAAATTTCTTTTAAAAGTTTCAACGTTTTATTAGACAGTTTGATTCAAAAATCTATTTTTAATAGCTTCTTGATAAATAGTGAGACATTTAAATGTTTTAAAGAAAAAGGGGATATTTTTCTCAAATAGTTTTACTAATTATTTTCATCACTGTTAATATCCTTAATTATTTTTTATGGAGGATTATTTATTATAATACAATATTTTATATTGTATTTAATGAGTTATTTTTTATTGTGAAGGTGCTATTTTTAAACCATTCTTGGTTTGTGGTTAAAATATTCACATTTTATATGCTAGTTTTAATACGAATGTTATGATTATGTTTCAACCTTTTCATATGAGGAATGCATTGAACTCAGTATGTGATGGGTGTATCCTACTATAGCTCCTCGATGCATTGGAATGTCTCCTGAGACAAACATGTGTCTTGGAATAAGGGCATGACAAAATATTAATTGTAGTATTTGTTCAAGGCCTTGACTATGTGGTTATGATGTCAGTCATTATGAATTCCATCATTATGAAATTAGATATTGATATTAAATATGATTGTTCAACTAGTATAATATCCATGTGAATAAGTAAATGGAATTATTTGATTTATCTTTTCCATATTATGATGAATTTTATGTTTAAAAGGCTTGTGTTTTAGTCTTTTAAATTTCCGTAAACATTTATGATTATTTGTGATAGTTTCCACTATATTTTTATCCCTATTGAGCATCTGATCTCACCCATTTATTATTTTTTCTTTCATTAGGATGTAAAAAATTATATTATGATTAACCTGCAAGGATATTAAAAAGGATATGAGTGTGTTCAATGGGGGCACAATTTTTTTTCTTTATTTCATGATGTACTGTAAACTTTATGTTTGTCTCTAGTACTTCCATGGCTATGAAACTAATTGGTTTTTCGAGACATGATCACTTGTGATAATGCCAATGTTATGTAATAATGCACCATCATTGGGAAACTAGGGTCGGGGCATTAAACTTTACATATTTATATTTCATCACAACTTTTACAGACTCTATAATCATTGATTTTAAATATCAATTTTGAGATTTCATGATTCTTATAAATATACATCTTGAATTATTTCTTCCCTAGAAGAGTCAACCATTGGATTAAAGATCATCATTCTTCCCTATTTGAAAGATATTATCTATGTCCATTATTCATGTATATTCTACATATAGATTCATGATGATATCCATAACTATAATTCCTTTTTAATATTTTATAAATATATATCCCCATCAAAAATTATAGTCTCCATATTTTGTAATGGATAAGACCATTATGTTTCATATCTTGTGGCGAAGTGACACTTACGTATGCTCCACAACATGAAAAAACACTTAAGTGTGAACCAAATAAATCTTATGTATGTTCCACATCTATTCTATAAAAAAGGAAATTATCTTTGGTATTAGACATGGTAAATATTATTTATCCACTATCCTTCTAGCATTAAAGGGAAAAAATACTACATATAGGGAATATAATCATGACATATCATAGGGATTCATAGAGTGGAAAATGAAAAATATTATATATCAATTTTGTTGTGGGATAACTCGTTCATCTTAGTGATATTCATACAAATGGTTTTCACCTTTATAATTTTTTTCTCAATTTCCACATCATGAAAAATTGTAATATCTTACATATAAGACTGGTGGAGTCTTATGTATTAATTGTCCCATATGTATGTTTTTCTAATCAATCAAATCGTTTTTAATTATTCCATAATCTATTAGAAGTTAATCATAGTTCTCCCAAAATTTTTCTTAATTATATAATTTAATAAATATTCATCATTGTTTAATTCAATATAATTGTTATATAATGGTCTCTATTAAAATTAAAAGATCTTCTAAAATTTAAACCCCTTGTTTCAGGACTATACTTCTTCTTGAACAAACTACTTTTGGAATTTTCTTTCTTCTGGATGTTATATTCTGATCCACATGGGAATTTAATTCAAACTTACTTCCGAGACTCCACATGTTATCTGCTAGACTTCCCTACTTATGAAAATAGCATTATTTATCCATATTATATTTCACTATAATATATAATAATGCAGTGTATTTATTAGATTTTGGGCATCAATTTTACTCTAGAAATCAAATATATCAACTACATTCACAATTTAATCAATTTAAATTAATTTTCAAAAAAGAAACTATTTAAATGGTCCTTAAATTTAAAAACACTCTAAAACTAAATTAATTAATTAATACGAGGGAATAAAATGAATTGAATATCAATAAAATATAGTGAATTTGTTGCCTCTCTCACTTGCTCATCCAATGATTTGTGCCATGTTGAAAATTAAATGTATTTCCAATATTCAATAAAATTAATACTGTATATCATGGTGAAGAAATATCATCCATCCATTTTTCTGTTTACATGGTTGAATAAATATCAACCATATAATATAGATTTAAATCTTCTATAAATATTAACATATATCCCATATGAATAAATAAATATAAAATAGAATTTATAGTATTCCTTAGTAATTATATTTATATTTGTAATACATATATATAATTATTATATATATCCCATATATATAAAAATAATTTTATATTTTAAACAATTATTATTAATAATAAAATTATTTTATTTTTATTAATTTTATTAATCAAAATAAATCTAAAAAATATCATATATAATTAAAATAAAATTTCATTATCAAGGAACTTATTTGTGAATCATTTTATCATTTTACATTATTATTTTAAATTATAAATATGATTATTAATGATTATATATATAATAATTGGTTTGTATTGATTTAATCACAAATATTTATACTATATCAAGTTTCTATTATTTAGGGCATCAAGTAAAATTTTTGGACATGGATTATGTCAACCTCAAATCACAAGAATTTAATATATATATTGTCTCTATGAATTAACTAAACATATTAATACATCTAAAGTATTAGGAAAAATCTTTCACATTGATATTATAACTCAAAGGAATATTATGATGTCAAACCTATCCCTCGTAAAAATAATTCCCAATATGATATCAAATTATGTGATTCCAATAATCAACAATATACCCTATGACCATTTATGTAGATCAAATACAAAAAAAAACATAAAATGGAATCATAATAAAGAATGTTCTCTTCATACCTTGAACCCATCATCAAAAGTATATATGAATAACATCTAATAAGAGGTATTCCAAAGACATAAATGGGAAAATCCATATGGTTTTTATCAAGATAAGTAATATATGATGAAATAGGTGGCACCTAAAACCTATGTTAGAACTCTATATATCTAAATGTATACAATCACTATTCACGTTAACCTAACATCATAATACTTACTTTTGTGGCAGTTCTAAACTAGGTATTAACCCTATATCTTATGTTAAAAAGGGAATAACTTTATAATTAGTCTATTTGAAGAAATCAAACACAAAATAATTATAACAGAAGAATTCCTCTTTTATATAATAAAGTAGTATATGATAAAAATATTATCTCAAAATAGCATCCTGTTATTGGTGTCAAGGTAGAAATTATAAATACTTCCCACTTGCACTAAATCTAATCACCGATGTATTTAATACAAAGAGATCATATATGATCCCTACTCATTTTTTTGAAAGTGTTTTAGTCAAAGGATATAATATATTTTTAAAATATAATAATATTTAAAATCTATAAACACTATAATCTATAATCTCACAAATGATATGAGATCAAAAATGGACATGCATGGATTTATAGGGATATTAATGATCTTTTTTTCTGAAATTTTCCAATTATTATCCCAATAAAATTCAAGAGGATCCATGATTCTTGGAATAAATTTTAGTTCAATGATGATATTTTTAATCCAAACAAAAAAATTTTCTGCATCTAATATATAAATGATTTCAATTTTTTTGGAAAACTGACCAATGTTTTATTCTTGAAACTTCTCAAACTAACAACACCCCTATTTAATAAAATACATAAATCCTGATTTTGTTCGGAAATTATCACAATCTATTTAGAAACATACATCACTATAACTCTTTACAACAATTTGCTATTAACTCACATATATTTAAAAAATATCCTTATTTATTCAATGGTTATTTATGAAACATTGTATATTAATGAAAGTCTCTTATCCCAGATTCAACTAGTATTTTTTCTCTATTATCAATGTATGTGAAACATCTATAAGAGTACATAACATGACATACATTATAAACCCTAAAACTAATGTATAGTGAAATCCACCCTTCTATTTCCTTTCTTCATTGGAAAATGGAAATTGATTCTTTCATAGAATATTTCCATAAAACATTAATATATATTTTTTCCTAGGAATATATATTTTTAATTGATTCAAAACCATTCCAATGCATGTACTATGACTTAGTATGAGAAGATTTCATGATTCATCTTGATATATTTTCATACCAAAGATGTATGATACTTATAAAAATACTTTCATTAAGAATATTTTATTATTCCAATCCTTTATATAATATAGATTAGGAATATAATTTCTAATTAGAATATTATCATCAATATATAAAAATAGAAAGATAATTTTGTTCTCACCAACTTTTTTCTATACATAAGGTTCATCGTAATTAATGTTGATTCCAATCTCTTCGATTTCAACATTAAAATATATATTTGAACTCTAATATTCTAGATTAAGTCAATAAAAGGATATTTATATCTTACATACCTTTATATAATTATATGTACTTAAAAAACTCTCAATCTATATCATATACACATCCACGAGAAAATTCATGTCGAGGAATCCTATTTTGACATCAATCTAATATATTTCATAATCATAAAATATTAAAATAGCTACGATAATCCTGAAAGATTTATGAAATGAAACCACTTGTAAGGTTTATTCATAGTTAATTCCATGACTTTTCTCAAAACATTTCTATAACATCTAGAGTTTTTAAAATTAAACATAATGTTCGATAATGTACGTGATATGCCACATCAAGTTTAAATGAAAAATTAAATATTATTTTTTTAATTTTTCCATTATAAAATATTTTTTAGTATGAAGGGAATGAAAAATATTAATTTAAATATGAAAATTGTGTATTCACATGTTTATTTAATGATTAATTAGTTAGAAAAATATTTATAAATTAAAATAAAAACAAATTGAATATAAAGGATATTTTTTATAATAAACTATTTAAGTGAGAATAAATGTTCTTATAAAATAACCAAATCAAACTTGATTTATTATATTAATGATATATATATATAGTATATTTAATTTAATTTTTAAAATTGATATTATTTATTTCATAGTCTTATTATAAGAACAAATTCTATTTTAAGGATAAAATAATCAATTTTTAATAAATGAGGGTTTACCTATTTTTTATGGAGAACTGATTTTATATTTAAATTTTACCAAATTTATTTATTCTATTTTAAAAAGTAAAATTATTATTTGGAATTGGGACCTCAAATTTTGGTTGGGAAAAGTTTTTGGTCTCTTTCTGATTACATTCATATTTTATTGAATAGTGAAAAATACTGCCTTTTAATTCTAAACTGTCTTTTCATATAATTTATTTATATAATTAGATTATCAATATAATTTTTTTTAAAGTATAATTAAATAATATTTTTTATCATTTAATATAGTTTTATTTCATAATAATAAATTTCACAAAGAAATTGAATATAAAAACCATGTCAACTTTTGAAAGTTTTACATAAAAAATCCATTTTCTTATTATGTCAACAAGATTAATTTTTTTATTAATTTATTCCAATTAAATGTTTTGAATATAAAAAAATGGATCCAATTTTTTTTAACAATAATGTCCAAATTATGTAAATAGTTCCATTTTATTTTTTGGACATTATGAATAATATATTTAGTAATAAATTTTATTACCACAGTTAAAGGTAAATTTAGAAATTAAAGATAAAAATAATATTATAATAATATTAAACTACCATAAAACATGTACTATTTTAATTTAATGAGTTTATTACGATCATGGAAATACTTGAGTCAATCATAGGACAACTTAGAGCCACTTGGATGACTTTAATACATTTATAAATTTTTATTCAATTGATAGTCATTTTTGTGACACATTTATTTTAAAGTAAATAAATTTAATATTGAGTTATATAGGATTTATATTTGAATATAAATAGCATTTTTAAATATGAAAATATTACCTATATCATGGTAATTTATTAATAATTTTTATAAATTAAATAATTAAATTTAATAGCGACACAAAAATGATGTCGTAATAGGTTTATTAAAGAAAGAATCAATTAAATGATTTCAATAATATGAAGAAAAATATAATTTAAAATATTTGATTCCATAGACTATTTTTATGGATGAATATTACATATTATGATTATTTTAATGTCATTTTCTCAATGGAATCATGTTTTTATGATTTTTTAAAAAAGCTATGAAATGAATAGTGCCAAAATTTACATAATTCATAACATAAAATATTTAAGATATAATTAAATGATAAAGAATTTTTAAAAATACATGTTTTTACCAAAAAGTATAGATAAGTCCAAAATGTATTTAATGACTCATAAATTGGTCATTTTTCATGATTTGGTAAATATATTAACCCTCAGAGCGTAAATTACCTAATAAAATGTTAAGAGTTTAAATGGGTTAAAACAAAACGATAAGGACTAAAAAATATACAGAACATTTATAATTTAAATTTTATGTTCATTATTCGACCGAAAGCCATCCTATATTCGAAATAAATTATTTTGGAAGCATTTAAAATCTAATTTGAATTTATATTAATTTAATACTTTTAATAATTCCAAGGGTGCCTCTGCCCTCTCATATTAAAAGAAATCCATTCCTCTCTATTTTTCACACTTCGAAAACCTCTTATATTGGCCAATATCTGGCCAAAACCCTTCATATAATCCATCCCCACATTCTTGAGTCCTTATATTAGGTATAACAACATCTTTATTGGTGTTATGTTGTTCTTCAAAGGTGATCAACTGAAGAGCAGGAATAATTTTCATAATTATTTTTATTTTATTTATTATTAAAAATCATTCAAATCTACTCCAAACATGAATAAATAATAACTAATTTCTCTTAAAAATACTAAAATGTTATTATGTTAATATCATCAGCAAAATACATCTACCCTTTTGTTAAATTCAAATGAAATTAATCGTTAGTGCGTACGTGTGAACTATCTCCTTCATGAACTGATCTAATTCATTTTCCTTTACCATCTATCATGAACAGTTATAATAATGGAATTAATGACCATATATGATATTCATGAAATATTAATAATTATAATAAAATAATATATCAATTAATTTCTTACATTCCATGCGCATAAAATTGATAACGTCGTTTGTGTGTACATGTGAACCATCACCACCATGAGGCGATGTGACTTATTTTTATTAGTTATATCATTTGTATTATATATATAATTATATATAAATTATTAATATGATATTTACCATGATATTATCAGTCTGAATATGTAAAATAATAATTATATTCTTTCCATAATGATCAATGAAAAATGGAAAATATTACTCATGCGTACGTACAACTTATCATCTCCAAGATTATGAAATTGATCTTTTTCCATAACCATAAATAATGGATTGATTTAAATGAATAATTTAAATTTAAATGTGATAACTATATCATGAATATTATTATGGATATGATGGACTTATTACCTCATGGACTATTTACATCCTACCAAGTTCATTTTTGACATTAATATCGAATATCGACAAAATGACCGATGTGAACATGAATAATTAAGTAATTTTAATGACATGATAATAGTCATAAAAAGTAATAATATACTTTATAAAGTTTCTTAAATAATTAAATAATAATCCTACATTTATTATTCAGGATGAAAATGATGGTATGAGATGATTCAGACTTAAGGTAAGGGATTTCATCTCAATATCCTTTCGTTCAGACATTTCATGATGATAAGAACCAATATTCATTTGTAAAGTGTATATAAAACGAATTGGAAATTTTTTATCCATATTTTATCTATACAAATGTTATTTAATGTTGTGTAAAATGTTCTACTTTCATGTGGTTTAAAAATGTAAATGTTTCAAGTGGTCAGTAACTCTTTAACTGAAACATAATTTAAAATGCTTTAAAGGCTAATTCTTATAATTATTTTTTCATTAATGTCAAAGTTTTATAAATGGTATTATGGATTTATTTATATACACATAAATGTTAATTATTTAGTTTTTCTTAAAATTTTCAAATTGTTATGGGATAATTTGATTTAAAATCCTCTTGTATAAATGTGTTAAATGGGTTTTAGAAAAATGATTGGTCATCTTATGAATGAAAATCAAATTTTATGAGTGACATATTGAAAATTGAATTATTTTATGTGTTTCTACAAGGAAATTAAATGGGTGAGCCTCATATAGCTCATAAAAATGGTTAGTCCCCATTATAGCTAATGAAAGATGGGTGAGCCTGATATAGCTTATATGAAGGGTGATCACTATTATAGATCTCTAATGCATTGGGTATTTTGGAGGTGGAAGTTGATCATATGGTTTTTCAATTTGTATAGGTGATCGTAATAGTGATATGCTAATGATGTCACAAGGCACCTACATGATTTTATATGCTTTCTAATAATTTTATAAGAAAAAGTTTTTAATGGGTTTTCATGTTTTCACATGACTAATGATTTACGTTCTTTATGTCCCTTACTGAGATTTTGTTCTCATCCTAAGTTATAAAATGTTTTTCATAGGTCTTAATATTTGTAAGTAAAAATAATAATCCTTGATGAAATTATTGAAGATGTGTCATGAAAAGAAATCATGATTTATTTTAAAAGGGTTTCCTTTGGGGGGAAAAGTGGATACCGATTATAACTGTCCACATATAATTTATAGGTCTACCTTGTAAGAGTTTTTACTAATTCTCTAAAAATCTAAACTTAAAGATCCTCAAAATTTATTTCTAGGAAAAGAACACTTGAATATGTTATGTTTGAGGCTGAGGACTTATTGTTGGTATCAAAAGATTTTTAGACAACTTTGGAGATTATGATTTTTTCTAAAGAGTTAAAAATATCATCATGAGTTTATAATTTTATGTTTTATTATATGTTTACTATCTTACAATCCCTTTTGAGTTTACATGTTATGAACTTTTACGGTGAGTAAAAATATTTTTTGCGACATTCACATTTGAGGTAATTATTGTTTATTACATTTTGGGATGAAAAATGAAAGGAATGAGTTAAACCTAGATGTTAAAATATTTTATGGTTATTTTTAAAGATTTTATATAATTTTGGGAATGTTATAATAATTATATAGTTTTAGAAAAGTGAAAACCCACAGGAAGGGTGAAAACATGTCATGTTGGATGAGGATGTAGGAATCAAACACACAACTGAAGTGAAATAAGGATTTATCGCCTAGAACTGGCCCATGTGATGTCCCTGGTCAGTAAGACTTTTTATTTTTAGTTAAACAGTTCATTAAATATGAAGAAGTTCATTTTGAAAACATATTTTCTATAAAATGGATATCCTTGGTATTGGAAAATTATTTAATGATAATGTGAGGAAATATTTTAGAATACTTTCACTATTTTGGGAACTTTATATGATTAAGGTAAATAAAATACTATGGGATTTTTATTTAGGAGTAATGGTTGAATTTTATTTTGGATGAATGTATGAAATTATTATCGACTTATGTAGATTTTGGTTATTTATGTAAATGATTATCTTATCTCGGAGCATATGTTATTAGGTTAATTAATTTTTGGTATGATACATTAATAGTGATTTATGTTATTTGGAGACAAAAGTTAAAATTTATCAGGGACAAATTTATGATTATATCCTTCTAAATTTTGGGTTTAAATATTAGATGGGATTATTTTGAAGAATAATGAGTATTTTTATTTATTGAATGGTCTATTTAAAAAACTGGGTATTATTTTTGCATTTTGGAGATTAAAATTAGTCTTTCTTATTATAAAGGACGATTTTTTGAGGAATTATATGATTTTATCATAGCCATTTAGGTATTGGTAAAAGATTCACTACAGGAGAAATAAATAGTTAATATTTTGTGGATTATGTGATTCCATAGAAGTTTATTTATCTTGAATACTCATAATTTAGAGAAAAATAAGCGTTTGTGGTGGAAATTTATTAAAGGATGAAACTCTACTTATCAAGTAAGTATCTTTACACATGTTCTTTTCCAACAAAGTAAAATTTTTCCTCAACATTATGAAAAGGATCTTAAAACAAAAAAATTATCAATTTACTTTTCCTACTATAAATTCAAATACCATTTAACCCATCACAAATTTATTACTTTGTGATTGCTTTATTCTTTGGTGACAATGTTTTCTATCACTCTCCATTACAACATAACGGTAAATTTCTCTTCTATATCCATGTTTTTCTACATGGAATCCTAGTTTGTGTTACCTCATGTGACCTTCATACTTTCCTTTCATTCTTTTATGGTGGAAGTTTTGTTAATAATTTTATTAATGTGGGGATGTAAAAAAGGTATTTTGAAAAGTCTTACATTAGTTACTTACCCTAAATTAAAATTTATAGGACACAATTTTCATAATTTGGGGAGAATGTTACATCCTCTGTTTATAAAAGGAAACACAATGTCTGATAGAATACATGATACACCACATCATGTTTAAATGAACAATTAAATATTATTATTTAAATGTTTCCATTGTAACATATTTCTCAGAATTGAGGGAATGAATATTATTAACTGAATTATGAAAATAAGGTTTACACATGTTTAGAAAACAATTAATTAGTTAGAAAATTAATTAAAAATTAAAATAAAAACCAATTGAATATAAATGAAATATTTTATGATAAACTATTTAAGTGTGAATAACGATTTTTAAAAAAATTATAAAATAACTCATGTTTGATTATAATAATGAAATATATTTAATTTAATTTTTGAAATTAATATTTTTTTATAGTAATAATATAAGAAAAATAATCTGATTTTAAGAATAAAATATGTATTTTTCAAAAAAAGAATTTTTACCACCTATTGATGGAGAACCCATTTTAAATCACTTTTTCTATCACTTTAATATGTTCTATTTGAAAAAATAATATTCTCATTTGGATATGGGGAATAAAAAATTAGTTTTTATAATTAGTTTGTATTTTATTTATTAAATTCATATTTTAATATATAGTGAAAAATACTACTTTTTAATTCAAAAAATATTTTTTAACTTATTCATTTCTATAGTTAGGTTAGCATTTTAAATAGCTTTAAGTATAATTATAAAAAATTATTTATCATTTAATAAAATCTAGGTCATTATAATCAATTTTACAATGAGATTGAATATAAAAACTATGTGAACTTTTGAACATTTTACTTAAAAACTTGTTTTCTTATTCCGTCATTGGGATTAATATTTTAATTAAATTATCCCAATAAAATGTTTTGAATTTGGAAAAATTTATTGAATATTTGGAATAATAAGTAATAAATTATTTATATAGGCATTTTTATTATTTTTGGACATTATGAATAGAAACTTTAGTAATAAATTTTATTACCACGGTTAAAGGTAAATCCGATAATCAAAAGTAAAAATACTATTCTAATAATATTAAACTACACTATAAATTATAATAATTTAATTTTATGAGTTTATTATATCTATAATCATCCTTCCTTAAATTTTAGGGCCACTTGGAGCCACGTGGATGTCTTTAATGCATTTATAATATTATATTAAATGAATAATCATTTTTGTTACACTTTTTTTCTTAAAAAGTAAAGTGTTTTAATACAGAGTTATGAATGGGATATCTTAGACTATAAATATTATTTAAAAGAGAAAACTATTTCCTACATCATGGAAATTTATTTATAATTTTTTAGATTTAATAAATAAGATTTAACAATGACACAAAGATATTATTGTAACAGATTTATTAAAGATAGAATCGAATAAATGATATTAATATTATTAAAATAAATATAATTTGATATATTCGATTCCATAAAAGAATTTTTCTAATGAATATGACATGTTAGTATTTAGTTAATGTAGTTTTTTATAATTAATCATGTTGTTATAATTTTTGGAAAAAGTCACGTAATAAATATTTTCAAAATTGAAATAATTCATAAATTAAAATATAAAATATTTAATTAAATGATATAAAATTTCCAAAAAACCAATATTACACAAAAAGTTTTATATAAGTCAAAAAATTCCATTAATTAATTATTCATTTTTCTTTTGGCATGATATGGTAATTATTTTAACTCCCATAGTCTAAATTACTTAATAAAATGCTAAGAGATAAAAGGGTTAAAAAAGATAAGGATTAAAAAATATTCAAAACATGTATAATATTAATTGTATTTTGATTCATCAAACCATTATAATCCTATACTTTAAATAACTATTTTTGGGATCTTTTGGCATCAAAATTTAATATATATTAATTTAATACTTTTTATAATTAAATATTTTCCCCTCCCCTCTCCTATAAAAGGCACTCATTTCTCTCTATTATTCGTACTTACAAAAACTTTTTGATCAGCCAATATTATCCAAAACCCATTAATTTAAACCCTCCCTATATTATTGGGTCCATATTTTAGGGATAACACCCTCTTTAGAGGTGTTAAAATGTTCTTTAAATTTGACTAACTGAAGAAGAGGTATCATTATCTTTAATTATTTCTACTTTATTTTTTCTTCTGATCCTTCAAATATCCTCCAACAATGATGAAATAATAATTAATTATCCCAAATATATATTGTTATGTTATTATGTTAATATCATCACGTAAATACATCTATACTTCCATTAAATGGGAAAGGAATTAATTGTTCATGCGTACATGTGTACTATCACATCCACAAACCGATCTAATTTTTTTCCATTACCATCTTTCATGAGTAGTTATAATAATGGATTAATAGTTAATATATGATATTAATGACATATTAGTCATTATAATATAATAATATATCATCTACAATTTTAATTTCCATCAACATGCAAATGATAACAGCATTCTTGCGTACATGAGAACGATCACCTCCATGAAGTGTTGTGAATAATTTTTTTCATTATATCATTTGTTTGATATATATAGTTATATTTAAATTATTAATTTGATATTAAATATTTTATCATAATTTTTTAAATTTAAGACCATACTTCTCCTTATTCCAAAATGATTAATGAAAAATTGAAAATGATACTCATGCGTACGTACAACTAACAGTCTCCATGATTTTGACATTGTTCATTTTTCATATTCATTCTTAATGGATTTATTTAAAAGTATAATTGATTTAGAAACGAAATAAATATGTCATTAATATTATTCGAGAGATTTTTTACTTATGACCTCATTGATTATTGACATCCTACCAAGTTCATTTTCGACTCGATTATAAATATCAAAAAAAAATCCAATGTTAACATGAATAATTAAGTAATTGTTATGACATGATAAAAGTCATATAAAAGGAAAAATAAACAATAAAATGTTCTTAAAAAAAGTAAATAAGTAACATGAGATTAATATTCAGTAATATAATGATTGTACATGACAATTCAGACTAAAGGTAAGGGATTTCTTCTTAATCTCATTTCATTGAGAGATTTCTTGATGATAAGAACATTTATTCTTTTATAATGTGTATATATAGTCCCTTTAAATTTTTGTATCCATATTTTATCTATACTCAGGTTATTTAATTTTTTGTAAAATATTATTCTTTCATGGGGCTTATAAATTTAAATATGCAATGTGGTAAGGTACTCTTTAACTAAATCAACATTTTAAATGTTTTAAAGACTCATTATTATAAATCTTTCTCATTAATTTCCATGTTTTAAAAATGGTTTTATGGTTTTATTTATATAGAAATAAATTTTAAATATTTAATTTCATTTAAATGTTTCAAAGTTGTATGAGACACTTTTATTCAAAAATCTCTTCTATAATTTCTTTAAATGAGTCTTGAAAATAGATTGGTTATCTTATGAATGGAATTGATATTTTTTGAGGGACATGCTGAAAATTGTAAAATAATATGTGTCGGTACTTGGGAATTAAAATATTGATCCCGATATAGCTTATACGAAGATTTGTGCCCCATTACATCTCATGGGTTAGCCTAATATAACTTATATGAAGTTCTGATCCCCATTATAGTTCATGAAAGATGGGTGAGTCCGATATATCATATAAGTAGGGTGATACCCATTATAGATCCCCATTGCATTGGGTATTCTAGAGCTAAAAATTGACTATATGATTATTCCATTTGTAAGGGTGATTATAAGAGTGATATAGTAATTATGTCCCAAGGCACCTACATTACTTTCTATGCTGGCTAATAATTTTTAAGAAAATGTTTTTAATGGGTTTTCATGTTTTCACAGGACAAATTATTACTTTCATTATGTCCCTTATTGATATTTTGTGCTCATCCCATGTTTTAATTTTTTTATCAAGTCTTAAGATTGGTAAGGACAAAGAAGATTTCATAACTAAATTATTTTAGGTGTCTCATGAAAAGAAATCATGATTTATATTAAATGGGTTTTCTTTGGTGGAAAAAGTGGATACTGACTGTAATTGTCCACATATAATTTATGGGTCTATCATAAAAGAGTTTTTCCTAATTCTCTATAAATCAAAACTTAAAGATCCTCTAATGTGATTTCTAATTCCAAAATAGTATAATATGCTATGTTTAAGTTTGGGGCCCTATAATATCACCACCAATCATTAAAAAATTGTTAATACTATACCCTCCATGTGATTATTTGTCTCGAAGATCCATTTATTCCATATATGTATAGACCCATAAAGTAAATCATCCTAATTCCATGCCTACATGGTGTACATGTATTCCTTATTATCCTTCATGTATCTAATCCATTTATTGAATTCATAACATATAATGGCATATTTATATGATATTGAATCATTATAAATGAACATAACCATGATATAATTTTCCCTAAGAATATTATACCTTTAAATTACATAAATAATCCATCTTCCCATTCTTCGTTTTGGTTTATAATAAGATGGTTCTTCTCCCATTACTTCTTCTGGAACCAAATCATACATATCATGTAATAAATGAAATGTTTTGTCTTGAAATTCATGAAAATATATTATTCTGAAACTATTTTTTTAGGAAAGTAAATATTTTTCCATTATAATATCATGTTGAGTGACAAAAATTTAATGGTTTAAGGGATTATTAAAATAATACTCATGTTTTCATGGGATTGCCATCAAAGGAACCAATATATGATTTGGACCCTTACTTATAGAATATTATATTTTTAACATTGATTTCATAACCCAAAATCCTTAGAAAATTATTTTTAGGACCGAAATCATTCCATATCTCATATAGTGTATTTTATACAGTCCTAGATAGATCTTGATTTAGTGTAAAGATAAACTTTTCATGATAATAACCCAAAATGGATGGAAGTCGTTCAGTACGAATCGTTATTGATCAAACCACATCCAATATGGTTTAATTTATCCATTCAGACACTCTATTCCATTGTACTACTCCTAGTAGAGTTAGTATTAATATATACCACACTCATTTATATGTTTATAAACTTGTGGATTAACTATTAACCTCTCTAATATGATTTTAAAATTTTTATAAACTTTCTAAGTAGTTTTTATAATTTATTTTTTAACTCATTATGTTTTTAAGGGATTCATACATGCGTCTTATGTTTGGAAGTGGAGTCTATTTCAGTTCACTGGATATTGATCCTTCAAAATTACATTAATGTTATTTTTAGGATATGGATGTTTTCTAGATATGGTGTTTAGATAGTGGAAGTAGTGTCTCTCTAGGGGAAACCTGAACAATAGAAGTTCCCATGTTCTATTGGAGCATTTAAGGTATGAATTGTTTGTTAATATTAGGGTTCACTAGTTTGGTATCCAAATAGAATCATCCATGCTTAGTGATCAATGTTTCTAGGGGTTTATGTATTACTAATTTACTTGATGAAATGTAGTATATAAGTGGGTGGTACCTTAGTTCTAAGAGGCCAAACAAAAGAGATGAATATTTAAATCAGATCATTAATTGTATAGTTATGATTTCAGTGAGGATTACATGTTATTTTTTAATATACTTGTAATAAACTATATCTTAGAGTAATAATAATGTATGAAGTAATGTTTCTCTCTAGTGAACATAGGAATCATTTTTTAAATCATGTAAATCACTTAAGAAATATATTTCCTTCTATATTTCCATTGAATGTATATCCTATTACCTTAGAATATGTGTGCGTTTTATAGATTGGATAATTAAAAAAATATTTTAGTTACTAAGCTATAAATTATTCATAATTCTAGTGCACTTTGATTGAGGAAACTTTAATATGTTTAGTTTATATTTCACTGAATCATGATAATTTTATGTGGATAGGTGTGAAAATGTTTTATTGATTTATTTCAATCACACATGGTTGAGATCCCCCTAAAATAGGTATCCAGGACACTTTTCCAAAAGATTATTGTTTTTTCTTATGATTTCTGTAACTATATCTTGATTTTCAGTTACTGTTCATTATCATTGAATAACATGGAATTATATGATTTCGTGGTTTTTGTGGAATGGTTTAACAGAATAGATATTGTCAACTAATTAATTAAAAATGTGGATCATCTGATTCAAAAGAATCTAGATACTTCACTTACTGGTGTTTATCCAAATAAGATTGAAAAGGTAGATGTAGGAATATATATATGTGAAGGATTTTGAACAAGTGAGGAATATTTATTTTAACATTCATGAAATAACTTAGAGATATGTAAAAAAATCTATAAAATTATACAAAGTGTTCATTATGAAACAACTATTCAATCTAGGGTTATCGAAAGGAAGACAAGTGATAGATCACATGAATGAATTAAGAATGATCTCAAGGTATATTGAGTTGGTGAAGGATAAATTAAGGGATGATGTGTGGGAACTCCTATTGCTATCTTCACCTTTTTAAAGTTGGGATACATTTTTTAATGCAGTTAGTATCTCTAGTGGAAAAAAAACATGGTATCTGATGATATCAAAAAATTGATTCTTAACAATTAATTTTCGAAGAAGGAAGTACAATCAATATTAATTAATTCACTCATTGTTGATGGATGAGTATAACCACCTTAATAAAAGTATATATAATAGAATAATACATTAAATAAAAATATGTGGGAGAGGATATGAGTAATGTCATCTGGTCATAGTTCACCCAACAAGAAATGTGGGAAGAATCGATATTTTATGAATAATTGTTGTATTCACCAACAACTCACAAGAATAAATTCAAATTCTTGGAGGTTAAATTTCACTAGTACAATTGATGGATGTTGTTAACTATTCCTTAGTTTCAATATTCTGATAGAGTCATGGTTGATTGATTCCAGGGAGTCATTTCATTCAACATGAGAGTAGAGATCCTTTGAATAATATATATATAAATTTTAGAGAAGTACATTTGGTAGTTGATTAATATTTGTATATCATTTGAAAAGAAGTTTTCAATATATATATGAATAATGGGGGAGTGTTGAATCAAAATGAAATTAGAGAGTTTATAGGGTTGTGGGAGAACATAAATTTGTTTAGAAAATATGATGAGTTAAGGTGTGGAACCACATTTTTCAATTGACTATCGAGAGTTCCACAGAGCTCCATAATGTTTGAAAAATGAGTAAAGGATTGAATTTTGTATTTGACCAAATTAATAGTTATAATTTCATTGTTTGGAAGTACATCAATGAAAAATCCATATGTTTGACACTATATGAATAATAATCATAGAAATAAGAACATGAATATTATAACAATGAAAGGAATATTGAATCATGATCACATGGAAATAGGATTATGTAAAAATTATTTGATAATGAAACAAAGGAAAGATTAATTCAATTTATATAGATGGATGACCAAATCTAAGAATGTAGTACATTTTTATACTAATATGTGGGGAATTACCCTTGTTTAATTCATCATAGCTTCAATTTACTTTGTAAATTTTATTGATTATGCTGTGAGGAAATAATGTAATTACATTTTATAGAATATGTATGATTTATTTTTGGATTCCATCCAATAAAATTTCATGATGGAAAGGGATATTGTTCTGAAGATAATGTTCTATTATTCTGACAATAGTAGTCCATACACCTGATAAAAAATTCAGAGTGACAACAACAAAGATGGGATAAATAAAAAGAATATGGTTCCTATAAATACAAAATAGAATGGAGTGGATGGAAAATTGAATGATATGATAAAAAATCTTGGATTTTTTATGATTCACTCAATAATATTTAATGGAATTTTTTATAGGCAATAAACATAGCCACATATCTCATCAACTATATCCCAACATTGGTTGTTGGGAAGGAACATCATAAAGTATTCTGGTCTAGAAAATGACCTGAAGTTCATAACATAAAATTCTTTCAAAAATTTTAATTTATGTATTTTTATTCTAAGTATATGAAAAATATTATATATAATTCTAAAGTTTTTCATTTTGGGTATAACAATGAGAATTTGAGCCACCATTTTAGGGAGAAATATTACATCTGTTTCCTTAGAAGTTAGGATGTTCACTTTAAATAAGGGTTTTTGTGGAAGTACTTGATCATGGAAAAGAAATAAGTTAAGGGAAATAGATAAATTATATAAGTCCAAGTAAACACAAGGAAAAGAATTAGCAGTTTGTAAATTCTATGGAACTCATATGAAAGCACCATATATCCAGTGGTGTGACCAAATGATGTTGTGGTGTAAAGTTCAAGGGTGGATGAAGCTTGAATGGGAGCACTTGAAGTTAAGGATATATAAACAATAGTACCATAAGTTTAGCTACTAAATAAAGGAATAGATCTAAGAAGTACAATGATGCAGACTGAGCTGGGGTGATGAAAATGTATTATAAATATAGTTTATTGATTTGTGGCTAACATGAACTTTCTCTTTCTAATGGATGTGGGAGAAAAAAAGATCCCAAAAGAGGACGAAGCACATAATGACTTCAAATAGTGATAGTCAATGATGGATGAATATATGGATTCATTAAAGCTCAATAGATTATGAGATCTCACTAATTTATTAAAAGGAATGAATAGACATAAAAAATTGGGTTTCTTGGTTGAAAAAGGTACCTGTTGGGAAGAAAATATATAATGTTTTTCTAGTGTAAAATGTATTTCAATAGAATGAAACAGTTGGTTTCTTAGAAATATTCTCATCAGTATCTAAACATAGAACTATCTAGATGATTCTTATCATGGTATAATCAGAAGATACATACCTCTATCATTCGTTCATACTGGGTTAGAGAAAGAAATATACAATAAAAAATTAGTAGGTTTCACAGAAGATGAAAACAAGAACATGGTTTTCAATTTGAATAGAATATTTTATCATATAAAGAAATATCTATGGAAATAGAATTTTAAATTTGATTATTTTTTGTTGGATGAATGTTTTAATAGGTGTAATGTAGATCATTATTGTTTCTCAATGCAATGGGAAGATAGTACATTCATCATATTACATTTATATATATGTGGAATATTACTAATTAGACCATATGAAGTAGGGATTTTGAGTTTGAAATATGACTTGGTTGGATGATTCTAAATGAATCATATGGGGTGTTCCAAGAATGTTTTGTTGATGAAGATGAATATATATAGTTTAACTTGATCCTTAGTGTTATATAAAAAGGACTACATCTATAAGGGTAAATAAAGATTTATAATGATTGGAAATAATTCATGGTGGGTTTTGGAAATATTTTCAAAGATCCAATATTAGTTTGAAATAATTTCATTAAAATATTCAATAGAAGCAGATGTTAGGAGGATGGATAGAAGGGAGTCAAATTAATAATCATTAAAGAAGTCAATTTATCATAATTTTAGTTACTGGTGTCACTACTTTGAGAATAATTTCTATGTGTGAGTCAACTTTAATCTATTTCTAGTGGTAAAAGAATGTGGTATAGGAGCATTGTTAAATTATCAATTAAAGGTGTTCAATTTATGGAATAATCAATAAGAGAAGTAGATAAATAGTGTAATGGATGGAGAAATAATGTTTTTTAATGTCGGTGCAACCAGTTCATTGGATGGGACACTCTATTTAATAGGGGTGGTACTAATTTTTTTAGGTGTTGAAATATGTTTTGATAATTTTACTTAACATGATCCATGTTTCTAGTATATCACATGTGTAAAATTTATAATTCCGGTGTTATAAAATATTTTTAGCATTCTCCAACAGAAATAGGATGAAATTATGAACCACAAAAAAAAAATTATTCTTCATTAATGATCATTTTCCATTTTATTTTATTCTTTTGTGTTTTTGTGAGGTATTTAGTGTAGTTATTTGGGTGTAAAATTACTTCCATGTTCGTATTCACTAGACTGCTAGAGAAGCCACACCATTAATCTATTTTCTATCATTGTGATCTACTAATGAAGGAAATTCTAGTTCTTGGAGTTTAGATAGTTCTAAATAAGTGGCATCAAATGGTGGTTCCAAAAAATAGGAGACACATATTATACACATGTAACTTCTTTTACTAGTCATGAAAATTTTGTATTTGTTAGATTTACTATGTTAAGGTTATGTCATTATAAGAAGGAAATATGGGGGTGTATCGGTTTTATGGAATAGACTTTTGTTTCTAGAAGATGAAAATAAAGGATTATCTAATCCAAAAGCATACTAAAGGTCCATTGACTAGAACTAAAATCAAGAACATTGAAATGGATTAAAAGGAGTTACTTGATTGGATTGTTCTTATATTAATTCGGATGAATAATTAATGATATGTTGCCTTCAAAATCTAAAAGAATAAAACTATATCAATTATTATAGAAACACTGATAGATATGTATCAAAAATCTTCTACTCTTAGTAATGTTTTTCTAATTAGAAAACTATTCAGTTTAAGAAAATTGGAATAGAGATAAGTGGAAAATCATGTTAATGATTTTCACAGAATTTGGAACCATTAGTAAATAGTAATGGTAAATTTTACTAATGATTACTATGTGATTATTTTATAGTCCTCGTTTCCAGTGTCTTGGGATGCGATGGTGAGGATAGTGACTAATTATTCTGGTAAATCTAATTTTGAGTTCATGAAATTCTATAATTGGATTATAAATGAATATCGTTAGAGGATAAAAGTCTATGTAATTCTTTTTAATGAATTTATTTAATATAGAATAGGATAATCACAATAAAGATGGTATTAGAGATATTTTATGGGAAAATATAGATGAAGGGTTTGAGGGAAATAAACCAGACCAAACCTTTTATTTCAGAATTAGGGGAAGATGGGGAATATCTGTAACACTCCGGGTAAATAAAGAATATGACATTTTCATATTTATCCATATTTGTGAATAAAATATTAATATTAATTTAAAGGGGACTCTATGCTCGATGGAATACCCAACACGCAACAACGAGTTTCTTGGGAATCTTACGTTGCACTCTAATAATAAAATAATATTATTTTAAATGGTAGTTAACATGTAGCCATTGTATTGGCGGGAATGGATAGAAATAACTAAAAAATGATTATATATGTTTTTAAATGTTTTTACATTTATCCAATAAAAGATAAAGGCTTAAAATACGGAAAGAATTCAATTTTAGGCGTATATGCCCTAGTTTTCACTAAAGGTTCACTTATCGCCTTTTGATGGAGAACCGTCATTAAATATAGTTTTTTTCACTATTATACATTCTATTGGACCAAATAAAACTCTTCTTAATAATTGGGACATCAAAATTTACTTTGTGTAAATTTTTGGTATCTTTCAGATAAAGTTCTTTTTTTTAATGAATAGTGTAAAATGTTGTATTTTAATTCAAAACCACTTTTTAATCTAATTTATTTATATGATTAGATTATCTTTTGAATTGTTTTTAAAGTGAAATTAGAATATATTTTTACCATTAAATACAATAGTGGTCGTTGTAATTAATTTCACTTTAAAATCAGACTTAAACTAGTGTCAATATTTTGATACTTGTTTCATAAAAACACGATATTTGCTCTGACAGCGGGAATTAATTATTAAATTAATTAATGTTACTTATATGTTTTTTATTTTGTAAAATAGACTTCATTTTTTAATTCATAATATCAAATATAGCTTAGGGTGAATTTTTGGTAATTTTCTGAAAAACTTCAAATTTTGATGAATAGTGAAACCACTAAGTGGTACTTATAAAAACTGATTTTTAGTTTAAATGAAATTTCTCCACCTTTGTGTTTTGAATTTCAAAAATCCGACATACATGGTTGTCATTAAGAACTAAAATGTGGTTCAATGGGATTAAAATAATTTTTTGGCGAATAGTAACTTATTAAGTTTTTAATCGCGATTAGAGGTAATTAGTGTAGTTTAAGGTAAGAATAATGTTTTAATAAAATTAAATGACCTAGAAACATGTCCTACCCTCATTGGATGTGTCATGACCGACCAAGAAAATCCATGGGTCAACTTGGGGACCCCATGGAGCCACTTTGGTTGGGAAATGACATAAATAACTTTTTATTTAATGTTAAAGTAAAAATGACACAAACATGATATGTTTTACTAAAACATTTTTTACATGGGGTTATAAAAGTCCAAGTTTTGATTATAAATGGTCATTGGAAAGATAAAAAGATTTCATACATCATAGTATTTTTGTTTTATAATTTTTCGACATTAAATAGATTAAATTATTTATGACATCATGATGATGTCGCGATGACCTCATTATTTAACGATTTAAATAAAATGGAATGATAATGTAATATCTAAGACCTACACATGTCCAAAACCTATTGGTTGAGTGTATTTCGAACCCTTATCACCTTATCCTATAAATACATCAATTTGGGACCTTTAAAATCCGAAACGCTTTTGAAAATAAAGTGACATTTTGTAACTTTACAAGAGTGCCCCTCCTCTCCTCTTATAAAAGGCCCCCACCTCTACCTCCTTACCCACACTCCCAAAGCCTTTGGCTCGGCCAACCCCTACCCATTTTGTCTCTCCACTTCCCTCTCTTACTCCTTGAAGCCTCACTTTGGGCAGAAGTCTTCCCAAGGAAGCCTTTGAGCTCAAAACAAAGGGAGTTACCCGATTTTAAGGTAAAGTGAATGAGTAAGTATATCTTGGTGTTTATCTTCCTCATTAGTATATGATGGTTTTGTTGATATAATCACACTGACCTTTTTGGTTTTAGTAAATGGATGGATCTAGCAGGCACCAAAGTGACAATAGTTTTGAAGGAAACTGTGGTGGTTCTCTGATTAAGAGACTGGATGAAATGGGGGATTCAATGAGGAAACTCGTGGTTGTTCTAAACCAACTTGCAAGGAGTCATGATCAACCACTTGAACCTTGGTATGATATGTAATGCATCATGTACGAGATGACCAATAAATGTGGAAGTTCAGGTAATAATTATAAAGGTAACCATTAGAGTTTATATGATCCTTACTTTTGAGGTAATTATGGGTTATTATATGATATGATGGAAGTGAAAGGCATTAGATAAAAATGAGGTTAAATTATGTTATGGTTATTTTTTTGATGATTTTATCCCTTTTTGGGGAATTATTTGAGAATTATATAGTTTTGGATAAAGGACAACACGCAGACCGTGTGACTACCCGTCGCGTCGGACAAAGCTGCGGGAATCGAACCCACAACCAAAGTGCGACTGGTATTTATCGCCTACCACTGGACTACGTGAAGTCCCTGGTTAGTTTGACTGATTCTTTTTAGTTATATGATTTTATGAATTAAGAGTAAGTTGATTTTGTGTTATTTATTAAAATGGTTAACCTATCATGGAAGATATGTGATTAGGTTAATTACTTTTCAATACGAGACTTTAGGAGCAACTGATGTTGTTTGGAGATAAATGTTACGATTTAACTTGGAAGACTATGTGACTAAACCCTTCAAATATTTGGGTTTCAATCTTATTTTGGTTTACTTTGAAGAATTTTATGGACAAATTGATTATAGAATGGTCCTCGTTGAACTTTGGGTTTTGTTGGACAAATTTTGGAGATTAAGAATAGATTTTCTTTTTATAAAGGGTTATCCTTTTCTGGATTATCTGATCTTGTACTAACCTTTTTGTTTTTGGTTTTGGTTAATGTCTAAAGACATGGGAATCATATAGTTCTCTTTTTTGGATTAGGTGACTCTCTAGAAGTTGATTATAGTACTATTAATGCGAACAAGTCTCCCTAAATACTTGTCTTTTGGAAAAAATATGAGTTTGATTAAGGAATCTAGTAAAAGTTGAAAGTCAACATGATAAATGATTATATTTCCTTATGAATAAATTCCTCAATAAAAAGTAACTTAAAAAAAAAATGTTGTCTATTAACTTTTCCTACTGGGGAATCGAATACCGTTTAACCCACCACAAGTTTGTGATTTTCTTATGGTTAACTTTCTCCAAGACATGTTTACTATCACTCTCCCTCAAGAACATGACCCTTTGCTTTTTCTTCCATGTCCATGTTTTTCTACATGGAATCCTAGTATTGGTTAACTCGGGTGACCTCTGTACTTATCTTCCTTTTTTTTAAAGTGTTTGTTTTACTGACTCTTGTTCTGATTTGGGACTTTCAATGATGTTTCCAAGCTCAATTTTAAAAATTGCGAGGACGCAATTCCCAAAAGGGGGGAAGGATGTAACAACCCAGGTAAATAAAGAATATGACATTTTAATATTTACCCATATTTGTGAATAAAATATTAATATGAATTTAAAGGGGACGCTATGCTCGATGGCGTACCCAACACGCAACAACGAGTTTCTTGGGAATCTTACGTTGCACTCTAATAATAAAATAATATTATTTTAAATGGTAGTTAAGATGTAGCCGTTGTATAGGAGAGAATGGATAGAAATAACTAAAAAATGATTATATATGTTTTTAAATGTTTTTACATTTATCCAATAAAAGATAAAGGCTTAACATACGGAAAGAATTCAATTTTAGGCGTATATGCCCTAGTTTTCACTAAAGGTTCACTTATCGCCTTTTGATGGCGAACCGTCATTAAATATAGTTTTGTTCACTATTATACATTCTATTGTACCAAATAAAACTCTTCTTAAGAATTGGGACATCAAAATTTACTTTGTGTAAATTTTTGGTATCTTTCAGATAAAGTTCTTTTTTTAATGAATAGTGTAAAATGTTGTATTTTAATTCAAAACCTCTTTTTAATCTAATTTATTTATATGATTAGATTATCTTTTGAATTTTTTTTAAAGTGAAATTAGAATATATTTTTACCATTAAATCCAATAGTGGTCGTTGGAATTAATTTCACTTTGAAATCAGACTTAAACTAGTGTCAATCTTTTGATACTTATTGTTTCATAAAAACACGCTATTTGCTTTGACAGCGGGAATTAACTATTAAATTAATTAATGTGACTTATATGTTTTGAATTTTGTAAAATAGACATCATTTTTGAATTCGGAATATCAAATATAGCTTAGGGTGAATTTTTGGTAATTTTCTGAAAAACTTCAATTTTTGATGAATAGTGAAACCACTAAGTGGTACTTATAAAAACTGATTTTCAGTTTAAATGAAATTTTTCCACCTTTGTGTTTTGAATTTCAAATATCCTACATAAATGTTTGTCATTAATAAGTAAAATTTGGTTCAATGGGATTAAAATAATTTTTTGGTGAATAGTAACTTATTAAGTTTTTAATCGCGATTAGAGGTAATTTGTTTAGTTTAAGGTAAGAATAATGTTTTAATAAAATGAAATGACCTAGAAACATGTCCTACCCTCATTGGATGTATCATGTCCGACCATGAATATCCATGGGTCAACTTGGGGACCCCATGGAGCCACTTTGGTTGGGAAATGACATAAATAACTTTTTATTTAATGTTAAAGTAAAAATGACACAAACATGAAATTTTTTACTAAAACAATTTTTACATTGGGTTATACAAGTCCAATTTTTTATTATAAATTGTCATTGGAAAGCTAAAAAGATTTCCTACATCATAGTATTTTTGTTTTATAATTTTTAGACATTAAATAAATTAAATTATTTATGACATCATGATGATGCAACGATGAGCTCATTATTTAACGATTTAAATAAAATGGAACGATAATGTAATATCTAAGACCTACACATGTCAAAAACCTATTGGATGAGTTCATTTCGAACTCTTATCACCTTATCCTCGAAATAAATCAATTTGGGTCCTTTAAAATCCGAAACTCTTTTGAAAATAAAGTAACATTTTGTAACTTTACAAGAGTGCCCCTCCTCTCCTCTTATAAAAGGCCCCCACCTCTACCTCCTTACCCACACTCCCAAAGCCTTTGGCTCGGCCAACCACTTCCCATTTTGTCTCTCCACTTCCCTCTCTTACTCCTTGAAGCCTCACATTGGGCAGAAGTCTTCCCAAGGAAGCTTTTGAGCTCAAACCAAAGGGAGTTACCCGATTTTAAGGTAATGTCTTCACTTGGGTTGTTTTGTTTTATTTTGCTTCTCCAACCCCATAAACTCTTTTTATTCTTTTATTTTGTAACAAATACAGTATATTAAATATACTAGGATGTTTTTATAAGAAGTATTCTAGCTACACTTACACACACCTTCGTCTAATGGTTAAAGAACATACTGTTTCCGTGGTTGGCGATTTTCTACCTCACGAAACGATGATTGTTCAAAATTCTTCTAACACCTTCAAAGGTGGCCATTAAGATGACACTATATTTATATACGATATATAATAAGTTTATGTTTTACTTAATCTTCTGTATTTTTCATTTATTTCATACCTTTATGGTTTCCATTATGGGTAAATGTGATATCTTCATTTAAGGAAGTACGGACTACTGCCCCCTCAAAGTGATTTGATTCGTTATTACCATATGTGGTACGTATAGAGGGTATATTTAATGATATTATATATGATACCATACTGGAATTAAAATACTATTATGTATCATTATGTTTTAATTCCATTAAATATGAAATAGAAATAGAAGTAGCGTTCATGCGTACGTACGGCTTACCGTCTCCATGAACGGTACTTTTCATTTCTTATCTCAAAATTTTATGTACTATTATAAGTACATATATATAATGGATATATATGTAATATATTACATATAAATTATGGATATCATTATGGAATTATAACATATATATATATATATCTCATTTTGTTTTAATTCCATTAATATGACAAAAAAATGAAAGTAGCGTTCATGCATACGAACGGCCTACCATCTCCATGAACGGTGCTTTTAATTTTTATCTCCAAATTCAAAGGAATAGTATAAAATTAATATATATAATGGATATATATGATATTTAAAACATCAATACTATTCTGGATATGATGTACCTATAACTATGTGGAAAATTATTTTCCAACAAGTTCAATTTTTGACTCATGTACCAAACATCGACAAAAATGTCTGATATGAACTCATATTATTAACCAATTATTATAACATTAAAATATGTGATATGAACTGAATAATAATCATTATAGGAGGTATTTAATCAATTATAAATTGACCAAAGTTTATTATTCAGGAACATAAAGAAACGAACAAGACAAGTTGGACTTGAGGTAAGGGATCCTACTCCTCTCTTTCTTTTTAAGTACACTCTTTTATGTCATTCCTTCTAAGCTCATCTTTCTTGTGATTGGGATGTTATTTTATATTAATCTTACTGTAATTTTTATGTTCATATGATGAGAGACCCTAATCTCTCTCATCAATCCATTTTGGAAGTTTTGAGTGGCGCCGTTAGGCTGCCGAATTTTCGTAAGAGATATAACCTCTCTCTTTCTTTTTTAGTACTCTTCTTTATGTCACTTCATTTAAGCTCCTCTTTGTTATGTTGGGGGATGTTATTTTATATTCCACTTTCTGTAAACTTTATGTTGATATTATGAGAGACCCTATTTTCTCTCATCAATCCATTTTGGATGTTTTAAGTGGCGCCGTTAGGCTGCCGAGTTTTCGTAAGAGATTTTTTCATCTCACTTTTATTCCCGTGAGATTTATGCTACATTTGCCAAAATTTTCTTTGAGTTGTTTATGTACTTCCCATTATTCTACTCTTTTTGTAATATACTTTCGTTTATGAGTATTTACATCAATGTTGTATTGTCCTTCTTTCACGGGGCGTATGTTTCGAAAGATACCCATGTCGGTAAGGGAACCTTTCACCCTCCGCTTTTTAAAAGACTTCGTTTGTTATGTCTTTTAATTCACATACTATTATGTTGGGATATGTTATTTTATATCCTTATTGATGTAAATTTTATTTCCAAGTGATGAGATGCCATTTTTATCTCTCATCAACTCATTTTCTGAATTTTGAAGTGAAGCCGTTAGGCTGTCGAATTTTACCAAGGGAACTTTTTAACCCAATTTCGATTTCTTTGGGTTCAACATGTAGTTATTGAATATGTCATCTTTTGAAATATGTGTGAATTACCTTTTATTGTTTTACACTTAATATCCACTTATATTGGGTGTATTTATATTTGTCACACATAATTTTGAGATTGAATTATCCTTAATTTAAGGATACCTTCTTTATAGGGGATTTCATCTCATTTGGCATTTCTATTGAGACTTCATTGTTGTCATGCACCAATTCACTCTTATATGGTGTATATACTGTCCTTTGGAATATCATATCATGAATCCAATTATTCTCATGATATTATAAAGTTATGACTAAATGTTATTCCTCAATTATTGTATTCAAGTGTCTCTAATTTTGGTAGAACCCCTTTAACCAAAATATTGCTTAAAATGTTTTAATTATTTTTTCTTATTAATATCCATGTTTTAAAAATGTTTTTAAGGATTTATTTATATGGATATTAATGGTTTAAAATTTTAAAAGCTTCAAGGTGGTATGGGACACTTTGATTCAAAAATATCTTTATTAAATGTTTTAAATGGTTTTGGAAATGGTTTCTTTTTGAATGGATTCATTATTTCAATATACTAAAATGTTATATTGTGATTGAAATGTGAAAATGTTATGTTTCCTTTATGCATGTCTTATGTGATACGTTTATGTTATGGTTCTTGGGCATTGTTATGAAAACGGGTGGTTCCGTGATAAACTAAGGGCGGGTGAGACCGATATAGCTCTCCAATGCATTGGGTAACGCGAAGGAGTGAAACGTTAAGGTTTATCCGAAGAGATTTAGGGAATATACTGTGATGTATATTCCAAACATAACCAAGAGGGTTACTCCCTACGTAATAATGTTATGAATGCCTCAAGTGACCTTTATGTCTTTTGATTTCTATGATTTATTCATGATTTGATGAGGTATGTTAAAGTGATTATGTTTTATGGGTAAAGTATGATATCATTCTTATGTATACATGTACTCATGTTTCCTTTCCATATTTTTATATCCCTTACTGAGCTTTTTATGCTCATCCCAAGTTTTTGAAATGTTTTTCACGGGTCAAGGGAAGGGTACATGATGTGATGATAGTGTCAAGGATGTGTCAAGAAAGAATCCATGTTTTATTTTAAATATGTTTTTGTTGATGGGAAGAATGAATACTATATTTTATGTAACCACTTTGTTTAAATGTGGAATGTAATGCAAGTTTCATGATCTAATTCTCTAAAACTCTAAACCTGAAAAGATCCTCAATGTGTAATCTTGTAATAACTCAAGATTAAGTAAGGTTTAAGGCTGGGGCCTTATAATATCAAGAAGAATTATTATGAGTTTAAGAACAAAGGAAGACTAGTATCCAAAAGTTAATGTTTCATAAATACTATATCTAAAGAAGTATTTTTTCCTTATTAATGTTAATTTTTCAATATAATCATCGATTATTGATTCAAGAGACTTTTTCCATTCCATACGAGAAAGGGGATATATGTCTACATATGTTCTCAGAATATTTTTCAAAATTTAATTCACTTGATGAATAATATTAATATATTTTTTTGAAGCGGAATTTAAAAATATATCTAAAAATTTTAGGATTTATTGAGTAGAAGGATTTTTTATATATTTATAGACTTTTGAAAAATCTCATTCTTATGGGTTAGATGGTTGATTCTAAATTTGGAACAAACTTTTGTAATTATGTACAGATGGTTACTTGATGTTCTCTCTTAATATCTAAAGGAGTGAATGATCGAATAGTTTACATTATCAGAGGACTAGAGGGTGTTAAAATTGCCATAGCATTAAATTCTAAAAATTTATATCTATGGCGTTAGTCAGGTTATCTCAATGTGAAGAGTATTAAGATTCTACAATAAAAAGGGACTTTGAAGCTTGAGTGTACATACATCAGTTGTTGTGGAAGTTTCATACTTAAAAAGAAACTAATGGTGTATTTTAATCTTATTGGAAGAACTCCCATGAACTATAAGTTAAATATTATACATACTGATGTCTGGGTACCTTCCCTATATAAGAACTTAATAGATCTTTGTACTTTGTAACATTTATTAAAAATTTCTCATCAATTCTATTGGTTTATTTTCTGAATCACAAGTTTGATGTGTTTGGAATATTTTCATAGAAGATAAAAATGGTAGAGGGAGAAAAATGATGTATGGTGAAAATTTTATATTATGAAAATAGAGTTTAGTTAACTAGAACGAGTTTCTAGAACATTTACAAACATTGTATAATTATACATGGAAATATTTTTCTTGGAATTCTTGAAGAAAATTGTGTAGTAGAGAGGATCAACCTAAAATTTATAGATAAGGAGTAATGTATGAAGATTCACTCTAGAATTTGTTTTTTTGGAATTAATCTATGTATACAAACATGTATATAGTCATCCAGATTTTATCCTCAATTTTAAATAAATAGGAATTGGAACAATGGTGGTATAGTAAAGAACAATAACTTCATCAACTTAGAATCTTTGGTTGTGTTTCTTATATTTATTCAGATTCCAAATATCAATATAACCAGAAAAAAATTCACATTTTTTTATAGGGTATAGAAATAAATAATTTGGATGTGGACATTAATATTCTTATAAAAGGAAAATCATCAGAAGTATAAATATTCTCTTAAATGGGAATTTTGATTGGATTGAATGAAACATGATGATTAAGGAAGATTAAATTAACAAATATCTTAAGTCTAAGATGACATGGGAAGGTGTTCATGATGAATTAAAATACAAGAATGTTCATGTGGTTATGAGTCTACTAGAAATTCTGAAATTCTAGAAGAAAGTTCATAAAGAAGCATTGGAATATCAAATAGTAGATTAGAGGTTTACATACTGGTTAACACAATGATAATTGATGCTATAGGAGGAGCATAAATATATAAATTATAATAAATATCGGGATTATAAAGTGATCATTCATATGTTGAATGATGAATATATTTTAGGATCAGAAGAAAAATAGATATAAATAAAGCTAATCATTAATTATTACTTCTATTAGATGGAGGAGAACCTAAAATTACAAGGGGATCATCTAGTCTAAATTTCCTTACTATGTGGAATATTTCTATGAAAGAGTTGTTGGATTATTTAAATATGAATAAAAATTGGGTACTAGATAAAAAATACCTGAAAAAATAGGATTATAGATAATAAATGGATCTACCTATTGAATAAACGAGCCATCATAAATAAGAGGTATAAGGGATGATTCGTGGTGAATGGTTTCCAAAAAAAGAATGCATTAATTATTTATAAATATTTTCACCATTGGTTATGAATTCTACTATTATGTTTGTGCAATGAATGGTCATTATAAGAAATATATATTCGAAGATAGTTTACATGTAGAAAAACTCAAATTACTATCCCTATATAATGGTGTTTGAGGATGGAAATTTCATTATCCTACTCTTGTATTTTTATGGTATGCTTCTTGTTGGGATAAATTTATAATGGATTTAGATGAAGATGAATTATTTTTCCAGATTATTATAAATAAAAGATATTAGGTAAGATAAAAGTATCTTGGTAATGTAAATTGAAAGGAATCAATGTTATAGAAGTTTGGTATTATTCTATATGGAGTTTTTCTAAATATCTATTTAATGTTTTTGTATGAATAGATGTAAATCAATTTCTAATCCCCATATAAGTAATTTTAAATTATGAAATGTAAAATCTATTGCAATAGAATATGAACCAAATGGCATGGATAAATTTCTATTTGTATCTTTTGTTGACAATCTAGTATAATACATGGTATCATCTCATCTTGATATTTCTCATTTGGGGCATTTTATTATCCATTTCATGGAAAATAAAAAAATTACTTTGGGAGGATGTTAAGTTGATTCTCTAGTATCTTAAAGGAAAAATAGATACTTACTCATGATTCATTCTAGAAGAACCACAACAAGGAGATGTTGATTCTGATTTTGGGGGATATTTCGATATATATAGGATTATTTCTGGTTATTATTTTGTATTTGATGGAAGGACTATTAGTTAGATGTCAAGGTTGTAAAATTTTCTTTCTATATCATCATCGAAAGTTGATTATATTTCAAAAAAAAAATGATGTGGTTTTGGAATATTCTTGAAGGAATTGGTATGGGGTAATGACATGAGACACTTTATTGTAATAGATAATATTCAGTTCACATGATAAAGAATCTAGTTATTCATGAATTAACTAAACATATTGACCATAAGTACAATTATATTCAGATGTTTTGGAAGATGGATAGATAAATCTATAAAATATTATTAGAAAATAAAACCAAAAAAAAAAAGAAATTTTCATCAAGGTGTTTGTCTAATAATGGTTGAGATAACGTAGTACCTCAGTTTGGATGGTGTCATTAGAAATAAAAAAGGATGGATTTCACTACATTGACTAAAAGGTGAGGATGGTTGTAGGAGATCCATGATAAAGTATTCAAGTGAGAGATTATTAGGGTTGTGATGTCTCTAAAAGTGTTGGGCAAAAATCCCTCAAGGTAACATTGCAGTATTTTTGGGTTGATTGTGTTTGTTGACAAAGCAGGTTTCCATGGAGAATTGTCGAGTTCCCGAGAAGTTGTTGACATTCCATGTTGACAAAGAACTTTGACAATGGAAAGGACGATCTGGAGGCGGTACAAAAGAGCAGTACAAGGTGGCACCGTTTTCCAGTGTTTGCCAATTTTTTGGGCCTGAAAATTGCCAATGGAAAATGGAGTGATATGTTGTTGGCGAAGGTTGAGGAGAGAGAAATGAAGGAGGTGTGCGGAAAAATAAAGCGTGGCGCGCAAAACTAGCGGGTTGCGCGAAATCTTGAAGTGTGGCGCGCAAAACAGCGGGTTGCGCGAAATTGTATTTCGCGCAAAAGATGTTTCAAGGCCGAAAGCTTGAAAATCGGTAAAGGCATGATGCGCGCGAAAGTTTGGAGGCGTGCGCGGAAAATTGAAGGGGCGCGCGAAATAGCGGATGAAGTATTTCACGCAAGAGGTGTTACGGGGTCCGAAACTCGTAAAATGGCAAAGGCATGAGGTGCGCGAAATTATGGAGCAGTGCGCGGAAAATGGTTGTGCGCGGAAGATTTGGCTTTCGCGATCAAAGCGGATTACGCGCTCAAGGAGGGTTTTTCGCGCGGGGTCTATTTTTCCTATAAATATGAAGTGACCCTCCTCCATTCAGCAGAGTTCAAGACATAGAAAATACTCGAGCTCTGGTTCGCGAAATTGAAGTTAGAAAGTGTGGTGCGCGTAAACTTAAAGTTTGCACGTAAAGTCAGATTGCGCGAAAAGCTAAGGCTGCGCAGAAAGTTGGTGTTGGCGCGTAAAAGGAAGATTGCGCGAAAAGTGGATTTCGCGCAAAATCAGTGAATTGCGCGCGAGGCAGTTTCGAGGCTGAGCGTAATATTTGGAGGTTGCGCGAAAAAGGAATTTCGCGCAAATCATAGAAATTGCGCGCAAGGCACCGTAAGGGTTGCGCGTAAAAATTGAGGTTGCCCGGTACATCCGGTGCAAAGTGAGATTCATCTGCGGGTGAAAGTTGGACTTCAACAGAGCATCTACATACAGAGGAAGATGCATTCCTTCATGAAAATGAAGAGACCTACAGGTCTATAAACTGTGAGTGAATACCTTCCAAGAGCAGTGAGCTTAGGAAGAGGAAGAAGGTGATCCTCTCCACCGGCAGTGAGCCAGAGAGAGAGAAACAGGGAGTGACCCTCGGGAAAGCAGTGAGCTGACCCTAAACATTGTATAGGCAGTGAGCCTGGGCATAGAAGTGATCTAGCCCGAACATTGTAATCCGCAGCTAGTGAAGTTTAGTGGACTTGGTACGACCGGCAACCTGTCGGCGTATGCTCCTTGGACGTAGCCCTTAGCGGTGAACCAAGTAAAATTGTTGTGTCCTGTGCTTGCTTTACTTTCTGATTATATTGTGCAGCAGGAAAGAGAGAGAAGAGTGTTTTGCTTAACAGCGAAACAAGATCAGAAAGGGCTTTAATTTTTAATTAGTCATACCCTGATTCACCCCCCCTCTCAGGGTATTCAGCCTAGTGGACCTAACAAGTGGTATCAGAGGGAAGGTTAACAGTTGGTCTTCTCTCAATGGAGGTCACTAATCATAGAGGGATTCCGATCTTCGACGGATGTAATTTTTAGATATGGAAGAATCGAATGCAACACTATTTCTGATCTCTGGGAATGGATGTGTTTTCAGCAGCTATGCATGGTATCACAGCTGATATTACTAGTGGTGCATTATCAGAAGCTGAGCACAAAGAGTTGGATGCTGATTCCAAAGCAATAAACGCCTTAGGTGGAGCCCTCTCTAATCCCATTTATACAAAGTTGATGTCATGTAAAACGTCACATGCCATGTGGGAAAAACTTTTGAATATTTATGAAGGGGATACAAAAGTCAGAGAGGCAAAGCTGCAAGTGTTGTGGAACAAGTATGAAGATCTCAAAATGAACCCGAATGAGTCCGTTGATGCATTCTTTGACAGGGTAAATGCTGTGGTAGAAGACATGCGGGGTCTTGGAGAAATTATCGAAGACATTAAAATCGTAAAGCGCATCTTGAGAAAGCTTCCACCTCGGTTCAATCCGAAAGTTTCTGTGTTGGAAGATAAAGATCCGAAAGAGCTAACATTGGATAACCTACACAGCACTCTTGTTGCATATGAAATGAGAAATGATGACAACGATGCTGTGGAAAAGGAGAAATCCAAAGAGGTGGCATTTAAGGCCATGAAGAGGCTCACTATTGAAGATTCTCAGGAGGAAGAAGAGTCAGATGAGGTGATGTCGTTCCTTTCTTCAAATCTGCAAAGAGGAAAAGGAAAGTTTAAAGGGAAACTTCCACTAGCATGCTTCCGATGCGGAAAGGTTGGTCATCTTGCTGCAAGATGCCCCAAAAAGTTTCAAGAAGAAAGCGATGAAGATGAAGTTAAGACTCCCATAAAAAAATCTTCATCCTATGTGAAAGGGAAGAAGCAGTTCAAGAGAAATTTCTTTAAGAAGAAGAATCTTCTTTCCCAAGAAATTGACAGTTCAGCTGAGTCTGAGGGTGAAGAAGTTGAAGAGATAGAAAACTGCAAAGATCATGGTCAAAATGCGATGGTGGCTGTTGCTAGTAGTGCTCTAGAAAAGAAAGAAACCGAAACTGATGAAGAAGAAGAACAAATTGAAGGGAGATTTGACATGGAAGCTGAATTAGAAGCAGCTCTTGAAGAGATAGATGTTTGGCGAGCAAAAACAAAGAAAGCCAACAAGATAGTACGTGATGCCAAACTCTACATGCAACAACAAGAAGAAGAGAAGTCCGAGCTTGAGAAAGAAATTGAGAATCTTAAGTCTTCCAGGCCAGAGCGCACAGAAAAGGTTGATGAGGATAAGCTCAAGATTGAAGAGCAGAAAAGGGAGATCGATTTCTTGAGTCGAAAAGTGAAGGATCACGTCAAGCGTATTGAAGAGCTTGAAGAGGAAGTTGTCGGTCTGCGAAAAAAAGTTAAAGACCAGGAAAAACCTTTGAATCCCAACACATTCTTGGGAAATCAGGTCGTTACGAAGACGGAAAAGAAGAAAGAAGAGCCTAGTAGTTCATCAGGAAAGAAGCAGCAATTGAACTCATATGTTAAGGCTGACTCACGGCTTAATCAGAAACAAAAATCTGCGGCAGTTGAAGTTAGACCGCAAGCACCTGTCCCGAGATTGAAAGTGGATTTGAGCACAAAGAAGGATCAAAATACTCAGAGATCCAAAGGGGAAACTCGTAGTGCTGAAGTAACACGAAGGAATGCACCTTATATCAGGTGTTATTGTTGTGGAAAGATAGGACATTCACAGTATGTGTGTTCCATAGCCAAAAGATATCGAAGGGAACAAGAACAGAGATGGCAGCCAAACAGAGAACGGTTTTCCAGAACATTTTTTGAAGGACACTGTTTTTGGTGTGGAGGATTTGGACACATGGCTAGGTACTGCACTCCGACCATTCGGAAAAATGTGCCAAAGCAGAATCAAAATGTTCGCAAGCAGCAGATCAGTAAACCGACAAATGAGTTAAAAGTTCAGAACAGATTTGCAGTTTTGCAAGATGAAGCTGGTCCATCATACTCTGAGAAAGAACAGAAGCCTCAATCCATGCCAAGTATGAAAGAAAAAGTATGGACTAGGAAGAAGAAAACTGAGAAGGCCGTAGTTGCTGAAATTGCCCTTAAAGCATCAGATCGTTCTGGTGTTTGGATCCTTGACAGTGGTTGCACATCCCACATGACGGGTAATAAGGATCTGGTTACAGGCATAAAATATGACAAAGAAGGAGTTGTCAAGTTTGGAAATGATGAAGGCCTGAAGATTGTTGGCTCAGGAAAAGCCAAGTTTGGGGGCAAAGAAATGAGACATGCTGATGTCTTGGTGGTAGAGGGTCTCAGTCATAATTTGCTTAGCGTCAGTCAACTATGTGACTCTGGGCACTCTATAATTTTTACCAAGAAGATGGGTATTGTTAAAGGAAAAGATGGAATAGTCATTCTTCAGGGAAAACGAACAAAGGGGAATCTTTACCTGGTAGGTGGGGAAGAAGATTCATGCCTTTTATCCAGAGAAGAAGAAAATCAGCTGTGGCATAAGCGACTTGGTCATCTATGTCAACCATCTATGGAAGATCTGGTAAAGTGTGATGCTGCTAGAGACCTTCCCAAACTATCACGTGATCGCACTCATACGTGTGATGCTTGTCAACAAGGGAAGATCATCAGGAAGACATACAGGCCAAAGGAACAAAAAGCAACTCGAGTGCTCGAATTGGTGCATGCTGATGTATGTGGACCTATCTCACCACGAGCTATAGATGGGCAAAGGTACTATGTTATTTTCATTGATGACTACAGTAGAATGGCCTGGGTATTCATCATTACCCATAAGACAGAGGTGTTCAGTTGCATAAAGCAGTACAGGAGGGAATCAGAAAAGATGCTTGGGCAGAAAATTCTGAGGTTTCGTACTGATAACGGTACAGAATTTACAAACAGTCAGGTTGAAAACTATCTCGAGAAACATGGGATAAGGCATCAAGTTTCATCAGTAAGAACTCCCCAACAGAATGGAGTGGTAGAAAGGAGGAATCAGATCATTAACAACATGGCCAGAACAATGCTTATTGATAAGGACCTACCAGAGAAATTTTGGAAGGAAGAAGTTTTGACATCGGTCTATGTTTCAAACAGGTCCCTGTTATGTCCGAAGCAAGGGAAGACTCCGTATGAACTGTGTTACGGAAAGAAGCCAACGTTGAAATACTTTCGAATCATTGGAAGTAAGTGTTTCATTCTCAACAAAGAACATCATAGGAAGTTTGAGGCACGAGGAGATGAAGGGATATTCCTTGGCTATTCAGGGAAAAGCAAAGCATATAAATGCTTCAACAAGAGGCTGGGAAAAATTGTTGAGAGTAATGATGTCACTATAGTCGAAAATGAACAGACTGCTCAACGACCAAGTGAACAGTTCCTGGATGAAAGTGATGATGAGGTAAGCAACCCAGGGGGAGCAGAAGTGGCAGAAGCTGACTCAGAAGAAGATACTGATGATGAAGAGGAAAGTGTCAAGTCGGTGTCTGCGAGGAAGACAAAGAGTCGAGCTGAGATTGATAGGCAGAATATCATTGGTGATCAAACAGCTCCAGTTCAGACTCGAAGAATGAAATCATCACAGCAAGCATCGTTTTTGTCTCAAGTGGAGCCGAAATGTTTTTCTGATGCAGCTGAAGATGAAAACTGGGTTCAGGCCATGAACGAAGAGCTTGATCAGATTGAGAAGAACCAGACATGGGAGATTGTTTCGAGGCCAGCGGACAAGAATGTCATTGGGACCAAATGGGTCTATCGCAACAAGATGAATGAAGATGGCACAGTGATTCGGAACAAAGCACGACTAGTGTGCAAGGGGTACTCCCAAATCGAGGGAATTGATGTTGATGAGACATTTGCACCGGTTGCAAGGCTGGAGACAATAAGATTATTCCTAGCCATCGCAGTGCAAAGGAAGTTCAAAGTGTTCCAGATGGATGTCAAATCCGCATTCTTGAATGGGGTTCTGGAAGAGGAGGTGTATATTGAGCAGCCAGATGGTTTTCTCATTCATGAGGATGAGAACAAAGTTTGCAGGCTGAAGAAGGCATTGTATGGGCTGAAACAAGCACCAAGGGCATGGTACTCAAGGCTTGATCAGTACTTGAAGAAGCTTGGTTTTCAGCGTGGAGGAGTTGATTACAATCTCTATTTCAGTAATGACAGTAATCAAAGGATGATGGTGTTGGTTTATGTCGATGACATAATATTTGGTGGATCAGATGAAGCTCAGTGCAGACAGTTTTCCGAATTCATGAAAAATGAGTTTGAAATGTCAATGATTGGAGAGCTAACGTTTTTCCTTGGTCTACAGGTCACACAAGGAAGGAATGGAACATTCATTTCTCAATCTAAATATGCCAAGGAGGTCCTGAGAAGGTTTGGAATGGAAAATTCCAAGGAGATGAAGACTCCGGTGGCTACCCGGATGAAATTATCAAAAGACGAGGATGGCAAGGCAGTTAATATCAAAGAATACAGGCAAATCATTGGAAGTCTGTTGTACTTAACCGCAACAAGGCCTGATATTGTTTTCGCCACATGCCAAGCAGCGAGATATCAAAGTAATCCCAAGGAAAGTCACATGCTCGCAGTGAAAAGAATACTTCGGTATATTAAGGGCACGGTGGACTTCGGCTTGACATACAATGACAAATCTCAGACAGAGTTATTGGGGTACACTGATGCAGACTGGGCCGGTTCAGCCGATGATAGAAAATCAACGTCAGGTGGTGCATTCTATCTTGGTGGATTGTGTATTTCTTGGCTAAGCAAGAAACAAGATTGCATTTCATTGAGCACCGCAGAAGCTGAGTATATTGCGGCCACTCAAGCATGCACACAGTTATTGTGGATGAAGCAGCAGCTTGAAGATATGGGAGTTGAAGTGAAGTCTCCGATCGGAATCCAGTGTGACAACTCAAGTGCTATAAATCTTAGCAAAAATTCCGTCCATCATTCAAGGACAAAGCACATTGAGATTAAGTATCATTTTATCAAGGAGAAGGTTGAGCAGGGAATTGTAAAGTTGGAGTACGTGCCTACAGAACTACAGGTTGCAGACATTCTGACAAAGGCCTTACCCAAGGAAGCTTTTGAGAGGCATCAACTGGCTCTGGGAGTTCAGTCGATTCCCCACACTTGAAATAGAGTGGATGTGGGACCCCCCCCCCCCCCCCTCTCCCCGTGGTATGGTGTGTTTTTCCCTAATGCGCTGATATGTGTTCTCTACTATGTTACAGACTACAAAGGCGTGACCTTTGGGTTCGTTGACAAAGGGGGAGAAAAGTGCTTGACAAGTGCTTGACAAAGGGGGAGAAAAGTGTTAGTTCAAGAGAGAAAATAGTGCGGAGATTTGATAAATCATAATTGATACGGGGAGAAGCTGACAGGTGGAGCAGCCAGAAAGGGGGAGCAATGAGAAAGGGGGAGAGATTTTTAAATCTGATGATGCTAGACGTGATCGATCAAATCATAGAAATCACGACAGCTGAGGATCGTGATAAAAGCAGAACAGTGGTGTTGGAATGGTGTGAGACGGTGTCCAGCTATCAACAAGTGGTATCAACTTAAGAATTCACCAATTGGTATCAGTGTGGTTCAACAACTGGTTTTATTTTAAGAATTGGTATCAGGGTGGAATCAACAACTGTGGTCTGACATGAAGTGATTCATTGATGAACTTTTCATACCACTCTTGTTTCTCACGCCGAGCATTGCTCATGTGTGCTTAGAGTACATGTTAAGTGAATCCTTGAACGCTGTCATAATCGCAAGAGGCGAATGGTGGTAGCAGCTGGAAGAAGACTCAGTGAGGTATCAAAGTGCAGAAAATATTTATGAGCAGAGTTGTGAAGAGTTGTCAACAAACCCAAAGGAGGAGATTGTTGGGCAAAAATCCCTCAAGGTAACATTGCAGTATTTTTGGGTTGATTGTGTTTGTTGACAAAGCAGGTTTCCATGGAGAATTGTCGAGTTCCCGAGAAGTTGTTGACATTCCATGTTGACAAAGAACTTTGACAACGGAAAGGACGATCTGGAGGCGGTACAAAAGAGCAGTACAAGGTGGCGCCGTTTTCCAGTGTTTGCCAATTTTTTGGGCCTGAAAATCGCCAATGGAAAATGGAGTGATATGTTGTTGGCGAAGGTTGAGGAGAGAGAAATGAAGGAGGTGTGCGGAAAAATAAAGCGTGGCGCGCAAAACTAGCGGGTTGCGCGAAATCTTGAAGTGTGGCGCGCAAAACAGCGGGTTGCGCGAAATTGTATTTCGCGCAAAAGATGTTTCAAGGCCGAAAGCTTGAAAATCGGTAAAGGCATGATGCGCGCGAAATTTTGGAGGCGTGCGCGGAAAATTGAAGGGGCGCGCGAAATAGCGGATGAAGTATTTCGCGCAAGAGGTGTTACGGGGTCCGAAACTCGTAAAATGGCAAAGGCATGAGGTGCGCGAAATTATGGAGCAGTGTGCGGAAAATGGTTGTGCACGGAAGATTTGGCTTTCGCGATCAAAGCGGATTACGCGCTCAAGGAGGGTTTTTCGCGCGGGGTCGATTTTTCCTATAAATATGAAGTGACCCTCCTCCATTCAGCAGAGTTCAAGACATAGAAAATACCCGAGCTCTGGTTCGCGAAATTGAAGTTAGAAAGTGTGGTGCGCGTAAACTTAAAGTTTGCGCGTAAAGTCAGATTGCGCGAAAAGCTAAGGCTGCGCAGAAAGTTGGTGTTGGCGCGTAAAAGGAAGATTGCGCGAAAAGTGGATTTCGCGCAAAATCAGTGAATTGCGCGCGAGGCAGTTTCGAGGCTGCGCGTAATATTTGGAGGTTGCGCGAAAAAGTAATTTCGCGCAAATCATAGAAATTGCGCGCAAGGCACCGTAAGGGTTGCGCGTAAAAATTGAGGTTGCCCGGTACATCCGGTGCAAAGTGAGATTCATCTGCGGGTGAAAGTTGGACTTCAACAGAGCATCTACATACAGAGGAAGATGCATTCCTTCATGAAAATGAAGAGACCTACAGGTCTATAAACTGTGAGTGAATACCTTCCAAGAGCAGTGAGCTTAGGAAGAGGAAGAAGGTGATCCTCTCCACCGGCAGTGAGCCAGAGAGAGAGAAACAGGGAGTGACCCTCGGGAAAGCAGTGAGCTGACCCTAAACATTGTATAGGCAGTGAGCCTGGGCATAGAAGTGATCTAGCCCGAACATTGTAATCCGCAGCTAGTGAAGTTTAGTGGACTTGGTACGACCGGCAACCTGTCGGCGTATGCTCCTTGGACGTAGCCCTTAGCGGTGAACCAAGTAAAATTGTTGTGTCCTGTGCTTGCTTTACTTTCTGTTTATATTGTGCAGCAGGAAAGAGAGAGAAGAGTGTTTTGCTTAACAGCGAAACAAGATCAGAAAGGGCTTTAATTTTTAATTAGTCATACCCTGATTCACCCCCCCTCTCAGGGTATTCAGCCTAGTGGACCTAACAAAAAGATATAATTTTATTTTACAAAAAGGTTGTGACTCTATTCAATATAACTAGATATTGTTAATATTATAAATATGTAGTCTGACTAATATATGTTTAGGAAGTTAGGTTATCATAATTTCAGACAATGTAATCACTGATAAAAGAATAATTCCTATGTTTGAATCATATTTTATATTTATCTATTGGGAAAAGGGTTATGTTTATAATAATTGATCAGTTTTCAATGATAGGCAGTTAACATGTGGAATTATATAGGAAATTAGTAGTTACATATTGAGAAATAACTAACCAAAAATATTGGATGTTAGTGAAATCAGTTGAGTTGGTGGAATCACCTATTTAAATGTGGTAGGGAATTTTTTTATGGTGTTGATTTTTGGAGTAATAACTATACATTAAATGACCCACGTGGTGGAGAAGTTGCATGTTATAAACTTAATAATTCTAATAATATTAAATCTTCTTACTATTATCTTGTGGGTGTAGGAAGGAAATTCAAACCACATAAAATCATTGTTCTTTCATTTTTTCCTTTTACCTTTTCATATATGATTTTGTGAATGATATATCTAGTGTAGTGATTTAGGTGTAACATTAATTCCATGTTCTGGTACAATGAACTTTGAAACAAGTTGCGCTAGTTATTCATTTTGTGTTGTTATGATCTACCATTGTATGAGATTCTTGTGGTTGAAGTTAAGCTGATTTTTCAATTTTTACCTCGAATCCTTTTTGAAGAAAGTTAATTTTTTCCAACGGGGTATCACATAAAAAATAATGTGTGTTTTTATAAATAGAAATTTATTCTTGTTGTTTAGTTGTTGGAATTATAATGTACAAGAGGACCTACACATAACCATCTGTTTCTTTTTCAGTGAGATTTAATAGTCAATAAATGAAAAATCTTGATAAGATACACTATAATGTTATCAAAAGGAACATTAAATATTTAAATGGAATAGAAGATATGTTCTTGAGCTATGTAAAAATAATACATTGTGTTTATTTGTTGATACATACTTCTCTAGAGATTTATAATGTCAAAAGAACATAGTAGGGTTCATGTTTACCTTTAGAGAAATAATGGTTAGTAAGATATTATGACTACAGCAGTGTAAAAATTTATGCATAATATAAGATGAGTATGCATCTTCAATAGAGGTGAGGAGTGGAACACTTTTTTTAATGAGGCCACTGAAGGATCTCGAAGGAAATAAATAAAGTGGTGATTTTTTATGATAGCTAAACTATAATTCAATTGGATAAAATTTTGGCTTTCCATGAAAGAAAAAATTCATATTTACCTGAAGTATCATCTCATTCAAATCTTAATTAAGGATAAAGAGTTAGAGATATGAATAGTATCAAGATAAAAACATATGGAATATATCTTTAGCAAGATGAAATTTCCAGAATGTTTTAGGAAACATCATGCCGTTATGGGACTTAGGTGAATTAAATAAGAATAGTAGAGGCATATTGATTACTTCAAAGGATATATTTTTTAACCAAAGTGTTGGGGAGGTTGATGGAGGTTACCGTAAATATTAATTTATTTGGGATATTGTTGGGAGGTGAAGTTTGTTTCAATTCACCCAAATTTCTTCTTTGAAATTACATTAATCTAAATTTTTTATAATAGATAACGGTTGGATGTGGTGTGTATACAACAGCAGTACGGTCTCTCCAAGGGTATCATTATTATCAAAATTTCACATGTTATGATAGGGAACTGAATGTTCATAATTTTGGTAAATCATTGGGTTCATTGGGTTGGTTTCCAAACTAAGGTAGTCATTCATAGTTTTTTGGGTTTTTAGGGGACTAAGAATTACTTTTTGACTAGATGAAACATAGTATATAATTTTTTTGGGAACTTATTATTAAGATGAATAAAAAAGAGAATAAAATTTTAATTGTATCATTAATTTTTGATCTAATATGTTAATGATGATTTAATTTTCGTTTTGTAATCTATTTTTATCCACTTGTATCTTTTTTTATAATAAATCAAGAACTTGTATGTTTGTCCCATGCACATTGGACACATTTTCTAAATCATGCTAATCCCTTGTGTCATTTTTTACATTTTATATTTTCATTGAATGTATTACTATTTTCCTTGCATGATGTATAAAATTGATCGAGTGGATGAAGGATGACATAGTGTGGTGCTGAGGGTGACAAGTCTACCTATTTTTGGTTTAAATAGCTATAGGTATGTTTTGAAGGTTTATATTTATACTACGTCGATGTGTGTGTACTTATAAAGGATCAGAGTTTAGTGTTCCAATGGTTCTATTTGAATCACAAAGGGTTTGAATCCCCCCCAAAATACCCATACCAAAAATATTAATTAATTAATGTAATTAAGTAATGTTAAAAACCATGATCCTAGAAATTTAATGACCCATATCAATATATTCTTTACACTTTATCCTTTACGTGAAAAAGGAGTATTGGTCATCTTACCATTTAAATAGGATTCATATATATAATATAATTCCAAATCAAATGACTCAAAGAGACCAAATGCATTGGGAATCTGAAAGTTATTGTCATTAATGTGTCCTAGGTGGATATTCCAAAAGTTTGATGAGTTGAAATCATTTTTTGACACATTTCACATATATGTTATAGCCTATATGTATATGACCTCATAAACATAAACCATTTACCATATTTGAACCACTATAATAAATTATATTTATATTAATATAATAATTTTAATCCTCAAATCCAAATTAAGCCCCTTATTTTCATGACAAGATATATATATTGAGTTTCTATTTATTTCAGGTATAAAATAGAAATTATTTAACATTATAACAACTCTTGTAGGAAGATTCATCTTATATATCCCAAAATATAAGGCTTAAACTATCTCCCCCTTTTTCATTATGAATATACACTTAACCCTATTCTAATTCAAACATAATCTTAAATTTTTCATATTTTCACAAATTTGAGAAGAACTATCGGTATCTAATACTTATTTAGGGTTAAGAAATTGACTTCTATAATAAAAATACATCATTTAATCACATAAATACCATCAGGAATCCCAATATATTCTATTAATTTATTAAAATCCCTTTTCCAATATCAATTCATTCTATACTAAAATAGCGTTTATTCTTTGGATATTTTATTTATAGGGTATTAGAGGTAAATAAGAATGATTAGGATTGTTTCTAAATTTATTTTTATTGAATTTTCCCTTTAATTTTTCCTTATCCATCACAAGGAAAAATTCAGGTTGTGACCACTATAGGTTTTCATCAACACTTCTTAACAAGTTAAGGAACTTAGTGAGTGACTTATTAAAATCAGTCAGGTTGTATTTAATAATTTATTAAATGATCTAGGAAAATATTATAGAATCATGTCCATAACTAATTCCTTTTGAATTAGAATATTCATCTTCTATGAATTTCAACATACATATTCATATTATATACATGAGTTTACATGGGTATAAAATTTCCCATTTTTAATAAAATAGTGCCTTAAACATTTCATATCACTCATTCCATGCCTATTTTTAATAAGACTTATTAAACTGTTCAACCAAAATGTGTGTGTCCATCAATTCGTAAAATTAATATAGCTTTTAATTTATGGTCACTATAAAAGTACATTATATATCATTGGGATACTAATTTTTCTTATTGTAAGAATTAAACACCCATAAGGTAGTGTTTCAAATAGGTTTATTTGGTATTTCTTACTCAATAATATATAATGTAAAACTATATACCATTATATGGTGTGTATATATTTAAATTTTTGTTTAACCTCATGTAATTTTTCATTAAATAAGTATTTGGGGGTTCATAATTGATTTTGATAGGTTTAAGTGGATTAGATAGGGTCATCTACTGAAAAGCTGCAGAATGTAGGTAGTTCAGGATGTGATTCCATAACATCACACCACAAATGACTTTGGTAGAGAAGATTCCATCAGACTGGTGAAAATTATACCATAACTCGGGGGTCACATCATGACATATCATGGTATAGATGAGGCAATCAATATGAAAAATTTCAAGCCATGATCTATAAGGTTTAACAATGACCTAAAAATTGTGGATTTTTTAAGATGGTTAACAATTAATTTTGGATCGAATTGATGGGTGATTTATCACCTCTAGTGCACACTTGTAACGCCCCGACCCCAGTTACCCAGAGTCGGTGCATTATTACATAACATTGGCATGATCACAAGAAAGATCAAATCTCGAAAGACCGATTGGTTTAGTAGCCTTAGATACACTAGATATATTCATAAGTTTTACATTACATCTTAAAATGAAAAACTACTACAAAAACATAATGTTTCCACAATCCACACTATTAACCCCTCATAAAATCCCTGCAGGTCATTCATAACTTACTTCTTCACATCCTGGGAAAAATAAAACATAGAAAAGGGGTGAGCTCAAATGCCCAGTAAGGATAACAATATAGCGGAAACTTTCATAAATAAGAATAAACATTTAAGGCAATGAACTTTCAACATGGTATGGCATAAATAAAATGAAATAATGCCATTTACTTATTCACATGGATATTCTACTAATCGAATAATCACATGAAAAAATCAATAACCACTTTCATAATGTTGGAATGCATAATGCCAGACTATCATAACCACATAGCCAAGGCCTTGTGCCAAGACTACAAATAAGATTTTGTCAAGGCCTTGTGTCAAGACACTAGTTTGTCTCATGAGACCTACCAATGCATTGAGGAGCTATAGCGGGCTCCACCCGTCACATATTAAGTCCAATGCATTCCCATATGAAAAGGTTTAAACATAACATAAACATTCATATTAAAACTAGCATATGAAATGTCAATACTTTCACCATAAACTATGAATGGTATAAAAATAGCACATCCACAGTCAAACATATCACAAAACCTTCAATACAATATAAAAGTTTTGTATCATAATAAATCAACTTCAAATAATCTTAAAATCCATCAAAGGATGTTGACATAGATGAAATCAAAATTCTTTTTAAAGAAATATCTCCTTTTATTTTGAAATAATTTAAGATCCATATAAAATAAAACATTTTCTTTGAAAATATTCTTATAAGCTTGTAAGGTAAGCTTTGAAGATTTTATAACGGCGGAAAATAGCCGCACCCGCCGTATAAGTTAAAAAAAACATTCTTACCTTAATTCTGTCGAAAAGGTTAAAAAGGACCTTGTTTTGAAAACGACCAAAATATTCCTTTATAAACCACTTATAAAAGTCAAAAAGGGTATAAATGACTTTAACTCATATTCTAGTAAATAGTAAAAATGTTTTGAAATGCATTTTTAAGAAACATGGATGTGGATGATAAAGAGATCCCAGTAGATTATTACGTATAAACAACCTTGGATAATGAAGAGGTTGTAAAGCAAACCCTTACCTTGTACTTTTCCTTCGTTGGGGTAGGTTAACCTCCTGTATAATGGTGAAATAGTTGTTATTAAATTATACAAGAATCATATATAATAATATGATATCATATATGATCTTTTAACATTGATTGGTTAATAATATCTTAGAATTATCGTCGTTTCGGGAGTTAACTTACTCATTTTCTTTTATATGTTTTGTTACATAAGTCATGGTTGTTGTATCTTATTCATATACAGAATGATATCTAGTCCTTAAACATCATTTTTAAATCATCAAATGATAATTATATTTGAATGGATACGATGGAGAATGAATCTCATCGCGTTCGTGGAGACGGTAGTCCGTACGTACGCACGAGCGACAATATCATTCTTTTGATATTAAAATAATATATAAATGTAGGTATATCATATATACAGAATCATTAACATGTTATATTTCTTATTTACATGAGTTACACATCATTATTTTACCCATCCAAATAATATTATATTGAATAACAATTACACCACGACGTGGAGACGGTAGTCCGTACGTACGCACGTATGGTGACATGTTATTCAAAGGGTGGATAGAATACTGAATATGGTTGTACCATATTTATAATAACATCACAGTATATGTGAGATACTGGAGTTATTATTTTAGAATGGTAAGAACAAAGGAAGAAGAAGTGGAAGAAGAAATGAACTTGGAGAAGGGTGGTGAAATCATTACCTCTTCTTCGGGTTCTTCCTTTTGATTTGATCAAAAGGGATCCTTAGATTGGATTTCTGATCAAACTAAGGCCTCTAGGTTGTAGTGAGGGATGTTGGTAGAGTATTTGGACAGAGTTTGGCCGAACCAAAAGGCTTTGAAGGTGTGAATAAATGAGGAGGAGGAGTGCCCTTTTATAAGAGGGGTGAGGGGCACCTTTGGAAAAGCTAGAAATATTAATTTATAATAAATTCATATTCGGTTTCTAATCGCTCCAAAGCTTATTATTCAAAGGTTAAGGTGGGGATAGGTCGAAAACCACTAAACCAATAGAATTTAGACAGGTTTTGGTACTTATATTAACCTTATCTTTAAGTATTAACTCTAAGTTAATTAGTTTCACTTTTACAATGTCTCTTTGTATTTTTATATAATATGGTTAATAAACTTACTATATACATCCAAGAGACCCCCAAGTGGTACATTAATGATGAAACTATCATGATATAAGTCTCTTGGCCGAACCTTAGATTTTTAGGAATTTAATATCAATTAATAATATAATATTTGTTTTAAGAACTCTTTTATGTCAATTTTGACACTATTCAATAGTTGATTTTTGTGAAACTTATAACAGATTGATTACTTCGAACAAAGTCAATTAAATCAATCCTAATATATCATATTATCCTAGAAAATTATTTTAATTCATTAAAAGTTTCATATTATATTTATTTGGGTATTTATAATATCAATTATTTTAATTTTTCACTATTATAGTAATTACTGCATCATCATTGTGTCATAAATAAAATAAATTATTTAATGCCTAAAAATTATAAATAAAATATCATTATGTAGGAAATCTTTTTAGATTTCTAATTAATATTTATAATCTAAAATCCAACATATATAACCCTATGTAACAATTGTTTTTCTAAAAGATATATGCTTGTGTCATTTTTGTATTCATTTTAACTTAATTAAAATAATGTGTCATTATCACTTACAAGTGGATCCATGGGGTCCCAAAATAGACCCAAAGATTCCCATGGTCGACCATGTATCAACCAATAGGGTTAAGACACGTTTTAGGGTAATTTAGTATTATTATAATATTATTTTTTAACCCTTATTTACCGGATTTACCCTTAACCATGGTAACTAAAATATTTACCGCAGTAATTATTCAAAATGTCTAAAAATAAAAGTTACCTATTTACACAATTTGAACATACTGATTCCAAATATGGAATCCATTTTCCTAAATTCAAAACACAGAAGTGGCAGAAATTAATTTAAAATTAATTCCCGCTATCAAAACAAAAAGCGTGTTTTTAAGAGATAATAACTATCAAAAGATTGACACTCGTTTATGTTCGGTTTAATTGTAAAATTATGTCCAATGACCAAAATTATATTAAATGGTAAAAATATATTCTAAATATACTTTAAAGCCACTCAAATTCATAATTTATCACTATTAATTATTTTGATTAAAAAAGTTGTTTTTAATTAAAACTTAGTAATTTTCACTATTCATCAAAATATGAAAGTTATCCGAAATGTACCAAAATTTCACCTTAGGCTAAATTAGATATTCCGAATCCAAAAATGAAGTCCATTTTCTAATATAAAATATATATAATTTCAAAAAGTAGGTATTACTATTCATAATGGCTAGTTTGATTAGTTATGGTGTGTTAGAACTCGGTGTTGCGTACAACCCACGCTATCACATTATTCAAAGAGAAGCATACCGTAGAAGCTTGGGGTGTTACATTCTCCCCTCCTTCAAATAATTGCGTCCTCGCAATTTCTAGGGTATTACTGCATAAAAAGACTCGGGTGGTTCTTCATCATAAGTTCCTCGGGTTCCCACGTTGCCTCTTCCATCTTATGGTTTCTCCACAAAACTTTTACCAGACGCGTCGTCCGGTTTCTCAGCACTTGTTCTCTCGTATCAAGAATCTTGACGGGCTCTTCGCAATAAGACAGATCGGGTTCTAGTTCTAATTCCTCATAGGTGAGTACATGCGTCGGATCAGGCATGTATTTCCTCAATAGAGATACGTGGAACACATCGTGAACTTTGGAGAGACTTGGCGGCATTGCCAATCGGTAAGCTACAACCCCAATTCGTTCTAGAATTTCGAAAGGTCCGATGTACCTGGGACTCAATTTACCTTTCTTACCAAAACGTATGACTCCCTTCCATGGAGATACCTTCAGGAAAACATGATCACCGACTTGAAATTCCAAATCCTTCCTTCGATTATCGGCATAGCTCTTCTGCCTACTTTGAGCTGCTTTGATGTGATTTTGGATTACTTTCACCTTTTCCACCGTTTCCTCCACCAGTTCTGAGCCTACAAGTTTTCTTTCACCAACGTCATCCCAACAGGTTGGTGTACGACATCTCTTTCCGTATAACGCTTCATATGGTGCCATCTGAATACTCGAATGGAAGCTATTGTTATAGGAAAATTCTACCAAAGGTAAATATTGATCCCACATACCCTGAAAGTCAAGTGAGCAAGATCTCAACATGTCTTCTAAGGTTTGAATAGTCCGTTTTGATTGTCCGTCTGTCTGAGGGTGGTAAGCAGTGCTCAAATGAAGTTCAGTATCCAGGGATTTCTGAAGACTTTTCCAGAATCTTGAAGTAAAACGGGGATCACGATCAGAAACAATCGATAGGGGTACTCCATGAAGTCTCACAACTTCATTAATATATAGACTTGCTAGACGTTCCAGGGGTAGATCTTCTCTTATAGCAAGAAAATGTGTTGTCTTGGTAAGACGATCAACAATAACCCATATTGCATCGTTCCTTCTAGGAGTCTTTGGTAGCCCCATGACAAAGTCCATCGTAACATTGTCCCATTTCCACTCCGGTATGGGAAGAGGTTGCATGACTCCTCCAGTCTGTTGCCTTCCAGCTTTCACTTGTTGACAAACCATACATCTTGATACAAAATCAGCAATCTCCCTCTTCATGTTGTCCCACCAAAAATGTTCCTTCAAATCTCTATACATTTTGGTGCTCCCAGGGTGTATAGAGAAATTGGAACTATGAGCATCATCCAGCAATTCCCTTTTTAGATCAGGTATATTGGGAACACAAAGTCTCTTCCCGAATTTCAAAATTCCATCTTCATACACAAAGTCTCTCAATCTCCCATCATTCACAGCTTTAATCTTCTTTTGGAATTCTTCATCATCGGTCTGAGAACTCTTAATCCTTTCTAGTAAAGATGGTTTGGCAACCATTTGAAAAAGCATTGATGTTTCACCTTCCCTGGTTATTCCCATGTCCATCTTCACTAGATCCATGAAAATTGGATCCCTTTCAATTCTCATATTGTTCAAAACTCCATGGTCTTTTCTACTCAAAGCATCTGCCACCTTGTTTGCCTTCCCTGGATGGTAGTGTATCGTACAATCATAATCCTTGAGTAATTCAAGCCATCTCCTTTGCCTCATGTTGAGTTCTTTTTGTGAGAAAATATACTTCAAACTCTTGTGATCAGTATAAATCTCACATTTTTCACCATAGAGGTAGTGCCTCCATATCTTCAAAGCAAAGATCACTGCTGCTAACTCAAGATCATGAGTAGGATAGTTTTGTTCATGAATTTTCAACTGTCGTGATGCATAGGCAATAACTCTATCATTCTGCATAAGGACACAGCCAAGTCCTTTCTTCGATGCATCACTATAAATAACGAACCCATAATTCCCCAATGGTAGAGTCAATATAGGAGCATTGACTAATCTTCTATTCAGTTCTTCGAAACATTCTTCACACTCTTTTGTCCAAACAAATTTAACCCCTTTACGTGTGAGCTTCATTAATGGGTTAGCCAATCGGGCAAAATTCTGGACGAAACGTCGATAATAACCTGCCAAACCAATAAAACTACGTACCTCAGTTATACTCGTAGGTGCTGGCCATTCTTGGATTGCCTTGGTCTTAGAAGGATCAACAGAGATTCCATCTTTAGAGACAATATGCCCAAGAAAAGAAATCTCCTGAAGCCAGAATTCACACTTGCTAAACTTCCCATATAATTCATGCCTCCTCAGAGTCTTCAAGATAATGCGCAAGTGATTTTCATGATCTTCGTAGGTTTTGGAGTATACCAAGATATCATCAATAAATACCACCACAACTTCATCGAGATACTCCTTGAAAACTCTATTCATTAGATCCATGAATACAGAGGGTGCATTAGTCAATCCAAACGGCATTACAGTAAACTCGTAATGCCCGTACCTGGTTCGAAATGCTGTTTTCGGAATGTCTTCCTTCTTCACACACAACTGATGGTATCCAGATCGAAGGTCAATCTTTGAAAAGTATTGAGCTCCATGTAGTTGGTCAAATAAATCATCAATACGAGGTAGGGGATACTTGTTCTTTATCGTTATAGCATTGATCTCCCTGTAGTCGATACATAACCTCATAGATCCATCTTTCTTTTTAACAAAAAGAACAGGGGCTCCCCATGGAGAAACACTAGGGCGAATAAATCCCTTATTACTCAATTCCTCTAGTTGTTTCTTTAGTTCGACTAACTCTACAGTGGCCATTCTATAAGGGGTCTTCGATATAGGCCTTGATCCAGGAATCAAATCAATAGAAAACTCAACTTCTCGTTCTGGAGGATGTCCAGGTAAATCTTCCGGAAATACATCTACAAATTCTTTCACAACAGGTACATACTCTATTTGAACATTCCTTTCCTCACCGACAGTTATTTCATTCTCTTCCTCCCCAATAATTGAATTAAGTTGAGCTACTGGGGGTGGATCTAAATAAGAATTAGGTGGTGACGATTCTGCTCTAAAAATAAGGTTCTCCTTATCATTATCATCAAGAATCGTAACCTCTTTCTTCTTACAATAAATCTTCGCATCATAGTCTGAAAGCCAGTCCATACCGAGGATTATATCAAACTCAATCATAGGTATGACGATGAAATCAGCAGATAAAGAAAATTTATGTGCTCTAATGGGGACTGATTCACAAAACTTTGTTGCAACGATACTTCCCTTAGGAGTTCTAACTGACAACTCCCTTATTAAATCAAATTGGAAATATCTAATTTTCTTAGCAAACTGGGAAGATATGAAACAATGCGATGATCCAGAATCAAATAATGCATTTGCTAAACTTGAGGAAACCATTAAATTACCTGCCACCACGTCTTTCGGAGCTTCTACCTCAGCAGTAGTGATAGCATAAGCCTGGCCTTGATCCCTTGGCCTTTTCTGAGGTAAGTTCTCCTGACGCTTAGGACATGCATTTGCATAATGCCCCATCTCCCTGCAATTGTAGCACTGAACGTTGGTAGCTTCCTTCTTCCCCTTGCAATCATGAGCTTGGTGGCCTTTTTCACCACACTTGTAACAGACTCCCATTCCCTTCAGGCAAGTACCAGGATGTTTCTTCCCGCATTTACCACAAGATGGATATTCAACCTTTCCCTTCTTCCCCTTATTTCCATTCCCAGATTGATCAGCAGGTCTCTTCTTCTCTTGCTTTGCTTTAAAGTCATAAGACTTAGAGAATTCCTTTTCGGTCTTGATAGCACATGGGACAATGTCTTCGTACGATGAAAAGGATTGTGAGACTAACGCTCGACGGAGAAATGGTTTTAACCCATCAAAGAAACGATCAATCTTACTTCTTGGGTTATGAATATAATCACCAGCGTACCTCGCTAACCTTGTAAAGTTAGCCTCATACTTTGTGACATTCTCATCCTCCTTTTGTCTCAGACTCAGAAATTGCCTTTCCATATCAGCTCGATGGTCGCGAGGGAAGTATTTTTCTAAAAACAGATCTTTGAACTCCCTCCATTCCATATTTGATACTTCATCATCTTCCTTCGTATTTTGAATCAATGACCACCATTGATCAGCATCTCCTGTGAGGCGGTAAACTGCCATGATAACTTTTTCCCTTTCACTGCTCCCCAAAGCCTGAAATATTTTCTCTAGGGAAAATATCCATTGCTCAGCTACTAAGGGATTTGTATTCCCATTGAACGTTGGTGGTTGTTGCCTCATGAATCGATCTAACATTGATCCTCCACGCTGCGGATCAGGGTGCTCCATACGGGTAAGGTTATTATTCATAACCTGAGTAAGTTGTCCCAGTATGGTGATTAGCTGATCAGCACCAGTTGCATCACCAGCCCCACTATAATTATCTTGAGCAGGAGGGAAATCCCTACATGGAGTGCGTGTATTGATACGGTTTCCATTTCTTCCACTAGGCGCCATTTCTAAAAAATGGCATAAACTAGATCAGTTTATGAATCAAAATACATAATCCCATACTTATAAAACACTTAACATAAATTAAACTATTTATGGATATAATCCATAATCATAAGAATGTTTTCATTGAGGAAGTATATACTCATAATCCCTTCAAAATGATTTGTAAAGAAAATGAGAGTTATCCTAAGCATATCCCCCGGGAGTTTCGTAACCAAGAGTGCAGGAAGGCCCGTTGTCGTGCACCAGTTCCCGTTCGAGTCTAGCTCAAAGCGGTGTTTTCGGGTTTTACCCCTAGGTACATCTGTGCCAGAGCCTCCTCTACCTGCTCGTATCCAGACAGGGATGTATTGCTTGGAAAACTCACAAAATCTCTACAATACCAAAATTCTAGGAAGTTCTTCTATACTAATCCTCAAAGTTCATCTTAGGTCTACGTGCTCTAATCAGAGTTTATCTAAATCTAGCTTCCAAGGTTTGTACTAAACTTCCTCTGATACCAACTGTAACGCCCCGACCCCAGTGACCCAGAGTCGGTGCATTATTACATAACATTGGCATGATCACAAGAAAGATCAAATATCGAAAGACCGATTGGTTTAGTAGCCTTGGAAACACTAGATATATTCATAAGTTTTACATTACATCATAAAATGAAAAACTACTAAAACAACAAAATGTTTCCACAATCCACACTATTAACCCCTCATAAAATCCCTGCAGGTCATTCATAACTTACTTCTTCACATCCTGGGAAAAATAAAACATAGAAAAGGGGTGAGCTCAAATGCCCAGTAAGGATAACAATATAGCGGAAACTTTCATAAATAAGAATAAACATTTAAGGCAATGAACTTTCAACATGGTATGGCATAAATAAAATGAAATAATTCCATTTACTTATTCACATGGATATTCTACTAATCGAATAATCACATGCAAAAATCAATAACCACTTTCATAATGTTGGAATGCATAATGCCAGACTATCAAAACCACATAGCCAAGGCCTCATGCCAAGACTACAAATAAGATTTTTTCAAGGCCTTGTGCCAAGACACTAGTTTGTCTCATGAGACCTACCGATGCATCGAGGAGCTATAGCGGGCTCCACCCGTCACATATTAAGTCCAATGCATTCCCATATGAAAAGGTTTAAACATAACATAAACATTCATATTAAAACTAGCATATGAAATGTCAATACTTTCACCATAAACTATGAATGGTATAAAAATAGCACATCCACATTCAAACATATCACAAAACCTTCAATACAATATAGAAGTTTTGTATCATAATAAATCAACTTCAAATAATCTTAAAATCCATCAAAGGATGTTGACATAGATGAAATCAAAATTCTTTTTAAAGAAATATCTCCTTTTATTTTGAAATAATTTAAGATCCATATAAAATAAAACATTTTCTTTGAAAATATTCTTATAAGCTTGTAAGGGAAGCTTTGAAGATTTTATAACGGCGGAAAATAGCCGCACCCGCCGTATAAGTTAAAAAAAACATTCTTACCTTAATTCTGTCGAAAAGGTTAAAAAGGACCTTGTTTTGAAAACGACCGAAAGATTCCTTTATAAACCACTTATAAAAGTCAAAAAGGGTATAAATGACTTTAACTCATATTCTAGTAAATAGTAAAAATGTTTTGAAATGCATTTTTAAGAAACATGGATGTGGATGATAAAGAGATCCCAGTAGATTATTACGTATAAACAACCTTGGATAATGAAGAGGTTGTAAAGCAAACCCTTACCTTGTACTTTTCCTTGGTTGGGGTAGGTTAACCTCCTATATAATGGTGAAATAGTTGTTATTAAATTATACAAGAATCATATATAATAATATGATATCATATATGATCTTTTAACATTGATTTGTTAATAATATCTTAGAATTATCGTTGTTTCGGGAGTTAACTTACTCATTTTCTTTTATATGTTTTGTTACATAAGTCATGTTTGTTGTATCTTATTCATATCCAGAATGATATCTAGTCCTTAAACATCATTTTTAAATCATCAAATGATAATTATACTTGAATGGATACGATGGAGAATGAATCTCATCGCGTTCGTGGAGACGGTAGTCCGTACGTACGCACGAGCGACAATATCATTCTTTTGATATTAAAATAATATATAAATGGATGGTATATCATATATACAGAATCATTGACATGTTATATTTATTATTTACATGAGTTACACATCATTATTATACCCATCCAAATAATATTATATTGAATAACAATTACACCACGACGTGGAGACGGTAGTCCGTACGTACGCACGTATGGTGACATGTTATTCAAAGGGTGGATAGAATACTGAATATGGTTGTACCATATTTATAATAACATCACATTATATGTGAGATACTGGAGTTATTATTTTAGAATGGTAAGAACAAAGGAATAAGAAGTGGAAGAAGAAATGAACTTGGAGAAGGGTGGTGAAATCATTACCTCTTCTTCGGGTTCTTCCTTTTGATTTGATCAAAAGGGCTCCTTAGGTTGGCTTTCTGATCAAACTAAGGGCTCTAGGTTGTAGTGAGGGATGTTGGGAGAGTATTTGGGCAGAGTTTGGCCGAACTAAAAGGCTTTGAAGGGGTGAAGAAATGAGAAGGAGGAGTGCCCTTTTATAAGAGGGGTGAGGGGCACCTTTGGAAAAGCTAGAAATATTAATTTATAATAAATTCATATTCGGTTTATAATGGCTCCAAAGCTTAGTATTCAAAGGTTAAGGTGTGGATAGGTCGAAAACCACTCAACCAATAGAATTTAGACAGGTTTGGGTAATTATATTAACCTTATCTTTAAGTATTAACTCTAAGTTAATTAGTTTCACTTTTACAATGTCTCTTTGTATTTTTATATAATATGGTTAATAAACTTACTATATACATCCAAGAGACCCCCAAGTGGTACATTAATGATGAACCTATCATGATATAAGTCTCTTGGCCGAACCTTAGATTTTTAGGAATTTAATATCAATTAATAATATAATATTTGTTTTAAGAACTCTTTTATGTCAATTTTGACACTATTCAATAGTTGATTTTTGTGAAACTCATAACAGATTGATTACTTCAAAAAAAGTCAATTAAATCAATCCTAATATATCATATTATCCTAGAAAATTAGTTTAATTCATTAAAAGTTTCATATTATATTTATTTGGGTATTTATAATATCAATTATTTTAATTTTTCACTATTATAGTAATTACTGCATCATCATTGTGTCATAAATAAAATAAATTATTTAATGTCTAAAAATTACAAATAAAATATCATTATGTAGGAAATCTTTTTATATTTCTAATGAATATTTATAATCTAAAATCCAACATATATAACCCTATGTAACAATTGTTTTTCTAAAAGATATATGCTTGTGTCATTTTTGTATTCATTTTAACTTAATTAAAATAAAGTGTCACTATCACTTACAAGTGGATCCATGGGGTCCCAAAATAGACCCAAAGATTCCCATGGTCGACCATGTATCAACCAATAGGGTTAAGACACGTTTTAGGGTAATTTAGTATTATTATAATATTATTTTTTAACCCTTATTTACCGGATTTACCCTTAACCATGGTAAATAAAATATTTACCGCAGTAATTATTCAAAATGTCTAAAAATAAAAGTTACCTATTTACACAATTTCAACATCCTGATTCTAAATATGGAATCCATTTTCCTAAATTCAAAACATAGAAGTGGCAGAAATTAATTTAAAATTAATTCCCGCTGTCAAAACAAAAAGCGTGTTTTTAAGAGATAATAACTATCAAAAGATTGACACTCGTTTATGTTCGGTTTAATTGTAAAATTATGTCCAATGACCAAAATTATATTAAATGGTAAAAATATATTCTAAATATACTTTAAAACCACTCAAATTCATAATTTGTCACTATTAATTATTTTGATTAAAAAAGTTGTTTTTAATTAAAACTTAGTAATTGTCACTATTCATCAAAATATGAAAGTTATCCGAAATGTACCAAAATTTCACCTTAGGCTAAATTCGATATTCCGAATCCAAAAATGAAGTCCATTTTCAAATATAAAATATATATAATTTCAAAAAGTAGGTATTACTATTCATAATGGCTAGTTTGATTAGTTATGGTGTGTTAGAACTCGGTGTTGCGTACAACACACGCTATCACATTATTCAAAGAGAAGCGTACCGTAGAAGCTTGGGGTCTTACAACACTACTATCCCATTATTCACTCTTGAGTTATCCTTCTTCAAAATGGATATATTCATCATTCCTTATTTAATCCATGGATGGTTTATTGTGATAGAGAGCGAGGGGTAGGGCTATCCTTCCACCTTTAGAATTTATCTATTTCTCCGATTTAATAGTGGTCACATGTCATTATTCCCTATTTTAATGGGGTTTCTTCTATTAATATTCTAATTATATTAACCCAAATTAATGGATAGTTTTTAATACATTATATTCTATTAGTATAAGTTATTTGGCCTTTAAACTATCCCTTATGTCTCGCTTTATTTTTAAGTGCTTGTATTAGATGGACATGTTGACTTATTGAGCATTCAAAATCGACCATAATTAAATTTAATAGTATATTTAAATTAAATAATTATATATCGTTTTGAGATATAAATGAATAATAGTGAAATAAAACATAAGAGTATGTCTTTGATATGGTTTAGACCCTTTATATGATCAATATAGTTGTAAACCTGGATTGTTTTGGCATGAAATGAAATTGAAATTTAGGAATAGATAAATGATTATTTATAAAATGTTAAATAACACCTTATGAAAGGGATAAAAAGGTTTTCTAAAAGGTGAATATATAATATATATTTTGATAAATGTTATTTTAATTAAATGGTAAATTATGGGTTGATAAAATTGTAAATGGTTTTTAGTGAAGTGTTGAGGAATGATAAAATAAAAAATGATTAAATATGTCTTGATTAAAGGAATGATTTTGAGGGTAATATTTCCTTTATATTATTTCAAAATGGTTCTTGGGATGATGTTTTCCCAGGGGGGTTATTCTATGGTTCAAGAGGTAGTGTTTCCTTTGGGTGTATTCAAATGTTACGGTTAAGGTATATTACCTGGTCAAAGTTATGTTTTTATGAATGGGTATATTTTCCATTGGTGGGTACTATTGTTCATTGTTATTTGATATGGACCATGGTAGGTATGGTCGATCATGGGTCTCATTGTGGAACTCAATGACTGATTAAGTAGTTTATTAATTTTTTATGATTATGTTATTTATCATTCACATTGGAAAACACATGATATTAGACTGGATATCTTCATAGAAACAATTTTTGGAGGAATACTAATTCATAATCACACCCCACATGGACTACCATTGGGTAATCAAATAGACATCATGGTTGTAGGTATAAGACAAGGTAAAGTCACATATGATTGATGGTTTATTGGACAGTTTGGTTGGAGTATGGGAAATTGAGGCTAAGATAGTACTTACAAACATTTATAAAGTTTTTATATTTTTTTATATTTTAGGTTTCTAATGTAGATAATCTACATATGGTGGGTCATTTATATATATGATATGCCTAACATATATATTAAATAATTTTAATATCATGTCAGTTATATTATTATCACCACTTATCATGAATTATGTTTACTAATTTATCTATATGTATATTATTATTATTATTATTATTATTTACACTAATATTACACAATGATATGTTGGTATAGTCTCCCAACTATACCACCATAGTACCCTACTACCAATTGGAATCCTTTATTATATGGGGAGGCATGTTTTAGTTCTTGTGACCAACTTGTTCGGTTTCTAGTTAGTGTGCCAGTACAGGGAAATTAAAAAATGGTATTGTATAATTATTTATTGTGCTTATGGTTTGGGAAAGGGTGAATGGAGATTTGAAATTTTTAAAACATGGTATAGAACTCATTCCTAAGAGTATCTAATCCATTTATGGGGGAATTACTTCTTTAATAGGGATGATACTTCTATGTTGGATTTTCATGTTTATAGTTGTTCAATTTCACCATTCATGACACACATTGTTTTTGATTTATTATCATTGGTATTTTACCTCTTTAGCCTGAATAAAAAGAGGATGTACATTCATGAAACATATCAAGAATTTATGATTAATATTCCATTTTCATGGTTTCTTATTATTGGTTACCAGGATGTAGTGTTTAAGTTATTTATTTATTGTTTTAGTAGCAATTTATATGATTTTTTGACATATAAATTTATTATTGCATCTAAATTAAAAGATATTAAAAATTGATAAAATTATGTCATATGGTCACCTTCCTTTATTATTACATGGAACCAGTTAAATTAAATTCAAATTAAAACTGATAAAGTGTTTTTCATTATAACTTTTAATTGAAATCTTATTTAACTATGCGTTTTTTATGCGAACACCTATTAAAAATGAAATGGAAATTCCAAATGTGGATCTTATATGCATGTGTTGTGACCTTAATTTTAGGTTGAAAAAGATCCAAAGACAGATCCCATTTTAGGAAATTATTATACTATAATATATATAGGGTAGTTATATTTTTCAACTACTATGGTTTTCCTTAAAGTTATGGAAATGATGATTATGATAGGAAATGTATTGATATGTGCTCTTGGAATTTTAGAGATATTCCACCATGATGACCACCTAAATACTACTTGGAGGGTGAGGGTGAGAATACCTCCATGGTATTTGGAAAATATCAAATTATTGATTCTGGTTTAGTGATGGGTGTTCATATATGGGAGATATTTTTTCGAGATATGACTTTGATGGAGAGAGAGGGGATATATGGGAAGTTACTATGATTTATGAGCTGAACAGAGAGTTTCAGCTATATCACCAACCATTTTTTATTAGGGTGGAAGGTCCCTATGTGGATGATTTTTGGATTCATTCAATGTAGAATAATTCTGATCACCTGGAGATACCTTTAGAGATGAGGGTGAACTTCACAATGAATATTTTTTGATGAAAAATGAAGCACTGGTTAATCATCTTAATGTAAGATATAAATAATGAGTGTATTTATCCTAAGGAATTCTAAATGTGTTTCTTTGATCTATTTTATATTTATAATTTTTGGGAACATTGGTTCCAGGAATTCATGAATTTTATTCCAGGAGTGATGTCAGTTGTGGACTATGATACCCTTTTATTTCTTGTACATCACCCTAATGCTTTAAGAGGATGCGATGACCATGGGAAGGTATTTATAGGATGGTATAAATAATGATATATGGGTCTATGTGAATGTATTTTACCTTAAATAATTTATAGAGGTCATGAATTAGGCCTTTATCTAATAGAGGAACCCAGGTAAGGGTAGAGGCTTAGAGAAGTCGGCTTCGAATGAGGGATTTAGCAGTGGATATCCAGAAACAAGGAAACATCATTATGGGGATCCAAAAAATGTTGGTGGTGTTGATAGCATATAAGTTAGTGGGGTTTATTGTCCATTTTAGGGAGACCACTAAATATAGTTTCACCAGTGTGGGTGATGAGTTCAAACTGACCCATCTTCCCCGAACCATTTCTTGAGTACCCGTTTTGTGGAAGATTGAGATAATTACTATAATTTTATAGGATGGAATATGGGTTAGTGAGTGAAGGAGTATCATAGAATTTTAATGGATATAGAGTTGGGCCTTCCACATCATTGTAGTAGGGTAGGTCAATCTCCACTTCTCACATAGTATAGAGAATAGGACATTGTGTCCAAGGATAGGAGTATCCAGGAAAGTAGAGTGGGGATTTGTGGGGGAAATATTTAGGGGATCATGTTCAAGGAGATATTTATTTATTTTATATTCAACCTACTCCCACTATTTGGGATATTGAAACATTAATTTCCAAACATACAATATTAGTGGATTCTACTCTCTTGTTCTTTAATTGATATAATAGCATCAAATTCATTCGTATCATCTTAGTTTATAGACGGATTACCTTATCCATATATTTATTATACAAGGTGATTTCAATTAACATTTTATTATGGGTGAGGTTTAAGGGAATTCAACAATATAGGGAATGTTTTGCTAATACTTTTGTATGATGGTTTCATTGAGATACCTTCATGTTATAGATAACTAATTTTGAACTTATAGTCAGAGTAGAATAGTTAGTACCATACTATGCTCACATCAATTCTTATTATCAATGGGTTTTTATCCCAACCCCTGAGGGTGGTAGTTATATTTATATTGGAGAGTTGGATATTCATGAGGGTCACATTAAACTTGATTCTAAATAGTTAGGAAGATTTATATCTTAGTTTTCCAGTCTTGTAATGGATTATGGAGATGAACAGGGGGATGTTTTTCTACCCGTGGTGGATTAGTTTGAGGATATTTACCCCAATGTGTTATCAGGGCTTCATCCTAAGAGGTATTTTGAGTTTACTATATTTTCCATTCATGGAACTGATCATACTATTATACTATCTTACATGATTTATTCTATAGTTCTCCATAAGAATACGGATAAATTAGAGGAATTTGAGGTGAGGGGAATAATATGATCGAGTACATCACCTTGAGGTACTCTGTACCTATTCACCAAGAAAGGAGATAGTTCCTTGAGGTTGTTTGTTGACTATAAGAATTTTAACAAACTGATAGTTAAGGACCACAATCCACTTCTATGAATTCATGACTAGTTTTATTATTTTGAAGGTGTCCAAAAAAAATTATGATTGATTTGAGATCATTTTATCACCAACTGGGGGTAGGACATTAAGATATACCTAACACAATTTTTAAGAGAAGTGATGGTTTGTACAAGTATTTGGGTATGTTCAACCTAATGAACACACCATAATTATTTTTGGATTTTATTAATTAGGTTTTCCAAATATACATGGAAATTTTTGTTGTTGTTTTCTTTGATGGTAATATCATGTACTCCGGGTTAAGGGTGAAACATGCACGATATTTAAGGATTGTTCTGACCACACATAGGTAGAATTGGATTTATTACAAGCTCACAAAGTGTCATTTTTCAATCAAACATGTGTGGTCCTTGGGTAATATTATATCTAAGGATGGTATGTCTATAGAACATGAAAGTGTTAAAGAAGTATCTTCTAGGGAGTATCTCAATATAATTTTTCATATTTATAATTTTCTAGAGTTATTCTATTTTTACAATAGGTTTATCAAGGAATTGTTCAGTTTAATAGAACCAATGATAGTCTTGACCAAGAAGGGAGAAAATTATTTTCAGATAAACACTATGGAGAATGATTTTTTGAAATTAAAGGGGACGTTAACATCAATTACAATCCTAACCATACCTAATTTGAGTATGGATTATATGTTTTTTTGGAGGGAATAGGGGTTATGATGGGAGAAGTATTGATGAAGGATAATCATGTGGTCACATAATGGACCTGGAAGCTAAGGCCACATGAATGAAATTACTTGAAACATGACTTGGAGTTAGCCTTAGTGGTACATGACTTAAGGTATTGGTTGCATTATCCTCTATCTGAGTGTTTCATGGTGTATACTGACTATACCAGCATAAAGTATATATTCCCATAATTTTACCGGATCTTTTGAAAGAGAATGTTTCTCATGTACTTAATTTCATTCAATTTAGTGCTAGAATAAACCCCTTTAATGGATAACATATATGTAGATGCATTGATCTAGAAGAAACATAATCAAGTTTTTTTGGAGACTAATTGTGATTCATATCTGACAAACATCTTTACTAAGATGCATTTGAAAATATTGGATTAGCATGGTTGAGAAAAACTTAGGCCCATACACATTTCCATTTAAATTCTCATAAGAATAAACAAGATTAAATAATCAAATACATAGTGTTTATCCATAGTGGAAATATATAGGGTGGGGAACTACCACCAAATAGGAACCTTAATGGTGATTAGATTCTATATAAATATGGTAGTTTATTAGTTCTTGTGAGTATATGGGAAGTTATGACGAGGAACTCTCATGAAAAAAGATTAGGTCTTTCACCATGGAATTACATGGATATATAATTAAATACGTTGATAGTATTAGTGGTTGGGATAGAGAAGGACAGATTGGGTTTTACTATATGGTTCTCTACCTACTAGGATGTGAAGGATGAGAGTAAGAGACCTTATGATCTTCTATAGACTTTACAAATTATTGAGTTTAAATGGGTTGATGTGAATATGGATTTCATGATGGGGTTGTTGTGGACACCCTATTATAGTGATGCAGTTTGGATGATCATGGATTATTTGATTAAGGTGGATAATTTCATACCAATCTGAGAGTAATTTGAAATTTATTATCTAAGAATGTTATATGTGTGAAATATAGTGAAATTGAATATTTTTCCTTGGAGTTTATTTTCCAGAAAAGTACACCTATTTCACATCACATTTCTAGTAGGGTCTACAGAGGGTTCTTGGTATGAAGGTGGATTTTAGAAATACCTAAATTCTATATAGATATAGATATTCCATTTTTGTTATTTTTATTATAGAGGAAATATAGAGTGCATGAATCCCAGACTTTGGTGGCTCATGGGAGAACCTCTTGGACTTGGAAACGTTTTCCTTTTGTAAAAGTCACCTGACATTGATACAAATGGATCCATTTAAAGCCTTATATTTAAGTCCCTACCATTTTATATTATGTTGGATAAAAGTACATGAATCTACATTGATTGGGATAAGTACCACATGTGAGATAATTCAGAATATACAGTTCACACAAAGATGGTGCTGATAAAATCATGAGTTTAAGGAGTGTGATTTGGTTTTTTTATAGGTTTCCCCAAGGTTTGGGAATAACCATATTCAGATGCAGGAAAAGTTAGAACCCAAGTACGTGGGATCATTTGAGATAGTGGAGATGGATAGCATAGTTGAATAACAATTAAATCAACCTATGTGTTTAAGTTTTATTCATGTTTTATTCCATCTATTATGGATTCAGAGATATTATCCTAATTCAGGTCACGTCATTGATAGTAAAGATATTGAGTTGGAAGATGAAACATATTTTGAGGAATGATTAATATATAATAATAATTAGAGTATGAATACTCTTTGAAGAAATATATTTCCTCTGGTGTGGGTGTTGCTGTCATACAAACATATCCCAAAGAAATTGTGGGAGCGGGAGTTCGATATGCTTGTTCAATGACCATAGTTATTCATCGATGAGTCTCAGTGATGATTAAGAGAGGAACTCAAAGATTAATTATTATATTATGTGGAATTTAGAAAACCCTAGAACTTTTCATTTTTCATATTTGTTTAAATTTTCATTGAACCTCATTTAATATTCCATCTTTTAAGTATTTATGTTGTTGGAAAAAGATTTGGAGTAGATTAATAGGAAAATACCAAGAATGTAGCTAAATACTATAGACTCTTTGTAGTTATATATGTTATTACTTGGTGTTATGTTGGGACTTATGTGGGTATAATATATTCCACTAACCTTGGTTAGGTCATGCCACGACACATGGGTCTTACCATGACAATATGGGGTCAGAGAATAGGTCCTTAGCCTTGAAAATTTTACACCATAACCCAGTTACTCTATATTTTATTAAGTTAGATAAATGTTTATTTTGGATTAATTTAATTGGGGATTATTCTTCTACAACATGCATGAATCCTCCCCCCCCCCTAACACTCTTGAGTTCCCCCTCTTCCAATTTATTATCTACCACATTAATTAGAGGAATCAAGAACTATTCATTGAGATAGAGATATATAGGTAAGGTTATCCTCTTACCCATCAAGTTTCTATGTTTTCTAATTTAATAGTAGTCTCAAATAATTATTCCATATTTTTAGGGTTCTTTTTTTACTTTTATAATTCTAAACATTTTTTCCTAAATCAATTATTACTTTTCAATTTTTATGTTTCGATGAGTATACTACATGTGGTATTTATGCTACCCCTCGTGTATCTTTTCATTTCTCAGTATCTGTGTTTTGTGGTCTTGCTGACTTATGATGTGTTTGACCTAAAACAAAATAAAATGACTTAGTATATGAACAATAAATTAATTCATGTTCCCATATATAAGTTAATGATATTTTATTAATACATACGTAATAGCATTCCTTGGTAATGGTTTAGACCCTAGATGTGATAAATAAAATGTTTAATAAAAATAATTTTGGATTGAAATGAAATTATAAGGCAATAATGGTTAAATTATTTTTTATGAAATGTTAAATTATTCCTTATTAAAATATTGAAATTTTTTATAAAAAATGAATTGGTGATATATGATTGGATAATTTATGTTTTGACAAAATGTTAAGCATTTGGATGATAAAATGAAAATTGGTGTTTTGGTCAAGTGTTAAGGCATAATAGAAGGGAAAATAGGAAAATTAGAATGGATTAAACGAATCACAACACATATGGTATTTCCTGTAGGTGATTTTTCTATGGTTATTTGGATTGTGTTTTTCCAGTGTGATTCTCCTATAGTTTTAGAGGTGGTGTTTCCCCCCCAAGTAGATTCTTATGTTCTGGGATGGGTATATTTCCCCTGGTGATGTTCATGTTTTAGGATGGCTATATTTACATTATGTGGATACTATTGATTAGAAATATATTTCATGGTAAAATAATGGATTTTTTTATCATTTTTTTACTAAATAAAGTAATTATTGAGGTTGTTGTTTACTTATTATTAATTCTTATGTTACTTGTCTTTCACATTCTCATGACCATTCTCTTAGACTTGATACTTTTATAGACACCATTAGTGGTGCCTATGGAGTCATACTCACACCCTTCTCAAGATTTCACTGGATAATGGAGTAGAATTCATGGTTGTAGGGAATCATAAGGGAAATAACCCTACGATCGATGAGTGATTTTTTAGTTAGATTTGAGATTGGGAAATTAGGACTGGGATAGGACTCAGAACAATTTTTGAAAGGCTTCTTGTTTTTTTATTTTTTTTATTTGGGTTTTTGATGTGTATGATTCACCCATGAGGGATCAATTTTATGTTTTATATTACTTAAATGTATATGACATTATTTTGGTATAACATTTGTATTATTATTATTATTGGGTATTACTACGATTTCACTTTACTATTATCTATGGATTTATATTATATATATTATTTTTGTTATTATTTAAATCTAATATGACGGTATAGTCTACCCACCATACCACCACAAAACATGGACACTATTTGATAACCTATGGTGTGTGAGGAGCTGTGCTTGAGGTCATGTAACCAGGTAGTCAAGCTACTACTTAGTGATACGGGATAAGGATGTTATATTCATCTTCATGACATACCTAAATACTATTCTAAAATTAAAATAATAATCAATGAAGTTTTTATGTTTATATTGACTTTTCTAGGATAGAATATAGAAGGAGTATTGTGTTTTTGTTATTGGTTTCAATTTATCAACTCATGGAGAAAATATCATTTTCTAATTTTTTATATCAAACAATATTTAATAAATACCTTCATTGAATAGTTTTGATCAATATAGCCCTCACTATGTATGGTGAACCAAGATAAAAAAATATTTATAAATTGGTTTAGTTAATAAATTTCTACCAAATCATGATTGTTTTATTCAGAATAAATTTTCTAATAGAAATCCATGTTACTCATGGTTGATTGGGTGGTGTATCCCATGAACTATAAATATATCCAATGAAATTACTCAACACATTTCTTCCAGGTCCATATACTAATCAAGAAAAAATTGAAGTGATACCCATATTTCCCTGTGAGAGATATTAATCTCTCCTCAACTTAGAAAAGTCAGATCATTGATACTCGGTTTTATAATGACCCCCCATGTTTGATCGATTTAGGTCTTAACGAATTAGAAAATTTGAAGTCTTAAACTTGATAATTTTAGGGTTTTTTTATATATCTAAACCCAATATTTTTAATATATTAATCCCATGAATTTTATCAATATATTGATTTTTATTAATCAATGAATCCAATGAACATCCATTGAAACCTTAATATGATACCTACTCATATTTTAGACATCCAATACATATAATTATCCTTAAATGAGTTTATATTGATATAGTAGTAGAATACATAAAACAACCTCCTAGGAAGAACCAATACATTTAATAATAGAAAATTTATTACATGGTCGAAGAGGATTAAAAAAATCCTACTTATTTAGTGTCTCATCCCGAGTAAATTTTTTCATGATATATTCCAATATAATCAACATAATTTTAGAAACATGAATATTTTCATGTCTAGTAATTATTTGTATGGTTTGATTAAATACAAGATTTTCATATTGATTATCGATTCTTAATTAAATTAATTTTTTATTTTAATTAATAATATTATTTTCAATTCAAAATGATATTTGGTTTGTCTATTTATGGGCCATATTACTCTTTATGGTATAAAATTTGGTTATATTTGTAAATTTAAAATAAAAAATTAATTTTCAATAATACAATAGAGACAACAATTTAATTCAAAATTAGTAATTATGTATCAATATTTATTATAATTTTATTATACTAAGAGGCCACATGTTCAAACCCTATGACATTTAAAGTAAATCGTTCATTTTATCATTAAAAACATGAAATGTATAATTAATAAAAAAAATTAAATGCATTTAAATATTACAATATGGTTTTGAGTTCAATGAAATAAACTAAAACACATATGATAAAGGAAATTAAATACTAAATGAATTCCTATAAAAAATAAATTCATCCGATGAAATATATTTTTTATATTTTAATTAATTGTTACTAAATACTTATTAAAATATAAATGTTAAAATTTAATATTTTAAACATATTAAAACAGTTCACTTGAGTGAAATAAAACAATAAAAATATCAAATAATATTTAATAAATATTAAAAAAAATTCTTTAAATGAATAGACCATTGTTTAATTAAAATTATTTAATTTCACAAATAAAACATGTATGATATGTAATAAATCACCCACCATAAATTTTAAAATAATTATTAAATTAAATAGTTATAATATAATTCTCATATAGTTTCTAAATAAATGCATTATAAAAAAAATTAACATTGGTCAACAAATTCTTTTCATTATAAAATATTCCAAATATTATAATTTTTTAATTTTTTTAAATATAAAACATTCATAATAATAAAAATAAGTTTTTTTAGACTAACATGGTTCTGATACCACTATTGTAATTTTACATATAATATAATCATAATTTACATAGTGATGAAATAAAATAATTCTAAAACCAAAAGCGTGATATATTTTAAAAAATAATTAGAAATATAAAAAACCAATAATGAAAAAATTTCAATTGTCTCCCACTGATTCTCTCATTGAAAAAATATTCAAAATGATTTCTAATGAAAAAATGACGATTTTATATCTCATTATAAAGGTGATCTTAATTATTTATTATTTATTTATTGAGTAGTAGAATTTATCAAGGAATGATATACGATAAAGGTTTCTCAATGATGAATAGGATCATAAGAAAATATATTTCCTTTCTGATGGATGTGGTATAATGATCGAGTTACCCCTATTTTTATATGTTTGTTGAACTAAGGATTTAGGATATGCCAATTATTAAATTTATTTTAAATATTCAAAACAAAAAATATATCTATTTTACATTTAATTGTTTAAATAAATATCACCTATCTATTAAAAATTGACATCCTTTATAAATATTTATATACATCTCATATATATAAATAAATATAAAACCAGCTTAATGAATTTTCTAATAATTTGAAATATATATATATATATTATAAAAATATATAAATACCAAAAACATCCAATAAATATGAATATATATACATCCTATTTATATATAAAAAATTATATTTTAAATGAGAATAATTATTTAAATCATTTTTTTAATAAATTTAATTAGAAAAATGCCATTAAATATCCAATAAAAATTGATTACAAATAACCTCATTGGAAAGCTTATTTGTGACTCATTTTAACCGTTACATTATTATAATATAGTATTAATATATTTCATAAATATAATAAAACATATAAAATGTTTGACATGGCCCCATTACCCATGTGTATACTATATCCACATCTTATTTTCCATGACATCAAGTATGAGTATGAGATGTAGATTATTTCAAACCCATATCACTAAAATTTTATATACTTATCATCCTTATTAATTAAATAAACATATTAATTCATCTAATGTATTATTCCGAACTGACAAATTATTTTTATACCTCAAATGTGAATCGTGATGTCAAACATGTCCTATAGGTTGAAAATTCTAAATATGATCTCAAGGGATGTCTCTCCCATGGTCTATACCATAGCCAACAACATTATATTTATCTTGAACTATAAAATCGAATATAATTGAAATATATGTATGAATTTTGTCATGAAAATCACACCTAAACCTATCAGTAAAATGTGACATGAATAAAATACCATTAGAGATGCACTAGATAGACAAATGGGAAAATCCATGTGAATTTTCTCAAATCAAGTCACATATGATCTGATAAGTATCACTAGTAACCTATGTGATTAATCTATTTATGTAAATGTGTAAAATAAATATTCATGTTAATCTCACATCACAATCCTTACTCCTATGATGGTTCTTGCCTAGGGATAAAACATGGAACTTATGTTCCAGGAAAATTATTATCACAATTAACGTGTTTAAATTAAAAAACACCAAATAATAATAATGGAAGAATGGAATTCGTTATTTAATAAAGTAATACTTGATATAATCATTGTCCAAAATAAATATCCCAGGATTGGTCTTTAGGGTAAAATTTTAAAAAATGACTCCTTATGAGATATGGTATTAAAAGAAAATAATCATGAATAATTTAAAGTTATTTTTTAGTCCATGTGTGATCAAAGTAAAGGATAAGAATAAGGGATGATTTCATTATTAGGAATACAATGGTATCTTCTTTGGGTACACACCCAACTATATGAGGTCTGAGTGTTCTAAATATATTTTGAGTAAGATAGTTGAAGGGTTTGATGTTAAATTATTTAATAACACTTTAATCCAATGAAATCAGCCCTAGTTCTATGATGTCGTTTTAGATAATCATGGATAAAATTTGTGGTGGTAATGTATGAAATGTGAAAATCAAGAATAAATGGGAATTAATGATATAAATTCATCTTTATTAAGTTAATATTTATATTTGGGATAACCCTTGATGAATCATATGAGGAATATAATGCATTTGGATCCCAATAAGATCATTGGAAATATAGATTAAGGAGTAAGAAACCAAATAGTGTTGAATATTATTGGTCACAATTGATTTCATTCCATGATGGAGATTAATGTTATAAATGTAGCACTCCAATACAAGAATTGGATTACATTCATGAAAGAGTAGCACAATCAAATTGAGAAGAATAATACATGGAAACTTGTTTTGAAGGTGATATAGAAAATTACTAATAGAACCAATTTGGTATTTCAAAACAATATAATTGAGAAAGTTGAATATAATAAGTGTATGGAAAGTCTTTTTCGAATGTTTTTCTAATTTGGGGAATGAATTTAACTTGATTAAAAAATTTCACTTGTTTAAGGGCTGGAAACCATTCATATTTTCTTGACCATTACATCAGAGTGAATGTATAATAAATTTTTTAGTGATATAAAGTCTACCTTCCTGAATAGTGATCTTAGAGAGGATATTTATATCATATAAGTTGAGTTATTTGTACATGATTGCGAAAATATTTATGTTTATGAGTATATAAAGTTACTCTATAGACTAAATAAGTCTCCATGAGACTAGAATTATAAATCTAACAAGTGTTTAAATAGCTTAAACTTCTAGAAAGTTATACTGTAAAATAAACTATATGGTGAGCATTCTAAGTTCAATTCAATAATTATTATTTTCTATGTGGATAATATTATATTTAATGGAGATTAAACTTGATTGTGTGAAAACATTTCTACATATATGAATCAATGACCTAAAATGTATATACATAGTGAGTTAAATTTTCTTTGTGGGATTTATGTTACAGAAGCTAAATATTCATCTTTTATTTATAATAAAATAATTCTGATGAAATTATACAATGTTTTGGAATATATAAAATAAAGGGGTTTTCTAATCCACTCTTTTTGGGTGAAAAATTGTGCAATAGTGATGATGTAATGTCTATAGATAAAATTAAATTTAGATGTTTTATCGACAACAGGCTCTACCTATTGGTTTTCTAGTCACACACAACATTAATAATAACACATTGTGAATGATTTTAATCAAGTAAAAAAGGCATACTTTATGTATGTTATAATACTTTTATAATACATTAAGGGAACACTTGATTATGGGTTAATATGTTATTGATATAGAAAACTTCATCTATACATCTATGTTGTCTGGGCTGGAAATACTAATAACCTCAAATACACTTCCATGGTTACTTTCTTCCTATGAGGGAAATGTGTTCCCTGACATTGTAATAAGAAAACCTTGATGAAAATAAGTAAAATTATGGATGGGGATGTGGTAGTGGATCAAGATATCACATAGATAGTATGCATGTCTTTTTTCATGGAGTATATATAAGTGAATGTGGATCTTCCATTGATAACTCGGCGTGATTAAAAAAATCTATTAACGTTACCATAAACATGATGAAACAACCATGATAATATCACATTTAAATCATGTAAAATTTTATAATGGAGAATGTGGATATCAATTACTTTATAATGAATAATTTTTCAAAAAATTAGAAACTCATTGATAATTATATTTTCTATAGATTCTTTCACTCATTTGAAGTTATTATTAGGGATTACAATGCTTTTAAAAGCATTGAAATTGATTCTTTGTTTGTTTCACCACATTTGTCATTGATTTCTTTTCATAAGGGGTAAAATATAAAAATCCAACTACTAAAATATATGTCTGTGTTAGGGGGTAATGAATTAAAAACTCATGTGTGACTTGATACATTCCTAAGAATAAGAAAAAGGAATGAGTGAAACATGTAAATTCATTAAGGGGGTGTGATTTATTTTTATCCACTTTGTAAATATATGACATTTTAAAGTCCTCCTATAAATTGGTTTTGATCATATTTTAAAAAATAAATAAAAAGTGAGAGTGACATGACATAAATGATCTAGACGTCATCTACATGGGAAAATAAGCTGAGTGTGCCAACATATGCCTACCTTATAATAGGCCATATGTTGTTAACTAGAAATGAGTTTACATATCACACAATATATAGTGCCTCATCCCATGGTACCTATATGAAACACAAGTATCTACAAAAGAAATTATAATAATGAATGTTAAATGACCAAACTATATAAAACCCACATATACACAAGTGTGTACATGATAAATATGTACATGGTATAATAAATTCAATACCACAAGGTATGAGGAAAACATAAAACCAATATCCTGAGTAAAAAATGATATATAATAACCCAGAAATGAATAACTCCTCGATGAAATAACTCAAAATATTAAAACATTATACAACTATCACATCTCTATACTACTCGGCTTCAATAACACAAGTACCATTTCCCCTATGATCATTTCCAAACTATTCTTCGTCTACATAATATATTACTTGTGCAAGTGGAATTTCATTATAGGGGTGAATATATTCATACCCAATTGGATTCCCTAAAAAATAAATATGTAAATAGTTATAGGACATATTGTAACCCATGTCAATTGGGAGGTTCAGTAAAAGGGTCCTAGATATACTTAACATAAAGAGAATTAGGGAGAAGGAGAGAACCCCAATCCCCATAGTCCAACTAAAAAAATTATACATCATGCATAACCGAAGGAATAAAAAGTATCAAATTTTATGATAAAACCACTCCACCTTAGAGTATCTACAGTGGGAAACCAATACCTTGATAAAGTATACATTTTGGTGAATGAAGTATTGAACCCCAATGGAGTACATGCACTACATAAAATAGTATTTTTCAAATAAGGGTGTTTTTAACTCCAATAGAGCATCCTTGCCCAATTTTTGGGGGGTGTTATTGACATTAAATTCATATAGGGTACCCATGAATTGTAAGATCCTTGGGAGTACTAAACCCATTCCAAAATTTAGTGTAATTTCCCCAAATTTGTTTGTGGGAGTTCCAAACTTCTAAAAGTATATAGAGGACTGACACCATGTCATCTAGACATCACATGGGGAGTACCCAATCCATTGTCCCCTCCGATCAACTCATCTAAACCCAATTATCATCCCTAAAAAACTAAAGAACTATATCAATACATATCACAATGAGAATGACCCAAGATAGGAAAAAATATCTTATAATCATGTTTTACTTAGACGGTCTTTGAAAATTGACTATAAGTGTTCCCGATCCTAACATATAGGTATGAAGATATCAAGACATCAAATAATCCTCCAGTACATGACATGTACTATAATTCAAATGGTGTGTAAGCCTGGGGGATAAATGAGTGTGTATTTTCATGTAAATTTATACCTATACATCATATAATGGATTTTCACATGGAAATAGTCCAAAAAAACCATGATAATATTCTGGGGGGGGATCCATGAATTCACTCCCATTTACAATTACATCCTTAAAAGAACATTTGACACATGTTAATGTATATGAGGAGATAACTAATTATAGGTTACACACTTCAAGGACAACACCCAATAGGAATAAAATATTTTTCTAGGGTTTAATACATAAAATGATTTTACACTCTATGGTATTATTTAGTTAAAACCATGATCACACATTCAACTATAATCACCATTTATATTACAAATGAGTATAGATTGTCCTTGGACTTGTGATACAAAATATGTATTTCTCATATTGTGTACAGTGACACTTACAAAAATATATAGAATCTAATATTTATAAATGATGGATTCTTCATTTAAGTTAGACTTCCACCAGGTTTTCATTGTTTTGTTTCTTTTTCTCCTTCCCATTATTCCTCTTACTCTTATATTTTCACTATAATATTATATATTCTCTAATAGGAATATTATTTATTTTCTATCTCTTTATTTACTCTCTTAATTTTTTTACATAATATATAATATATCATTGAATTTTTTAATCTCAAATTGAAATTAGAAGATGAAACTTCCTTTAAAAACCCTTCATCTTCTCCCACTTCTACATTTGAGTTTGGATATATCTAAGTAATCATTCCACCTATTAATTTAATGAACATACTAAATTATTTCAATTAGATAATTCAATCAAGAAAAATATGATATACATTAAACAAATATCAAATTATGGACTCTGGCACAAATCACAGTGTGACTTCATACATTATGGCATGCTCAACCCATTTTCTTTCAACAGTTTCTCAATATATTTCATTCTACAATAGGTGATCAAATTTTTAAGTGTGAAAGGATTTTCTTATTTTCTGTTTTTTATAATTATTATGTAAGGATATCATATATTTTGTTTTCATAATATTTATTTCCACCTCACGGAAACAGTAAGCGTAACTCAGATGAATTCTTGTCCCCTCAAAACACCATCCCAAAATCAACACATCCTAATATATTGTTGTGTGGATAAAAGTTTTTAGTGAGACTCCATAAAATATTATAAAATAGTGAAAACATTCAACCTGATGTTTTGACATCATGGATTGGATTCCATGTTCTAATAGACTAGTTGAAAACATCATTAGATTTCAATTCTGGAATAACAACATGAACGTTTTGGTTATGGTGTATTGCATTCTTCCTCTAAAAATTGTACTTACAACATATAATAAAAACTAATGTAACTCAACATTATATAGATAACCTTATGGTGTGAACAAAACACCGATTACATGATCGGACTCAACCTTTCCATATATGAAGTCTATCTCAATAGGTTATACCTTAGGTAGAGTCCAATATCATTTGACTTAATCACACATCAATTTTTTCACAATGTGATAACACATGTTAAAGTTTTATGTTGTATTATTCCCCATAACCTATTCCTAAATTCAATATATCAACTCCAAACAACTTTAACTCATCTTTAGAATTCTAAATAAACATTAGATTACATGAAACTCTAATTAATATGAGTTTGAATGTGATTTATGTACTTGGAAAAAATATAACACAAAAACCAAATAAACAAAATATCTTCTCAAATATTTCATTCTATATATAAACATCATTGTTCTATGAAGTTATTATTTTGATTATATACTTAAAAAAACCCATATGTCTCAAAAATAACCTAAAACTTACATCAACTCCTAATCTCATCACATTATTTACTATTGGTCTTATAAATCTAACCTATATATATTTTTTGGAAATAACTGAACATAAATCACTCTTCAAAATTAATGAAATTTGAAATAAGTAATCATTAAATTATTCTAACCCTACCTGAATGAAATAAATTTAGTAATATAAATATTGAATAATAATTTCATTACTTCCATACTTACATTCACTTCCTCACAATTTAATTTCATTAAAAATATTCCTTCACTTCATAAAAATATTATTTAAAACAATATATAATAAGTTAATTAATTCATTCTCAAAAATCATTTTATAATAGAGAAAAAATCACACAACTCACACACACACAAAAAATGACTTCAGAGTTTATCTCTTTCAAAAAAAATCTACTTAAATATGAACTCCCTCTTAAAGAAAGTCATATTATGTGAATTAATTTTTTTCACTACCCCATTGAATTAATGAAATATTAATGAGTGATATATTTTTATGGCCATTTTAAAAAAATATCCCATGAATATGTGACTGAGGGGACCGAATCACTATAATATAGCCTTGAGTTGAATGTGTTAAATTCCTATCATCAAACTCTAATTTTTAAATGAATCCATTACTAATGATTTAGTGAACACATATTCTATATTATCCTATGTTGTGAAATCTCGATATTAAATAATTTTTTCTCCACATGATCTTTAATTAAGTGATATATGATATCAAAGAAATTTTACCAAGAATGCTAAACCATATTATTTGATATATTGATATCATTTTTATTTCATAACCAACAAGAAGATAAAACCTTACATCAACCTTGAGATATTCCAAATTAATTTTTTACTACAAAAATTGATTTTTTATTGATTTACAAGAACATAATAAAACTATGTAGTACTTCAGGTTATAGATAATTTATTCATTATGTGCATCACACATCATTCCCCTATAAATAAAATGACATTAATTATAGACTTTTTATCATCAATATTTAAATATTGTTCCATATTTGTATATCTAAATATATCAATACCACTATTACTATTATATTTCAACCTATAATTCCCTTTGAATTTCTTATATCTGAGTATCCTCTTTATAGTGATATGATATGATTTCTTTAGTGATCTGTGAAATCTTAATGAAAGTGTAATAATATAAATGAAATCTATTCATGATTTTTTTATGTAAATTAAAATCCCCATATGTTTTTTGAACATCATTAAATAAACTTTCATACCATTTTAATCATTGTATTTATTTGTTCCCATTGAAATTTGGGAAGATACCTACTTTGGATACAAAATTTTTAAATTCTTTAAAACACTATAGTCATACATCCATTGATTCAAAAAAACATGATCCTTTTCATGGGAAACTTATAATCCCAAGAAATAACACATCCCTAAAATAATGAAAATATCATAAATCATCTTCATCTACCAGGTAAATTCCTCAAAAACACATTATTCATTTATAAAAAAGATGATATCATTTATATTGATGATGAAAATCAACGATACAACTTTATCTTCTTTAATATATAGTTTTTTTCATTATTCTAATTAGTATACTTAAAAAACATCAACCATGAATCAAATTAGAATACCCTAATCTCATTTTTCTATTCTATAAAGTGCCTTATTCAACTAGAAAACCATTCCTTTATATCGTCCATGAAATTATTTGTCAGGTATCTTATTATATATTTACTCTTTTAATCATCCATTGAGGAAGGTTGTATTGAAATAAATTTAAATGATATAATATTTTATTTTATAATGTAATTGAAACAAATATTCTAATAGCCTCAAATATTTCAACTAGTTTGGGATGCATATCAAAATCAATTCCTTCCAATTTTTAATTACCTTTTCATATGTGTCTTGATTTGTTTCTCATTTCCTCTCATTTCACAATAAACATGTTAAAAAACACCCAATTATATCCTATAACTTTTTTCATTGTCTTGTTTACCAACTCTTAATTTCCATTCTTCCTGGTCTAATAAAACTCCTCATACATACCATTATTCTATTCTTGATTCTCTAAATATACCATCACATCCTTTAATTAATCATGATAAAACAACAATGCATAATTTTCTATCCTCAAATATGTACTAATTTAAATTGGTTATACATGATCTCAAATAAAAAGATTTACCTCTAATTTATCTCTAATAATTGGATGAGTTATTCAAGATTTATTTTCATCAATAGAAGTGTCTAATTCACCATCATTAACCTATAATTATATTTATCTCACATCTTATTCTGAATTCTCTTACTACTTATCAAACAATTCTACTTCAACATTTTCATTTATGGAACTTGAATATATATTTTTAACTAAATTGTTTGAAATTTACAACACCTTCTCATTGTCAGTATCAAAAATATTATTTTTATCCATATTGTAGTAATGATATCCTCTTGTATTTTTGAGGATAACCATGGAAAACACCTTCAATTCTAGTTTGTTCAAGATTCAATGGATTCTTTCTTTTCACCTTGATAATACAATGGCTGAAAATAACTTAAATTATTTAAATATAGGTTCTTTTTAAAGTAAATCTCAAATAGTGACATTCCTTAATTGTTTATTCAGAAAAAATGATTTTGAATCTCAACCAATTTACTAATTCCTTGCCTCCAAAATAATCAATATTAATAATTCTCCGCTGATATTGTAAAATACATTTCCATAAAACTTATATTGATTATTTTAATCACACCATTATATTATAAGGTTTATAGTGTAATTAATTCATGATTAATATATTTTATTCAATATTTTCACCGACCATTACACTTTTGTATCCAACACCATTATCTACACATAATATCTTTAAGGAGAATCCATATTTCTTTTATATATATATTTTTTAAATTATTTTAATAATTAAAATCCTTTGAGTTATGTTTCATAAAAATAATAATTGAAATATCATAAAATTAATCAATAAAATAAATAATTTTTTTTCCCTTATTTATTGATTTCTTTCTCACGTGCCAAAAAACAGCTGAACGAATGCACTCTAATGGGTGAGATACTCGAAACTATACTTTATTGTGTGAAGAATTTAAAATATTACAATGTTCTATTTGAAAACACATCCAATATATATCTCTCTAAAATAGTCACATAATGAACATTCATTTCTTTTGAAATATTTGTAAAATTTATTTCAATAATGTTGCTAAATATTGATGCCACAACTGATATTCTTTTTTCAAGACCATGTAGAATGAATTTTCAGCAGCATCAACTAGAAAAAAAAATTCCATGATTTTTTTCCTATAATAAAGAAAAATCCAAATTTAAAACATTTCAAAAAAATTATTATCAAACACCAATTCATTTCTTTTATCATATAATTAATCAATATTGATTAAATTAATTTTTAACCAATCAACATACAATGTGTTCTATGTTTCCATCTCATCCTGCCCAATAATTATTGAATGAAATCCTTTTATTTTTAGTAACACGTCATTAAGAATGGTTGTTGAGCAATATTTTATTTTTTAATTAACTTTAATATGCTTTAATATTCCTATTATATGTGAAGAACATCAAATACCTAGAATCTATAGATATTAATATTAAAATGTTTTAAGTGAAACTTCCATAACTAATTCTATGTCATTTACTTTATATTTATTGTTATAGTAATTTTGAATATTATTATTAATAATTATTTTGGATTTTAAAATGTTTAGACAATTATATGAAAATTTTCCCAGCTAGTCATTTCTTTCACAAGCCTCATCCAATACTTGGAATATGTTCTCATCCTTTAATCCATAATTTTTAGATTTCTTTTGAACATTTATACATTGAGTGAGTTTACTCCCCCTGAACACTATCTCCCATAACCGATGGATACATATTGATTTTGGTAATTAAACTGACATCTTCTTTCCATATCCCCACGGACTCCATAAAACTAGCAATATCCATAGATGCATATTTTTCATTAAATATAACTTTCTATATAGAAAACTAATCCTATTTTTATTTCACATTTTTGGACATTAAACACAGTGTTGAGACCAATGGATGATTATAGAATATGGTTAGAACTGAATTTTTAGTTACCTTAGTGAGGTTACTAAGAATCAGTGAGAGTTTTTATAGATCAAGAGTCGAAAAAGTATCCCTTATATTACAATTTTTTACAAAGGTAAGAAGAATTGGATGAGATGAAGATGATATAGTTTTTATGATAGATATTGTTTTTCTAACACCCTAAGATTCCACAATACACATCTCTTTGAATAATACAATACCGTGAAATGTACGCAACCCCGAGTTCAAGCGCACCATGACCTATCAAACTAGCTATTTAAAAAGCTGTTATGAATAGTAATAACCAAATTTTGAATTATATATATCCCATATAATTTTAACAATCATATTTTGTGTTTCTTAGACATAATATAATGAAAATTTTAATTTTTCAGATAAAAGAAGTATTTTTAAAAAAATGTATTTTTCCCGCCTTTTAATGGAGAACCCTTTATAAATATAATATTTTAATCTTTTATATATTCAATTTGATAAAATCGAATTCTTTTTTAGAATAGGGACAAAAACATTTAGTTTGGACAAATATTTGGTGTTTTTATAATAACATTCATATTTTGATGAATAATGAAAGATAATAAATTTTAATTGAAAACAACTTTTTTAATCAAAATATTTTATAGTTTTATATTATACATTTGAATGGTTTTTAAGTATAATTAGATTATATTTTTATCATTTAATTCAATTTTGTTTGTTGGAAGTAATTACACTTTTAAATTTGACATAAACACCTATCAATCTTTTGATAGTTTTTACTTCTCAAAAACCATCTACCTCGTTTTGACAACGAGAATTAATTTTAAATTAATTAACGAAAATTATATGTTTTTAATTTTTTAAAATAGACATCATTTTTGTATTAGGAACATAAAAATTATCTAATGGTTATTTTTTTGTATTTTTGTGAAAACTATCAATTTTTGATGAATAGTGAAAAAACAGTGTGTTATTGTTTAAAAAAAATTATTTTAAAAAAAATTTATTTAAATTTATTTTATGTTAAAATAGATACATAATACCTATATTATTTCAATTTAATTAATTGGAGTCATTTTATAATAAAATTAGATGTATAAAATTTTATTTAATTTTGTAAGGCCTTTTACCCACCTTCTAGCAACGTTAGCAAATTTGCATAAAATGTAAATTTTCCGATTCTGTGAATTGAATTTCAAAAATCTAAGAGACACGATTGAAATTAGTATGTAAAATTTGGTTATAAAAAAGAAAATAATTTTTGTTGAATAGTGACATTTCAATTTTATTTACCATTGTTAAAACAATATGGTAATTGAAGGTAAAAATGACATTATAATTACCATAACACATGTCCTAATTCTTTTGGATAAGTTTTTTTTGATAAAAATCAACCTTAGAAATAAAATATGATCTTCTTTGATCCACTTGGATTAGATTAGGACATTTATTATTATTCTATTTAAATAATTGTTAAAAGTGTTAAATTCAAATTTTCATATGTAAAACATTTTTCATATATGGTTATGCATAAGATAAATTCGACTATAAATATTCATTATATAGATAAAAATATTTAATAAATAATTGTATTTTATTTATATTATTTAGAGATTAAATAATTAAACTTATTTATGACACAATGATAATGCAGTAATAACCTTATAAATAAATGACTAAAATAATTGATATTATAAATATCCAAATAAATGTAAATTGTGACTTTGGATGCATTACACTAATTTTATAGGTTAATATTAAATGTTAGGGATGATTAAATAAATTTTTTTCTATGTGATAAATTTTTTATGACATTAAAAAAATACAAAATAGTGCCCGAATTGACATAAATATGTTTTAAAAACAAATACTATATAATTAATTGATATAATATTCATAATAATCTATGGTTTGGCCAGAGGAATTTTATAATAATATATACATCATTAATGAACCACATGGGATTCTCCTGGCTTTTTATAGTAAGTTTTTAACCATGTAATATAAAAATACAAGAAGAAGTTTTAAAAGTTAATCTATTTATCTAAGAGTTAAATCTAATATATAAGGTCAATATGTTGACCTAAATATGTCCAAAACCTAGTGGTTGAGAATATTTTGACCCATCCTCACCCTATCCTAGAAATAAATCCATTTGGATCCATTATAAATATAAAATTATTTTATAATAAAATAATAATTCATGTTTTTTCTAAAGTAAACCTCACATCTCTTATAAAAGGGTACTTACCCTTCTCTCAAAATCACACCTCCAAATCCATTTTTCTTGTCCAAACCCTAATAAAATATCCTCACAACTACCCTCAATTCAAACTAGAGGCCTTAATTTGATCGGAAAGCCAACCTAAGGACCCCTTTAAGCACTCGAAGAAGAGGTAATAATTTCACCCTTCCACTTCCTCTGTCTTGTTTTTTTCATATAAAAATAATAAATCCAGTACCTTATACATAATGTTATTTTATTATAAATATGGTACAACCATATTCATTATTATATCCATCCAACAAATAAAAAAGTCACCATACGTGCCTACGTACAACTTACCGTCTCCATGTTGTGGTGTAGTTTGTTATTAGACACTTCATTGTTTGGATGGGTATAAAAATGAATATAATTGATGTAAATAATAAATATAACATATTAATGATTCTTTATATATGATATACCATCCAATTATATATGGTTTTACCATAAATTGAATGATATTGTCGCTCGTTCATACATACAGATTACCATCTCCATGAACGCGATAAGAATCATTCCTCATCCTAACTATTCAAGAAAAATTTACATTTGAATATTTTTAAATAATGCATAAGAACATAATATAATTTTTGATATGAAAAAATACATCATATCCATAACAAGCATGACTTACATAACAAAACATATAAAGGTATACGAATCAGTTAACACCTAAAACAATGATAATACTGAAATATCAGAAACAAATCAATATTCAAAGATCATATATGATACCATATTTATTTATTTGGTTCTTGTATAATTTAATACCAATGATTTCAACATTATATATATGTTTAACCTACCCTATACTAAGGAAATGTACAAGGTAAGGGGTTTTCATCTCACTTCTTATTCTCGTGAGATTAATGACATGTTTCCACTATTTCCTTTTGTGTGGTGTATGTACAACACATGATTGTATTCATTGTGTAATATACATTAATTATGGGTATTTAAATCTTCTTTGTATGATCCTTATTTAATGGGTTGTATTTTTCAAAAGTTACCTAATCATTAAGGGAATCTCTAATTTTGATTTCCACTCATTGGGTTTTACGCAAACTTCATTGATTATTTTACTCCAAGATTATGTGTGAAATAACTATTTATTTATTTATGTAATAATTTACACTCCTCTTTGTGTGGATATACTTTTGATACACATAATCACTCCATTGATAAATTCTCAATTAATCGATTTGAATTTGATAATAGTAATCATAACTCAATTTCCATTTATTGAGTTAGATATCCAAGTCATTGGTGTTGTTTTTACAAGAATATGTGTGAATTTCCTATGATTTATTTACAATGAATATCCAATAATATTGACTGTATTTATATTTTTCACACATAATTATGTCATTGATTGATCCTAATCCTAGGGATACGATCTCTATATGGGATTTCATCTCTATTTATATTTTATTGAGACCTCTTTGTTGTTATGTGCCAGTTAACATTTCTGTGGTGTACATAATGTACTTTGACATAGTATATCATGAATCCCATAATTCTCATGATCTTATAAAGTGTCTATTATTTTTATTCATGCGTCACTCATTTGGTTAGGAAGTCTAACTAAAATATCATTTTAAAAGTATTAATGATTTATTCTTCTAAATATTTCTCACTAATGTCCATGGTTTTATAATGCTGTTAAGAATATATTTATATAGACATGAATGTTTTAAAAAATAAAATTCCTTTTAAAAGTATCAAAGTTGTATGGGACACTTTTATTCAAATTTTTTATAATAGTTTCTTGATAAATAGTGACACTTTTAAATTTTTTCAAGAAAAATGGGATATTTCTATCAAATATTTTACTAATTATTTTAATCTATGTTAATATCCTTCATTATTATTTATTGAGGTTGATTTATTATAATAAAATCTTTCATATTGTATTTAATGATTTATTTATGACTGTGGATGTTATATTTTTATACCATTCATAGTTTTTGTTTAAAATATTGACATTTCATATGATAGTTTTAATATTTATGTTTAGATTATGTTTCAACCTTTTCATATGAGGAATGCATTGGACTTAGTAAGTGTTGGGTGGATCCTGATATATCTCCTTGATGCATCAAAAGGTCTTATAAGAAAAAATAGGTTCTTGGCACAAGGCCTTGACAAAAACCTATTTGTATTCTTGGCATGAGACCTTGATATGTGGTTATGATGTCTAACATTATGCATTCCATAATTATGAAATTATCTATCAATATTATTGTATTTATTAGACTAGTATAATATCCATGTTAAAAATTAAATGGCATTATTTGATTTATCTATTCCATATTATACTGAATTTTAAGTTTAAATGGCTTGTGTTTTAGTCTTATACATTGCCTTAAATTTTTATAATTATTTATGATAGTTTCCTATATATTTTTATCTCTACTAAGAATTTGATCTCACCCCTTTCTTATGGATTCTTTTCCCAGGATGTGAAGAATTATATTATGAGTAACATGCAGGGATAGGCTAAAATATTTGAGTGTGTTCAAAGGGGGAAAAATTTTGTTTTTATTTATCTCATGATGTACTGTAAAAATTATGTATATATCTAGTACTTCCACGACTACTAATATAATCGGGTTTTTGAGAGTTGATCTATTGTGATCATGCCAATGTTATGTAATAATTCACCAAATCTGGTTAACTAGGGTCGGGGTGTTATAGTTGGTGTCATAGAATGTTTATGACAAACCTTGGAAACTTGATTTAGAATAACTCTGATTAGAAAATATTAACCTAAGATAAACATTGGGGATTAGTATAGAATAACATCCAAAATTTTTGGTACTGTAAATATTATATGGGTTTTACAAGAAATAAATCAATTTCTGGATACGAGCAGGTAGAGTCGGCTCTTGAACAAATGTACCTAGCGGTAAAACCCTAAAACACCACTTTGATCGGGACTCAAACGGGTACTGGTTCATGAAAACAGGCCTTATTGCACTCTTGGTTATGAAACACTCGAGGAATATGCTTAGGATAATTCACATTTTATTTACAAACATATTTGAAGTATTTTAATATTAGATGAGAATAAATAACCTTGGTTAATCCTAAGGTGTTTTTGATTGAAAATAAGGTGTCTTGATATTCTCTAAATGATTTTATGAAAACTGTTACTCATAGAATGATTTCTGGTTTTAGTTAATGGATGTATTTCAAGGAAGTCATAATAACATTGAACATGATGTACAAGGTGGGCTCGGTGGTAGAATTGAGAAATTAAATGGAATGTTGATAGGAGTAAAAGATATCATGTTCATGCTGAATCGGTTTTCCAAAAATATGATCAAAATCATATATATTAACCAACTCCCCGACTCAAAAAAGAAGATAAAGTTGGTTAATGATTATAGCTCGAGCAGTGGAGACCACAGAGAAAAGAAATCTCAATTTCCATCATGCAGTAAATGTGGAAGGTGAAACCCATAAAAGTGTCTCAATGGAAAAAATAAATGATTTATGTATAGAAAAGAAGGGTATAAAGTAAATAATTGCTGAGGAAAAATGAAGAGTATTATGGAAGAAAATAAAAATGGTACCAAGAATCCATTTACATTCATTTGCTGTAAATTTAGGGGACCTAGGAATTACCCGAGTCAATTACCTATTCTATACAACAACCACTTAGTCAAGTAAGAACCTATGTGGAAATAAATGGATGGAGAAATATTTAAAAGTATTAGTCCTCTTTGTTGATGGGATTACTTTGGAAGGCATTTCCATTATATGTGTAACCCTGTAGTTTGTTGTGTGAAAATTCTATTTGAGGAAGAAATATCTTTTCTATTGTGGATATAGTTATAAATAACCATTTGGTTTTATATAATCCTTGAATTTGAAGCAATTACAGGTTATTAATTTTTGGGATGAAAATGTGAGGTATGAGATAAATTTTTTGGGTAAATTATGTTATAGTTATTTAAATGAATTTATATCATTTTGGGAATGTTATAAAATATAGTTTTTGAAAAAGGAAAACACACAGACCTTATGAGAACCCATCGTATCAGACAAATATGCATGAATTGAACCCACATCCAATGTGAGACTGGGATTTATCGCCAACCACTGAACTACGTGAAGTCTCTGGTTAGTGTGACTAATTCTTTTTAATTGAATTATTTTACTGATAAATAATAAATTTATTTGGGATATTGTTTATTATCAAATAGATATCCTTATTATAGGAAAATGATTTGCTGATTAAGTAATAAATATTATTTTGGAAGACTTTCTCTCTGTTGGTAACACTATATGGCTAAGGAACATACAATAGAATGGGATTTCATTTTAGGAGTAATAGTGAATTTTTATCTATGTTTTTATTGTGGACTTATAGTGATTAGGGTTATTTATGGAAATGATTAACATGTCATAGAGAATATGTGATTTGGTTAATTAATTTTAAGTATGTGACTTTAAGAGTAGTCTATTTTATTTGGAGATACAATTTAACATGGAATACTACATAATAAAATTCTTCTGAGTTTTGGGTTTCAATAATATTTTGGATTACATTGAAGGATTTTATGGATTAATGTTTATTGAGTGGTATTTATTGAACATTGGGTATAGTTTTTTTAATTTTAGAAATTGAAATTATTATTTCTATCTCAAAAGGAAGATCTTTTTTGGGGATCATATGATCTTTTACTAACAATTTTGGTTTTGGTTCATCTCTAAAGTCAAGGTAAATATACAGTTCATCCTTTTTGGATTATCTGATTCTCTATAAGTTGATACTAGAGCTTCAGGTGTGACCATGTAATCTTGAATACTTATCATTTGGAGTGAAAGATGATTTTGTTTTAGAAATTAGTTAAAGGATGAAACTCTATTTTTCAAGTATTTTTTTTATTATTTTATGAATAATTAATTCTTAATCTTCAGGGAAAGGATCATAGTCCAAAAAATGTGGCATCCTAATACCTTATGTTATTCATGATAGATTTATGGTTTTGAGGTCCTCTATTTTCCATTCAATTGTTTTTGATTGATGACATTAATCACTCCCTATAAATATTTAAATTTTTCCTCCAATTATAATTTCAACCAGTGTTCTCTTTTTCTAAATCCTAATTTGGTGGTGAATTTTTCATTTCAATGTCCCTCTTATTAAGAATAAATTTTATTAACCCTATTTCCGATGTGGGTTTTCCACAAAGTTATTTTCTATTTTTTAACCTTTTATTTCTGAAGAACAATTTCAAATTGTGAGGATTAAATTTATTGAAGAAGGGAATAATGTTACACCACATCATTCTACAATACACTTCTCTTTGAATAATATAATACCATGCAATTTACGCAACACCGAGTTATAGCGCACCGCAACCCATCAAACTATCCATTTAAAAAGTGGTTATGAATAGTAATAACCATATGTTTTATTTTATATATATTCCATATAATTTTAACATTCATCTTTTGTGTTTCATATATATAATATAAGGCCAAATTCAATTTTTTCGAGAAAAGATGAATTTTTGAAAAAATACAATTTTTATGCCTTCTGATGCAAAAACCTTTCTAAATCAATTATTTGACACTTTAATAGATTCAACATGATTAAACTTAAATTCTTCTTAAGAATAAGGACATATAAATTTAGTTTGGAGAAATAACTTATGTTTTTTTGATAACTTTCAAATTTTGTTGAATAGTGAAAGATAATAAATTTTAATTTAAAACAAATTTTTTAATAAAAATAAGGTATAGTGTTAAATTATAATTATGAATGGTTTTGAAGTATAATTAGATTCTATTTTTATCATTTAATTCAATTTTGGTCATTGGAAGTAATATTACTTTTAAATTGGACATAAACACATATTAATGTTTTGATAGTTTTTAGTTCTCAAAAACCAGCATTCTGATTTTGACAACGAGAATTAATTTTAATGTAATTAATGAAACTTATTTGTTTTGAGATTCATAAAATAGAAATAATTTTTGTATTAGGAATATCAAAATTATCTTATGGTGAATTTTTGGTATTTTTCTGAAAACTGTCAATTTTTGATGAATAGTGAAAAATGTAGGTTCCGGGCGCAGCAGAAGCACGTTGGTGGGTTTTCCCAACTTAATTTTTTGTTAAACAATGTTCAATCCGAGATCTGTCACGATATAAAATGCCGAATCTTCAGAATAGAATGAAGAACGAAAAGAAAAGATGAGTCCCAGAACCCATGAGGAGGATCATCATATGTTGATTATAATTAATTTAATTAATGCATAAGAATTACCTCGTTGGAATTCTTTCTTCGTTGATGTGTCTGGTCATGATTCGGTGATCCGTCGCTGCGTCGTAGAATCCAAGTGTAGGATTCCTCTAGTGGTGATCCACACGTGTTTCACGTATCTCCGGACGTCACCGAAGAGATCTCCGGGTGCTAGCGCGGAAGAACCTTCGCTTGCGATGTCCGCCTTTGACCGCCTTGATCCGGTGGAGGATCTTGCTCTAGTAACTTGAGGGCGTTCTTGGTGGAAAGGGAATTCTCTCTTGGCTTGAGAGTATTTCCAAATCCATTGTGCACAACAATGGCTCACAAAAAATATTGGGGTTGCGAGAATATTTATAATCAAGTTTGAGGTTAATAGAGTTATGACAATAAATAAACGTGTTACGCGTTTTATTTATTTCATTAACTCTTATTGAAAACCCCCATGTCGAATTATTAATTCCTTGACATGTGCCCACGCTGATTATAATAAATATCATTTAATAAAACAATATTAAATCCTCAAAATCCCAATTGGAAAAACTACACGGCGTGTAATAATTAATACATGGCGTGTACTTGTTTTCCATAAAACTACACAGCGTGTATATTTAATATACACGGCGTGTACTTTTATTTTCCATTTTTCTCCACCACATTTATTAGACCTTGAGTAATGACTATTTATTTCTTAAATAAATGTAACTGCATTACTCACTAATAAATATATTATTTTATCCACAGTATATTCTCTCAAATAACTAATGTCAAAATAAATGTGATCAGACATCCTTAAATAATTATTAAACCACAGTTGGGAATAATATTTATTTAACTTGTTAAATTAATATTTAACTGAGATACATGGACACACTTAGTGTGTGACCCTCTAGGCCTCTTTCTCAGTGGCATTAGGCTGAGCCTGCCTAAAGTCCAAGGTTAGCTTCTAGCAACACGCCAAGGCACCCATAGAGAAAGAAGTTAACGCCGCAATGACATGTCACCTCCTACGAATGCTTACCGTGTAATATAATCCATTTGTCTCGATATCTCCAATCAAGCGGGTTGCATGCTAGTTCCATCAACCCATGTGCTTGATTATTCTTTCTTTGACTTCCCGGAATTGAACTTTCCCATACCTTACCATGGCCATGGATTTATTTAGGCTATATCAATTCCATCAAAGGGCCTGAGATATCTACTTCCGTTATGGAACGGAAGGGACAAATCCTTTCTCGCATTATCTATTAATGCGGTATTACTCGTGATGCACCCAACGTAACCTACCTCACTACGAACAGTGTGTCTTCATAGTTTTCGTCAATACATCTAAGTGCGCAAGTTGTAATACCCATTAATAATAATCTTAAAGTCTAAGGATCAATACACACATCCGTAGATAGGAACATCCAATGACACTATGAAATGTTGATTTCCTACTGGCGGGTCTTGTTCTCATAATATCCTCCTGGATATTACCAAGGGCGCACACCATGAGAAGGTGCCTCAAAGTTTTATGAGTCCTCACCCCTAATGACCTGTATTATTTGTGTCCCTCAAATAATATCATCCGGCCATAGAACATACATTCAAGAACAGTGTTATGGCACTTTTGGGTTCTCATCATAGCATGGATCCGCTACGACCCTTTAATGCAACAGTTGTCCTTAGGACATTAACACATGACATGTCACGTAGAAGAACAATCAAGATGTGATAAGAATTTTATTTAATGAATAAAGTACAAAGTAGTTGGTTCTAGACCACCAACTCCAACAGACTCCCACTTGGACTAGAGCCAACTGCTAACAACCTTTAACCCGCTAGCTATCACATGATATTCATGCTTATACTGAGATAGGCCTTTAGTCATGGGGTCCGCCATGTTTTCTTCCGTGGACACTCTGCTCACTGCAACTTCACCCCTTTGATAGAAATCCCTCAAGAGGTGATACTTCCGGAGTATGTGCTTTGTCCGTTGATGTGACCTTGGTTCTTTTGCAAGAGCCACCGCTGCAGTATTATCACAATACAATGTAATGGGATCTTTACTGCTAGGCACCACATCATGCTCCTGGAAAAAGTTCCAAATCCAAACAGCTTCTTTGGCTGCATCAGAAGCCGCTATATACTCGGACTCCGCTGTAGAATCGGCGACAACTAGATACTTTGAACTCTTCCAGCTCACAGCTCCTCCATTGAGACAGAAAACATATCCAGATTGCGACATCAGATCATTTTGATCTGTTTGAAAACCGGCATCAGCATACCCTCGGATGACAAGCTCCTCATCTCCTCCATACACCAGGAACATATCCTTAGTTCTTCTCAGATACTTAAGGATAGTCTTAACAGCAGTCCAATGCTGTTCTCCTGGATCTTCTTGATATCTTCCTACCATGCTCAGTGCATAGGCAACATCAAGCCTGGTACATAACATGGAATACATGATGGATCCTATATCCAAAGCGTATGGGATCTTGCTCATCATATATTTCTCATGTTGTGTATGGGGACACATTTTCTTAGAAAGATGTAAGCCATGTGACACTGGAACCAATCCCCTCTTGGATTTTTCCATACTAAATCTCTTTAGTATCTGGTCAATGTATGGACCCTAACTTAGTCCAAGCATCCTCTTGGATCTATCATGAATGATCTTGATCCCTAGAATGTAGGCTGCTTCTCCTAAATCCTTCAGGGAGAAACACTTGTTCAACCAGTCCTTAACTGACTGTAAGGCTGGTACGTCATTTCCAATAAGCAATATGTCATCAACATATACCACTAGGATGACGACCGCATTCCCATTAAACCGCTTATAAACACATGGCTCACATTCGTTCTTAATGAAACCAAATTCCTTTATGGCTTCATCAAATCGAATGTTCCATGACCTGGATGCTTGCTTTAATCCATAAATGAATTTCTGCAACTTGCAAACCCGTTTGGCTTCACCTGGTGTCACAAACCCTTATGGTTGTGTCATATAGACATCTTCCTTAAGATTCCCATTAAGGAATGTTGTTTTGACATCCATCTGCCAAATCTCGTAGTAATGGTAAGCTGCTATGGAAAGTATGATTCTTATGGATTTAAACATGGCAACTGGCGAGAAGGTTTCATCATAGTCAATTCCTTGACACTGTCTGAATCCTTTAGCCACTAGCCTTGCTTTATAGGTGCTAACTTGACCTTCCATGTCTAGCTTTCTTTTGAATACCCAATTTCATCCAACAGGCTTTACATCAACTAGCTCATCGACCAGAACCCAAACTTGGTTCTGATACATGGAATCCATCTCAGAATTCATATCTTCTAGCCATCTTGCAGCTTCTGATCTTTCTACTGCTTCCTTGTAGAAGAGAGGTTCATCATTTTCCAACAATAATGATTCACCATCCTCGGTGACTAGGAAACCAAATCTCTCTGGTTCCCTTACCTCTCTTGAGCTCCTACGCAGTACTTGTGTTTCTAGAACCTCTTCCACAGGGACCTGTGGAACTTGTTCCTGTACCAACTCCTGTGTATCTTGAGCATCAACTTCATCGAAGTCAATCTTGCTCCCACTATCCTTCTTGAGGATGTGCTCCCTCACAAGAAATACGGCTTGTCTGGAGACAGTCACTTTCTTGTCTTGGGGGTTATATAGGTAATATCCTTTTGTTTCCTTGGGATATCCTATAAAGATACACTTCGTTCCCCAGGGTGCTAGTTTGTTTCCTGAGAAGGCCTTAACAAACACCTTGCATCCCCATACATGTGTGTGCTACAAAGTGGGTTTCCTTCCATTCCATAACTCGGATGGAATTCCATTTGCTGCCTTAGTTGGTACTCGGTTTAATGTGTATGATGCAGTTTGTAATGCATATCCCCAAAAGGATAATGGAAGATCCGCATGACTCATCATCGACCTCACCATGTACAATAAGGTGTGGTTCCTCCTTTCACTAACACCATTCCACTGTGGTGTATAAGGATGAGTGAGCTGAGATAGAATCCCAAACTCCCGTAGAAGATCGATGAACTCTTGGTTCAGATATTCTCCACCTCGATCCGATCGAAGCTTCTTTATCTTCTTACCAAGTTGATTCTCTACTTCATTCTTGAATTCCTTAAATTTCTCTAAGGACTCTGACTTGTACCTCATTAAGAAGACATATCCATATCTACTCAAATCATCAGTAAAAGTAATAAAGTAAGAATATCCACCTCTAGCTTCTACAGGAAATGGTCCACACACATCAGTGTGTACCAATCCTAGAAGCTTTGTGGCCCTTTCACCTTTTCCACCAAAAGGCGGCTTGGTCATTTTTCCTTTTAAACAAGCGTGACATCTATCAAGTGGTTTTAGCTTAGTAGAGTCTAAATAGACATCTTGGCAGAGCTTTGTCAAGCACTTCTCATTCACATGACCAAGACGGTGATGCCATAACTGGGCGATGTATGAGTCATGTGAGTTTGTTTCGTTATCGATTGCCAACACTTGGTTTTCGTAATTTAATACATACAAACCATTATTCAAATGTGCCATACCATAACATACGTTGTTCTTATAAAAGAGACAACCCTTATTTCCAAACATGAAAATAAATCCATCCACATCCAAACAAGATACAGAAATTATGTTCTTGGTAACACTAGGCACAAAATAACAGTTTTGTAAAACCAAAATCATGCCAGTTGGCAATGAGAGGTGATAGTCGCCAATAGCCAACGCAGCCAGCCTTGCGCCATTGGCAGATCGAAGATCCACCTCTCCTCTGGCGATCTTTCTAAATCTACTTGGTTCCTGCATTTGAATACAGATGTGATCCCCACAAGCTATATCTAATACCCAATGTGTATAAATAGAAAGATTGCACTCGATAACGAATGCACCTTTAGCGTCCCCACACTTCTAGGTGCAGTTCTTCTTCCAGTGCCCCTGCTTTCCACATGAAAAACACACTGCTTCTCGTTCCTTGCCCTGCCTCTGGATCTTCCCCTTCTTGGAGGGACGGTTCTCAGGGGATTCAGACCGTTTATAAGTCTTTGGCCCCTTTGCCTTGTCCTTCCTTTTCTTGTTCACCATAAGGACCGCGGGTTTGTCATGCCCCATGTCCTTATCTACCTGGCGAATCAAGGTCAGAAGCTCTGATAGACTCTTCTCATTACCGCTCATGTTATAGTTGACAATGAATCTAGAGAAGGTCTTGGGAAATGATAATAGGATGAGATCTGTACGCAACTCATCTGGGAATTTAATCCCTAAGATGTCCAAGCGTTCAATGTAGCCAATAAGCTTGACCACATGAGGCCCAACTGGCACAGACTCTCTAAGCTTCGTGGTAAACAAAGCATTGGAGATCTCATACTTCTCCTGTCTCGCCTTCTCTTGGTAGAGATCTTTAAGGTGAGACATCATTCTATACACATCCATTTTTTCACGTTGCTTCAAGAGCTCATTAGACATGGCCGATAGCATGAAACACTGGACATCTGTGGCATCATCCATGTGTTTCATGTAGAGAGATAATTCCTCATCACTAGCCTCTTTCCCAGGCGCAACTCGAATAGGCTCTTCCACCACATATAATTTCCTTTCATGGCGAAGGACGACGTGTAAACGCCTCTGCCACTCTTGGAAATTGGTTCCGGTGAGAATGTTTTCTTTTTCGAGTATGGTGCGCAATGATATGTTTGAAGTCATTTTCTTGCCGTTTCTACAAATTAAGATGAGCAAAGTTTTAGTACATTATTATAAGAATTGAGACAAATAAATAAATTAATACTTATTAGTCTCCCACTATTTTATCGAAATCCAATAGCCCTCACCATTGACTTCGGAATATTCTATTGCGTGAATATTCTGGTGGAAAGGATCCATATTGCCCTTCGCATTACCCCAACTAGGGTTGGTCAAGCAACTTGAAGGGTTTTAGGTAGGCATTCCAAATGCCAACTGCATTAACTCGCAGTTCCTTGATCCGCTGAGTGGACTCCCCAATCATGAAATCCTTTTTGGATTTCCTCAACCTTTGCCTCTTGGTCACACCAAGTCCTGCTGTGGCAGTCAACCCTTGATGCGAACCAAGTCAAGTCAACCCAAAACCTTGAATTAGAATTCCCAGATAATTGAAAGCACCCCAACTAGGGTTGGTCAAGCACTTTGAACTATGGTTCGATTCTAACCAAGATTATGGAAGGCTGTGCCGACTTAATATTTATTTTGAGGGATTTTATCCTTATACGTAAATTGCCATTTTATTATCTTTGATTACATGCTTGTTAATATTAAGTGGGATATACTTAAGTGATTAACCATGTCTAAGATAATATTTACGTATAAGCCAATTTTATTTTAGTTCCATCTTGCATGCTCGTTTAATTCATTAATTGTGTGATCGTGACAACACACCCACAATAAATAAAACATGCAACTGACAGAAATAAAATAAATGGTATGATCATGAGCTTTTCTATTGGTTAGTTTATCTAGCGGTTGATAAACTAACCCAAGACCTAGGGGAGAAACACCTTGAACCTTTCGGGTTCGTGTTTACAGCTTTCCACCTATCCACCTTTGTATCTCCTTGGATTGGTTTCATCTTGGCTCTTGACTTGAGCCGGCTCCACTAGCTTGGGAGCTCCATCAATTACATATGCATTTATCTCACACGCAGGTGAGGGGGAAAAGGGTGTTTTTACATAAAATAATCCTTGGGCGTGCATGCCCTACATATTAATGAGGAGATGGCTCGTAGGCCAACAAATTTAATTTAAATAAATAAATTAAAAGAAACCATTCACATACAAAGGTCTCGGTCTAGCTCATGATCATCCATACATGCAACGATATTTACGCATAAATAAAACTAGCATTCAATTCTTTAATTGTTCTTGTTTAAGATAAATCACGCTCGAATCAATTAATTATCTTTAATTAATCAATCCTTTTATCTTAAATCCCTTTTCTGAATTTCCTTGAGATTCTCATCCATCATAATTTTAAACAAATAAATTCATTTAAAATTATCCTTGTACACAACTTGTACCTTGGAGGCAACCCGGTGAATTCCCATTTATTACGCAGATGTTAAATTAAACACATATATATAAAACACCTATCACGTGTTGTGCCTCAGCATTACGCCTGCACCATGGTACATGTCTCAAGGGTTTGTATAATATAATAATAAATTTTAATAAATCTGCGTAATTTGGGTGAGTACATGGCGTGTAGTTCCGACTACACGGCGTGTACTTTTTCTTCACCGTCCATCCGAAGTACACGCCCGGGGATAGGGCGTGTTAATGTACTTCAGAAATTTTCGGAGTACACGGCGTGTACAGTGGGACACACGCCGTGTAGTTTCCACGTTACACGGTTTCTAGCCGGGTAGGCTATGTATGGAGTACACGACCCAACCCTAACCCGAAGGGACTACACCCCGTGTTCATTGGACCACACGGCATGTATTCCGGAAACCGTGTGCCACCTGTTTCTGGTCAACACACGGTGTCTTAAATTCTTAGAAAGAATCCAATACATGGATTGATTTGGTGGATCAGTCAATGCATTGAACCTATACTACACGGTGTGTACTTCCGAATACACACCATGTATTCTGGTGTTATACGTACAGAAACATTTGGCTCCTCCGGATGAGTTCCTCTATTTTATTTTAATCAAAATTAAAAGAAAAATCCGTTTCTATGAGGTGAACGAGAAACGAGAGAGGAGGAACAGATCTCGATATTCAGATTTCCAGAACGATTAAACATGAATTGAAATAACTAAATTATTAAATGTGTAAATCACCAACAAAAAACTAAATAATTATAACCAACGATATGACCCGCTCTGATACCACTTGTAGGTTCCGGGCGCAGAGGAAGCGCATTGGTTGGTTTGCCCACCTTAATTTTTCGTTAAACAATGTTCAATCAGAGATCCGTCACGATATAAAACGTCGAATCTTCGAAATAGAACGAAGAACGAAAAGAAAAGATGAGTCCCGGAACCCTTGAGGAGGATCATCATATGTTGATTATAATTAATTTAATTAATGCATAAGAATTACCTCGTTGGAATTATTTCTTCGTTGATGTGTCTGGTCACGATTCGGTGATCCGTCATTGCGTCGTAGAATCCAAGTGTAGGATTCCTCTAGCGGTGATCCACACGTGTGTCACGTATCTCCGGATGTCGCCGAAGAGATCTCCGGGTGCTAGCACGGAAGAACCTTCACTTGCGATGTCTGCCTTCGACCGCCTTGATCCGGTGGAGGATCTTGCTCTCGTAACTTGAGGGCGTTCTTGGTGGAAAGTGAATTCTCTCTTGGCTTGAGAGTATTTCCAAATCCGTTGTGCACAACAATGGCTCACAAAAAATTTTGGGGTTGCGAGGATATTTATAATCAGGTATGAGGTTAATAGAGTTATGACAATAAATAAACGCGTTACGCGTTTTATTTATTTCATTAACACTTATTGAAAACCCCCATGTCGAATTATTAATTCCTTGACATGCTCCCACGCTGATTATAATAAATATCATTTAATAAAACAATATTAAATCCTCAAAATCCCAATTGGAAAAACTACACGGCGTGTAATAATTAATACACGGCGTGTACTTGTTTTCCATAAAACTACACAGCGTGTATATTTAATATACACGGCGTGTACTTTTATTTTCCATTTTTCTCCACCACATTTATTAGACCTTGAGTAATGACTATTTATTTCTTAAATAAATGTTACTGCATTACTCGCTAATAAATATATATTTTTATCCACAGTATATTCTCTCGAATAACTAGTGTCAAAATAAATGCGATCAGTCATCCTTAAATAATTATTAAACCACAGTCGAGAATAATATTTATTTAACTTGTTAAATTAATATTTAACTGAGATACATGGACACACTCAGTGTGTGACCCTCTAGGCCTCTTTCTCAGTGGCATTAGGCTGAGCCTGCCTAAAGTCCAAGGTTAGCATCTAGCAACACGTCAAGGCACCCATAGAGAAAGAAGTTAATGCCTCAATGACGTGTCACCTCCTACGAACGCTTATCGTGTAATATAATCCCTTTGTCTTGATATCTCCAATCAAGCGGGTTGCATGCTAGTGCCATCAACCCATGTGCTTGATTATTCTTTCTTTTACTTCCCGGAATTGAACTTGCCCATACCTTACCATGGACATGGATTTATTTAGGCTATATCAATTCCATCAAAGGGCATGAGATATCTACTTCCGTTATGGAACGGAAGGGACAAATCCTTTCTCACATTATCTATTAATGCAGTATTACTCGTGACGCACCCAACGTATCCTACCTCGCTGCGAATAGTGTGTCGTCACAGTTTTCGTCAATACATCTAAGTGCGCGAGTTGTAATACCCATTAATAATAATCTTAAAGTCTAAGGATCAATACACACGTCCGTAGATAGGAACATCCAATGACACTATGAAATGTGGATTTCCTACTGGCGGGTCTCGTTCTCATAATATCCTCCTGGATATTACCAAGGGTGCACACCATGAGAAGGTGCCTCAAAGTTTTATGAGTCCTCACCCCTAATGACCTGTATTATTTGTGTCCCTAAAATAATATCATCCGGCCATAGAACATACATTCAAGAACAGTGTTATGGCACTTTCAGGTTCTCATCATAGCAGGGATCCGCTACGACCGTTTAATGCAACAGCTGTCCTTAGGACATTATCACATGACATGTCACGCAGAAGAACAATCAAGATGTGTTAAGGATTTTATTTAATGAATAAAGTACAAAGTAGTTGGTTCTAGACCACCAACTCTAACAAAAAACAATGTGTTATTGTTTAAAAACCGACTTTTTATTAAATAATTATTTATTTAAATTTATTTTAAGTAATCATATTTTAATAATACCTATATAATTTAAATTTAATTCAATGGACTCATTTTGTAATAAAATTAAATGTATAAAAGTTTATTGAATTTTTGAACGCCTTTTACCCACCTTCTAAGAACGTTAGCAATTTTGCATAAAATCTAATTTTACCGCTTTTGTGAATTGAATTTCAAAAATTCAAGAGAAAAAATTGACATAAGTAAGTAAAATTTGGTTCAATAAGATGAAAATAATTTATTGTGAATAGTAACTTTTGATTTTTATTTACCATTGTTAAAAGTAAATAGGGTAATTAAAGATTAAATTGATATTATAATTACCCTATAACATGTCCTAGTTCTATTGGATAAGTGTTTTTCGACTAAAATCAACCTTAGTAATAAAATATGATCTTATTTGATCCACTTGGATTAGATTAGGACATTTACAATTATTTTAATTAAAGAATAGTTAAAAGTGTTAAAATAAAATTTTCATATCTCAAACATTTTTCATATATGGTTATACATAAGATAAATTAGATTATAAATATTCATTATAAGGCCAAAAAGATCTAATAAATAATCATTTTTTATTTATAATTTTTAGACATTAAATAGTTAAATTTATTTATGACAAAATGATGACGTAGTAATTACCTTATTAACGAAAGATTAAAATAATTGATTTTATAAATATCCAAATAAATTTAAATTAAGACATTTGAATCATTGCACTAATTTTCTAGGTTAATAGGAAATTTTATGTTTGAATTAATAATTTTTTTTAAGTGATAAAGTTTTTATGACTTTAACGAAAACAAAATACCAAATAGTGTCGAAATTAACATAAATGAGTTATAAAAAAAATACTATATTATTAATCTATATAATATTACTAAATCTCTAAATTTTGGCCAAAGGAATATATAATAATATATATTTCATTAATTAGACACTTCGAGTTAGATTAGATTTTTATAGAAAGTTTATTTACCTTGTAATATAAAAATGCAATAAGACATTGTAAAAGATAAACTATTTAAATATGAGTTAAATATAAAAGATAAGGTTAATATAGTGTCAAAAACTTTTCTAAAACATAGAGGATGAGATGACTTAGACCCATCCCTACCTTAGCCTCAAAAAACATCCATTTGGAGCCATTATGAATTGAAAATGATTTTATAATAAAATAATGTTTCACGCTTTTCATAAAGTGACCCTCACCTCTCTTATAATAGGGTACTTCCCCATCTCTCAAAATACCACCTCCAAATCCATTTGTCTCGGCCTAGACCTTCTCAAATATCTTATTAAATACCCATCAATTTAACCTAGAGTCCTTACATTGATCATAAAGCTAACCTAAGGACCCATTTTGATTAAATTAAAGGAATCACCCGAAGAAGAGGTAATAATTTCACCACATCTTTCAAAGTTATTTTATTCTTACACTTTATATTTATTTGTTGTTTCCATTTCAGAATAATAACTCCATTATTTTATACATACTATGATGTTATTATAAATATGTTACAACCATATACATTATTCTACACATCCTATGAATGATAAAGTCAATATATGTGCATTCATACGGCTTACCGTGTCCACATCGTGGTGTAGTTTGTTATTAAACACTTCATTATTTGGATGTGTATAATAATGATTATAATTTATATGAATAATAAATAAAATATTTTATTGATTCTGTATATGTAATATACCATCCAATTAAATACGATTTTACCATCAATTGAATGATATTGTCGCTCGTGCGTACGTATAGATTACCATCTCCACAAACGCAATAAGATTCAATACCCATCGTAACCATTCAAGAATAATTTTAATTTAATGACATAAAAATAAGGTTTATGAAAATAATATCATTCTGGATATGAATCAAATACATCCTATCCATAAAAAACATGACTTTCCTAACAAACCATATAAATAAAAATGATTCAGTTGAGACCCAAAACAATGATACTACTGAAATATCTTTAACCAAGTAATATTAAAAGAGTATATATGATACATTATTTATGTATTTGGTTATTTTATAATTTAATAAAAATTATTTCACCATTATAAAAGAGGTTAACCTACCCTATACTAAGGAAAATTACAAGGAAAGGGGTTTCATCTCACTTCTTATTCACGTGAGATTCATGCTATATTGCCACTTTGTCATTTTGTGTGGTGTATGTACATCCCCTGATTGTATTAATTTCGTAACATACATTAATTTATGGGTATTTAAATATATTTTGTTTGATCCTTATTTCATGGGGTTGATGTTTCTAAAGTTACCAAATCGGCAAGGGAATCTCTAATTTCGATTTCAACTCATTGGGTTTTACACAAACATCATTGATTATTTTACTCCATGATTAGGTGTGAAATAACTATTTATTTATATATGTAGTAATTTACACTCCCATTTGTGTGGATATACATATGTTACCCATAATCACTCCATTGATAAATTCTCAAGTCATCGATATGAATTTTATAACAGTAATCTTAACTCAATTTCCATTCATTGAGTTAGACATCCAAGTCATTGTTGTTGTTTTTACAATAATATGTGTGAATTTCTTATTATTTATTTACACTCAATATCCAATCATATTTAGTGTATTTATATTTTTTACACATAATTATTTCATTGATTTATCCTTAAGCTAAGGATATAGTCACTATAATGGATTTCATCTCTATTTACATTCTATTGAGTCCTCTTTGTTGTTATCCCCCAATCAATTTTATGTGGTGTACATACTATAATTTGATATATTATATAATGAATCCCTTTATTCTCAAGATAGTATATGTTTTTTATTATTTTTATTCATACATCTCTCATTTTGTTAGAAACTCTAACTAAAATATCATTTAAAATGTTTTAAAAATTTATTCTTCTAAAACATTCCCATTAATTTCCATGTTTCAAAAATGGTGTTATGGATTTATTTATATGGAAAAGAATGTTTTAAAAATTAAAATTACTTTTAAGAGTTTCAATGTTTTATGGGACACTTTTATTCAAAAATCTATTTTTAATAGCTTCATGATAAATAGCGAGGATGTTAAATGCTTTCATGAAAAAGGGGAAATTTCTCTCAACTAGTTTTAATGATTATTTTTATCTATGTAAATATCCATAATAATTCTTTATTGAGGTTGATTTATTATAATACAATCTCTTATATTGTATTGAATGAGTTGTGATTGACTATGGACATGCTATTTTTATCCCAATAACGGTTTTTGGTTAAAAAATTGACATTTGATATGATATTTTTAATATAAAAGTTTAGATTATGTTTCAAACATTTGATATAAGGATTGCATTGGACATAAAAAGTGATGGGTGGAGCCCATTATAGCTCATCGATTCATTGGTAGGACTCATGAGACAAACTACTATCATGGCACAAGGACTTGACAAAATCTTATTTGGTGTCTTGGAACGAGGCCTTGACTATGTTGTTATGATGTCTGACATTATGCATTCCACCATTATGAAATCATCTACTGATATTACATTTGATTATTCCACTAGTATAATGTTCATGTGAATAATTAAATTTAATTATTTGATTTACCTTTATCATATTATGATTAAGTTTAAGTTTAAAAGGCTTGTGTTTTAGTCTTATACATTTACTTAAATGTTTATGATTATTTATGATAGTTTCTGATATATTTTAAACCCTATTGGGCATCTAATCTCACCCCTTTCTTATGTTTTCTTTTCCCAGGATGTGAATAAGTATATTAGGATTAACCTGCAGGGATAGGCCAAAGGATATTTGTATGTTCAAAGGGGTCGTAATATTGTTTTTCTTTATTTCATGATGTACTGTAAAATTTATTTATGTATCTAGTACTTCCAGGGATACTAAACTAATCGGTCTTTAAATACATGATCTCTTATGATCATGCCAATTTTTTGTAATAATGCACTGAATCTGGGTAACTAGGGTCGGGTAATTACATATTTCAATTAAATAATCATGTAAAAACTCACATAAAATAAATTTCATTATGTTTGGTAATGAATGCTCTGTTTTATAGAGGGTTTTTAAAAGAGTATAATGTTATTTAGAAGATGTATGGATATTGTTTGTGTTTGAGAAGATTAGGTCTATAAAATTGTTAATTTCGTTGATATATAAGGATTTATTTTTCATTGGTATGTGTTATAAATTATTTTAATTTTATAAATATATAAATGTTTACTTTATGATTATAAGGGATACTTTACTGACATAAAATTGTTGATCTGTAGAAAATTCTATATGTAAGGGTTTGTCTACATGGTATGTATGGAAAAATATGATGAAAATTAAATATTAAAGGGTTGATCTAAATGTTATATAAGATTTGATCCAATATAATATTAATAAATAAGTGTTGATATAAATGGTATTTAAAGGTTTATCAGTGGTAAAGTAAATAAGTAAGGGTTGATCTTCATGATACACAAGGTTTTATCTAAGGAAAAATAAATATATAAGGTTTAATATAGGTTACTATGATACTTAAGGGACACCAAATGATTCCTTGTGATATATAAAAGTCTTTCATTATTATATTGTGAAATATATGGGTTACTCGATAAAAAGGGTAAATCGAATCATTTCCAAAAACTAAATATGATGAAGTTGAAGTTGTTCCCTCTTGGATTAAACATCCCAAATAGAGATATTGATACCATAATTTTGAGAATATGGATTTTTACATGATGTTTATAATCATGTTATAAGTAAATATAGTGATAAATAAATTCATTCAACAAGATTATTTAATTGAGATACAATCACGTCACATTGAGAAGGTCATGTCACTGTATATGATAAAGTGTAACATGTAGAATGGTGTTCGACCATAAAGTGGTATCAAATTGTAATCATGAATACCTAATGAAAATAAGAGAATGATTAAACCATGAAGAGGTTAATATCATAGAAAATGGATATGCATTTTAAGAAGTAGTTGGAGGAGAACCGGTTGATCACATCACAACTCACAATACCACACAATGATTTATTCCAGTATCCAATATTCAACATTATTGATTATATAACTCATTTAGTGCTTCACGGGAGAACTCCAAATTGAATTATTACATATTATAATTATATTAATGGGTGGATATAATTCTGGGATAGATAAAAAATACCAAAGAAGGATAGAGAGAAGTTGAAGATAAGTTGTAGACCAGTTGAATAATGTTTTGAATTTGAATTTGAATTTAATGTTCAAATTTGAACATTAATAATACTATCTTATTGTATATGATATATGTGATCATGTTTTTAACATTAATTAGTAATATAGAGTTTAATAGAACATAAAATAAGATGTTTTGTGGAAAATCATGCGAGAAAAGAGAATAATATGATAATGATGATGATGAGTACACACTTTATTTTTTTGTTACCACCACACCTATGTGTATGTAGAATAATTTTTAAATAATTCAGAGGTATTATAATATAATAATGTGTAGCATAACTATAAAATTTTGGTATTGAAAAAATCATAGGAAGAAGGATAATACCTACCTCATTGATGTATATGACAACAATACATCTTCTTGAGATAATTTTTATGAGATAAAATTATTGAAATTTTAAAATCATAATTTATTGATATACTCTAACCATTGTGTCCATAATTGTGATTCTAGTAGATTATGTGGAATTACATTTTTTTAAATCATGATAAGTTATAACAGATCATTTTTAAAATTGAACCTTATACATTCCTTTTCATTATTATTTTGTTGGAGAGTTCAACAATGAGATTTACCATTCTATTAAGTGATAGAGGATTATTAAATAGCAATTTTTAAAAAATAAAATTGAATATTTGTTACTAATTCACCCCCACTCTTAGTGAACCTACATCATTCATGGGGAAATAAAAATTGTAATTATAATACTATATGTTTTCTCTGATGATCAATAAATTTGATTTTTGTTGTATCTAAAGTTATTGGACTCAGTTGATATTTAAGATTTTTTTATGTTTTCTGAAAAAATGTCTTCCTTCATGTTTCAGAACATGGACATTGAATTTATATTATGTAAATAGAAAATATTATGTAATTGAGTAGTAAGGGTATTCTCATTTCTGATGGGGAACATTATTATATTTCGAAATATCAGATGTTTCCTTATATTCTTTCACTTAGTCTAGATGTTTTAAAAAATGATACTCGTTTTTTTATACTTTTTTTGAAGGTAATATGTTGCTGATAGTATATATAATGAATATATAGAATTATAGTAATGAAAAAAATGATATTTTTTCATCTCTTACAAAAAAAAACTTTTCTAATACTAAAGGTATTTAGATAACAAAAGGTAATTCATATATGTAAGTAAATATTTATGAATTCAACATGAATGTATAAAAAACAAGCTATAGGATTGTAAATGGATGCATTAAACCCCAATATGAATTATGATGAAACAGTAGACGAATTATTAACTATAGTTAATGAATATATTAATACCATTATAGATTTTATAGGAAAATTGAATATTATATAGTTAATAATAAAATAATATGTATCTTTATTGGAAAATTTGATACAATGGTTCCAGAACTCAAAGATCATGACCCAAGTATAATTTACTTAACTTAATTTCATATCACTATAATTTTTTTCTAAAAATTAGAAGTAAAATACCTTCAATAATATGAATACATATTATAGTAATGTTTTCTTTAAATATTTAATGTAAAATAAGATAAGGAAAGAAATTTATGAATACATTGAAGAATTTTTTGATGAAGAAAAATTTGAAATGTAATTTAATAATTTCTTGTCATTCATATCAAGAGGTATGAGAAGTGGCAGAATAATGTTTCAAGGTAAAATTATACTTAAAATTTTTGAGTGTGAAGTTATTAGATAATTCAAAGAACATTTTACTAAATTATAATAAGATGATGTTTGTGGTAATGAATATGAGAATCCAAGAATTTCCTCAAAGAATAAATCAAAAAAATTGACAAGAAATATTTTTCTACAAAAGTTAAAGGAAATATTTTTCATTAACCAAAAAACCTATCTATTTTTGAATATTAATATAACACCCTCAATCACACACTACTAAATTTGGGTTTAAAACATTAATATTTAAATTTATAGATTTTATTCTAAAAAATATGACCCAATTTTCACCTTCCAAAATTTATAACATAAAATATAAATATTGAATGACATAAAAACCAATGGACCTTTAATGTTTAGTGTTTTAGATAAATATAAAAAACTCTTACATAACAATTCCCATGTCTTTATGTGTGAAATTTACCTACTATACCTAGATTTATTAATTTCATAATAGTTCTACAACATCTACAATAAAATTATTAACACATGAAAAATTTCTAGACATAATTAGTTTTACATCATTATCAATTACCTAGATAAATGGAAATAATGAAGCTTAATATAAAACACTCATTAAGGGTAAATATAATCATTAACACTTGAATTTTATTAGGGAGAATAATATCAGAATAAAGGTATGATTAAACAATCAATCTACATGATCATAACATAAGAGAAGTCATACCCTTATAAACATGGAGAATATATCTTGATACATGGAATGAATATTTTACTTAATACTAGAGTCATATATGTCAATAGTCAAGAGCCTTGAGAAAACAATCTTTGATCAATGTATCCACTAGAAGTCATAAAAAGAATTGAAAAATTATGTAGGTATCAATGAAAATTGATAATAAATAATGGAATCACCAAATTGGATAATTATCATATATATTATAAGTAACCAAAAAATAGTAAACATGTTTATCTCTTATGAGTAACTTATAGTCAGTAACTCTGTCATCTCTTTGGAGTAACATAACATTTTCAAATCTTTTGATTAACATCCAACCATTTAACTTGATGTTAATACCTAATGGATTAGATGGATATCATAGACCAATGTATAACATATTAGAAGAAGATCCTTAAGTATTTGGGTTGACTCACCAATCCCTTTTTAATCAGAAATTCCAAGGTATCGTATCCTGGAATAAATACTAGGATTATTTTATTCCATCATAACTGTTATAACTTCATTAACCCATGAAAAATAAATGGGTTTGAAAAAATTATATTTAAAACATTATAATGAACCATTAAGATAATGTAATTGAAAAATTTTATAAGATAATATCCCCATTTAATTATAGAATTAATTAAAGGATTTTAAAATATATGAAACTATCTATAAAATAAATTGAATACATTTCTTGGAAAATTGGAGAAAATGTCATTTTTAGGTATCATTAAAAACATAAAATAAAAAAATATTGAAAAATAGTATTTATTTGAAAATAAACATGGAAACCTTTTAATTATACATTAATTAAATGATTTATCATCATTGTGGTAAAATCTATTAAATAAATATAATTTACAAGAAAAAATTCATTTAACACTTTTTTAAAAATTTAAAAATTATGTTTTAGAAGACATTGAGAAAAATTATTTTTGAAAAAATTGTAAATAAATTTAATGGTTATGAAAATAAAATTTTTAAAATATTTTATGTATAGTTAATAGCTTTTATAAAACAAATTTTAAGATTATGGGCATGGAAGAAAAATTTAATCGATTAGTGGAAAGTAGTTTTGATTTTATTTGAAAATATTTTATCGATAATTTTTTTTAACAATGAGAAAAAAATAAAATGAATTCATGTAAAACATAAAAATAAAAAAAGTATAAAAGTAGATATGTGGGTCAAGATTTGATAATCATTCAATTTTCCCGAATTAAATCTCAAACATAACTTATCCCGAAAATAATTGCGATTGTAAAATTAAGCATTTACTGCTTTGGTAAATTTCAAATAAAAAGACATTGAAAGAATTAATATAATATATATGAAAATCACATGAAGTATATAAATTAATATATCAAAATTCATTCATGGGGTAGTAATTAACCAAAATAATATCATTTTTCATGACATTATACATGTCTCAAAAGAAAGAGGTTGATATTAATAAAACCCATGAAATGATCATAACTTCTAAATTGATAACTAATCCATGTAGTGATTATTAGAACATATGTAAATCCACCGAATAAAATTGTAAATACAACATAAATTTTTTGAATATAAATTCACACATAATAATGGAATAACAAATTTAATGAGAAGTATTATAACCCAATGAATGGAAATTGAGATAATAAACCCCTTACATTGAGTCTATACATGGCATGGTATTCCTTTAATGATTGTATAATACATATATATCAATTATATAATAGTTTTATAACCTATTAATGGTTTAATAATTTATAATTAAAAAAATTATTCCAGTTATTTCAATTAAGTATTTAATTACTTAATCAGCTAAGTCCATGTCTTATATTTTGGGGATGTTTGGAGCCTAATTTAAAAGATAATTTGATTTGTGACCATGTCCAGAGAGGTCATAGTTTCATAATATCTAGGATAATAATAATGAAATAATTATTATTATTATACGTTAAATAAAATTTTATAATAATCCATAAATGGTTTGTAGTAAAATGAACCATAATGCTTTATGGAGGTGGTAATCAATATACACACATAGAAGACATTACCATTTTCCAATGGAAGGAATGGTTTGAAAATATATGAAATATTAACTTTATTAAACTATAATTATTTCATTAATATCATATATATACATTAAATAAATAATTATAAATATCCATGACAGGTAGTGATGGAAAATGAAACAAATTTCTTCATAGAGGTGGTAGTTCGCATGTACACATGAATAATGTTTTTGTAAGACATTGGATGAAAAATGAGATGAATAAGGTTCCTAAATTAACATAATAAAATATATATATATATATATTGGATATAATGATTTTATTATATTGGAATTTTTAGGATAGAATTTAAGATGTTATAATAATAAGTAAAATTTAAGTGACTGGTAAAGACGATTACCTTCTCTTTGAAGAACCTCCTTTAGATCTATCCAAAAGGAACCTAAGGATTGTAATTTATGAATAAAAAACTTCTAAACTCTATATAAAAATTTTTAAAGAGTTTTTATAGGTTTTTACTTGAGATAATTGGCTTAATAAGTGAGAATAAGAGGGTATAAGTGGTGTCCTTATATAAGATATGAGAGAGGCAACATTGAAATTATTTAAAGTATTAAATTAATATTAATTAATCATCTTTTTAATGTAGATAAAAACTAATATATTTTTATTCAAGGATAGATATAATTATAAATTCTCTCATATAATAAAATTTATACATGTTTAGGTGATGGATTAACTCTTTTCCCTTAGTTTTAACCCATGTTAACTATTTTAATGATAACCTGAATATTAAAGTCTTTTACTATTTAGAGGTAAATAAAGTTACAATAAAACAAAAAGAGACCCAAAATTGAAAAATAGTTAAAATATATGCCATATAAAAATATTTTGGATAAAGTTTAATTTTTTATAAATTTTAAATCATTTAATAAAAAATTATTTAACTTATAATTAAATTAAATTCTTTTTGGAGACTATTGACATAGTTGAATTTACGAAAATATCAACACAATAATTTATTGAAAATATAAACTTTTAAAAATACCTAATACAATATATTTACACAAAAATTCATGAAACACCATGACTCGACAAAAAATTATTACATTTTAAGATTTTTAAAATTATTTACTTTATTTTTATACTCATTGAACATGCACTGCGTCGGCATTTCATAAGAATTTAAATTAACAATTTCATTTTTAAACAAAATTAACATTATATAAAATTATTTAATATTTAAAATAACAATTTATAACAAAATATATTCTCATTTTATCCCTATGAAAAAAATATCATTTTCAATAAAACAAATAGAGTGACATTCGAGAATAATTCTTTACTAAAATAATATTAAGGTCATTATTAATGGAAAATGGAACTATATTTACATGATTTTGAATATTGGATTATTATGGTAAAACTATACTCATAAAATAAAAATAATATATATTTATATAAACTTTTAAATCCTTATAACATTATTTTTAACCTTAATTACCTAATTTACCCTTACCGAGGAGATACATATTTATCATAATTTCTATTCATAATCATAATAAATAATGATTTAATATTTAAAAATGAAACATGAAAATTTGAAATTTAGAATCCATTATATCAAATTTAATCCCTATAAATGGTAAAAATATCTTTTAATATAAACATACAAAAAATGATAAAAAATATAGTTTCCAAAAATATTAATTTTTAATTATAAAAATTTCTTCATACCAAATTTAAGAATAAAAGTAATTAAAATGAAATTAATTTGAAGTATGTCTAATAAAATGTATTTAATGAAATTTTAAAATTAATTCCATAGAAAATGTGACTCTGTAAATACTTCAATAGAAATTATATTTTTCTACAAAATTGGTATTTTTTCCCTATTAAATGAAAAATTAATCTTTTTAGAAATTAATAAAAACTATCCTTAAGATAATTTTCACTTTATGATTTCTATAATTTTATTCATTAATTAAAATATAATTTAAAAAAATTATATAAATTCATTATAATTTCATTGCAAAAATTGTAATAAAAAAATTATTGATGATGACATATTTTTGAAGTATGAAATGATTTTAATGAAAATAGAGTAATTAATTATTTGGAAATAGAAAATACCTTTAAATTATATAAAATACTCATAACCATTTCTTTTTTATAATTTGGTTATTCCTATGAGTACTGTCAATTTTATAACTAATTTATAATGGCCACATTTAAATAAAAACTATTTTTACATTATATTGTAGACCATTTAAAGCTTAGTGTAGTTTGTTAAGAAATATATCAAGTTTATTATAATTTTAAAAAAAAAATTGGGGATTTTCGTTATTTTACCTTAAATAAATTTCATCCATGAAATTTTATCTCAATATTGGTAATTCAAGGGCTTAATTGTTCAAAATCCCTTTGTTAAAAACCCAAATTATAAAAAGGGATAATAAAAATTCATTGGAATGGGTGATTTATAAACATAATTGTTACATAAAATAATACATAAAAACATTCCAAATTAGAGAACATTAGTGGGAACTAAAACTATGGACATAGAGCAAAAGGTAATTTTCAAATAATGATGTCGAGTATTAAATACCATTGAGCACAATAATGTGAATTATCATGAGAATGTAAATGAACATATAAACATAAAAAATTGATCGTTGAAAAGTCTATTAGTCATTAAAAATTATTTTAACAAAAGGAAGTCATTTTTATTTTCAATATTATATATCTAATGTTGATGGATCGATTTACTGTTAAGATAGAGAACATGATAAAATATACTTACTTGAGTTTTTAAAATCAACATACACAATTTCAACATTTGGTTAAATGTTTCAATCTGTTTCCAACTATCCCTCACCCCATATTACAAATAATTGATATCTATGAAAAAATTTCTTTTACATAAATCATTAGAATTACCTACCAATAGATCACAAGATCTATAAAATTATTAAAAGATATTCCTCATGTCATTACTAAAAAATATTTTGAATAGGATAAGATAATACTAAAAATGAATAAACCTTCATATTAATAAATAATACATTTAAGTACAAAATTTCCACAATAACATCCACGATATAAAATTTATCATTCCAAAAATAAATAACCCTATATCACAGTTAACCTCAATATCCTCAGCATTAAAGATGTTTTAACCTAACTGCTTATCTCATAAATTTATGATTTCATCACCAAAAATGTATTTTAATTCTTCCCAAATAATCCTTAATGTTAAATTACATGAAAAACATAAGGGTTACTTGTTTCTAAACTCAACAAATTATATCCCAAAATATCATTAGTCACATTAAAATATTTCACTTAAAACCTCAAAAGGGTTTCTATACATTTTAACTTATCATTGGATTTATACTTATAAACCCATGATTGTATCCATATATCTTATATAAACCTAAAATGAATAACTTTTAATATTAAATGTTATTTAACATATGTTCTGATACAAAATATTATAGCCCTAAACCAAAACTCATATATCTCGTACTAAAAACATTATATTTACATTTATATATTTGATAATGATATATATGACTCAATTTTATCCATCCAAAACTTACATAACAAAATAGAATTATTGGACTATGTACATACCCAATGACCTGTTAGGTTTAGAGTTTTAGGGAAATATGAAAAATTATTACATAATAATACATTATACTTAAGTGATAAATGTACCTACTATATCAAGCTTTAAATATTTCAGAATTAGTCTTCAATATCTCCCATAAAATTAATCACACATGAAACATTTCAAAACATTATTAATTTAACTTCATTTTTTATAACCTAAGAAAATGGAAAATAAAAGAAGGGTGAGATCAAAATCTCATTAAGGGTAACAAAATCATGACCCATTTAATATCATCGGTGAGAATAATAACAGAATAAGCGTATGCTGGAATAATCAAAGTGTTTGAGAATAACATAATAGAATTCATACCCATAAAAACATTGATAAAATATAAGGATACATATAATAAATCCTTAACATAGGACACAATTTATTTAAGTTAAAAATCATGAGATATGTGAACACAATCCTTGATAAAAGGATCCATTAAAACTCATATCAGAAATTGAAAAACTATATTGGTATGTTGCAAAATAAATAATTCATTATGAAATCACTAAACTAAATAATTCCCAAATATCTTAGGATTAACCTATAATTAGTAGACTTTGTCATCTCTTATGAGTAACTTAAATTCAATTAACTTCATTAACTATGTGGAGAAATATTACCTTATCATCGATTAGGAGTAATTATTATCCAATATAATTAAACAATACATTGTATGGCTGTCACAGGCCTAATTATAAAATTTCATTAAAATTCCATTAAGGGTTTGGGATTATTACCCAATCCAATTTTTATAAATATTTTCTAAGTATCGTATCATAAAACAAACACACATGGATTCTTTCATTTCATCAAAATGATCGTAGCATGGTTTACCCAAAAAAAGAATCATATTTCCTAAAAATATATTTAAAACACTATCACAAACCACTCATGTAAAGGAAGTTAATGGAATCATAAGATCATATCCCCATTAAATAAAAGGAATCATTAAATGATATTAAAATAGATTAAAATACCCTTAAAAGAATATATAAATGTTTCTGGGAAATAATGGTCAAATACCCTTTTTTTGGTACCATTAAAAAATAAAATTTTAAAAATATTATAAAATGTATATTCTTTAAAAACAAACAAGTAAAATTTTAATTTTAATATTCTATGAAATTAATGGTCCTGATGTATGGGAAATCCATTCATGTTGTATACAATAAAATAATACATTCCATTATAACATTTATAAAAATTAAAAAATGAATTGTCTATAAAACGCTTAGAAGTAATCCTTTTAAAAAAATTTATAAATAAATTCATAGTTACAGAAATTAATATTTGAAAATATTTATATTATATTTATGAACTTTTATAAAATATTTTTAATGAATATATACATGGATAAATAAGTTAATTCTCAAAAGAGAAAATCAGGTCAGAATCTATTTAAAAATATTTTCTCTATCATATTAATTACCAATGAGAGAAAAATGAAAGGAAATTTTGTTAAATTAAAAAATAACAAAGGTATAAGAATATATATATGTTAGATGAAATTAATATCAAATTATTTCCCTAGAGTATCCTTGAGTATAAAAAAACCAAAAAAGAATTGAGATTGTAACAAAAAGATGTTACCGCTTTGGTAACATTAAAATAAAAAGTCAATGAAAAAATAATATTATATGGCTTGGTAAATAGAATTAAATAAATAAGGTAATAAGTAAAAATTAATTAATGAGGAATTATGAAATCTCTAAAAATAAATCATGGTGCATGACAGTAAAAAAAAATTTAGAATAAGATATTGTGATAAATAAAACCCTTTGAAATATCACATCATTAAAATGATAATTAATCCTTGAATTGATTACATGAACATCTATAAATACATATAAAAAGAACAAATATATTATTTAAAAATTTATATATCAATTCAAAAATAATCATGTTTTAATAAAGTCAATGTTGAATTGTTACAACCTAATGAAATAAAATTTAGTTAAGAAACACCTTACCATGATTCAATACATTCTATGCATATCCATTATCTTATATATTGTAAACATATAATATTTTTTGATTTTTTTAAAAACTATTTAATGGATTTTAATTTTATGATTAAACCATTTCATTCATTTATTCCCATTACATATTTAGTTACATATTCGAGTAAGTCCACGTCAGATGTTTTGAGGACATTCAGTTCATAATTTCAAAACAATTTCATTATAATGAACATAGTGAAAGAGTACATGGTTAAATTATCTACAGAATAATAATAATGAAATAATTATCATTTTTTGAAATTAAATTCAATTATATAACTATACTTGAAAGGTATATATAAAAATATAATCATATCACTTCGTAGAGGTGGTAATCCATAAGTACATATGAGCAATATTTCATTTTCCCAAGGCTGGAAGGGTAAGAAAATAAAGGATATAATATCATTATATAATAATAACGATTTCATGAATATATTATATGCACATTAAATTAGTCATTATAAACATCCATGATAAGCATTAAAAGAAAAAAACACATTGTTTCATAGAGGTGGTAGTCCACACGTACACATGAATGATGTTTTCATTCCCCATAGGATGAAAACAGTGATGGATAGGGTTAAAAAATTAAAATAAAAACATATATGTAATTCAGAGATACTGGTTTTTTATATTTTAATGTTGATGATAAAAGTTAATGATGTATATGAATAATTAAAATGAGAAAACCTAATTAATATGATTACATCATCTTTGAAAAAAATCCTTTGGAACTCCCCTCAGGGGCCATAAGGAATGCTTTTTATGAAAAGAAAAACCTTTAGAATATTTATAAGGGAGTAAATAAGATTATTTTATAGATTTTTATTGATATGGGGAACTCAATATGTGTGAGTAAGAGAGTAGAGGTGGTGTCCCAATATATGTTTGGAGAGGGGCCCATAGAGAATTACATAGAGTATTAAATTAATATAAATTAATTTTTTTAAACAAGTGGATGCAACATAATATAGTAAAATAAATTATGGAGATAAGTCAAAAAAATCTCATATAATAAAAAATTTACATTCTTATGTGATGGTTTATCCATTATCTCTTAGTTTTTCCCCCATTGGAAATTTTTTATTATTTTCATGTTATCAATGTCTTTTACACTTTATGGGTCATGAAATTCTGTATAAGAGGAAAAGTGACCCCTAAGGGTACAATGGTTTAAATTAGAGACCATATCCCACTAAGTTATACAAATATAATAGTTTTATAAATTTTAAATAATTTAATAAATAGTTATATAATATAAAAAAAATTAAATTAGTTTTTGGGACTATTAACATAATTGAATTTAAAAAAAACAAGGAAAACATTTAGTTCCAATATATTGTTTAAAATAATAAATAATATATTATTTAAATTCTAAAGATTCATGTAAAACCATATCTGACCGCCCAAAAAATACTTTTATGTTTTTAAAATTATTTTCTTCATTTTTCTACTACTTTAACAGACACTGTTGCGGTGTTGTGTAAACATTCAAGGTGATTAATACATTACTAAATATTTAAATATAAATTACTATTTTAAAAATTTATTAATATTTCAAATAAGAATTTATATCTAAACATAACCTCCTTTTATCTCTATGAAAAAATATTAGAGATAACAAAATAAATAGAGTGACATTTTAGATTTCTTATTTTTGGAAAATAATATTATGATAATTATCGAAGAAAATTGTCACCAAGTAATCATATATTCAAATTTTAAATTATTTAAATGGAAATAAAGAAATAAGTATGGTGTTAAGTGTATTGTTAAAGCATAATCACATTATTTTTAACCTTGTTTACCCGATTAACATTTATAGAGGATAAAAGTATATATCTTAGTGGTTATTCATATTGACCAAAAATAAATTTAGATTATATAAAAAAAATAGAATCCATTTTATAAAATCTAATACCATAAATGGATTAATTTACTTTCAAAATAAACTTGTAAAACATGATGAAAATGGTTATACAAAAAAAGATATTGTTTAAGTATAAAAATGTTTTTAATAAAAAATTAAACATAACATCAATTATAATGGAATTAATTTGATTAATTATAATCAAAAGTAACTATCTATATTTTAAATATTTTCAAAAAAATTAATACTTTGAAAATACGTGAATGGATGTGACCATTTTCTATAAAATTGGTATTTTTTCTATTCACTGAAATACTAATATTTTAAAAACAATAAAAAAAATTAACCTTAAACTAATTTTAATATTAATACCTAAAAAATTAAATTTATTTACTCAAATAAAATATATAAAATAAAATAAATTAATTATAATGTAAATGGAAAACATAAAATTAAAACCTATTTTTAAGGAAATATTTTTTTATGTGATAATGAAAATACTCAAAATTGAAAAGTTATTTATTATATATTAATAAAGTTAATTAAAATTATATAAAATATTTATACATAATTTCCATAATTTTTTTATTCCTATTTAAATGTAAAATTTAATTACTAGGTAATAATAGTCACATTTAAATAATAATATTATTTTAGTATATCAAAGATCGCTTAAACATCAATAATGTATGATAAGAAAGCTATCGAAAACTTTATTCTTTTAAAATAATTTTTTCTATTTTTAAAATTATGATTGATGTGATGATTAAGAGCTATTTAAGACTTCATGTGATGTTGATGAACATTTTCTTATTGTAAAATCGAATATAGTAGAGGTCACTAGTGTTGAAAGTAGCTAAGTTGAAAGTGAATAATAAATAGATATTGAGTTCATGTTGAAGTGAGAAATAAATGAATGTCTTAAAATATCTCAAAACTAGAAAATGTGAAAAAAAACAAAAATATAATCAATATTCATGAAACAATGATCCTTTTCATAGAGAAAAGGAATCAAAGTTATATAATGAGATTGATAAATTGAACTTGTTTCACGAAAAGGGTAATAATTTGAATCTTTAAAAGAGATATAAGATTAATAAAAATGATAAATATTTTGAAATTATTTTTAAAAATTGTTATATTATCATAATGAGTTTAAAAACATCATATTTAACTTCGAAAATTATAAATAGGAAGTTAGAGAAAAGTCAAAAGAGAGGATTATGGATTGATTTTAAGTTTAAATAAATTATGAAATTTAGATTGTTAAAAAAACAAAAAAGTAATGGTTTTAAATGGTTTTTTAAGTGTTGGTGGAAAGGCTGATTCAATGTCAAAAGAGAATAAACTCAAATTTATAGAGAAAAAAACATGATTCACAAAATTTTGGAAATTCTAGGAATGTAAATTTTAATGTAATAACAAATATATATGGTTATTTAAAAATGAAAATAATAATCCAAGATTGAAGAGTAATGTATTAGGGGTCTATTTTTTAAAAAAATTCCAAATTTTATTTTTAGATGATGTAATTGGAACAAGTGTAACATTTAGTTATCAAGAAATTTTACAAGAAAATTTGTATTTTCTGGCCACTACATAAATTTCGTAGTATTTTGGAACAAACAAAGAATATGTTTCATTAATTATAAATATTTATATGAGACTATATTATTTTTTAGATATTTATTAAGGTGGAGTAAACCCACTCAAATAAGAAATTTTCAAAAGAAATATCAAAATTCTAGACTAAATTTTGAGAACATATTCCGACCATTGGTGAGGTTTGAAGAATATGTGACCAACCAGGTCACTTTGTTTAAGAATGCTTCACTGTTATAAATTATCAATTGAGTATAAATAATAATACTAAAAATATTTAAAAGACGAAATATAATGGAAATGATAATACATTGGATATTACAAACTCTAAAGATGGTGAAAAAACATTCTTACGCATGAATAAGGATAAAAGAGTAATTTTAACTTCAAGAGATAAAAAATGGAAGGATGAAAAAGGATTATTATTTGACTAAAATGATTAAAATGTTTTAAAAATTAATTAGTAAAGAGAATAAATATGAAATATTATTTTGAATGCCATATTTCTAATGTGAGGAAGAATATGATGATTTCTCCCCATCATAAATGGGAGTTTGAGAAGAACTTGTCTGATCATAGAGGGAGTTTTTATCAAAAATGAAGTTGAAAACTATGAAATGGATTATAATTAAGAAATATTAGACTTTACTCGTCAAATAAAAATGAATTATTACATTATCTCATCCATCTCTTTTTATTTTGATATTTTTTGTCAAAGGTGTGTAAAGACAATATAAATACCATATGTTTATCCTTTAATATATTTACACATTCAAAAAAGGGTAGAGTGTTACTGTTGTGGATAAAATAATATATGGATATAATTTTACGATATATCTTTATCTTAGTGGGGGATACATATCTTATTCCGAGCGAACAAATAGTCAGAGGAATTTTTTGATAGGGGAAATTTGTGAGGTCATCAAGTGTTTATGTTTTCATGAGTTGTAAAAAGTTTTATAATGTTTTGAGCTATATAGTTATCATGTTAGTGTTTGTTAATTTTTTTAATGGTTATGCCTTGGTTAAAATAAAAAAGGCATACAAATTTACTAAAGAATGAAAAAGTGTCCAAAAGTCAAAAAGTTGGAATTTTATAACAATATTTTTTATGAAATAGAGTAGGATTTGTTAGAAGGTTATCTAACCAGATACCACCATTGTCAAATCCATTTTTGGAAAAACCATCTAACACCACATTTTCCTCACGATAAGTATGAGTTATTATATGATTTCAATCTTAGAGGTGTTAGAGATAGTTCATCCATTTGGGCATGTGGTTCGAAGAAAGGTGCAAAATGCCATTATGGTTGGCTTGTTTGAGGTAGCGGAGTAACTTACTTTACATATGTTATTCCAAGTATGTTTTCTGATAAAATAAACCTCTATAATGATTCTATACATCTCAATTTCTAAATAGTAGTAATATAAAAAAGTACCATAATAACATCCAATCACTTTTCCATTGTGATCTCTATACACCACTCTTCACCTTGAAGGGCCCAAGTTTCCATTTGACGCACCATCCACATTAATCTTGATCCATTTATGGATGATAGAATTCCATAAAACATATAGGAATACATTTGTTTCCCTATATCTTAATTTAATTCCAAGATAGTGAATAATAATATGTGATGGGGACGAATTATTTTTTCATAGGTTGACAACTGCGGGTATTAGGAATTATTTCAAGAATATGATCTTGGTTATTATCAAGTGTGGTGAATATGTGGCTGTAATCTTTGTTAATGGATGACATGAAATTATTATTCAATTTTCTTAATTAATTCATTGAGTCTTCTCACATAATATTATAATTATTTAATTATTATTCATTTCGAACTATTCTAACTTTAAAAAGTTATTTATTTTCAATGGTTGACAACAAAATCCAAATGGAGATATTGTTTAGAAAATAAGATGTTTAAGAAGTATTGTGATATCTAGAGTCTTTGTAACCATGGGGAGATTTTGGATAACCAAGTTGTGTTTTATGACATCATGAGTTGAAAACAATCCCTTTTATATTTTTTCGATGGGAAGTAGATATGTCAAGAGAAGAAGTGGATATGGTTTTTGTGTTTAATTTTTTTCAATACCTTAATCATGTTCAATCTAATATAAAATAAATATTATTATTTTATTTAATGGTTTTTGTATGACTAGATGTGTTTAAAATAATTCCTGAGTCGTTTAGAAGATGTTTGGAAGATGATTGGTATATATTTGATTAGGCTGGGAAAATTGGTACAGTCATCGACACATAATCGTTACTTTTCAAATACATAGGGTTTATCATAATTGGAAAATTATTATATACACAAGGATCACTCACTCATATATAATGATAACATTAATGACACATAACAGTTTATTTAATTCAAAATAAATATATAAGGGTTTATATAAATGGTATATATGGGTTGATCTAAGATAAATGAAATACTTATTGATATGAGAAAAAAAGGAAATATATAAGGGTTGATCTTTATGGTAAATAAGGGTTGATATGAGTCAGATGAAATATATAATAGTGTATAATCAGAGTATGAAAGTGTTATTCCAAATAAAATCTTATATGGAATGGTTACTTGGTTATATACGTGTTATGGGAGGTTTCTTTGTCATATATAGTTTTATACCTATATTATATAGTGATACCTAAGGGTTACTTGATGAGTAAGGGTAAATATAGATGTTTCAAAAAATAAATATTAATATGTTGAATCTATATGTTTATGGATTAAATATCACAATGAGATATCATGATATAAGATGTTTGAGAATAAGGATTGTGATTTGGAGATGATAATCCCAATACATTGCAAGATACAGATAAATTAATTATTTCATCTAGATTTCATAATTGAGAGATAATCACACCAAATTGTGGAGTCCACACTATAATATAAAATAAAGTGTGACATGGTGTACATTGTTTCACCACAATGTATAGTCTCACACCACAATCATGAATACATTAAGAAAAGAAGACAATATCTCACATCCACTATATCTATTTTGAGTGTGTATTTAATATTATGGATTGTGTATTTCAATTTGTCTATTCAATTTGTTTCAAATAATTTTAGTAGTTTTTATAGAGGTTATTTAGGTTGTTATGTGGTGTGTAGTTTTTTATTTTAGATTGTTTATGTCATGAATAATGAAAATCATGTTGTGATTGGGTAGTCCCCAAGGCCTATAGTTTTTAGATAACATATTGGTCACAACAATGCTTGGTATGAGGGGTACATTGGCACCTAGGTCTATAGTAGTTCATGAATTCAACATTGATCAGAAAAACCTGACCATGGGGGTGATTCCTAATTTATTATTGGTTTTTAAGGGGGTTTTCATGCTACAAAATATTCCTTTAAATTGTCACCATGTTGGATCAAAAGGCAATAACGACCATAGAGAATGTGTCACAACCATGACCTGACGTAGAAAGAATTTTTATTTTGTGAAATTATATATTTTTTAATTTTTTAATTCATTCCCATTTGGGGTCCATTATCCTTTCATTTGTTTTATCTAGCTAAGATATGGTCTCTACAAAACTCCCCCTCCTTTGATCTAGGCTTCGTACCTTTAATTTATAGTGATTATTTCAAGGCAAGGCTCTCCATTCCTTCCATTTATCCATCTATTCTTCGTTATCCTTCCAGTTCATTCCATTAATATATGTTTTAAAAAACCAAATATGAGATTTTATCTATGACTTGGTGTTTTTTTGTTTTTAAAGTGTGCAGGTCATTCCTTATGCCATCCTATACTCATATTATATGATTTTTGTGCCACCTGTTCTCATTGAGGAAGGTTTTTACATATGATTTCCTTTCACTAATATTATATATAGTGCTTGTTTTTCCTAAACACATTTTCTGTAAAATAATTCCATTTTTAGAAACCCGGTTGGTCATGAAAATTTATTGTTAAAAACTATATATTTTTTATGGTACAAAATTGAAATTGTTTTTTAAATTCCTTTTTTAATACTTTTTAAAATATGAATTATTTATGATTTTTTATTGATAAAATCACTATGAGAGTATTGTATACAATTTTTAACTCAAAATTATAACACCTAAACCCCTAAATCTAGGAGCTGCTATATTATTTTAATACATTGAAATTATAGAAAAAATCAAATATATAAGGGTTGATCAGTTTAGCGGTCTTGTAAAATAGATTATATACATTAACATTACATTAGAAATTAAAAAATAAAATACAACATATATAATATTTTTATAACACCATTATTCTCCTATATTAACACTATATATCAATCATAAAAAAACTTTGTGGCATCCTGGGAAAATAAAAAATAAGAAAGGGGTGAGCTCAGATGATCAGTAAGGTTAAACAGTACAGCAAAAGCTTTTATAAATAATCATAAAATGTTAAGGCAAGTATAAAACTAAAACACAATCCTTATAAACATAAACATGAACATAATAAGGAATTAATAAATCAAATAATACCATTTAAACATTCACTGGGATATTTTACTAGCCAAATAATAACTTTTAAAAGCAATAACTAATCTAATAATGAGATAATTCATAGTTCCAGACATCATAACCATACTTTAAAGGCCTCATGCCAAGACAATACATAAACATACCATCAAGTCCTTGTTCCAAGACACTATTCAGTTTCATGAAAACTACTAATTCATCAAGGGGATACAGAGGACCCCTCCCGTCACTCACTAAGTCCAATGTATTCCTCTTATGAAAAGAGTAAAACATATCATTAACATTTGTATTAAAACTAGTATATAAAATGTTAAGACTTTAACCATAAAACATGAATGGTATACAAATAGTACATCCATATTCAAACAAATCATAAATCCTTCAAAATAATCTCAAAGATTATATCATAATAAATCAACCACAAATAAGTATAAAATCCAACAAAGTATTTTGATATAGATGAAAATAAACTAATGAAATCATTAAAAATATCTAAGAGAAATATTACTTTTTTTAACATTTAAAAAGTTATGAAATTATAAAAGAAAACATTTATGTTTAAAAATAACTCTATAAAAATATATCATATTCTTAAAAACATTTAGGTTTCATGATAGCGGAAATACCTGCTCTCACCCTATAAGTTAAAAAACATTATTTCATTAATTTTTCAAAAAGGTCATAAAGTACCTCCTTTGTAAATTGATGGGTAGTTTATTATTAAAATATTTATAAAGATACAAAAAAGGCTAAAAAACTTTAAATAATTTTCGATAGCAATTTGAAATTTATTTTATGAAACACAGATATGGATGGTAAATAGGCCCTAGTAGATACTTAGTTATAAACAACCATGGATAATAATGAGATTGTGAAATTAACCCTAACCAAGTACTTTCCTTTAGTTGGGGGTGAAATAAAATCCTATATAATGGTTAAATAATGTTTTTATATTGTATCAGAACCATATCCATATTTATAATATCATATATGATCCTTTTATATCCTTTTGGTAATAATATTTTTGTATTACCGTTATTTTGGGTGTTAACTACTACATTTTCCCATTCATTTTTTATCATATATAATTCATGTTTTTCTTGCACTGAATGTATTTTCTTAATTTATAGAATGATATTAAGTTCATAATTATTATTTTAAATTATCTATTAAATTTTATAATAATTATTGAAAAGTTAACATCGAGAATGAATCTTATCGTTTTGTGGAGACAGTAGGTCATACGTACACACGAGTGATGATATCATTCATTTAAATGTAAAATGGTATGGAATTGGATGGAATATAAATTATAATGAATAATTATCATGAAATATCCATTATTTAAATCTATTATACTCATTATCATACCCACCAAAATAAATTATAAATGAAAAATAGTTTTCACCAAGGTGTGGAGACTGTAAGCCGTACATACACACACATGGTGATATTATATCTCGTATGATGGGTAAAAGGAATAATATGGTTGTCCCATACTAATAATAAAATCTAAAAATTTATATAAATCTATAGATATTAATTTAGTATGGAAACAACATATTAATATGAGTTTGAAGAAAAAAAGAAATTGATTTGAATTTGTAAAATAATTACATCTTATTCGAGTGTAGCCTTTTGATTTGCAGAAACAGACTCATTAGGTTGGATTTATGCCCCAACTGTGGCCTATAAGATTGATTTAGGAAATAAGGTAGGGTAATTGTTCAGGTTTTGGCCTAGTAAAGTTCTTTAGATGTTTTAATTAGAGATAAGGAAAAGTACCCTTTTATAAGAGAGGTGAGAGGCACATTTATAAGATCTTAAAATATTAATTTATTATAAATTTTATTTTAGTTTTGAATAGATAAAATGTGATTTATAAATATTATAACATGATTATGGCTCTTAATACCCTCAAATAATGAATTTTAGACATGTTTAGGTCATAAATGTAACCTTATCTTTTGGATTTAACCCTAAGTTAAACAGTTCAACACTTACTGTATCTTCTTTTATTTTTACACTATAGGGTTAATATAATTAATTTAAAATTCCAAAAGAACCCCAATTGGATAATTAATGAATTATATTACTTTATCCATGTTATTTGAATGAAAATTATAGTTTAATTACTTTTATATCATTTAATAAAATATTATTTATTTTAAAATATCATTTATGTCAATTTTACTACTATTCAATATTTTCATTATTAAAAATCTAAAACCAACCTGATAACATAGAAACAATACTTAAAATATTTAAATAACATGTGTATGTACTCTATAAAATTAGTTTATTTTATTAATCAAGTAAAATTATATTTATTTTAATATTTTTAATATCATTTATTTGTTATTTCTATTAGTAAAATAATTTATTTATCACTATTGTGTCATCATTAATGGGAATTATTTAATCTCTTAAATGATACATAAATTTGTATAAATCATTTAATAAATTTAAATTTCTATAGACTATTTATAATAGTATGTATCTATTGGTTATATCTATATTAAAATTATTATACTAACACAAAATGAGAGTGACATTTTATCACATTCAATAGTTTTAATAATATTCATGTCATATTCATGGACATGGGTCCATTAAATGATTTAATATAGAAACATATGTTATAAGGGATTAATTTCATCATAAAATATATTTCTAATAGGTGTTATATTAATTTTATAGTATTAGTTATACTTTTAATTAACTGATTTACCCTTAACTGCAGTAGTACAAAAATTACTAAAATTACTATTCATAATACCCAAAAATAAAATAAACCTATTTACATAATTTTAAGATACTAATTAAAAATATGGAATTCATTTTTAAAAATTAAAAACACATAATATGCCGTAATTATTTTAAAATAAATCCAGTTTTTGGAATGAAAAACATGTTTTTAAAAGATAAAACGCTACAAAATATTGAAATTTATTCAAATCAAAATTCATGGTAAAACTAATTACAATGACTGATGTTATATTAACTGGTATAAATATATTCTATTTGAACTTTAAAACCATTAAATAATATAATTTATCCCCATAAATAATTTTCATGAAAAAATTTGTTTTCATTAAAAATTTGGTATATTTTTACTATTTAACAAAACATAAAAATTATCACACTTATATAAAAAAAATACAAAGTAAAATATTATATCCCAATTCTAGATTAAAAGTTTATTTTATTAAATATAATATATAAAATATTCAAAAACTAGATTTTAAATCGATGTGTCACCAAAGGCGGTAAAATAATATTTTTGAAAAATACTTATTTCATCCAAAAAATTGAATCTTTTCTTATATTATGTCTATGAAATACATAATATGAATGTTAAATTTTTATGGAATATATAATATTTAAAATTTAGTTAATATTATTCATAACCACTAATTTAATGGCTACGTTATATATTATATTAAATAATAATATTTTATTAATATATTGTTGCTTGGTAAAACTGGGTCTTGCATGTAACACACGTAAACTAATTATTGTATATACCATAAGATTAACATGGTGTTGGGTAAAAATAAATAAATAAACAAAATGAAATTTATTTACAAATGAAAATATTATAAAGTGTCTGGTTGTTATATTCCCCCCTCCTTAAATAAATAGTGTCCTCTCAATTGAAACTCATGATCGAAATCTAGGGGTTTGATATTTCAAAACAACATTATTGAAATCCCACATAGAAAAAATGATTAAGGAGACCAACGCATTAAAATAAATAAATTGAAGTATGAAGGTCACTAGAGATAACACATACTAGGTCTCCATATAAGAAAACCTGGACATGTTAGAAAATCTAACCATCATGTTGTGATAGAGAGTTATAGAGAGAACATTATGAAGAAAAAAGTTAACAATCACAAAGCTCTAAATATGAAATAATATAATGGATAATTTGATTAATAGGAAAAATTACTAGGATATAATTTTTTTCAATATCCTTTCCCTAGGATGAATTATTAGGCAAGAATTTAATTTATTTTCATCCATTTCATTAGTATAATATAATTCTATAGTTGTGCTTCGAACTAATTTCACTTCATCCCTTAAACCGGGAAATTAATGTTCAAAATGATTTTTTTACAAATGAAGCACTTTTGATAAATCATAAATCCCACAAGTGTTTTTGTAATCCTTTAAATGTTTAATGAATCCAAAAAAAAATTAGCCTAAGGTATCCAATAAATAATACTTTAACTGTGAACAATAACATCCAATGTTCAAGTTACTCCATTCCTACCTCAGGATTTTTCCAACATACTTCTATCAAAATTAACAATCTAAAAAGGCCCCTCAATTAGTAAAATCAATTGTAACTTTAGATTACCCAAACAATGTTATGTAGCTCTTATTGAAACATACCAAACATTATATCACTTGAAAAAAAAATATTCAAAACATTCATAAATACTAATACTTAATGAAGAAGTACTGTAATAAAATCCTTATATATCAAATTATAATTATAACAAGAATATAATAACATAATTATTGAACCTAAATGAAATAATTAGTCCACTTTGACCGTAGTAACAATATATGATTGAACTGGATCTATTTTTTTCTTCTGTGATATATTTCCTTGATGCTTTGAAAAATCATTTTTATAATGTCCCATATCTTTAAAATTACATCATTACACATTTATAGCTCATTTCCCTTACAATCACAAGCCTGGTGAACTCTCTCTCCACACATGTAAAAAACACCCATTCATTTCAGAAAATTACCATGATGTTTATTCCCACAATTATCGCATATGGTAATATCTTTCTTTTCCTTTTCCCCTTTATCCATCTCTTGTTCTATCGTTCTCTTCTTATATTTCGTTACATTAGTGTCATAAGACATAGAGAATTAATTTTCTATCTTGATAAAAAATTATACTATATCTACTTATGATGAGAAATAATTTGAGGCATGTGCCCATCTAATTCATGTATTAACTCATAAATGAATTGGACATTCGTACTTCTTCGGTTATGCATGTAGTTTGTAGCATACTTTTCTAACCGTGGGAAGTTAGTCTCATACTTTTTAACATTCTCATACTCCTTTTTCCTCAGACTCAAAAGTTTCTATTCCATATCTGATCATTGTACTTGAGGAATGTATTTTTCTTAGAAATTTTCTTTAAAATCCCTCCATTCCATATTTTCTACTTCATCCTCATCCTTCGTGTTTTTAATTAATGACAAACATTGACCCACATCTCCTGATATATGATAAAATTTCATCACAAAGTATTCCCTTTTATTACATCCCAAAAAAACAAATATCTTATCTAGAGAACTTATCCATTATTCAGTTATAAAGGGATTTGTAATCCCATTGAGTGTTGGAGGTTGTTATCTCATGATGTAGTATAACATTGTTCATAAAAATTTTGGATAAGGCCTCTCCATATGGTTAAGGTTATTTTTCATAACCTAACATAGTTTTCCCAATATGGTTATATGTTTATCAAAACCAATTACATCTCCTTCTTAAACATCATTATCTTTCGTAGGAGGAAAATACCTTAATATATTATGTGTGTTTATATGATTTCCATTTCATCCACTATGTTCTATTTCTAAACAATGACATACAATAGATAAGATCATTACATAATGTATAATAACAAAACGAGTTAATCACATAACCTAAATTGATAATTTATGTATAACAAAATCATAAACACAGTTTATTTGGGGGAATATTTATGTTTAAATATTTCATAATGTTTTATAAAGAAAATTTGAATTATCCTAAGAATATACCCCATGAGTGTCAAACTAGGTGCATAGTGAGGCCCATTTTCAAGTACCAGGTTACCTCAAGTTAGGCCCGTAACACCTTGTCAGAGTTATTATTCCTACGTACATCTATACTAGAACCACATCCACCTGTAGTATCTAGACAAGGATGTATTTCTAAGAAAATATACATAATTTCTATTTAAACAAAATTCTAGGATTATCTTATATATATATTCTTAAAATCGTTCTTAAGGTTATTATCTCTAATCTGAGCCTTCTAAATCTAATTTCCAAGGTTTTTGATAAATATTCAATTATGCGAACTATGGAACCATAAACCTAAAAGCCTAGATCTGGTTCATTATTTTAATACATTGACATGGTTACAAGGAATCAAATACAGAATAACCAATCAGTTTAGGATTCCTAGAAAATAGATTACAAATATGAACTTTACATTTCAATTTCAAACATAAAATGCAACCTAGATAATCTTTTGATAATTCCAGTATTCTACTAGGTGAACCCAACATATCAATCATAAAAAAATTCTTGGCATCCTAGGAAAATAAAACATAATAAAGGAGTGATCTTAGTTGATTTGTAAGGTAAAAAATATATTATATGCTTTTATAAATAATCATAAACTTTTATGGGGTGTCTAAAATGAACACAAGCCATATACACAAAAAATTCAATATAATATGGAAAGAATAAATCAAATTATTCCAATTAAATGTTCAAATGGATATTCTACTAGTTAAATAATCACATGTAATATCAATAATTAATCTCATAATGAGGGAATGAAAAATATCATACATCATACCATACCATCAAGGCCGAATTCCAAAACCATTGATAACCATACCACCAAGGCCTTGCGCCAAGAAACTATTTTGCCTCATGATACCTACTGATTCATCAAGGGGATATAGAGGGCCTCAACCATCACTTAATAAGGACAATGAAATCCTCTTCTAAAATGGGTAGATGATATCATAAACATTTGTATTAACACTAGTATACGAAATGTTTATAATTTAACCATAAACCAAGTATGGTAACAAAATAGAACATCAAGAGTCAAACATATCATAATTCTTTAAAGATAATAGTTTTGAGTGTATGATAATAAACCAACCTCAACTAATCATTAAATCTTATAAAGGATATTGACATTGATGTAAATAAACTAATTAAGGTGTCAAAACTTTTTGAGAAAAATATCCCTTTTTTAGTTTGAAAATGTTATGAAATTATAAAATAAAACATTTTAAAAAAATAACCTCATAATCTTGAAGTAAAATATTCAAAATGTTGAGAATTCATGAAAATGGAAATATCCACTCATGACGTATAAGATAAAAATCATTCTTTCCTTAATTTTTCAAAAGGCCATAAAGTACCCCAATGGGAAAATATCGAAAAGATTCCTTTCAAAACATTTATAATGAGTCAAAAATGTGTAAAAATGAATTCAAATAATTTTATATAATATTTTGTATTTTTTTAATAAACATGGAATATGTATGTTAAATATTCCCTAGTATATACTTACCTATAAACAACCTCAGATAATTACGAAATTTTGAAAGTGACCTTTACCTTGTACTTTACTTTATTAGAGGTGGTGTTAAAATCTTGTATAATGGTTAAATAATGTTATTAAATTATTCCAAAACCATATCCATTTTTATTATATCATATATGACCCTCTTGTATCCTTTTGGTAAAAATATTTCAGTAATACAATTGTTTCATGTGTTAACTACTTCATTTTCCCATTCCTTTTTTTCCATGTAAGTCATGATTGTTTTGAATATGATGTATTTTATTCATATAAATAATGAAACTATATTCATAATTATTATTCTTACTCATCATATATATTTTATAATCATTATTTTATAGTTAACATGGAGAATGGATCTCATCGCATCGTGGAGGCGGTAGGCCGTACGCACGCATGAGCGAAGATATCATTTACTTGATTATTAAACGGTATGGAATTGGATGGTATATTAAGTATAAAGAATAATTATAAAGATATATTCATTATTTAAATCCATTATATGCATCATTATACCCATTTAAATAAAGTATAAATTAAAATTAGTTTGCACTACAACGTGGAGATGGTAAGCGTTACATACGCATGCATGATGATATTATTTTTCATAAGATGAGTAAAAGGGGTAGTATGGTTGTCGCATAATCATAATAAAATATAATAATGTATATTATAACAGATATATTAATTTATTATATAAAAAATACATAAATATGAATTATTAGATGAAAATAAAATGAATTGTTAAAACAATTACATCTTCTTTGAGTGTCTCATTTTGATTTACACGAAAGGACTCCTTAGGTTGGTTTTATTCCAAAAGTGTGGCCCCTATGATAAATTTAGGGTAGTTGGGAGGATAATTAGGTAGGTTTTTTCATTTAAAAATGACTATAGAGGTGTCAATTAAATATATGGAGAAGTACTCTTTTATAGGAGAGATGAGGGACACTTTTGGAATTTCTTAAAATATTAATTTATTATAAATTTATTATCTGTATCAAATAGATCTGAAGTGATTTATTTAGATTATATGATGGTTATGGTTCAAAATACCCTCATCCAATGAATTATATACTTGTTTAGGACATAAAATTAACCTTACCTTTTGGAATTAACCCTTAGTTAAATAGTTTAACTCTTACCATATCTTCTTCTATTTTTACACTATAGAGTTAATATAGTTACTATAAAATTGAAAAAGAACCTCAATTGGATAACTTATGTCACATTTGACATTATAATTGTTATTTGGCTTAACCCTATATTTTTATGACTTTTATATCATTAAATAAAATAGTTTTTTATTTCAAAATATCATTTATGTCAATTTTAATACTATTCAATATTTACATTTTTAAAAATATAAACCCAACATGATAACTTCAAATAAATACTTCAAATATTTTAATAACATATATAAGTTATATAATAAATTATTTTAATTCATTAATTAAGTAAAATTATATTTACTTTAAAATTTTTAATATAATTTATTTTATATTTATATTAATAAAATAATTTCTGCATCACTATTGTGTCATCAGTTATGGTAATTAATTAATCTAAAAAAATAAAAAAAAAAATTATATGATTTAGTTAATTATTTTATCATTCTATAAAGTATTTATAATCTATGTTGTTATTTTTATCATTATATTAAAATTCTTATACTTATAAAAAATGAGAGTCTGAGATTTTTTCACATTCATTAATTTTAATAATATTCTGTTCATATTCTTGGAAAAGGGTCCAATAATGATTAAAATTAGAAACATAAGTGATAAGGGTTGAATTATATCATCCAATAGAATTTTTATAGGTGTTAGGGTAATTTTATATTATTACTTTTATATTTAATTACCCTACTTACCCTTAACCACGATTATAAAAACATTACTGAAGTTACTCTTCATAATTCCCAAAAATTAAAAAAAAACATATTTAAATTATTTGGACCCAGTGATTAAAAATATAGATTCCACTTTTAAAAAATCAAAACATATAAGTTGATGTAATTAATTTAAAATTATTCCTGTAGTTGGAATGATAAATGGGTTTTTAAAATATTAAACATTGAAAAAGATCGAAATTTTTTCACATCAAAATTCATGGTAAAATAATTTCTAATGACTAAAGTAATATTAACTAGTAAAAAAATATTCTATTTATAATTTAAAAATATTTAATTAAATAATTTATACATATAAATTATTTCGATGAAAAAAGTAATTTTCAATTAAAATTTATTATATTTTTACAATTCGAGAAAACATAAAACACATTTGAAAAAATGTCAAAAATATATTAAAAGTAAATTTTTATATCTAAATTGCATAGAAGAAGTTTATTTTGTTAAATATAATATAAAATTGTTTCAAAAAATAGATTTAAAATGGGTGTTGCCTCAAAAGGTAGAAAAACTATCTATTTTGAAAAATACTTATTTTATCTAAAAAATGAAATCTTTTTTATATATTATCTATAAAATACATAATATGAATATTAAAATTATATGGTATATATAAAATTTAAAATGTGGTTAACACTATTAATAGTCTCTAATTTAATGGCTAGGCTATGTATAGTATTAAATAATAATATTTTATTATTATATTGTTGTTGTATAAAACTGGGCCTTTCCTGTAATGCAAGACAACACATTACTGAGTGTAGTATAAGATTAATATTGTGTTTCATACAAATAAATATCGAATAAAAATTAAATTTATTCACAATTGAAAATATTATATTGTCACGGGGTGTTACAAAAATTACAGTTTAATCGTGTAATAATTTTATGTGAAATGATTAGTTTTTTAAATGGAGTAGTGTTTGGAATTTAATTATTTAGCAATATTGATAAGTATAATTAGTATTTTTTCAGGTTATTCTGTGGTTTTAGTGTTTAGGAAATTCCCAATGTAATTTAATGATGATTTGAAATTGTATATACTTTATATTTTATGTTTGGGTTCAATATTTTTGTTTCTCTTTGTTTCAAATATGTTTTCAAAATGATTTTTTTCATAAATGGTATATGAGAAATATTTTAAAAAAGTGTTTGATTGTTCATATGATATTAGTGTCCCATTTGGTACATTATAAATTAAATTTTCTAAAAAATGCTATAAGATGAAACTATCATGACCCCCTCACTCCAAAGATACCCCTTCTAGGTAGGAAATGAAGAAAAGAAGATAATGACCCTCTGAGTCCCACCACTAGTAGGTCCTGAGTTGGAAAATAGAACAAAGGGTGTAAAAATAACACAATATGGGAGGAATTACCCTTTATAACGAAACACGATTGGGTGAAAGGTTGTGCCAACCAAAAACTAGTCCATGAAATATGTATGAGAAAACCAAAGACCAACTTGCAATTCATGTGTAAATAGAACTAATACAAATAAAAGTATCCAAAGGATGTATCCCAAGGATGTACCCAAAAAACTAGAGTATAAGAACAACAACTATACCAAGGTCCAAGCTAGTAACATCCAAAATAGTTCAAAAAATCCTTCTCAAGACAAGAAAAAATGGTTTATATACATAGGTTGAGAATATAGGTATACTCAGTAGGAAAACCAAAGTTTGTGATGCCTAAGTTGAAGGATCATGCTAATAAACCTAAGAGAAAACAATAGAACCAAACAAAACCTATTACGTAGACTAACCATAACCCCAACCTCACCAAAGAATGATTTCCAAATAATGCAAGCCATGTAATATAATGTAATATAAATAACATCAATGATAGGGTTCCCCACAACACTTTTCGACTAATTATCCATTCTCACACCCAACAGAAGGCATCCTGGTGCTCATACCTCTTTCAAATGTACCACATCACATCCCACCCACACATACCTGTTCCTCACAATAGATACCTACAAAACACACCTGGACCTCAAAACACATCAAATCTTATCTCGTAGACACATGAGGCAACACATTACAAATCACCCTAAATTCACCTAGGAAACCACATCACAACTCATCCCAAAGAAACATTGGATACCACATCTCATCACATCCTTCCCATATATGTTTTTTATGTCAACTCCTAGAAGTGGGAGCATGGAAGAGTGAGTTTCCATCCATCCATCCTCCTATCAATATGTTTAAGAAAGACCCCCCTCCAGTGACTATGTAGGTGTTCGACAGATGATGTTCAACATGGGTGGGTTGTGTATAGAAATCGTAGGGAACATAAAAGTGTTTATTAATATATATATATATATATATATATATATATATATAAAGGTACACAAGACCATCCTATGGGTTTACAAAAAAACACCGACCTAATCATGACATCCCCACTTTTCTGCAACCTCTAAATGAAAAACACCATAAAAGAAAAATACAAGCCACAGTTCATTTTCTGACATTAATTAATATTAAATTGTTTTCTACAATCACCATTACAAACCCTTTTCATTAAAAATTTAGATTAAATCATTATCATATAATAATTCATTTTCATTGTTATTTTACATTTCACCATCCATACCTACTGGGCAACTATCACAACAAAACATATATCAGAGAGCACTATAAAAGTCATTTCTGATGTTAAAGATTCCTGATTATCTTATAAAGGTTTAAAATTCATATAAATTTAATATTAATTATTGATAATCATACAACGATCTCTTGATTCGTGATGAATCATTCTACATGTTATTCATGAATAAATTCTAGGACAACTACACATTCAATTACTACTGTCCTTATTAAAATTCATAATTCCCAAACCATCATATAAATTGAAATAAACCCCTATACACAACCGTGAAAAAAAACACATCACGTCACATTCCCATGGTAAAACATATTTCTATATTTAAGAGGGAATCCCATATTAAATTTGACTTTGTTAATTTGGGGTGTTATCACAGAAACTGTATGATCTTGGGGAATCCATTTATTAGCTAAATATAAATTTTTATCCAACTTTTATATATATGTTTCCAATACAAACCAAAAAAAATCATTCCATAAACCATCTTGTGATAAATAAAGGACCTCCAATGTCCATGACTTTAAGTGGGTAGTTTTCCCATTCAAATCACAATATCAACAATATCAGTAACATAATAAGATCATGTGTCACTTTCCCCAGATCCCCTATAAATTGATTTCCAAACTATTTGATTATCTATATTAATCTAGAACTAACCCTCTCCCCATGTGATTAAAATGTATATACCCATAACACACGATCAACAATTAAGAAAAAATGGAAATACTACCTAGAAGAAGAATGATTGAAACTTCCTTGTATCACCAAAAAAATAGGGGCATGTGTACAACAAGAAATTATTCTGGAAAAAACACCAAAAAATTGAAGCAACAAGTTACTCGAATACTATGGGATGATGGAATCAGTATTTATAATATCCATAGAATGGATAAGGGTAAAATTATGGAAATTATCTCAGATTAGATGGATTAGATTTCGAATGCAGTGTATTTGAAATGGTTTTGAATTTCCATTAGAGGAAGATCTGATCAATAACATGTGTTTTGACCATTTAAAATCCTCTAGACTTTTAGAAAATTAAATATGTGATTGATGGCCCATGAAATAGCTTCAAAACTACTTAAAATATGGTATTAATATCATTTAATGTAAAAGAATACATTCAAAAGGAGGAAACTGGAAAAACAGGAAACACTATTTCAGATGCACCACTAGAGAGACACCACAAGATGAGGGACCACCATATGAGACACTATCATATAGTCACAACTAGATGAGGCGCTTCCCGTAAGACACCTCTAGACGAGGCACTAGCAGATGAGGCACCACCAGAGATCCACCTCTAGTTTGAGGCAACTTCAGATGAGCGAACGCCAGCGAGCAACCACCAAGATAAGCTACCGACAGGATGAGACAATGTCAGTAAGCCACTAGCAGGGTGAGACACCACCAGGATGAAACCTTACCAATGATCCACCAAAAATGAGGAATCATCAAGATGAGACACCACCATCGAGTCACCACCAGGTGGAGACATCACTAGGATGACACAATGTCAGTGATTCACCGCCAGTGATGAACCCCCAGGACAAGACACCTCTAGCGAGCCACGGCTAGGGTAAGACACCTCTTGAAATGAAATTCCCTTGGAAAACTGTAGAACCAGAATTTTAGAAAACTATTCAAAAGACATACAGTAGAACATGTCGCATATCCAAAAACACCCCATATTCCCCAGGACAACTCAAAGAAAGGATTTTCTAGAAAATAATGGACTGTAAGGTCTAGGAAATCACATCAGATACCTCTCAAACTATTATCTCCCTCAAGAATTCAAAACCAACATAAAGGGAAAGAGAGGAAGGATCCAAACAACCACCCCTCGAGATACCTCTCAAGGGTCACATCGTTCTAGAAACAATTACACAAATTAAACACGTTAAATATCAACCTCCAACATCTGGAAATAAATGCTTATTATCATATTTGTTGATATGTGAACCCAAATAACCACAAAATATGCTACAAAAAAAAAAGAAAAATATAACCATAAGAACCAATAAACTGTGAAAAACAAAACATAAGAATTAGTGAATTCCTTCCTCTATGTCAAGATATTATCTACTATGGGTGGAACATACTCACCTACAAGTTTTTAATCACAATTCAGTTAATGAATATCAATTTGGAATCAATTCTTCCCATTTTCACATGTAATGACTTTGTCATACATCACACTAAACACATCAAAAACCAAAGAAAACAACTCTTCTGATAAAATGAATTTAAAAAATCACATTATAATGAAAATTAATGGTAATAAAAAATAAAAATAACTTTATGTATTGGGAATGTTTTTTGTCTCTCACTCCCAAGTATTATCCTCTAGGCCACCATGCCTCCAAAACATACAAACCAAAGAAAAGTTCTATCAATGTTGTAGATTCTCCTAGAGATCCTAGATCTCTACTATCCGCTCCACAAGTATCATGTCATCAATGATATCAAACCCTCACCATTATTAGACATGGGAGAAATATTGATGACACTGCTAAAACTGATATACATGGAATACATCTTGGATCCTCTCTGATCGTAGTGGAAATTCCAACCGATATTCCACCTCTCCAACTCTACCAGCAGCTCGTAAGGTCTAAAAAACCTAGGTGAGTGATTACTCCCCTTCCTGAACCTCATATAACCATGTTTAAGAGAAACCTTCAAGAAAAGTTGGTCTCCTCCCTTGAAATCTTTTGGAAACCTCCTATGATAAACATAAGAATTATTTTGGTATTTTTCTTCTTTTATTCTTTCATGACCAACTGATCCTTATATATTGTGCTCCCCACCACTTCAAAACCAAGAACAACTTCCTCCCCAACCTCAGTCCAACACAATGTGGAATGGATTGGTCATCCATACAAAGCCTAAAAAGGGTCCACACCAATTGATGAGTGATAAAATTTATTATAAGAAAACTCAAAAAGGGTAGGTACTGTTACCTTCATCCTCTAAAGTCCACGATACATGCCCATATCATATCCACTAGCATCTGGATAGTATGTTGTATCTTTATGTCTGTCTGATGGTGGAAGGTAGTGATGAGGCATAAATGGGTGCTAAAATCATGCTGAAATCCCCTCCAAACTCATGAATTAAATTGGGAATCACTCTCCAATATAATGGCCCTAGATAATCCATTAATATACACTATATCATTTATGTACCTCTTATCCAAATAATCCATGATTCCTCACTCCATGATCGCTAATAAGTGGGATGATTTCTTCAATAGATCCATGATCAACTGGAAAGCATCACAACCTCCCTATGATATGGGAACCCTAGGAAAAAATACATCATTCTTTCATCCCATTTACACTCAATAATATGAGAGGGCTTAAATAAACCTCCTAAAACATGATACTCTTCCTTTACCTGCTAGAAACTAGACACTGAGCCACAAAATATGTCATTCGTTGTTTCATCTAGGGCCACCAAAACTAAATCCTCAAGCCACAATACATCTTGGAATCTCATGGATGTATAGACAAAGGTGATATACAAAACTCATGAATTAATCCAATATGTATTACTAATGGAACAAAAAACCTTCCGTGAAACAACATCTGTTTTTAAAAATCCTTAGTCCATACCTCTAGAGCATCACGATGGCTAACACGATCGTGCGTAACCTTTGTCTCTAAGCCCCCCACTGAGACTCATCTACATAATGTATCATAGAATATTGAACTGTCATCTAAAACAAACAGAATCTACCACCATCTATAATTTCATTTATTTATAGAGATAATAAGTACTCTATTTCTCTACAATCATCTATTTTCTTCGAAAAACATCCTTTTGTGACATTATTATCAAATCATCGACCCCAAAAGTCCATTTTCTTGAGGTGTAATGGTTCAGAAAATCAAATTATTGAAGAAACTCCAGCCACCTTCGCTTCTAATGATTCAGATCTCCCTGATAAAAGTCATTCCTCAAACTATTGTGATTCCGGAAGACCACAAGGTGCTCTTAAATGATGTAATATCACCAAAATATTAGCATAAACACAATTAATGATAGATCCATATTAGGGGTTAAATAGTTTCACTCATGAGGGTACAAATTCCTAGTCCAATAACAGATCATTGTCTTCTACTATATCAGGTCACATCGTAATCCTAGATGATACTAATAAAAATACCTCAAAAACACACCCACTTGTGGCAGCTAAGTAAATGGAGTTCTAACCAAATTCTTATTCAGGTAACTGAATATTTCTTTGAATTGATCAGTCGACACAAAATATTTTTGTTTTCTGTTTGATGTTATCAATGGAGCTACAGTTGAAGAGAAATTGGGAAAAAACCTCTGATAATAGCCTACGAGTCGAAGGAAGCTATGAACCTCTAACAGATTCTTGGGTTCCACCAAAGAAACAACAGCCTTGACCTTTTTTGGGTCACCTTACACACCATTTTTAGACATGAAATTTCCAAGGAAATGGACCTCTCATGTTTTAAAAATTACACTTCGACAACATTCCATAGTGATGGTTGTGACGGAGAACCCAAAAAAAATTCTGTGATGTTCGAAATTATCCCCCTCTATCCTTGAGTATATTAGTATGTCATTTATTAAGAAAAATGATTTCCTATTAAATCATGAAACACATAGTTCATAAGACCCATGAACATGACTGGTTCATTTGTAACACTGAAAGGCATGACCCCAAACTCAAAGTTCCTATACCTACTACCAAAGGTATTCTTCTAGATATAGCCATCCTTCACTATTAATTTGTTATACCAGGTCATATGTCATTATTATAAAACTAACTCATTTCTCTCAATAAGCCGAAAAGATTATCTATTCTTAGAAGTGGGTAAGATTTCTTGATTATATAATTATTATACCTCTATAGTCTGTGAACTACCTCAGACAATCATATTTCTTATTTGAGAACAACATTAGAGATCCACACAATGACACACTAGGTTGGATGAAGCCTTTCTAAATATGATCATAAATATGAATCCTCACCTCCCTCAACTTATAGGGTTCCATATGATAATGGATCTATCAAAATTAGAGAAGCATCGGGTTGTAAGTGTGTTAGAAACACAACATCACATTGATGGGGTAGTGTCACAACCTCTATGGGGTAAATTTCATGGAACTCCCCTATGACCTTAGGAACCTATACCATCCCAAAGCCCACTGATTACATTGAAAACCCATCCAGCAAGTAATGAAGGGGTTCCACATGCTGACTTCCCAACAGACAGATCTTCTCACCAATGAAAATTTCTCATTTTCTATCCACATCCATAAAAAAGACTCTCATCCAAAATAATTTGATAAAAGAACATGAAAAATACAACCAATATATTCCAAGTATGTTATAGTATGGTTATATCTCTATAAAGAAAAGATACCCATGGGATTGATATGGCCCATTATCAGTCAACTTCTCCAACATAACTAAAACAAACTGGTTTGTCCTCTGACATGCATAGTCAACACCAAGGGTATAAGAATCATCTCTACATATAATCCTAGAGCATGGGATATAGTGGGTAACATAATGGTATATGAAACTCCAGAATAAAACATATCATAAACAAGAATATATGATAAACTGATCATTATTATGACGATATCATTCCCATCATGTGTTTCTACCTCCGCTTCATGCAACTGACCATGCCTAACTCCTTTCCCTCTCTGCTGATGACCACCTCTACGACCACACTTTGGTTAAGGTTCCTATACTTGAGGAACATCTTGAGGTCAACCTTTACCCAAAAAACCTTCCCTAGCTAGACCACAAACCTTCTTCCCCAGCTGTTGGAATGACCTTTCGAGTAACTAATACTGAGGCTGACGCTGAACATGCCCGCCTCGGAAAAACTGAGCTCAGGTAGCCATGTGGAACTGGTCTGGAAGATTTCTATGAACACCACTAAAGAAACACATTAGAACATATACCACAATAATGGTATGGAAATCATAGGGTCAAAATAGAATATGATGAGGTCGAATCCTAGTTGAACAAAACCTTTAAGGCCTTAGAACCTAAGACATACCACTGAAAACTCTACCCTTTTATGGGCCATGATGGTACCCCTATCATGGAAAAAATCCTCATGAGTGCATATATTCTATAACCTCTTCCTTATTATAATACTCTAGGTATGTTTGAAACATAAATGGTGTAACAACATACTGGATCAAATGACGAAGTGCCTCTTCATGATTCGTCACACATGACTCCTCATCTTCAAAAGGATCAGAAGAAAAATGTAGAAGTTCCATGAACTTGATCCCAAGATCTCACATAGAAAAACTCTTATTATGAAGGGAGAGTAACTCCTACCTCTTCTCAAAATTCATGCTCGACGATAGAAATTCTATCTGATTCTCTTTCAGGAACTCGACCCACAAAATGTTTTCCCCTGCATCTCCCCCAAATATATTGTCCACCTCTGATGTACATCTCCTCGCATTTGAATAAATACCATGGAGAACCAATACTCTATAATGTCCTAGATAAAATTTAAAGATATCTCCAGATCCTCTATCCAAATCTCAGTTTCTATATATGAACTTCTCCCCTCATACTTTTTCTAGTCATGCTACTAGAAAGTTCAAAAAATCTTCTATTATCGATCATAATCCCCAACTAGATCAACCCTATGTCAATGAAGTAGGCTATCTTTCTGAAACTTTACTGCCTGAGCCACACATAGATGATAACCAGGAGCCATAGCTAAAGGAGACACAAGGTTTTCTTAAGCCTGAGTAGTATGTATTTTCATTATGGTATATTTTAATTCACTTTAATCCATTTAATTCATTTTCCCCATTTTGACTTTCCCCAAAAAACCACATTCAAACAACAACACAAGAAATCATGATACATGTACCTTTATTAGGTCTTTACCATGAAACTTGTCCCATCTGACTTGGTCACTAAATAGGTTCATAGCTCATGCACTGGATCATGGGGGGCCCTAAAATCCCATATCCTAGAAGGTATCCCTATCCAATATCACACACCAAGTTCAACTAATACTATGTCCATGCCAACACATGAAATATTCAATATTCATAACTCTAAAATCTATCCTATATCTCAACCATTAGCTTTGTTACCACTCTTTCACAACCCATCCCTCCAATGATAACCCTCTTAGACTGAAAATGAAGTAATGGAGATAATAATTCCCATGTCCCACCTCTAGTAGGCCTCGAGTTTCTTACTAGCACCATGAGTGTAAAGATTTCACAATATGGGAGTAATTACCTTCTATAAGGAAAGAAGATCAAGACAAAGGATGTGGAAACAAAAAACATCTCTAAGAAATATATATGAGAAAACCAAAAACCATCCCACAATGAATGTGTAAATAGAACTGATACAAATAAAAGTCTCCAAAGTAAGTAGCCAGAGACAAAACTAGAGTAGCATCACAACAACTATCCCAAGGTATGACTTATGAACATCCAAAATGGTCCACGTAATCCTTTTGGATTCCTGAAAAATGTTTTATATACATAGGGTGAGCAAACATGTATAAACTGTAGGATAACCAATGTCAATATTAAAAAAGTGGACGGAGCATACTAATGATCACATGAGTAAACAAAAGAACAAAAAAACACATAACATGTAGACTAACCATAATTCGAACCTCAAGAAGGCATGCTCATAAAGTATCGCAAGACAAGTAATATAATTTATTATAAAAAATATTGATGATAGAGTACCCTACAAAAGATTTCCATTGATTAGCCACTGTCACACCCTAATGGAAGACATCATGGAGATCCGATATCTTCTGAATATTCCACATCACATCCCACCCCCACACACCTAGGAATCACAATAAATCCCTACCATACACACTCAGGACTCACAACACATCTGGCACACATAGACCTAGGCCTTAAAATACATCAAATCTCATCCTGAAGATAATAGGTAAAACACATTACAACTCATCCCAAAGAAACCAGGAACACCACAACTCATCCCAATGACACATGGGATGACATATCTCATCACATGTTTTCAGAATAATCTTGGTACTTCATCAACTAAGAGAGGGAGCATAGAAGAGTAGGTGTCCAACCATCCATCCTTCCACTAGGATATTTGTGAAAGGCACCCCCACCTTTTTGACTATGTGGGTGTTAGGCACATAGTGATCAACAGGAGTAGGGCGAATTTAAAAATCATAAGGAAAATAACAATGTTTATAAATATATATATATAAAGGTAGACAATCCCAACCTAAGGTTTTATAAAAAATACCAACCTACTCATGGCTTCCAACATTGTTTCCACCTCTAAATGCGTAACATCATACAAGAAAAACAAAGTCCATAGTTTATTTTCAGTATTTAATTAATATCAAACAATTATATAGATTATAAATTAAAAACACATTTTTAGAAAATGTAGTCTAAATCAATATCATGTAATAATTAAAGTTCATGATTACTAACCATTTCTCCATCCATACCAACTGGTCAACTATCATAGCACAACACATATCAGACCACACAGTAAAAGTTATTTTAGAAGGTGAAGAGCCATGATTATCTTATGTGGCTTCACACTTCATCAACATTTAACACTCATTCATAATATATCATAAATATACCTATATATATAGGGTGAAGCTTTATGCATGTTGTTCATGATGAAATTCCATGAAAATTACCTATACAATCACTATTATACTTATTCCAATTTACCCCACCCAAACTATCATATCAATAGAACTAACCCACTTCAATGAACTATCCCCACAACCACATCACAACACATAACTAGGGTAAAACTTATTTTCAGATTTGACATGGAATCCCTTATTCAATTTCACTTGGTTAATTCAGAATGTTATCTCAGAACCAGTATGATTTTGGTGAATCCATTTAATAGTCAAATATATGTGGTTATCCAATTTTTATATATATGCATTCAACAGAAACCAAAAAAATAATTATTCCACAAACCTTCTAGTTCAAAATCAAGGACCGCAAACAACCATGATTTTTAGTGGGTAGTTAACCCATATAAATCACAATATCAACAATATGAATAACATAGTAAGATCACATGTCACTTTCTCTAACCCACCATTTATATTGATTTTAAACCCATTTTATTATCTTAATAAATTTGGAATCAACCATATTCCCACAAGATGGAAAATTATATACCAATACCAGATTATTAAAAATTAATAAAGATGAAGAAAATTCTACCTAGAAGAATATAGATCGACACTTCCTGGTTTCACCAAAAATAGGGGTGTGGGTACAATAGGAAATTCGCTGAGGAAAAACACCAATAAAATATGACAACAAGTTACTAAAATACTATGGGAAGAAGTATTTTCTATGTTTGGAAACCATATAAAGTATAAGGAAATAATGCAGAGAATACCCCCTGACTTAAAAGGATTAGATTCGGAGCATAGGTGATTTGAAACAGTTTTGAATTTCCATTAAAGGTGAATCTAGCAAAGATTGCACGTTTTGACAATTTAAAAGCCCAAAAACTTTTAGTAAACTAAATATATGATTGATAGCCCTTGAAATGACTTCCAAACCTCTTCAATTTGGAATTAAACTATTTTTAGATTAAAGAAGCACATCAAAAGGGAAAAAATTGAAACACAAGAAGCACTGTTCACGAGGTACCACCAGCAAAACACTTCCAGACGAGGAACCACTATATGAGGCATCTCTAGGAAGGCATCATTAGATGTGGAACTATCAGTGAGACACTAAAAAATAAGGAACCACTAGAAAGCCACTGCCAGGGTGATGAATTTCCAGATGAGGCATCGTCAGATGAGCGACCTCTAGTGAACCACTGCCCGGATGAGCTTCAATAATGATGAGAATCCACAAATGTACCACCTCTATGGCGAGTCCTCACTAGGAAGAGACACTATAAGTGAGCCCCCACCAACAAGGCACCATTAGGATGAGACATTTCTAGCAAGCCATTTCTATGGTGAGACACTACCAAGATGACACACCACTAGTAAGACAATGCCAATGAGGCCACACCTTGATGAGACACCGCCAGTGAGCCACCACTAGGGTGAGACACCTACAGACATGAAATACCATTAGAAAACTGGAAAACCAAAATTTTATAAAACTATTCGAATGAAATACCATTGGAATATATAACATGTACCAAAAATAGCCTAGATTCCCCAAGACACCTTAGTCACTAGATTTTCCACAATGTAATGGACTGGAACATTTGAGCCATCACAGAAACCATGTACATGTTATTTGTTCTTTCAGTTAGATATGTTTACATGTATTATAAAATTAATTGGATTCTTTTCATTTTTTATTCCATTTAAAAAGGAATGTTTTTCAAAATTGGGATTTTACTACAGGGATGTGTATTATTATTATTGTAATAAATTTCATTGTGTTATATAAAATCTACATGATTGGTGAAAAGATATAAATTTCTATACCCTTATTAGTTAATTCCTAGTAACCTTATGTTCTTAGGTTGGTAAATGGTATAATTACCACTAGGATTTTAGATATTCCCACATAACATTGGATTACACCACACAAACTATACACTTCCACTTCTAAAATCCAAATTATAATGTATTATTTGGAATTTAAATTTTTCTCTACAAACCCCTATTCATATATAAATATATTTTAGGGTGGATGATGTCTTCCTTAATGGAAATACAATAATAATACATTACTGATTTGATCTTAATAAATTATTTGGATCTTAGGGAACATTTACTATGGCTACATTGAGATTTTCCCCTGAATGTGGAGTATTTTACCTAGATTCATTATTATCAGTGCCTTGTTAGTTATTTTTCATAATTATTTTTATTCACATTATTTTCATAACATATATTGTTCTACCATTTCTTTTATTTGGTTTATACAATTAAAATCAATTTTTTTAATATTTATTTTAGGTTTTTTACTTTAGAATTTCTATTTAACTTGTTCATATACATTTTTTATACTTACCATGTTTATTTTAATTACATTTTAGATCTCAATATGGTGTATTTAGAAGTGTTTAAAATGGATTCTTTGAAATAGGTTTTAAAATATAATTTTAACGGTAAAAAAAATATTGTATCCAATAATCATTTATTTTTTTAAAAAGGAGGTTGAGAATTGGTAATGATTTGTTTCACCTAAAATGTTCATAATATTACCATTAAGTGGTGTATTTTAAAACAAGAATTCATGGAATGTTTGGTAAGAAACAAATCCAAGGCCTATTTGGTGATATAATACTAGTTATTTTAGGATCACAACATACCTATACCACTTGATTTTGGTAGACTCAATACTTTTTTTAGGTTTAGGTTCTTGTTTTCATGAATATCCATATATTAGACCACTTTTATTTTGTTTTCTTATAGAGTGGATCAGGAATTGAATTTCGATTGTGAACTTAGGGTCACATAGAGGTTTTTCGTTGGAATTTTTGGTTTTATTTAGTTATTTTTAACAAGGAAGTATCGAATATGTCAATAATAATTGTATTGTGATATATATTCGATTATGTGATACTTTTGTTTAGTTGGAAATTTATTCATTGTTATGCCTTATTTTTTTAATTTTTTTTCAAATTTTTGATATAGGTTAGAATGGAGTTATAATATATAGACACAAAATTTCTGGGTTTTGGTATAATTATGTTATGTGTTTCATATTATTTTTCTGGAGAATTATTTCCCATTGACTGTATTTTGATTCCCTAACACTAGTTTCTATCTCATGGTGATTAGGAATTACCTTAATTAAATTTGACGAGATATATGGAATGATTGAATGAGGGGTAAATTAGGTTGGTTATGGAAAAAATGGTATCAAAGTTCTCTTTGTTATTTGGAGAGTAACGGTAGATTAGAGATAATAATTCCAGAACTTGATAGGTAAGAGAAGAAATAGTATAGATAACTATTTTCCCTTAAGATCCTTAATTTATCATTGGATGTAAAGTTGTGAGGCATATATTTTTAGTATTATTTATTAATTTTTGTAATGTTTTCATCTAGATTAATTGTATTTTGTGGTTTTCATGTCTATTTGTGAAAATTTGATTTTAACAAAGGGATCTTGGTGAGATAACATAGTCTGAAAAACTATGTGTATCCCATTTTTATTGTTCTACATTAATATCAGTGGAAACTATATGATTTGTGAATTATCCACCAAAGATTATTGTCAGATCATGCATGATAACTAAAACCACTTAAGGAAGTTTTTTGTTGTGTGATATTAATTGATATATTTATTTATGCATGGAGATGGAAATATTTTTTTAAAGGAGAGAGGTCATGGTCTAGAAAATTTATAGAGGTGTTTTATGATGTGAAATTTTTATTAAAATCCAAAAAGGGTAATTTTGGAATTAAAAAAGAGGCTTTTAAAAATTGAACTAATATAATTTTTTCTCATTGAAATTTTATTACTTTTTTTAATAAATAACTTATGATGTTTTAGAATAATTTTCATCTGGGATTTTATAAATTCAAAACTAAAAAGTATATGAATTTAATAGATTAATTTTAAACATTATTCCATGTTTTTCATATGTTGAGTAGTTTTTTTATTATTGTTTTATGTTTTTATATTGAGGCTTATTTATGGTTGGGAGTACTTTGACTTTGGGATTTTTATTAATGGTTTATTTTTCTTCCTTTAACATCAATTGTATCTATCCTAGAATAGTTCTGATTGATTATAGGATTTATGTGGTAGTGAGTATTCCTGGTATTTATCTCTATCTTAGTTTCGGTTAATCCTTCTATTTGTTTCCTCTAAACAGAATTTAAGAGTATTAGAATAGTGAATCCTTTATTTGTATTGGGACCTTGGACAAGTATTTTTTACTTATCATACACTCATATTACATGTATTTTATTCATCCATAGTTTAAGACAGCTCTCAACTGGCCTATACATTTTTTTAGACATTATTATCCTCTTTTAAGAGAAAATTAGGAAAATTTAGATGGAATGTTTAGATTGTTTTTTGGATCTTCTCATATTTTTTTCAATATAACTTACAGAGAAGTGATATTTTTTATGCTTATATTGTAATCAGTATTTTTTTGAATGTTATATATCTTGGATCATGAAAATAGTATAATGAAACCAATTTGGGTTGTCTCTCTTATTTTAATTATCTTATTTCTCCCCCATCTTATTCCATTAAGTTTTTTGGTCTGTAGGTTCTCACATATTACATTGTATTAGAATATTTGGGAATGAACGTTCCTTATAGGATTTAATTTTTTCTTTCTATGATTATGGATGATCTATTGACAATATATTCTGTTTAAATTTAACAATTGGTGATTAATGTTCTATTTTATAATGAATATATATTGTACTATTTATATATATATCTATCAAAATATTGAAATCCCTATCTAGTTAAAAGAACTTATATGGGTATCAAAATTTGAAATATTCTTGGGGAATTATTACGAAGTGATCAATATGGAGTTTGATATGTTTTATTTATTTTTTATACTTTTCTTTTGCTTCCAATTTTATTTAGAGATAAATTTAATGGGTAATTCGTTATTACTAGTTTGAAATCCGATTTTTATTTAATTTTGATAACATAGTGAATTTAGAGTGGTATAAAGTCGTATGGTCGGTAGAATTATAATACCCACTAAAAAAATTCAGAATTTGAATTAATTACTTACTGATTATGCATTTAAATATTACTTTTTTGAAATATTCTACGAATTTTGTGTGTTTTTAATTTTATGGATGTTTCTTAGGTAGATTAGAGTTAAATAGTTTTAGAATTTAGTCTAGTTACACCAAGTCCAAGGGATTTCATTTCATGAATTTTTTAATGACCTATAATTTTATCAGTGGAATTACAATTCATATAATTATTTCCTATTTTTTAAAGTTTAAAATAATTCACCACATGATCAAACCAACAATATTTTATTATATTAATTTTAACATTTTATTTAGAGAAAACAATTTCTATAATATCGAATATATTAAGATGGTATTAAAATAGAAAATAATATTGCTAAAATATGAAAATTTAGGTCTGCTCGATAAACCAAAATAATGGCACTCTTGAAAATGACTATAGAAATGATTAAAAATATTAGTAATGTAATATTAATTTTGAAAATGATAATATATAAACCTAAGAGAAAATATGTGTTAATAATGAATGAGTTTAATATTATTTATTTATTAGATTTAGGAAGCCATATTACAATTACAAATATGACTGCTGGAATAGTATCCTGACCATAGGGATAGTAATCTGAATGTTGGGAATAGTAACATAACTGTTAGAATAATATTATAAAATATGGAAGTGTAATTTAATATTTATTTATCTTATGAAATTAAAATATTATATATCTATATCATGGTACAAGTAAATGAATGTTTTAAAAATGCTAAAATATGTGTTCGAATTTTTTGTGAAGCATAAATGAATAAATTGCACACTTGTAACAAATATAATATTTTTTTAAAAAGTATTTTCCTAAAATGGATTTATTAATTAGTATTTTCTTTTAATATATTGTTAATATACTTTTTTGAATGCATAAGTAATTTTTCAGTGGGTCCAAAAATTGATCATAATATTAAAATTGGTATTTTAAAAATAAATGAGTATTTTATTAAAAAGATTAAATTTATCATATTTTTAAAAATATTTTTTTTAAATATTTTTCAATTTTATTAATATATAAATCAAAAAAAAATATTATTTTTAATTTTTTGTATTTTTTTAAAATAGTTGATTTTTTTTGTGAATTGTGAAATATGGTAAAATATGATATTGAAGATTATAATCAAAATTAATTATTTTTTTGTCATTAATGATGTAAGAGCCCATTAGATAAATAATTAAACCATTTAATATATATATTCACAATAATACATACTATTTACATTAATGAGAAAAAATAATAATCTAATAAATATAATATTCAAAACACCCCAATCCAACCCTTATAAATGACACCCCTTCTTGTCACAACTTCTATGTCTGATATATTTACAAATTTATACCAGAATATATTCCAAATACTCTCCCCACATTTTTTAGTGATGGTTTAATAAAAATATTAATCAAAGGATCCTTGAGTGGGAGCCCAAAAGGAGGCATCAAAAGGGGAATGTAATACCCTCAATCGAGTTTTTTATATTTTTTTTCCTCCTCATCCTCCAAAAGAAGTCCATTAAAATTGAAGGATAATTCTAGTATCATATATATTCTTTAATTTTATTTTGTTAATGTAATATCTATTATTGTTCATTTTCCCTTCTCCTCTTATTCAAAAAATTATTACATCGTCTATATAATGTTGGTTCACCACCTATAGAGACGATGATTTTTTATTTCCCATTACCCCCTTAATGACAGGTTTAACGTTCCTAATAATTATTTACAATTAGATAAATATTTATATTAAATACTTTTTTACATTTTCAAATAAATAACTTCCCATAAAATTAAATAAAATGAAACTAGTTCATGATGATCGGTATAACTTCCAAAATAAACTAACCATATAACATTAACTTTTATCTAAATGGATCACCCATATGTCAAAAAATGAATGGATAAATGGGACCATTTAAATTTATATAAGTTCATGTATATAATTTAATTTTAATTTTTTAGTTTTAGTCCCTTTTGATAATAACTTCAATAATTATCCACAAGTGATTTAACCTTGGAACCATGAAATGAACACCCTAAGAATATTTGAAGTAGACATTATATCCCATAGAAATGGTCATAACTGATTATAATAAAATTAAATTATATAAATTATATATGTTAAATGTTTTTAATGAATTAATTAATTGATCTAATTTATTATCCAGGATTGTATCTGAAATTGCAGAGGGATTCTATAACTTGTGGTAAGGAATCTCTCCAAAACACCTTTTTTCCTTGGGTTATTAACATTCTCTAAAAACTCAATTTCTAGGTATCTTAGATATCGTATAATGATTATAAATTCTTTTTATATATCTCTTACATATATACATATATTAATCTACCTTCCATAGATGGGGAAATACAAGCCTCATGTTCAATTATGAATTTCCTTCTATAAAATCAATCACGAATAAGGGGAACTTTTGTATTCCTTAATCAATTTTATAACAATAATTTAATAAATTTGATATAAAATAAGCATAATATTTTTAGAACTATTATAATGTAATCTAATATTATAATACATAATACTTAATTCCTTCTTCTCTTTGGAATCATTATTAATTATTCTTTTGTTATGATATAAGGTAAGACTATGCTGCCCATTTATTTCCATGGATAATTCTTATGATAATGCGTTATGATTGATTTTATTTTCTAACACACATAAGCATGTACATGTTTTGATTGGTGTCCCATATAGAAATCTAATTCATTGTGAAATGTTTTTGGTTCATGATACTTCAATTATGGGATTAGGGAGTAAATGTAATCCATGATGAAACATTATCCACTATGTGATGTTGTCTTGGAAATTAGTCTTGACTTATGTTAATGTAATGTCAAATGTTTCTACCACATTCAAATGTATTCATGATATTATGATACAATATTCTTCATGTTACACTACCATGTGATTTTCAATGTGCCTTATCTTCTATAATACCATGTTATGTTATTTGAATAACTTTTTATGGCTCGTTATCATGTTTATTCCCTTACTGGTCCATTTAGCTCACACCTCTATTTATGTATTAATCCCAGTTTTCCTATATATTATTATATTCTAATTGTTATATTTTATCTAATTTTGGATAAAAGAAAATAAATATGCATTTGTTTATCTTCATTTTAATGTATAGCGAACATAGTCTTTCAATTAAAACATGACTAAAAATATATGGGATTTATTTACTGGATATTTATGCCAATTTCATGTAATAATATGTTTATATGATTGGGTTTCTATAAATTTTGAGCACCCACATCTATAGTTTTTAGACTATATAATGTTCATGCTATGATTTGGTATGAGGGGTGTTTGGGATCATAGTTCTACAATATTTCATGGCTACAACATATGTTTCCACATCATATCCATGATGGTTCCAAAGGAATTATAGCCGTGACGTGTGGAAATACAACCATAATGTACCATGGAATATGGTACATTGTCTCTAATGATTTTTTAGGGTGGTGATACCTCTAGGTACATGATGGGTCCTAAGGCCATCATGACTGTAATGATTACAACACATCTCAGACCTAACCTGAGGATAATTTTAATTTTATGAAAATTCCATCATTTTACCTATATAATTTATTCCCCTTTGGGGTTGATTTTCCCTTCCTATGCTCAAATCATTCTAGAGGAGATATGCAGGTGACTCCCATCTCCTTCCTCTATTGATCATTCCTTCCTCCCTCCTATTTTTAGTTATTCATCCATGGTAAGTCCCTATTTTATTGTAATTTCTCTTTTACCACTTATTTCCCCTTTTTTTATTACCATGAATCTAAGTTGGACAGACCCTAACATGAGGGTTTATCTAAAATGTTTTTGTTTTTTGATGTTACGGTGTACAAATAACTCTTTATTTCTTACTCTATACGTATTCAAATGTTTCCTACCATCCAAACTAATTGAGGTGGGTTTTTTCAAATAATCTCCTTCTCCCGATCTTCAATATATTGCATAGATTTTATAAAACCATTTTCCAAAAAATAATACATTTTTTATAAACCCCAGTGAGTGTGTAAATTTATTATTAAAAACCATATAAAATTTATAAGATTAAATGGATTGTGATTTTTTATAATTTATACATTCTATTCTTTTAAAATATAAATTTTTAATTCTTTATGATTTCTATAATGCTTGAGAGGGTCTTCCTTAAAACATGGATATTAAATTTCAATTTTGAGCCTTTTATGTTTTTACTTGAGATGTTTAGGGGTTTTAATGGAATTTGGCATAAATTTTATTATCAATGGATTTTTATAATTTCATATAGTATATTCTCAAGTTTGATGTATGTTTCTAGTGTGAATGATATTTCCTTTTTTGTTTAATGATTCTTTCGGATTGGATATACTTTATATTTCATATATTGGTATAAATTATTTGTTCCTATTTATTTTAAATTGCACGTCAAAAGGATATTGGTTTTAAATATTTTTTTGATAATATTTTTAAAAAAATTCAACTACATATGGTATTTTTATTTCTCATTTAATACTTTGAAATAAAATGTATTTTTAAATCTTATATGATAAATACATAAAGGAGTCCCTTATTCAATGTGTTTGAAATGTTCATATATGTTGTGATGTGAATTTTATTTCTTTATAAGATTATTTCATTGATATGGGACCCTTATTAAAAAAGGGGATATTGGGGTTTGGATGTGTATTATTATTATTATTATTGTTAATATTGTGAGAAATTAATTGTATTATATGATTTCTATTTGATTTCTGATAAGATTAATGTTTCCCTACCCCATTATACATTTTTGGGGAACCATTGGTTCTTAGTTAGGGACGTGATTCAAGTACCACTATGATTTTAGTTATTCCCACATAGCATTGGATTATGAAACACTAACTATGTTGTTATAATGTTATAATCAATAGTGAAATATATTACTGGGGATGATATTTTTTCCCTTGCGAGATTTATAAACATATAATTGTTTTGGGAGAATGAGGCCTTCCCTAGTGGCCTTTAGGTAGTTATATATGATTTTCTTGATCATGCAAATTTATGGGGATCTTATGGAACCTTAATCCTATCTACCTTAAGAGTTTCCCATAAATGTTTTATATTTTACATTATTTTACTATTATCATTTTTGGTTTATTATTTCTTCCTATTCATTATATTTATATATTTTACTTAAATTATATTTATTAATAGGTTCTCTATTTTGGTATTACTATTACACTCAATTATTTATAACTATCTTTTGTAATATTTTTTACAAAAAACAAATCCTTTCTGATTTATGGATTTTTTAGGATTTTTGTTTTGGTTTCTAAAATAGTGGTTTTTTTTATAATTAATATTTAGATTGAAATTAAAATATTTGAAACATTTCAAAGAGATGTTTTTTAATGTTTATTGAGGGTCATGTGGTGTTTTGAGTGCTTGGGTGAACATTATATGTAGGTATGGTAGCCATGTGGAATATTTTTACTATAGGAACCTCACTATAAGGAGGAACACACCTTAGAGAAAGTTGTGGTGAATCACTATGGTGTTAAATTAGAAGATTACCCCATTGAAATACTTGGTTTTGGGAGAATTTATCATATGGGATTTGTTGTCAGAAATGGGAAGGTTGAAATTACCATTTTGTTGGTTGTGGTGTATTAGAAAACATCATGGAGGGATTACCTTTGTTGTGATTGTGGGAATTTTTTCATAGGCGAGTATGGGATGAAAAACCTCTGTTTGAGGGTGTATATCAATATTTGGTGTGGTGCATGAGGGGTTACAACAATGGGAAATGGTAAGGGTTAATTTCTTATTTATGAGGTCGTGGTTCCTAGAAAAAATTTATTAGCGAGGCCCTATACATTGGTGGTTGGGTGTGTCGAGCTTGTACAAACATCCTATGGCTGTTACACCATGGAATAACCTAATTATCAATGACATAACACGTGACTATTATAGGGAAACACAAATTGTTGAGGCCCTACATTTTTTTTGTAGGGGTAAACCCATATTTCTAATGGTGGACCCCAAAATTTTTAGTGGGGTATATATGTAAGTAGGAAGACCTTTTTAGAAATATCCTCCTCTTATATTTCTTATCCTCATTCCGAATGTATATGGATGATCATTTGGTGTTTTTAGTGGTATTACGTAAATTATTCCTCATTTTATTTTATCATTTCACTATTCATCATCGTTGATTTTATTGTGATTTAACTAGGTTTTAGTGATCATTTCCACTAGAACATGTTGGAAATCATCATATATGATGGGTCCTTTCCTCTTTGTGGTTAAAATATGTCATAAAAGTACAAATTCATATTGAAACATGAATTTTTTCGAAATACATTTCCTTATGTTTTTTATAAGGTTTTTTCATCAATTGTTGTATTTTTTTAGAACAGGTATATGTTGTTAGGTATTTTTTAGAATATTTGTGGGATTATACTATTAAGTTCACTGGTTTAGATACTCTGAGAGGCGGGGTGAATTAGGGTATGACAGATTAAAATAAATACCCCAATGGTCTTGTCTCGCTGTTAAACAAGACTCACTTCTCTCTCTTTCCTGCAGCAAAGTATAAACAGAAACTAAAGCATCCACATGACACATGAATTTTTACATTGTTCACCCTCATTGGGCTACGTACATAGAACATACACCGGTGATCTGCTGATGTACCAAATCCCCTAAAAGCGCACTACTGTTTACAAAGTTTGGGATAGATCAATTCTATTCCCAGGCTCACTGCCTTTACAATTTGTAGGGTCAGCTCATTGCTTTCCCATGGGTCAATCCCTGTCTCTCTCTCTCCCTTTGGCTCACTACCGATGGAGAGGATCACCTTCTTCATCTTCCTTTTCTCACTACTCTAGAAAGGATCCAATCACAGTTTACAGACATGTAGGTCTCTTCATTTTCATAAATGAATACATCCTCTATTGTATGTAGACTCTCTGTTGAAGTTTAACTTTTACCTGTAGATGAATCTCACTTTCACTAAAGGTATCAGGAAATCTTCTAGCTTCTATGAAGCCCTGAATCACTACCATGCTTCAACCTTACCTGGAACCCTTATCTAAACAGACATGAAAGTATCGGCACACATGTTATAATTGGCACTCAAGTCCACCTCAACCGCTTGTGCAACACAAGCTTCTACAACTCCAAACTTGCATGACTCACACCCTTTTATGCCCAAACCAATATTGGCATGCAACCAAAAACTTTCACACTTCATCAAAACTGGCGTGCATGTTCACCTCAACCACTTACGCGACACCACCTTATTCAACATAAAACTTGGGCGACTCACTTCCTTCCTTTCCCAAACCACCTTAGGTGTATAACTATCACTTGGCGCGCAACTTCTACTTGTGCAACCACAAACCACTTGCACGATCACCACACCTGCACGACGGGAGCTCTGATTTTTCTAAGTGTTGAACTCTACACCAAATGAGGAGAGGTCGACCCATATTTATAGGCACTTGGACACCCTGCGCGACGACACACAAGTCTCCCCTCGGCATTCAAGTTTCGGCGCGCAAGTCTCTTCCACGCAAGTCACTTGCGTGACCAACCCTAAAACATGGGATCCCCTTTTCCCATTGCTATATTTTGATGTTTTGATCTTGAAAAACATTTGGAACTCATGTTTCCTCTCCTCTAAGCCAATGGCATGCAAGTCCCTTTTCCAAAACCAATTTTTTCCATTTATCGATTTTTAGGCCCAAAAATTTGGCAAACACTAGAAAAAAGTGCCACCTTGTATCTACTCTTTTTGTACCACCTCTAGATCATCAATTCCATTGTCAACTTTCTTGAATAAAACATGGATCGTTAACCATATCCCTTGTACTCTAAATGCCACCATGAAATCCCCTTTGTCAGCAAATTTGTATGTCATGGTTTTTTTGTCAACAATCACAACACAGATTTCCTCTTTGTCGACAAACACAACCACCACAAAAATGTTTCAATGATACCTTGAGGGATTTTTTCCCAACAGATACTATAGGATTTTGGTTTATGGTTGTTGATTATTTAGTGTAATGTGGTTTCTTGATGAGATATCTCGAAATTATTAATACTTAAATTAAATTGAAATAAATTATTATTTTCTATAATTAATTATTGTGATATTATGGATTGAGATAGATTCTAGCATGACTACATGAGCATAGAAAAGTATTGGATGATCTTAGGAGTGAGTGATTTAGCTTGTCTAAAATGAGAATGGATTAATAGGAGGTAGGTGGTACCTTGAACACACCCCCTTATTATTATTATTTTTATTTATGTAGAATGTGATATGAACTCTCTCCAATGTGGGTGATGTAATTTTTAATTTAAATTATTATTTTTATTTAAAATATAATGTATAAGAATGAATGGATAATATTTCAAGGGACATTAAAGACCATTAATCCTTGGTGATGCCTTAACCACTCATGGATGCGTCCAGGATTATAAATGTGTTACTAATTTTGGAAGAAATCATGGATATGAATAAAATGAATTATGTGAATATAGGGGACCTTGATATAGGTTCCTTAATTTCTCCTAAGTAGAGAGCAATGATGGACCAATTATAGATTTCCTTGGGTGTCCTTATAGAATAATGGGATAGAAAATGTGGGTTATATGATGCTGTTTTGGACACATGGATTTTATATATGTGAGTGGGGTGAGTATTACTCTCCCTACTTGTGTGTGAATAGTTAGGTTAGTATTTTATGGGTAGATTTTATATCCGTAGGGTTATAGGATTGACCTGATCCGATGTGAAAATGGAGATGAGAAAAATTCTATCTATCGTGACTAATGATAGTATTGAATATGCCATGTTTGTGAGGTGGCCATAATTGGACTATAGTTACATGAAAAAACTCTGTAATTTATGAGTGATGTGTGTTGGCATGAGATACGATTCTAGGATTGAGTAACACATGTTGGGTGACAATTTTATGTTGTGACCAAGGGGAAATGATGGGTCTCCAAACGATATGGTATCCACTATAATGGTTTGAGAAGGGATATAGATCAATGATTGTGGGTGTCACCTTACAACACAAATCAATTTCATGAGATTGATATGAATATAGTGGTTTTTATAGGTTTCAATATTATGATACTATCTCTTATTATCAATGATGGGTTTAGGAAGATGTAAATCCAAAATTAGATTCAATTAGTGTGTTGTTAGGTGGAATGTATTACCATCAAGTCATTATGGATGATTTCTTGGGAGATGTCTTCATATTTAAAACTCAGTACTTTGTGTAATGACTAGTTAGTTACCTAGGACTCAGCCTATGGGTATATATCAAATGACTAGGTAATGTTATTTTGGATTCAATAGTTTCTTATATAGAATATCTTAGTTAATACCAAGGAGTTGGCTGTCGTGGATTCATGTTATTACTTTTTTGTTACTTGGGGTTGGGATTTATTCTAATTATAATTATGGGGGATATTTTCTTTGTTGATATTATCAGAAAAAGGGTTATTTCCCATAGATAGATTATATGATATTACTTGGTTGAGTTCTATTCACCCAATACATATGGGATAACATTCCCTAGTGAGTTTAAATTCCCACTCGATATATTATATGAGATTTATATGTGGATAAATACCCCATGGATAGATGATGTCATTATAGAGTGGTCATATAGGATCCATTCAAAAAAACAAATGTTACAGAATTCCTTGGACAAGCTCCATGGATTTTCTTTATTCCAGATATTGTTGTAATACCTAGGTTATGACTTAGGAATCATCCATTGAGCCTATTACTATGTGATATCCTAGGTAGGGCTTGTATCCCCTCACTAGTTATTTTATATTCTCAAAGTCTCTCTAACACTGATCAAAGTAGGTATGGTCGATCCTAGGTGCAACAATAGAAAAGGAGGATTGGAGATGGTTATTTTTTTATTCTTATGTAGTTACTTTGTTTTTTCTATGTATATCACTTGAACATATATTAATTTATTATTTATATTGTTGACCATGTTGGTGGTTCCCTATTGAGTTATACTCACACCCTACAAGGGAAACCGTGATACTTGGGTACCCATGAATAAATCATTTTTTGCGTGTCCAGCTAAATAAGAGTCATGGGATTGGATTTTTTATTATATAGCTTGGATGGAGTTTAGATAAGGATGGGGTATGAGTAAATGATGATGGTAAAGGCCATATAATTTTTATTTATATATTTGAATTGTATTTTAGAATAGATTAGTGGGTGATCAGTTGATTAGTGAAGGCCTAAATATTCTATCCATGACATGGATTAGTTGTATTCGACTAGGGAATATTACAAGGTAGTGTCATGGCATTTTATTTTGACTTAATATTTAGGTAAATGGTCCAAATGCGATATATTAATGTGTTGAAGCATAATATTTACCTTGGATTGGTGCATCATGAAAACTTTTTCTAATAAAATTTCTTGGTTTCAAATGTGGTGGGATTTCTTATCTTGGTTTTCGATGATATCATAGCATGATTTCACTTAGAAAGAAGAACTTGAGTTTTGATATTTATAAATTATAATGGTTTTTGGATCTTGTCCCATTGAAAATAGGAATATGTACATGCATCATTTTCAACATAAATGAATCTCATGACATATACCTACTTTTTTGCAATATCGTTGACGATGAGGGGTTCAACAATTTAAAATTTCAACCAAAACATTTAAAAGATTTTCCAATATAACATGTTGGTGTCCTTCTATAGGGTTAATCCAAAATGCATTTTCTTTTGAAGACAAGTCATGTGGATCCTACAGTGAAACATTCCTCGATGACAATTATAAAGTCCCCTTTATAAGAGATGTCTAGTGGAACATTGAATGTCATTATAGAAATTAGATACCATAGTTATAAACCCTTTGTGGGTAGTTTTGATATTAGTTTTGAGATGAGAAATAGGGTTTGTATTTTAAAATGTCAATAAAAACTTATATGAATATTTTCCATTTAGATTCTAGCTGGTAATCTAATTAACAGAACCATGTGACTAAGGTATACTCGATAGGGGTTTTCAAAGAATGATTCCATTATATATTTATTGATGTGATTTTGGTTCACAAGGTGGTAGTATCATATGTAGATGCCTAATGAGGATTATTTCCATAGTAGAAAGATGACTAATCATGTGATTCTTGATATATATATATATATACAAGACTATAGAGCGGGTGTTTTTGAAAAAAGGTTTCCATGTGATATTTGATATGAGAATTGAGAGTTGTTACCTGTGAGCTATAACCTGCATGATATATGAATTATGGGTAAATAGGTGAGGCTTAGGGATATTGAGATACTCCTTCGGATTTTGGTGATCTGTGTATTATGGATGAGATGAGTTGTGATTTACAAGGGTAACCCAAAAGAGGGATTACCATGGCATGTAAGTGAAATTATGTGTTAGAATCCAATGTAAATGCATCGAGTATTGAGATCGATTCATGGTAAATGCTACTAGGTATATGGTATAGGAATAATGATGCTTATTTTTTTGGGATATAAAGTACTAGGGTGTTATTTCTTATAGTATAAAGGTTTGGTTTCAATGGAAAATATTGGTCAGATACCTATCCTTATTGATTTTAGGTGTGGTTTCCCAATGGGATAGAGATTTATGATACAAGATGTTAACATATTTGATGGGTAGAGAACATGTTAATGCTTATGGTTTTGGAATGATGCTGGTTGGTGGGAGTTTTTGCGGTAGAATTTGGTATAGGATAATTCTTCAATTTTGAATAGTTCAGGATAGGCGGAATAAGAATTATGTGAGCATGGTCGGTGGTTTAGGTGCCTGAACATAGGTTTCATGATATGTCAGTCTTGAGATAATGAGTTAAGTTATATCATTGGGTGGTATATGAACATACACCAATTGGTTCTTTGATGAGTTCAAGTAACTATTCACTATTTATGAATATTGTTTTGAGTTGATCATTCGTGAGTGGTAATTTACAGGATGAGGACTAATCAATCTATTGAAATTATTATGGGATGGGTTCATTGGTGTTTTCATAAGGAAACATTTCTCAGTAAAGATAATGAAACCATGTATGGCATGATGTTGGGAGTTGGTGTTGCATGATCATGGCCCTAAATGAGTGACATGCATTCTATGATGAAACTAGTTTAGGTTCCCCTTGAGTAGTGATATAATGAAAGGCATATGGTCTGGAGTGGACCATTAACCATTGTATGGTGTGGACATCATTATGAAGGGATTATGATGGGTACTTATTATTATGTTATTTATAATGGATTCGTTTTTATTTAGCCCTTCCATATTTTTTTAAGTGGTTGGAGGTATCTGAGAGGAATTTAGAGTAGAGGAAGTGTAATTTAGCTTAAATTCTCACATAGAAGTGGAGTTTATCACATGTATATTTTTCTTACACAAGAGTGGTTGATTTTTTCGTATAATTGAGGTAATAATGGTGTATTGTCCTAATGCGGAAGACATTGGTGTCCCTATTGATACAGGAGTGGTTATGGTGTAGGATTGGATTGTGGTGTGGTGGCCAAGGATAATGATTTTTTCTCTCTATTTTTGGTGTACTTTTGTCATAGGCCTAAATTGTGGCATAATATAGTATTGGAGAGATGAATAACAATGTATAATTTATATTTTCATTATAGGGTCCTGGGGGATCTTATTTCCTAATCTCTATTGATTTAGGGGAATTTATTTTATATTCCATCAGTTATACTACAACTTCACCATAGGTTTTTTGGATATAGAGGATATATGACATATATTGTTTTCTGAATTCTAAAGGAGGTACAAATTTGATAAAATTTAGCATAAACTACCTTACTGTGTCATTTTGTGAGTAAAAACCCCATTATTTTATAACATATCCCATATTGTTTCATAATAGTGTTTTGGAAAACCCAACCAATTTTGGAATATTCTTGGGGTGTTGATGCATGGTGCTATTAAAAACTAGGTTTTATAAATTTAGAATTTAGATTAAAAATAAAAGTTTTCCTCTTTTCCAATTCAAACCCTATAATATTTAAATACATATTCAAAATACCATTAAACACATCTTTTTAGGATATAGTTCCCAACCTATAAATATCATGTATTGTAGATCCATAGTGTGTTTATTATTCTCTGACTAGTTTATTTATATTTAGTTATCTATTCCCTTATTTTTAATATTTGTTTCATTAGTTTTAAAGTAGTTTCTCCTAGTTATATGATGGATTATTAAAAATGGTATTATGTTCTTAGGGACCAAGTATTACTTGTGGGATTGATGATTGGATATTGTTTCGTATTATTGTATTCTTTCATGGAGAAATTAAACATTTCTTTTGAAGTGGGGGATTCATTTCATCTCTTTATATATGTGCCAACATATATGTATCATGATTTAAATATATTGGTAATTATGGAACTTACTAAATGAATTTAATAACCATATTAAAGAATGATATTGGAAGGGTGATGTGATTCACATTTTGTTTATGCTATGATTTTATGCCTCTTGATTTACTATATCATTTGTTATCAATTTTTATTAGTTTTTATTTTTAATGTTACATTGGATATTCCTAAAATTCATTAAATTAATTAAACTAGAATGATGAAATAGATCAAATAAGAGGTATATGAATTTAATTTTTAATTCTTCCTTGAAATAAATTAAATATGAAAGTGTTTCATTATCCTGGTCATTTGGTGGTTCTTATATATTTTTAACTGATGAGAGAATGATTATTTCTGAAACCTACACATAATGAATCTGTTAATCATAAATGTTAATGAAAAGGTTTATTTATGGAAATAATTTTTTGGGGTTGATATGGCATGTTCTTGTTGTTACTGTATTGTATACCCTGGTTTTATGTTATGGGTTTACCCCTAAGTTTCAAGGTTAAAAATAATATCAATTTCTATGTGAGTACTTTCTATAGGGTGGTGGATCCTTACTGTGATATATTTTGTGGGGTCTGATATGACTATGATATATCAGACAAGTTGAAAGATATGCTTTCCTATTTTTAAGATGTTGTGATGGATTTTTGATATAATGTTTTGTTTAGGTTGAAAGGTGGGATTCCCCTATTTTTTTATGATGTTTTATTTTGATAGATGTGTTTTATGGTAATTTATTGAAATGATACCCAACTACCTACTGATGTTGGATATACACCACATGTTAACCTTACATGGGATATCATAGGTGATTCCTAGAGTATCCATATTATAGAATTGTAATAGATCTATAATTGAAATCATACAATGAGTATTGATATTGGTAATGTTGAATAAATGAGAACCATGAGATTGTTAGATTAATGTTCTATGAGAATGGATTAAAATATTGAAATTAAAGAGTGAATTATGAAAGAATGTTATATTTTGATGAAATTAAATGATCATAATATAATTTCTGAAGGGATTAAATGGATGGTCAAAAATAACAAACTACTAGATGAAAATTACTAATACTGATTAATCTTGATGCTTCTGTGAACATGTCAGATCTATTTTCCTAGGACATAACATTGAAATTTAGGTGTCATGTGAGATGATACTTTTAGTTCATGTCTAAATTAAGGTAATTTCCCTTATTGTGGTTATATGTTATATATTATTATATTTTCATATTTCATACACTTCACCACCCAAGCCTATAAGGAAAACCAAACCCAATGGTTCTAGGAGGGATTTTTTACCTGAAATCCATGTTGGTGAGGGAACTAGATAGATAAATTATCCATATTACATATTCCCCCATCTGTAGTAGTGTAATATTTAGGTGTATCTAATCTATTATGACATGTGTAATAGGGTATGTGTCTACATAGGCTGTGATGACTCCAGATTTTTATATATATTTATATATGGACTAAAATATCTTGAGGTTATAGAACATACATATATTTGGATGAGGTGACTATGGTTTCCCATATATGAACATACATGGGATGTGGTGTCTTGAGGTATACTACATGATACACTTTCTATAGTGGATTTCATACTTTTACCTAGTAATGGAATAAGTTCTCAAACCCTTTTAGCTCACTCCTTTGCATGTTTCCAATGTTTGAGGTTAATAAAGGAAACTTAGAGATGGTTTTGTGATGTTTGGGAGTTTAAATCTTGATGAAAACAAATTCATGGTGTTAAGTATTACTAATGATGTTATAGATTAGTTCATGGCCTCAATAGTAATTTTTTGCGTGAGTAATGGAAGCTCACATGGTGTGATTCATGACATAAACCATCAGTTCATGAAATGAACGAATGAGGGGTCAGATTCAATAAAGATATGATAAAAATGTATGATGGGAATATATAGATCATGAAATTAATTAATCCATGTTATATAGGATCTTAGTGACACATTTTTATACATATTTAATCTTGATCAATTCAAAAAATGAATGACCTATTCACACCATGAATTTTTATCTAGTAGATGTCCTATAAATTATTTTTCACAAACAATTTATCTCAAAACCCTTCATATATCCTAAATTTTTCGTGGACATAGTTTTATTTAAAAGATTTTTAATACCTTTTTATTTTCATTGATCACTAACTTCCCATGATTTACCCATTTTGATATGAAATGAGTTTTTCCTCTTTCTCTTGTGGTTTCTTCTATATTTAGTTTTATGTTCACCCATGATATCATTCCATGATATAGTAGTTTATCTACCTCATTATAATGGAGTTATTTTAGATTTTTCATGGTTTATTCCTAGTGTGGTGTCCATTCAGACTATTAATTCCTTGATAGAGAGGTTATTAGATATCATCATTCATTGTTCTATTCTCTTCTGAAGAATGTTGAAATTATTGAGGAAGGGGTTTCATTAATTCTCTTATTTTTATGTAAAATTGTGAAGTTATCAAGATTTATCTTATTGGTTAATGGAAAAATTAAACTCCATTAACAATAAATCATATTTAAAGAACAAATGGGTTTTTTGTTGTAGTGATCACATGTGTTTACGCCATGTTAACAGATTCACAATTTATTATCTAGATATTGTTCTATATTGTGTTTATGATATGGTTTAGCATGTATTTTTTACTTGAAAATTGGATAGATAATATAAATTTGTAAATAATTAATGACTAAATACTAAATAGGCCTCTGTAACCGTTATTATTCATCATTTTACATATTTTAAATTGAAGTTATTCTCAATGAAGTTTTAAATAACTTTTGGTTTTTGATTGATTATGTAATATATTTCATGTGATTTTAATCTATGTCATATGAAACAGTTAATTTGAGATATAAATAATTAGTTGTTTGATAATGAAAACCATATGGGGATGAATGATCCTATTTTATTATCAAGGATCGAAGATTCTTTTCTAGGGTCTAGATAACCTATTAAGTATTTCTTGTCTCCTTGATTCCTTATGATATTTCATTGGATGTGGTGGCTTGTTATGTGACATGATGTGAGGGTGGGATGGTAGGTGGTTTAGTGATAAAAGTTAACACCCAAAGACATTGAATTATTTTAATTATAGAATAAAATTTATTTTATTGATAGATTTCTTTATACGCAACATCATGTTAATATTAAGCTACACACAATAATGTGTTATCTTGCATTACACATAATACTGATTTTTACCACCATTTAATGGATCACAAATTTTAAAACAAAATTTTGGGAATTTTATATATATTATTTTTCAAAATCATCTTAAATTTTGAAATTATAATTTCAAAATTATCACATGGTAAATTTTTGGTATTTTACAAGATTTGTTATTATTTTATAAATAGTGAAAAATAATGAATTTTAGTTAAAAAAATGACCTTTTTATTAAATAATTATTTATGTTAGATTATATTTTAAATTTTATCTTAAAGTAAAAGTTGATCCATTATACATATATTATTCCAATTTAGTTTATTGGAATCATTTTTATATTGAAGTTGGATATAAAGACTTATTGAACTTTTGAACGTTTTTACATTAAAAAAATTATTTCTTGACACATATATAGGATTTATGTGAAACTTAGTTTTTCCATTTCTATAAATTGATTTTGGAAAAATGAAATTAAAAAGTTGAAATAAGTATGATATTTTTAGCCTAAAAATGACAACTTAGTTTTTGACCAAAAAAATACTAAAAGTAATTAAAATTAATTATATTGATGAAGGTAAAAGTAAGCTTAACAAAGGACTAAAACATAAAATTAAGGACCAAAATGACCTAGAAACTTGTTTAAAGTAAATTGGATGCCAATAATTCCACCAAATCCCCACTTCGTTGGAATTTTCTGTGTTAGTGGGACATATTTTCAAGATTGTTCAATACATGATAAGTTATGTAAGGAAAAAGAAAACAAGAACCTTCCTTACCTTTAATATTTATAAAAAATTGAGGTATGGAAAAATCAAAATATTTTATTTTATACAAATCAAGTTAAAAAATAAATGAGTAATTTTTTCATAATGATTTATAAATAATTTTTAGATATGTATTAGTTACAATAAATAATTAATAATTGCCAATATAGTGATTAATTAGTGAATAATTAACTAAAATAAATGATACTATAAATATTAAATGTGATGTAAATTGTTTGAATTACTATATTAAGTAATTTTTGTAGACAAATATATAATTTTAAACATATTTTAACTTAATAAATATTAATTATTATATTGTTTTTATATTTTTACAATAAAAAATTAATAAATTTTGTCAAAAATTGACATTGATGTTATTTTACAAAAAATAATATTTTATTAAATAATTTAAAAGTAATAAAAATATTATATTATTCCAAGTGATTATTAAGTTTAAATATCTTTCAAATATGTTCTATTAATGTACCAATTGGTATCTTTTAATTAACATAATGACCCACTGATGTAAAAATATTGTTAACACAATCCTAGTTAAAGTAGTCTTTTGCGAGTTACATGCGCTTGTTTCCAAATAAATTTTAAAAAAATGATATTTATATTTTTTAAATTAGAAATAGTATTTATATTTAAATGGTTCTATATTTTATAATAAATCTAAATTTAATTGGGTCATATTGGTTAAATTACATAGGATCAAAAACTAGGTACTTTAATAAAAACAAAAATGATAAAAATAATTAAACTTATAAGTTAAAGAATAAAATTATAAAAATACTCTTATTATTGATTTTTGGAGGTATTTAAATAACATTATTACTCCTTAAATAATTATTTTTCTATTTTATAGTAACATTAGTTAAGGGATACCTCTCATTAGTGTATAGATTTTCGTATTTACAAGAGTGTCACTCCTCATCCACTATAAAATGGAAGACACCCCTCCAACTTATTCAAATATCTCAAGGTAAATTTTTTTGACAAAAATCATAACAAATATATAATAAAGATACCTACCCTTATAATTTAAACATCATTTTTTTTATAAATCCGTCCATGGATTTCCTTTTGTGAAAACAAAGATGAGTTACCAAAATAAGATGTAACAATCTTCTTAAAGATCCTTTGTTTTATTTTCATTATCCACCCCTCAAATATTGTTACTAAATTATTATTTTATAACAAAGTCATCCTAAATATAATTATATTATTTTATTATTATGGTTTTAATTACACTTATAATCACTTCCATATAATGGGAAACAGACTTACCGTTTTGGTGTGCAGTGAACAACCGCCTCACTAAATGATAATTTTTTGGTTTTCCTTTAACAACATTGATGGGGGTAATTATAATGTTAGAAATATTTATATTTGATATATATTATACCTATTATATCTATATTCTTCAAATAATCTTTTATAACACACATTTTTTTACTTTACAGTTTGTTTAAATACGATAACATCATTTGTGGTAGTGTGGCCTAACGCCTCCTCAAAGCGATGTGATACATTCACACACTACATAGAAAATAAAAAGGGTAGTATTAATTAAATATATGTGACAAATAGAACATATATATTATATTATTAACATAATTACCTTTCTAGAAATATAATATATCTTTTTCCTTTATTACCCTTTTGACACACCAAAAAAGGTTATAACTTCATTCATGGACCTGTGGACTTCCACATCCTCACTGCGATGTGATTACTTTTTCATCACAAGAAATATATATATATATGAATATATTGTTAAATAAAAATTTATTTATGATATAATTATCATTATGGAATTATATAATGTTACTTACCTTTTTCCCATAATTTCCATTCAAAAATGGAAACATTACTCATTCATACGTACAACCTACTATCTCATTGATTATAATATTAGTTAATTTTTCATAACCATAATTCATGAGTGGTATTAAAATCATATTTGATGTATAAATATGGTAACTATTTCATTATTATTAATATTTATGTGTTATATAATGACCCCTTTGACAATTGTTAACCTACCAAAGTTGTTTTTGATAAATAAACTGAATTTTTTCAAAACACCCGATGTAAACTTAATTATTTAAGTATTACTATACAACATGGTAATAAGTGAAATAAATGTAATGATAAACATTAAAAAGGTTATGAATCTAGTAAATAATTAACATCAATATATTATTTAGGAATATAAAACACATGAGATAGTTAGGACTCAAGATAAGGGATTTCATTGCAATTTACATTCCATTGGGAATTATTTATTATTATGCACCAATTCAATTTTATATGATGTACTCCCAACCCTTTGACATACTTTATCATGAATATAATTATTATTAGGATATTATAAGTTTCATTTAATGTTATTCGTTCATGGGTATTATGATTCAAATGTTTCAAAGTGGTATGTGACACTTTGGAATGTTTAAAGATTATTCTCCTTAATAATATTTTAATGATCTTTCAATGGTATTTCTATTCATCAAAATCAAAAAAACTTTTAGTTACATTTCATCCAATAAGTAATTATTGAAAATTCCATAAGATTTTTTCTATATGGATATTTCAGGAAAAAGCATATTGTATATTATTTTTTTAGTAGTCATTATGAGGAATGATTTGGACTGGAAATGACGGGTTGGCCCAAGACATTATATAACCCCTGAATGTATCTACATGTTCTCAATAGACAAATATGTTAGCCAATTTAGAATATTTTAAACCATCTGGTTAAATTATTTATGGTATAGGTATTTATGTACCTCATACATGATATCCAATAATTAATTAGTTCCCTCATTTAGACACATTTATTATTTATCCCTGAGGTTTCACATCAACTATCGATAGATGCATTTAATTATCAGTTTTAAAAATAAATGGAATGTTTTTTTTTTCATTTCCTAAATTTCCATATTGATTATTCCATATATAGTTATCTTAATGGAATGTGTTATCAATTAATTACCTTTATATGCTGATTTATTATCATAAATTCACTATCACTTTTGCTTTAATTTCCCATTATAAGAATTTGAGATCACCCTAATTATGTTTCCATTCTTGAGGTTATGAAGTGGAATACTCTGAATGAGTTTCCACAATGATTAGATTTTACATATGTTATGCTTTATTTTTTTTACAATGTATTATGGGTATCTTGTATGTTATATAGATTTCCAAAACATCTAAAATATTTGGTTCTTTGGAATTTTATTCCTTATAATCATGAAAATGTAATAAAATAATTCACCAAATCTGGGGTTCTGGGATTGGGATGTTATAATTTATATCAAAGGAATTTCTTCAAAAACTTTAGAAACACTATTTAGATAACTTATATTAGGGAACATTACCCTAAGATAGACATTGATGAAAATTATTGAATAATATCAAATAATTTTGTTAGGGTAGAGATTATGTGGGACTTTCTAAAAGTATATAATTGTATGAATAACACAAGTATAAATTGTTCTAGCACTGTTGTACCTAGGAGTAACAACATTGACAAGGTGTGTCGAGCATGACCCGACATAACCTAGTACACAACAACGGGCCTTACTACGCACCTGGTTTGACACTCCTAGGGTATACACTTAGGATAATTAAAATTTTCTATTAAAACCATTAGGAAGGAATTAAAAGTAAAAATGTTCTCAATGAATCCATGTTTTTTATTGTTAGATTAGATAAGGATAAATTTTTCATTTTATGTTATGTATTTGACTAGTCTTGGTATTATATATTATGATTTATAATTATATGAACTAATTTAGTGTATGTAATAATTTTGAAATGTCACCTAGTATAATGAAATTTAACCTCGCTAATGTACATAATCCAAAGAGTAATAAGGTTTATATATTTTATAGCCTTAGTCCAGTATTTCGTAGAGAAATAGTCTCCCATAAATTCTTATAATATGAGAAAATAGTATCATGTGTCAATTAAATGGGTAAACAATTTTTGAATTCATATAAATTTTAAGTAAATAATGAAAAGAATAGGATGGGAGGTGAAAATATGTATAAAGGGGATAATGGAATGATGTATTTTCCCACATGTGATAATTTTGCAAAGAAACACCATGATACTTACTTGTAGGGAATGGGTGTTTTTTATAAGTGTAGGGAAAAGGCCCCATGTTCATTATTTTCAAGTTAAAGAAAGAAAATTACAATTTACAACACTTCCGCTTCATGGAGATGCGACTCTATGAGAAATAATATCTCATGCATCGAAGAAATATACCCCAAAAGAGGCTAATATATCATGGTCATGATTATGCTGCTACCACTAATGAAGAGTAATAATTAATTTTATTATATTTGTTTTGAATAATTTTGAAATTAGAGAATTTTATCAATTATGCACTGGATATATGAATTATGGAATATGTGAGGATTATATGACTGTAATTTTACATTAAGGATTTGAGATCACATGTTAAATCATACCATGAAAAGTTATCTAGTATAAAGTTAATTTCTTTTTGAAAACACATGGTTTAAGGAAAGATAAATCTTAATATTTTCTATATAATTAGATAATAATGTTTGAGTAAATATATGATTTATACAAATAATGTATATTGGATATTAAAGACTACCTTTGAACTAATTACTGATATTTTTACTACATGGTTTATGCTATCATTGATAGAGTTTACAACACTTTTGGATTTAAGTAATATATACAATAATATATGTTTTACACTAAAAATAATGAAGCATTATCGTTTTCTATGGGGAGTTATGGTAATAGAAGTTATTTCCATATTTTTATAGAATAAATGATGAATTTATTCAAATGTTTAGAATGTGAAAATATATAGCTTATTCATGATGATTAAAGGCTAATGATAATTTCATTCTGGAAATTCAATGATTTTTTCCCTAAAATTATGGATAATAATATTTTGTAAAATTTAACAATATATTAATTTTTTATGTTGAGTTTTGGATGATGTTCTTGAGATTATTTTATTACATCAGTATATAGTGTGTCTTATACTAAGAGATGACAAAGAAATGTTTCAAGGCATAATGAAAGGAAAATATTCTGAATGAATTTCTTAACTCTATAAAAAGGGTCTTGAAACAAATTTTTTTTCCTATTATAATTATTTTTGATGATATAAATGTCCTTTATTCACACCACTACATTATGGTTTTTTTGTCTACAACTTTCATCTTAACATTATCTCTATCAATCCCCAATAGAACATGATGGTTAAATTTCTCTTCCTTTTCCAGGTTTTAACTAATGTTATCCTATTCTAAAGGCTAGTTTTCTGGTAAAATTCACATTTCAATTTATCTAATATTAAAAATATTTTTTTCAGCCTATTTACAATGTTATTATTTCAGTAATAGAGTTTTTAATTATCAATCCCTTGATTACCGTGATTATGTTTGAATTGCGAGGATGGGATTTGTTTAAGGTGGGTAGAATATAACACCCCAATAATTAAAAATATTTGTATTATAGAAGAATTTTTTTTCTAGATTTATTATTTGATACACCATGTTAATATTATTCTATACACTACACGGAGTTAGCTTGCGTTATAGGAAAGACTGAGTTTTACTTTATTTTAATGGTGCAAATATTTTAAAATTCAAAATTCAAAATTTAATAAATTTTAGTTTTAAAAATATATTTAATTTCTGAATTCATAATGTAAAAACTAAATTATGGTGATTTTTTTTTATTTTTCAGAGAAATTTATTTTTTTGATGAATAGTGAAAATTACTGTATTTTAGTTAAAAATATTCCTTTTGGATTAAATATTTATTAATGTAAAATTATATTTTAAAATTATTACTAAATTAAAAATAGATCAATTATAAATATATTTATCCAATTTAGGTTAATGGAATCATTTTTATATTGAAATTGGATATAAAGACTTACTGATCATTTGAATTTGTTTACATTAAAAACCTGCTTTCTCTCCATGTATACAGGTTAACATTAACCATAATTTAGCCACTTCTGAAAATTTAATATGTATAAATTAAAATAAGCTAGTAAAATAAGTATGATATTTTGAGTATAATATGAAAAACTTTTTTTTCAAAAAAGATTAGTAAATATAATTAAAATTCATTATAGTGATTAAGGTAAAATATAGCTTAACAAGAGACTAAGCCTTAAACATAGGGCCCAAAATGACCTATAAAATTGTCCAAAGTCTATTGAATACCAATATTTAGACAATATGCCATATTTTATTTGATTTTTATGAGTTAGGAGGACACATGTTCAAGAAAATTCCAAATTTGATATGTTAAGTAAGGAAAAGGACAAAAAATGAACCTTCCTTACCTTTAACATTTATTTAAAATTGAGATATGGAAAAAAACAAATTACCAGTTATACATATAAATTTTAAATATAAATGAGTTATTTTTATCATTATTATTTTTCATTAAATTTTAGAGATGAATTAGTTACATTAAATACATAATAAACACTAATGTATTGATTATTTTTTTAATAATTAAATAAAATAAATGTTCCAATAAATATTAAAAGTGAAGTAAATTGATTTAATTATTGTATTTAATTATTTTTTGGAATAATATATCATTTTACACATATTTAAAATTAATTAATATTAATTTTAATATTTTTTTAATATTTTAAAATTAAAATTAAATTAATAATGATGAAATTGGTATTAATGTTGTTTTACACTAAATGATATTTTATTAAATAATTTAAAATTAATGAAAATACACTATTTTGAAAAGTTATCTCTAAGTTTAAATAAATATTAAATATTGTATATTAATGTAAAATTTTATCTTTTATAATTATCGTATTGAACTATAGATAGAAAAAATATTGTTAGCACGGTCCAGGTTTAAGTATTGTTTTTGCACGTTACATGCGCTTGTATTAAAATTAATTTACAAAAAATAATAATATTTCTATTTTTTAAGTAAGATATAATAATTATATTTACTGGTTATATATTTTATAATGAATCTCACATTAATTTTGTATTAGTTTCTCAATTCCATTGGATAAAATACTTGCTACTTTAATAAAAACTAAAATGAAAAAAAAATATCAAAACATAGGAGTTCAGGAATAAAATTATAAAAATGAACTTATTTATTGTTTGGTTTAGGTTTTTAAACACCAAGAATCCACTTTAACTCGTTATTTTACTATTTTTGAGGCACACGAGTTAGTGGATAACTCCCATTAGTTTATACCTTTTGGTATAAAAAAGAGGGTCACTCCACCTCCACTATCAAAAGACATACACCCCTCCCACTTATTCACACATATCAAGGAACATTTAATTGACCAATATCTATAAAAATATCTCCTCAACATACTTTTCATCATAATTTAATCCACCTTGGTAATCAATCCATCCATTGGGGGACTATGGTGAAAACCTAAAGAAGTTACCCAAATAAAATGTAACATTCTTCATCAAGATCCATCATTTTATTTTCATTATCCAACCCTTAAAATATTATTAATCAATGATTATATAATAAAATAAGTATCCTAAATATACATAGATGATTTCATTATTAGGGTTTTATGAAACTTATATACACTTCTATATAATTTTTAACTATCTTATCGCGTTTGTGCGTGGTGAACTATCGTCTCATAAAAATATGATGGTTCGTTTTTCCTCTACCACCTTTCATGGTAGGGAATTATGATAGAAAAAATATTTATATATGATATATATTATAATTATTATTTATTTATTCTTCTTTATTTATTTTAACATACATACCTTTATAATTTCCATTTTCTATAAATACGATAACATTGTTTTCAATAATGTTGATTACCGTCTCCTCTAAGTGATGTGATACATTTACACAATACTAGAACATAAAATTTATGGGCATAATAAAAAACATATATAACATAAATAAAATCTATATAATATTCATGAAATAATTACCATTCAGGTAATATAATATATCATTTCTTTTATTACCCTTTTCACACACCAAAAAGGTGATAACATCGTTCGTTGATGTATGGACTACCACATTCTTGACGCAATGTGATTACTTTTTCATCACTATAATTATATATATAAATATATATTATTAAATAACATGTAATTTATGATATAATTATCATCATTGAGTTATATAATGTTACTTAACTAATTTCTATAATGATCATTGGAAAATGGGAATATTACTCATGTGTACGTAAGACCTACCATCACTATGATTATGATTTTGGTTCATTTTTCATAATCATAATTAATGATTGGTTTTAAAACTATAATTTCTGTATAAATATTATAATTATTTCATGATTATTATTTTTATATGTTTTATAATGTCTCATATGACCATATTTGTCCTACCAAAGTCGTTTTTCACACAGAAATCGAATTTGGTCAAAACAACCAATGTAAATTTCATTGTTTAGGTAATTGTATAAAACATGAAAATAAGTGAAATAAAAGTAATGATAAAAATGAAAATGTATATAATGAAATTAAATGATAAAAATATCTTTATTATTTAGGATTATAAAGACACATGAGACAATTCAGACTCATGGTAAGGTATTTCACATCAATTTAAAATCCATTGAGACTTATTTTTTATTATGAAATAATTCACTTTTATATATTTTATATACTTACCATTGACATGTTATACCATGATTTTCCTTATTATCAAGACTTAATATGTTTCATTTAACATTATTACTTTACAAGGATTATGATTCTAATTTTTCAAAGTGGTATGGGAAACATTTTAATATTTAATGATTATTTTAATTAAGAATATTTTTATGATATTTCCATGGCAATTTTATTAATAAACATCAACAACCCTTGTTTTACTTATCCTAGGATGAGGAATTTTTGATAATTATATATTATTTATTCAAATTTTATATTCTATGTTATGGTATAATACATATTATTTATTTTCATTATTCAATATGTGGAACTCTTTGGACTGATAATGATAGGTGGTTCCTAGGCTTTACATATTCCCTAGATGCATTGGCAGGTTCTCATGAGAGAATTTTTTCTGAAAAATTAAAATAGTATAAAACATCTTGTGAAATGTATTGAAGGTATAGGTTTTTATGTGCCTAATACATGATGTCCAATAATTAAGAAATTCCATAATTTAGACTTAGTTATATTTTATCCATGATATATTACATCGAAATATCTATGTATCCATTAAATAATTAGTTTATTGATTAAATGGAATGTGTTTCGGTTTCTTACCTTTCCATATTTATTATGAATTATCAAGATATTTGAATATAATGTGTTGTTGGTAATTTACCTTTCCATGGTGATTTATTATCATAAATTAATTATTTATTCTATATTACTTTTCCTTACTGATAATTTCAGATCACACTTATTATGTTTCCTTTACCCAGGTTATGAAGAGGATTCCTTCGAATAGAGTTTGAATATTGAGGAGATTTTACTTTTGTTTTGATTTTTTTTCATTTCCCAATGTATTATGTTAATCATTTATGTATTATTTATTTTTAAAAATGATAATCTATTTAGTATTTTTGGATTTTTTCCTTTTCATCATTTCTATATAATAAAATAATGCACCATATCCAGGATTCTGGGGTCAAGGTGTTACCTAAATGGGTGTGAATTTCTATATTTGTGGAAGTGGTTGGTGTTGGTAATGGAGGGATGAATGGTAATCTGAATAGAAGTGTTGAGGATGGAACATAAACTGACAGAGTAGGATGAGTCTTGGATTTATCGTTGTTTGGTGTGAAAAAATATGGGTTTCCTTCTTATTGATAAATCATATTTGGTGGCTAGATGTGCTAGTAAATTATATCTTCATTCATTTTCCCACTTCTTGATGCATCAGGTTCTTCTTGATCTATGAATTTGTTGTTGTATCTTATGATAATTAATTGATTACTATAAATTATGGAATAGTGATGAAAGAAAAATGATTTATCTTATGGTCCTTAGAGTTAAATGGTTTAATTGGTATTTTTGGTTAAAAATTATGTAAATAATGGATGTTCAACTCAAGAATTAATTGAAATACACTAAAAAATTTTGTTGTGATTATATGATATATATCCCTTTTCATTGGAATCCTATTTTCTATGAGGGGTTAAATTCAACTAAGTTTTAGGCTGGTTTGTTTTCCTATGTTATAATTTGAAGTTTCAATAGGGTGACTGACACCCGTTAGACTCTGGAGGTTGTCTTAACTAACATCAATGTTGGAGAAGATGTGTGGATGTATACCCCCTCTCCTGAACTCGATTTCCATTATATTATTTGGTACTATTAATCATGAAGGTTACTTTACCATACATGTTTATAGTGGTATGTAATCGATTGGGGTTATTTGAAACATATGTATATCTGGATATAGAATCATAAGTAGTATTATAGGTAGTATGTATGGCGTGTGATGGCTTGAGGTGTTGTACATGGTGTATGGGATGAGGTGGATCCCAAAAAATACTTGGTTACTATCTGAAGGTAGTGATTATTTTTACATTACGAGTCTCATGGGGTGAGGATTGTAATATAGTATCCATTGAATCACGTGGTTTATTGGATAAAGATGGATCATGACGTGTGATGTTGTAGAAGAGTAGAAAACTAGTTGGGAAGTGGTAGTTGGGTACCTTTAGTATTATATTTTTTTATATTTTATTATTTTTGTATATGATACTTAATTGGATATCCATGGTGAGGATTGGAACTTGGCATACCATATTACGTTAAAATTAATTTTTGTTAGTAATTCACCGGGATTTAGTATTCTTTCTTTATGTAATCATGAAAATTTATAATGACGATCCAACTAATTTTACCTGTTATGCTCACCCAAAAATATATAAACTACTTTTTGGTATGTAAGAGACTTTTTTCGATCTAACAGGGCATTAAAATCTCAAAATATTAGTTAATATATATTTGGATACAAGTTAATTGTTGAATATTTTCATTGTGCATGAATTTTTCATTTTTGAATATTTTTTAGTAATATAAAATTACATGCAACTATTTGGGGTATGAGGATGAGTTTCTTGGGGGACATATCTTATCTATCGTTCCCCATATTATTTTTATGGGGAAATACCTCCCATTTAGCTGAATGATATACTCTTGGTTCTAATTTCCCACCCAGGTCCAATTGGAGGTGGTCTTCAGGAATTAGCATCCCTCTTCTATCATTTTTATCCCAGGAGGGGTACTTTTCAGGTGAGGAGGAACTGAAAGTGTGGTATTAAATGTATGGTTGAGGGATATGATGAATTTTTTATCTTGGACTTAGTGAGGATTGAATGGGTTGGTATGAACATGTTGTTATATGATCATAGTGTTAAATATCAATAAAGGATACCATCTCGGACACAAGTATTTTATCCCCTTGTGATATGATGCAAGGAATATTAATTTGACAGATCATACTAAGAGTATTGATATCGGTTTCTAGGTAGAGACCAAGGAATGGTTCATATATCATTATTTTTTACATCTATATTTGAAATGGGTAGACCATGGGGTTAAGTTAATCTTTAATTAATTAATATTTAATATAAAATATTCTATGTTTAGGAGCACCAATCCATTTTTTTAGGAATGGTTCCAGGACAACAACTTCTCTAGGATCATAATGAATATTTTAAGAAATATATGAAACTAGATCGCCATAGGTTTGAGGTAAATGATCATGCAACTTTTTTTATTAATCTTCATGAGTTTCTTCTCTGGAGTATAAAAAAGTAAAACAAATATGTTTGAGATTTAGTGATAGTGGACTGGTTGGTGCATATGGAGATAACCAGTAGTTTGATCTGGGAATAGAAGTACCATTGGTTTTCATTGGTGGTTATGGAGACACATGGGGAATCTAGTACATGGTAGTTACTATTCCTTAGGATCATAAGGATTGAATTATTTCAGGGGAGAATTATTGATATCAGTTCCATGTCGAGTTTCTTTCTTCAACCACAATGGAGGTTAGCTATCATGAGCTAATAACCCTTTGATGAGGGAGTTCCAGTGATTTTAAGTTCATGATAAATTTTAGTAAACTAATTCTATTCTATTTATACATTATTTACGATAAGGAGTTAATGGTGATATATTTAGAGGAGGATTATAGAGACTTAGCACTGATTTACTCAATTTATACAACCAAAATATCTCAAGGTACTGGTGTGATACGAGGTTGTTGATGGGATTTAGTCTTGGATCAGATCATACTAAGAGGGGAGTAGTAAGGATTATATATATAGTTTAGTTGTGGTATTGGGTTCTTAGTTTCCTTGAAATAAGGTTTTTTATATAGTTGGAGGCATGTTACAACCCTATATATCTCATTTTAATAGGGTTAGTGGATCTCCAGCCTTTTCCAAGGGACTATATGTATATTTTCTTTGTGAATCACATTGTCATTAGTAGTGGGATATCATGAACATTCTGAGGAGGAATCATGAGGATAGTGGTCCACATTATGTTCCTTTTTTGTATAAGTATCAACCGAGTTAGCAGTAGTAGGGTTCTCTAGACTATGGTCAACATATAGAAGATATGGAATGTCTAGGAGAACCTTGTGAGGAAACTCAAAATGAAGTAGTAGAGTTAATCCATAAAAGTTTTCTTTAGTTGGTTCATAGACACTGTAGAAAAGTCTTTGGCTAGATACATTATCTAGAGTGTTCTAATTTAAGAGAGATAGAGGTTATTCAAGGTAAATAGTGATTTTTTTCTACGTGGGTTCATGGACTGTTTGATTCAATAGCTACACATACATAATTTTCACCTGACCTGGTCAATGGTTTGGGATATGAGGTGGAGAAAATTCTAGTTCCCTTGTCATTTAATAAATTAGATATAGTTTTATCTAATTTTTGATAATTGTGTAGAGATTATGAGATAATTCTAGAGAAGTACAAATATATGGGTGAATTCTTTTGTTTTCAGATACGACCATATGATATCTCCCTCAATAGGGATAGGATGTATTCAATGAAGGATATCATGGTTTGATTTGGGACGTGGATTAGATTATATGATAATGACATAGAGACTTCTATGTTCATTTGTGAGTTATACCCTCAGATACGACAGAGGTGTGCTTTTCCATTTAACTTTGTTGATGCCTTAGTTAATGTAGTGTTCCATAGATGTTTATAAAGAAGTGTTTCTCACGGTTGTAGAAGAGTACCTAAGTGTATTTACTATAGTTTTTTTGGTGATAATCCCTTAATAAGAGATTAGTTATGGGATATAGATACATATGGGTGTATCTCTAATTTAGATATCTCTATATAGGATGACACATTATAATTTTATGGAGTTGTGGATACAAATTGATGATCTATTTTAGAAAGTTTTTATTTAGATGATTGTGTCTCCTTAGGGTGGTCTAGTTTTTTTCAAAGATGCTTTATGGAAGTATATACCTTTGAATCAATTATCATCACATTAATTGACTGATAGTAATGAATCAATATCTTCTTCTATAGATTAATGATTTATTCTATCAGATAAAAATTGATAGTTTGTTCTCAATGATCAAATTACAGTTGGGATATCACTAGACGTGTGTAAATGATGGAGATATATTGATGATTTATTTCCCTTTTCATTATGGTCATTATAATTTATTTAAATTTCATTCAGGTTGGTGAATACGCCAGTTTTATTCATGGGAATGATGATTTTTTGGTCATGAGAGATTCTAGAGTGTTTTATAGTTGTTTACATCAATGAAATACTCATATACTCCATGCCATAGGAGGAGAACACATAGAATATGTATGACATTTTTGGAGTTATTCATTATCAACAGTTTTTCAGGTATCTTGTAAAGTGTTAGTTTTGGGAATGTGAATTTAATTTCATAAGGAATGGGAGTTCCTAACATGGAATTTTCATGGATCCTTAAAATTTCAAGGTGGTTGTTTATTAGGTATCTTATAAGAATGTTGAAAATGTGTGTAGTTACCTTGATCATGGATGCTATTAAAGGATGTTCATTCGTACCATCTCTCTTATTGGGACTCATACGATACCATTGACTAAAAATGATCATAAATTATTTTTGTATGACATATTATGATAAAATTTCTTGTATCTGAAGACAAATTTGGTTTTCACCCTAATTCTTATTTTCTAGAAGTGGCAGCCCATTTTGTGGTCTTCTATGATGTGTGAAATATTATCCTGGGATATTTTCTAATGTATTAGAGTGTGGTTTTTTATTATGGGTAATGATAATTATTACCCCATTAATTTAAGTATTACACCCATGATCCATAGTTATCAAAAGTTATTTTTGGATTGATGTTATAGAGACACTGTGTTATTTGAATTTTTCTTATTTTCACATCTCCCAAAAGCAGAAGGAATGTCTTCTCCCTTCATGACCAAAACATATGGTAGTGATGGTGGATGAAATTTCTTCTAGAATGTAAATTTTAGATTTATTATACATCAAGAAATATTTGTGGTGTATCTGATAAACTAAACATGAATTTTCACTATGGTGTTTGCAAGAGTCTAACGATTCTTAGAGAGTGATCAATGTGATCTCCATAATGCATCATGATATTTGAGTGTTTGGTGGTAGAGGATTACATTATAAGATAATAGTCAAGTCATATTTATTTATGTATGTGTAGGATTCCTAGTTTGGGTATTCATTGGTGGAATATTGAATATATATTGTTTTCCATGGTGAATCCCTTGATGGATGTTTTGAGGATGATCAACACTAGGTGAGGTTTTTGGTAAGGGTTATAATTTAATTAGTGTTGTGTGATCTTGTTCACCATGACATCAATATCTCTCCATTGGAATTAAATTTTGAATGAAAAATAAGTTCCATTATATTATAGGTCAGTTTATGTGGCCTAGAATGAATCATTTTGTTGTAGATTTTGTGTCCTGATGTTTAGTCTTCCAAAAAACTAAAGGTTGTACATTGTGTTCTCTATGTTTTCTATATCCATTAGATTCTCCTCTATGGAACTAGGAGGACATTTAAATGGAATTTGGGGCTAGTTTACCTATATCTTATGGAGGTAATGAATTTTGACAGGAATTTTTGACCATTGGAAAAATTTTATTGCTTCTTATTAATCAACGAGTCATGTTTTGTGGAGGACATTTCAAGGTAGTATTTCAAGGTTGTGGGGAGTATTCATGTAATCCTGTGGATTAACATCTCTAATTTCAATCCTCATTTCACCTGTATAGTGTGGAAAGGTATTCTATTTTCTTTTGGATTTAATTTTTTCATTACTAATAATTTTTATACATATAATAATGGGATGAAAGGGTGAAAAAACTAGAATCCTTAATACAAGTTCTTTGTTTGTATCATGGATTTTTGAGGTTATTGGGTGAGGCAACTACCCTTCATTGAGTTTTATTACAGTTATTTTTGCACTAAACCACTTGTATGACACCTTTTGAATCATAATATGGTCAAACATTAAATTATTCTTAATGCTAGACTGGGGTAATTGTAACACCCCAGGGTTTTGAAAATAAATATAGAATGCAATTTTATAATCTAACCATTAAAACACAACTTTGCCTCTTCTATGTATTGAATTTTGAAAATTGGTCATCTAGATTTATGTTCAGTAAGTCATTTGGAGTCCGATAGAAAAAACTTTATTATTTAGTAAATAGTAACATACCCTTATGAATAGTAATATGAATAGTAATATGACCCCAATGAATATTAAATTTCATTATTATTTTATTTTCTTAAGTCAAGAAGATAATAACATCTTGGTTAATTTTTCATTGTGATAAAAAAGTAGTTGTAGAATTAAAACTGTTAATTTTTTAATTAAGTATGCTTTTATATAAAAGTTAAATTAATAAAATTTTTAAAATTATTTTTCAAAAATGAAAATCAATTTTTAATTATACACGTTGAAAAATTTTAGGGTTGAATTTTTGGGATTTTTCTGAAATTCTAATTTTTTTTGATGAATAGTAATATACGATAAAATACGATAAATTCTAAATACTTGATTTACTGCATCATAGGTGATGCAAGGATGATTTAATCCCACTTGGATCGAAATCACATGAAATTATTACTATTAGGGGTCACATTAAACAATACTATTGGTTGTCGTGAGGGGAATAATAAAATAATGAATTAAATATTCAAAAATCACTCCTCTCCTCCACAATAAAAACCCCCACCACTACCTCTTCTCTTCACACCTATAAGCATTGAATCTCCTCAATGTTATTCCCAATTAACCTTCCCTAGTCACTCCCCACGACCAGGAAGCTCTTTGTCTTGCCAAAAGACCAAAACCCCTTCTCATAAAGAGTTTCTCAAGGAGGTTATTTCAGGAGGTAAAGAACCCTTTTTTTCATTTGGTTTCATTTCAATTTATCTTATTTTACTATCCTCTACTCTCCTCCTCTATCCAAATGATAATGATAACTCCAGTAACATCTATATACTAGATTTATATCTTGGTAATGGAAGACCCATCAAAAATATTCTTACTCCCTCTGTTTTATTTTTATAAACGAAATCAATGTGCATGAGGTTCCAATTTATAACCTTTATGGACGATGAAGTTTCATTCTTCAATTCCTTCTTAATTACTAATCATGAATAATTATTTATGGTTGAAACAGAATATAATATATGTATTATAACATAATTAATATTTAGGAACAAGAATATGTACATATAATTAAGTTATATGAAAAAACTAGTTCATAATAATCCAAATACCGCCAAATAATCGAAGTGGTTCTCATCTAATGATTCATCCTAATTACATATAAAAAATGATAGAAATGAAAAATACCAATTATTTATGTTCATAAATAATATATAATTCCAAATCCTAGAGATTTATAACCATTCCACATGAACTCTATTACTTAAAAACAAGTGAACCGATTATGAAAATAAAGAAAATGAACACCCCGGAACAACGAAATTCAATATAAAAACATAGCAATAAGATTACAAATGAAATAAACAGAATTATGATATAATAAATACATGTAAAAAAGGTTTTTAAATAAGTTATTAATATGTATCATTTCATATTCCAGGAGCTTAATTTCGAGAGAAGAACACGTTTGGAGTTAAGGTAAGTGTTTTTCACCCGAACTTCCATTTTCATTCGGGTTACTTTTATTTTATAAATTCCTTGATGAAATTATATGTATTGTTTTTTAGTCCTCATAAATTATGCTTCAGTATTCTATATATGTAAACCAACCAGAATCCTTCCTTATTCTAGGGATAGTTACACGTTTTAAAATGAACTTTCAAAATTGTTTCCAAAATAGAAGCCTAATTCAAGGGAATTTCTCCAATTCATTCTATTTACAAGGGCACTCTATAATATATTTTTGGAAACCATTATCTTTCTAAAAATACTCATTTTATTATTAAAATACTATCTTACTTCACTTCTAGTTTAATACAATAATTTTCTAAAAGAACTCTTCTTTTCAAAATTCAAGTGTATTTATCTCAAAATTACTTAATGATTTTATAAGAGTATTTTCGTTCAATACTCTTGTTGATTCCATGGTGTTATTGGGTATAATAATTTATGAAGTAATATAACATATTTTATTTAATGTTTTATGACTAACATTATTTTGGATGATCTATCCTAAAACCATTCATCATATTATTCCAAATGGTTAGTGTTTATGTTCAATAAATGGTGAAAGTTAGTTACATTTCATATGATAGTTTAAATATGAATGTATATGTTTTTATGTTGATCCCCGCTCATATGAGGAATGTATTGGACTTATTATGTGATAGGTGGGGCCCACTATAGCCCCTCGATTAATCGGTATGTCTCATGAGACACACTATGGTATTTGCACGAGGCCTTGACAAAATGATTATTTTATGGTCCTAGCACGAGGCTTGGACGATATTCTTATGATGTTTGGAATATGCAATTCCCTCATTATGAAGCTAGTAATTGATAGTTCATGTGGTTATTCTACTAGTAGAATAATCATGTTTATGTTTTATTATTGCATTATTTACTCAGTTCATTTTCCTGCCATAATGTGTTCATATTTATTATTAAAGGCATGTGTTTTCAATTCTACACCATGTCTAATGTTTATAATATCTTATGTTGTATTGATTACTCTTGCTGAGAATTTCAGCTCACCCCTTTCTTATGTTTCATTTTCTAAGGATATGAAGAAGTAATTTATGAATGACTTGCAAGCATAGTCTATGAGACGTGCTGTTTCTAGTGGAATAAAATAGTGTTTTTGTTTCTCTTCATGTTGTAATGATAAAATTTTGTTTTTTACTTGTTTCCAATAATACTAGACTACTGGGTCCTTTGGGATTCGTATTCCTTGTGTGTATTCCAACATAATCAAACAAGGCACCGAATCTGGGAAACTGGGGTTGGGTTTCTACTGTTGGTATCAGAGGAAGTTTAGAAGAATACTTGGAAACTAGATTTAGAAAACGTAGAATTAAGGAAGAGTCCCTAAGTTAGTCTTTGAGGATATACCTACAATAACATCCTGGAATTTTGGTAAGGAATAGATTATGTGGATTTTTCAATAAATACATCCTTGTCTGGATACGAGCAGGTAGAGGCGGCTCTGGCACAGATGTATCTAGGGGTAAAACAAGAAAACACCACTTTGAGCTAGACTCAAATGGGAACTAGTGCACAAAAATGGGCCTTGCTGCACTCTTGGTTATGAAACTCCCGGGGGATAAGCATAGGATAATTCACACTTTCTATAAAAGCCATTATTAAGGAGTTTAATGTAAATATTCCTAAAAGAAACCATTTTTGTGAATATGGGATTAGCCCTGGGTAGGATCTCATTATTTCTGAGTATTTTGAAGTTAAGATTATAAATTATGATCCATAACCTAATCTAGTGTATGTCATTATCTATATATGGTGCCTAGTGAATGGAATGGAAATCACATGAATGCACGTGTCCCTATAGGTATTTTCTTCTGATACAAGATAATGATGTTGGCTCTGGTGCTGGGACTAGTGCTGAGAAACTCATAACTATACTGGGACAACATACTCAGGTTATGAATAAGAACCTTGCCCATATGGAGAATCCAGATCCACCACGAGGAGGAGCCATGCTAGATCTCTTTATGCAACAACAACCTCCATCATTCAACAAGACTACAAACCCATTTGTAGCAGAGCAGTGGATATGTTCCCTTGAGATGATATTTCTCGTTTTGCGATGTAATGAAAGAGAGAAGGTGGTCATTGCAGTATATCGTCTATCCAGAGATACGGTTCAGTGGTGGTCATTAATCCAAAACAGAATGGAGGGGGAGATATTGAAGAGATGTAATGGATGGATTTTAAGGAAATATTCATAGAAAAATATTTCCCTCTTGAGCAGTAAGTGGATATGGAGAGGCAATTCTTGAATCTGAGGCAGAAGGAAGATGATAATGTTTCAAGTTATGAAGCTAACATCACAATATTAGAAATAAATGTTTTAGACTACATACAAAATCCAAGGAGAAAAATTGATCGATTGTTTGATGGCCTAAATCCATTCCTCATATGGGCACTGGTCTCCTAATTTTTTTCATCATATGAGGATATAGTTTCATGTGCCATCAAGACAGAAAAAGAATTATCTAAGTCTTATGACTTAAAGGGAAAGCAAGAAAAGAAGAGGGCTGATGAAAACCCTTGGAAAGGAAATAAGGAAATGGGGAAGAAGGTAAGAGTTGAGTTTCCACCATGTGACAATTGTGGAATGAAACTCCCTAGTGCATGCTTAAAAGGAAAAGGTGTATGCTACAAATGTAGTCAAAAAGGCCATCTTGTTGGTGATTTCAAAGGGAATAATGAAGCCAATGATGTTCAATGATATAGTTTTCGGGAGATGGGACTCTATGCTAATGATTTTCCAAAACGTCAAGGAAATATGAAACAGAAAAGGACAAGGGATCGGGGACAATCTTATGCAATCACAACTGTAGAGGTTGAAGTTATTAATGACGTGGTGGTAGGTACTTTAATTATTTTCTCAATATTAGACAATGCTTTATTTGATTCTGGATAATCGCATTGTCTGATATCTTACCAGTTTGCTAAGAAAATTAGATATTTCTAATTTGATTTAATAAGGGAGTTGTTAGTTAAAACTGATAAGGGAAGTATCATTGATACAAAGTACTATCAATCAGTTCCCATTAGGGCATAAAAATGTTCTTTATCTGCTGATCTCATCATCATACCCATGATTTAATTTGTTTTAATCCTCAGTATGGATTGGATTTCGGACCATGATGCAAAAAATTATTGTAAGAAGAAAGAGGTTACGATTCTTGATGACAATGATAAAGAACACCTTATCTTTAGATTAGAATCATCACCACCTGATTCTTATCTAGATCCACCCCCAGTATCTCAACTAAATTCAATTATTGGGGAGGACGAGAATGAAATAACTGTGAGTGAGGAAAATAATGTTCAAATAGAGGATGTACCTGTTGTGAGAGAATATGTTGATATGTTTCCAGAAGATTAACATGGACATCCTCCCGAATGAGAAATTGAGTTTTCCAATGATTTAATTCCTGGTTCAAGGCCCATATCGAAGACCCCTTATATAATGTCCATTGTGGAATTAGTGAAACTAAAGAAACAACTAGAGGAATTGTGTAAAAAGTTACTTATTCGACCTAGTGTTTCTCCATGGGGAGCCGCTGACCTTTTTGTTAAGAAGAAAGATGGATCTATGAGGTTATGTGTCGACTACAGGGAGATCAATGATCTAACAATAAAGAAAAAGTATCCCTACCTCGAATTGATGATTTATTTGACCAACTGCATGGAGATCAATACTTTTCAAATATTGACCTTTGATCTGGATATCATCAGTTGAGTGTAATGAAGGAAAACATTTTGAAAACAGAATTTTAGACATTGTACGGGCATTACGAGTTTACAGTAATGTCTTTTGGATTGACTAATGCACCCTCTGTCTTCATGGATCTACTGAACAGAGTTTTCAAGGAATATCTTGATGAATTTTAGTGGTATTGATTGATGATATCTTGGTATACTCCAAAAGCTGCGAAGATCATGAAAATCACTTGGCATTATCCTAAAGACTCTTAGAAGACATGAATTATAAGGGATGTTTAGCAAGTATGAATTCTTACTTCAGGATATTTATTTTCATGGCCATATTATCTCTAATTATAGAATACTAGTTGATCCTGAAAAGACAAAGGCAATCCATGATTGGAACATTCCAACAAACATAAAGAAGGGACACAGTTTTGTTGGCTTAGCAGGTTATTATTGGCGTTTCGTATAGAATTTTTCTCGACTGGCTAACCCGCTAACAAATCTCAGACGTAAAGGGGTTAAATTTGTTTAGACAAAATACTATGAAGAATGTTTCAAAGAAATGAAGAGAAGATTATTCAATGCTCTTATATTGACTCTACCATCAGGGAATTATGGGATTGTTATTTATAGTGATGCTTTGAAGAAAGGACTTGGTTGTGTCCTTATGCAAAATAATAGGGATTTTTCTTATGCATCACGACAGCTAAAAATTTATGAGAAAAAATATCCTACTCATGATCTTGAGTTAGATTCTGTAATATTGGCTTTGAAGATATGGAGACATTATCTCTACGGTGAAAAATGTAAGATTTATACGGATCACAAGAGTTTGAAGTATATTTTCTCATAGAAAGAACTCAACATGATGTAAAGGAGATGGCTTGAACTAATCAAGTATTATGATTGAACAATACACTATAACCCGAGGAAGGAAAATAAGGTGGAAGAGGTTTTGACAGAAAGGATCATGGAGTTTTGAACAAGATGAGAGTTGAAAGGGATCCTATTTTCATGGATCTAGTAAAGATGGATATGGGAATAACCATGGAAGGTGAAACATCAATGATTTTTTAAATTTTATCCAAACCATATTTACTAGAAATGATAAAAAGTTCTCAGGATGATGATGAGGAATTTCAAAAGAAGATTAAAGTTGTAGAAGATGGGAGATTGAGTGACTTCGTATATGAAGATGGAATTTTGAAATTCGGGAAGAGTCATTGTGTTCCTAATATACCTGATCTAGAAAGGGAATTGTTGGATGATGCTCAGAGTTCCAATTTCTCTATACACCCTGGTAGCACTAAGATGTATAGAGATTCGAAGGAACATTTTTGGTGGGACAACATGAAGAGGTAGATTGCCGATTTTGAGTCAAGATGTATGGTTTTTCAACAAGTGAAAGCTGGAAGGAAACAACCTGGAGGATTATTGCAACCTCTTCCCATACCTGAGTAGAAATGGGATAATATCATGATGGAATTTGTCATGGGACTACCAAATACTCTCAGAAGAAACAATGTAATATGGGTCATTGTTGATCGTCTTACCAAGTCAGCACATTTTCTTGCTATAAGAGAAGATGTACCACTTGAACATCTAGTAAGACTATATATAAATGAAGTTGTGAGACATCATGGATTACCCATATCGATTTTTTCTGATCGTGATCTATGCTTTACATCAGGATTCTGGAAAAATCTTCAGATGGTCCTAGATATTGATCTTTGTTTGAGCACTGCCTACCACCCATAAACTGATGGACAATCAGAACGTACTATTAAAACATTGTAAGGCATGTTGAGGTCTTTTTCACATGATTTTCATGGCATGTGTGATCAGTATTTACCTCTCGTAGAAGTTTCCTACAACAATAGCTTCCATTCAAGTATTCATATAGCACCCTATGAAGCATTATATGGGAGGAGATGTTGTACACCAACTTTCTAGGATGATGTTGGTGAAAGATATCTCATGGGCTCAGAACTTGTCGAAAAAACAATGGAGAAGGTGAAGATTATCTAGAACCATATCAAAATAGCTCAAAGTCGGAAAAAGAGCTATGCAGATAACCGAAGGAAGGATTTGGAGTTTCAAGAAGGTGATCACATTTTCTTAAAGGTATCTCCATGGAAGGGTATTATAAGATTCGGTAAGAAGGGAAAATTAAGTCCCAGGTACATCGGAGCTTTCGAAATTCTGGACCGAATTGGAGCTGTAGCTTACTGTTTGGCAATGCCGCCAAGTCTCTCCAAGGTTCACAATGTGTTCCACGTGTAAATGTTAAGAAAGTACATGTCAGACCCAACACATGTACTCACTTATGAAGAAGTGGAACTTGATCTCGATCTATCTTACTATGAAGATCCTACCAAGATTCTTGATACTAGAGAACAAGTATTGAGAAATCGGATGACTCGTCTAGTGAAGGTTCTATAGAAGAACCATAAGATGGAGGAAGCAACATGGGAGCCTGAGGAGCTTATGTTAAAGACATACCTGAATCGTTTTAGGTAATATTCTATGAATTTGGAGGATGAAATTTTTTTAAAGAGGGGAGAATGTAACACCCCAAGGTTTTGAATATAAATATAGAATGAAATTTTATAAAATAACCATTAAAACACAACTCTGCCTCTTCTATGTTTTGAATTTTGAAAAATGGTCATCTAGAGTTGTGTTCGGTAAGTCATTTGGAGTCGGATAGAACAAACATGATTTTTTAGTAAATAGTAACATACCATTATGAATATTAATATGACCCTAATGAATAGTAAATTTTATTATTATTTTATTTTCGTAAGGCTAGAAGATAATAACATCTTGGTAAATTTTTCATTGTGATAAATAAGTAGTTGTAGAATTAAAAATGTTAATTTTCAAATTAAGTATACTGTTATTTAAAAGTAAAATTAATAATATTTAGAAAATTATTTTTCAAAATTGGACTTCGCTTTTGAATTCTACACATTTAAAAATGGTATGGGTGAATTTTTGGGATTTTTATGAAATTCTAGAATTTTTGATGAATTGTATCATACAATAAAATATGATAAATGCTAAATACTTGATTTACTGCATCATAGGTGATGCAAGGATGATGTAAGCCCACTTGGTTAGAAATAACATGCCATTATAACTATTATTGGTCACATGATACAATACTATTTGTTTTCTTTAGGGAAATAATAATATAATGAATTAAATATTCAAAAATTACTCCTCTCCTCCACTATAAAAACACCCCACCACAACCTCTTCTATTCACACCTCTAAGCCTTGAAGATCCTCAGAGTTATGCCCAATTACCCATACCTAGTCAATCCCCACGACCAAGAAGCTCTTATTCTTTCCAAAAGACCTAAACCCCTTCCCTTAAAGAGTTTCTCAAGGAGGTTATTTCAAGAGGTAAAGCACCCTTCTTTTTCATTTGGATTCAATTCAATTTATCTTCATTTGCTATCCTATCCTCTCCTACTCTGTCAAAATGATCATGATAACTCCAGTTAAATCTATATACTGTATTTATATCTTGATAATGGAAGACCAATCATAAATATTCTTACTCCCTCCTTTTTTTTTATAAATGAATTCAATGTCCATGAGGTTCCAATTTATAGCCTTCGTGGATGACGATGTTTCATTCTTCAATTACTTCTTCATTACTGATCATGAAACCATATATATGGTTGAAAAAGACTATAATATAGGTATTATAACATAATTAATAATCAGGAACCAGAATATGTACATATAATTAAGTTATATGAAAAAACTAGTTCATAATAATCCAAATACTGCCAAATAATCAAAGTGGTTCTCATCTAATGATTCATCCTCATTCCATATAATGAAAAGATAGAAATGACCATTACCAATTATTTATGTTCATAAATAATATATAATTACAAATCCTGGAGATTTATAACCATTCCACACAAACTCCTTTACTTAAAAACAAGTGAACCGATTATGAAAATAAAGAAAATGAACACCCCGGAACAACGAAACTGAATAAAAAAACATCGCAATATGGGTATAAATGAACTAAAATAAATTTTGATAAACTAAATACATGTATAATAGGTTTTTAAATAAGTTATTAATATGTATAATTTCATATTCTAGGAGCTTAAGTTCGAGAGAAGAACGCGTTTGGAGTTAAGGTAAGGGTTTTTTCACATGAACTTCCATTTTCATTCGGGTTACTTTTATTGTCTTCATTCGTCGATGAAAGTATTATGAATTGTTAGGTACTCATCATAAATTATGTATTAGTATTCTATATATGTAATCCATCCATAATCATTCCTTATTCTAGGGATAGTTACACGTTTTAAAAGGTTCTTTCAAAATTGTTTCCAAAATAGAAGTCCAGTTCACAGGAATTTCTCCAATTCATATCTATTTACAAGGGCACATTATAATATGTTTTTGGATACCATTATATTTCTAAAAATAATCATTTTATTATTAAAATTCTATATTACTTTACTTCTGGTTTTATACAATGATTTTCCAAAAGAACTCTTCTTTTCAAAATAAGAGTATTTATCTCAAAATTGCTAAATGATTTTATAAGAGTATTTTCATTCAATACTCTTGTTGATTCCATGATTTTATCAGGTTTAATCATTTATGAAGACATATACCATATTTTATTTAATTTTTTATGACTAAATATATTTTGTATTATCTATCCTAAAACCATTCATTATATTATTTCGAAGGGTTGGTGTTTATGTGCAATAAATGGTGGAGGTTAGTTATATTTCATATGATAGTTTCAATATGAATGTATAAGTTATTTATGTTGATCCCCGATCATATGAGGAATGCATTGGACTTATTATTTGATGGGTGGGTCCCGCTATAGCCCCTCGATGAATCGGTAGGTCTCATTAGACAAACTATGGTCTTGGCACGAGGCCTTGATAAAATGATTATTTTATGGTCCTTGCACGAGGCTTGGATGGTATGGTTATGATGTTCGGCATATGAACTTACCTCATTATGAATCTAATAATTGATAGTTCATGTGGTTATTCGACTAGTAGAATACTCATGGTTATGTTTTATTATGGAATTATTTACTCAGTTCATTTTCCTGCCATAATGTGTTCATATTTATTATTAAAGGCATGTGTTTTCAATTCTTCAGCATGTCTATTGTTTATATTATCTTCCAATGTATTGCTTACTCTTACTGAGCATTTGAGCTCACCCTTTTCTTATGTTTCATTTTATCAGGATATGAAGAAGTATTTTATGAATGACTTGCAAGCATAATCTAGGATACATGATGTTTCTAGTGGAATATAATAGTGTTTTTGTTTCCCTTCATGTTGTAATGATAAACTTATGTATGTAACTTGTTTCCAATAATACTAAACTACTCAGTCCTTTGGGATTCATATTCCTTGTATGTATGCCAATGTAATCAAACAAGGCACTGACTCTGGGCACCTGTGGTCGGGTCTTTACCATAATAGAGTTAGAAATTCTAAGGATAAAACTACTGAAAAACACAATTGAAATATTGTAGTTAATTTTAGAGAGGATGAATGCAGAAAATGGTCCTAAAAAGTCCTATACTAGAAATATGAGGCAACCTATGGAATTATTTTTTTAGATCATGTGTTATTGAAGGGGACACCTCATCAGGGGTAGTGAAGGTTTTATCATGGGAGAAATATTTCTCCCTTGTTTTTTAGGTATTTCAAGGTATTGGGGAATGCCTGAGTCAGCACATAATGGTTAGAATTTACTCAATAGATGAGTTAGATTCATGTTATTTTCAGATTTTACAGCTTCACGGATATCATTGTAATGATTCTCATGTCATCAATTTCTCTGATATTAGCATTGATGATGATTTAACCTTCAAGGATAAGCATATGTTGATCTAGGAATTCCATGAGAAGGTGTTTTGTGGGAATGTTGTTCCTTTAGTTAATGTACTCTAGAAACATAATGTCATTGATTATAGTAACTAGGAAGGTGATTCATAGATTCACACTCAATATCCTGAGTTGTTTGGAGATCAATTCTTCTATTATTGTGATGAGTTTATGATGTTGATTTGTTTTGGATAATGAGATTGTTCTCTATTTAATGATTACTTGTTGAAATCATTCTCCTATTGAGAGGTATAATATCCAAGTGATTGTTGCATAGTTTTTTCACATAGTTTTACTAAGTAAGGTGTTTATGTTCCTATAATGGTGAGATTTTTAAGTGGTGTATCATATGGTTGTTGTTTGGGTGACCCCTATTTATCCATTCCTTCTATGAAGATGTTGTTTAAATTTCTCAATGGAGATAATTGTTTGAGAGGTGTCTAATTTAATGGATCAGTCCATTTTTTCCGGTTAGTTTTCATGTTTCAGAAGTATAGGGTGATTGAAGAAATATTGAAGTAGGATTGGTGGAGTGTGAGAGATAAAATCTAAAATATAGAGTAAATCACAGTGTGACGTGTTACTTAAGTAATGTGATAGTAGTTGACTACCTAAATAGTTATTTGTATCTTGTTTAAGGGAAGATTACATGGTGTGATTCAAGAAAAGAACCATTACTTTAGTAAATATATAGATGATGGGATAGATTCATTAAATATATGACCAATAATTAACAACATGAACATGTTGTTTTTGATATGAATTTATACTAGGGTTATAAGATCTTGGAAACACGTTTCTAGTGAGAATTAGACAAGATCCATTAATGATGTGAATGACCCATTCAATCCACAAATCTACATTAACAGAGTGCTGATAAATTCTACAATAACCTTGATTTCTCTCAAAACGGTCTGATGTATCTTAATACCCAGCCATCCATAGCTTCAATTTCAAGTAATGTTGAATACCTTTCGATTAGTATGGATCCATGGATTCTCACGATTGATATTTTGTGATCTATGGTGAGTTTTACTCTTTCTCTTGTGGTTTACTATAGGTTTAATATTTTTATTCTTCAATGTAATATTTCAAATCTATGGCTATTTATCTCCTTTATTAATGTGGATTTATTTATTTATTTGTGTCATGTTTAGGGTTTTATTACCATAGGGAATGTCTATTTCTTATGGGAGAGGTGATCAAAGTTCTATTGTGATAGTTTGGTTCCGATTCAAAGAATTTTTAATATCATGATGTAGGTGATTCATTAAATATCTTGTTTTTATTTGAAATTGTGAAGCTAAAATGATTTATCTCGTTTGGTAATGGTGGTATTAACCATAATGAAGATTAAACAAAAATTAAAGAATGAATTTGTTTTGGATTATAGTGATCACATGTTTCAATGATATGTTAATGGATATCATATTTATTTTCTATAAACTATGCCATATTTTGTCTATTCCATTTTTAAGAATGTTATTTGTACTTGAAAAATGGCTAAAGAACATAAATTTGACAATTCTTGGTCACTAAATACTAAAGACGCATGTTTAATTATTAGAATTCTCCTTATAATTGATCTAAATTGAAGTGATGCTTGATTCATGTTTAAATACCATGAATATATTGATAAATAACTCTTCATATTTCTTATGGTTATAACAAATGTTAAAATAATTGATTAGTTTAAGATGGTAATAATTGGTTTTTTGATAAGAATATTTTTCTAGGTTCGAGCATTCTCATATTCTTATGAAGGCATGTTCCCCTCTTTCTAGGGATTGAATTCACTATTCACTATTATTAATTTTATTTATACCTTTTTTGATTTCAATGGATATGGATCATTGTTATATGACATGATGTGAGCCTAGGATGGCTATTGGTTTAGGAATAAATGGGTAAGGATTCATGGTTTTATTGAAATAGTTAGCTCATATAATGGTGTGATGTACGGTAACATTCATAGTGGTCTCAGAGATGACACCGAGACTAATAGATCAAGTTAAATATGGGATTTACCAATATTTTTATGCTGAAATACTAGTTTATTTCCTATTAATGAATCAAATTTGGATTCCAGCTGGAAGGTTTATTTTTTTCTAAATTAATTTTACTATTTATAAAATAGATGGTTGTTCTTGGTCTATTAATATTTAATTGGAGCTTGATACTTTTCATAAAGTGCCTAGAATTATGGAATTTTAATGAATGATAAAATACTTAACGCATGGTATTGGGAGTTTATTAGAGGACTTTTTATTTTTTTTTGGTAATTATGTTAATATAGAATATTTAACTCAAGAATTAATGGAAGGTCTCAAAAAATATTTTTTTTCTTATAGGATATCAAGTCCTTAGTGAAGGTAGGGTATTTGAGAGGTAATAACCATAGTTGTGTTGATGGCTAGATAGTTTCCCATTTTTTCCTTATGAGTTATATACATTTCTTTTTTTATGTGATTTTATTCACTGCCCTAGCCTTGTATGTTCGAAGGATGATACCCAATGGACTATGGATGGTATTTTCACAACCATCTATTCTAGAAAGGATGAATGGTTGACTACCCCCTCTTCCCCACTCTCTTCTCCTGGTAGTGTTACATGTTGGTACGATAGAGGTTACTCTCCCATATATGTGTGTAGTGAGATATAATGTGTTGAGTTATTTCACCATGATGTATGTTCACATATAGATTCCCAAGTATAATTATAGGTATAATATGTATGAGATTTAAATTATTGAGTTGTGTCACATGACACATGGGCTATGGTGGCTCACAACAATTACTTGATTACTACTCATAGGTGGTGAAGATGATGGTATTAAGAGGCTATGGGTTGTGGGTTATTTCACAGCTTCCTTTTGTGCATGTGTCTCACTGGAGAGAGATAGATCAGGTCATGTGACATTATGGGAAAGTGGAAATGTCATGAAGAAGTGGTAGAGGTACCATCACTTTTATATTATGTTTGATACTATATTATTACTTGTATATGATACATTCTAAGAGATATAAGAAGAGCCTAGGAACTTATCATACATAATTTGGTGATGAATTATTTTCAATAGTTATTCCATAGGATTTAATTTGATTTCTTTACTTTTATAAAAAGAGGCTTTAAGGAGAATCCTACTTAGTGTTACTATTATGATCACACTAATATATATTAACTATTTTTTCTATTCCATAGGATTTTGTTGGTGATAAGGCTTTAAATTACAATCTTATGGAGTTTTTTAGAATTTTTTGGGCTTCATGGTTGTGATCAAGGGTTTTTTTTTTATACATGTCGTTTTACTTTTTGTATTTTTTTAGTCTCTTAGAATTAAATGAATGTATTTTGATTTTTTATTTATAATAAGAAGGATTTTTTAGTATAATTATCTTATCTCTTGTTCCACATATTCTCTTAAAGAAACATTACTCCCATTTTTCTGTATAAGATTCCCTCGGTGCAAGTCTCTATTCTATGGCCTATTTGAGGTATGATTCATGCATCATCGTTCATATTCCTTCCTTTACAACCCAACAGGGGGAACCTTTGGAGGTTATGGGGTTATGAAATTTGATATTATGAGCTATGTCTACATGGAATATAGGATGATACATGGTTGTGTAATGTATGCATGGAGTGATGGATGACTTGTGGAAGGTATTATAGCATATGATGTGTTATGTTGGGTAATGGTAATTAAAAGATAGGTAGAGAAGTGTATGTGGGGTAAATTTCATCGATATATGTTGTTGATGTTATAATATGTTTAAATCTATGAATTAATTGGTGATATATCCTTGATGAGGGTGGGATATTGTTTTAGTTGTTTAGGTGATGAGTCAGTTTTACTTTTTGTCAATTGAGCTTTAATATGATTGTTTCATAATTTTCACAGGAGGTTCGAGTGATGATCCAACTGAGTATACATCTATTCTCACAGTATATATATAAACTATTTTTTTAGTTAAAATGAGGTGGTTGGTGATACAAATATGCCTTACTAGCTCAGGGATTTAATTTTAATCTATTGTATATTTGTAGTCTTTTATTATGGTTTATTTTGGTGTTTTATAGTCTTTTTCATAATATGACATTATATTCATGTATTAAGATTACATAATTATTTATAATTGATGTTAATTTTTATATATCATATTATCTCTTATCATTAAATATCATAAAAACAATAATTCTTCTCTTTAATGTGTATTATATACCCTTGGTGCTAATCACCAACCTGTGGCTTTTTAGAGGCGGTCTTCGAGGTTATGAAACATCTCTTAACTATCGACCATATGGGGTATTAGTGGAAATAGGGGGGTTGTAATTGAGTGTAATCTAAGATATGTATAATCAAAAGGATGGAGTTTGAATATAGGCACTAATGAGGATTTTGTAGGTTGTTGGAGGAAAACATATCAATTGTACTTATAACATGATGTAAAGAATGAATATCATATTGGACATAGTAATTTAGGTCCTTCTATGATCCAATATAAAGATATATATTTCTACAGAATGTACTGAGTGAAATTCTAAAATTGATGTAGAGTTCTTGGAAAGGACCACATGTTATGGTTGTTTTTTACTATGTTTTAATTGGGAAAAATGGAAATTAAGTTAAATGTTTAAAAATTAATATTTAATATTCAATATTATTCATTTAGGTGTCTCCAAAATTTCTTATATTGAAATTATGGATCATTTATGATATACCTATATATTTTACACAAAAAATGTTCAAAATAAATCACTGATATATTTCTTTATAGTGAAGGTCGATGAAAATGAATCATTGAGGTGGACACTCTATGGGTTTCAACATCTTGGTCTACGGAAGTGTGGCAGATCTATTTTAGAATAATATACTACAAATTTTATATAGTATGTGTATATTTCATTTAATTTGATCTATTCATGGAATGGGAACTATGTTTTTTTGTGACAATTCTATGCGGGGTGGCTTGGCAGTGGTGGTTTTTATTCATTGGGGATTATGAGGAGTCAACCATTATATGTGATATGTTTGAAAATTAGTTTAGAGATGTTTTTTTATTAAATTATGAAGGTCTTGTGTTAGTAAGATATCCTTACTAATATATAGATTAATCCTAATGTTCATTAGTTCATAATCTTGTATAATAACCTATTGAAATATTCTTTGGAATTATTTTCAAATTATGGGTCTAGGAAGAGAAATTTTGAGGATTCTTTATTTCTAGAGATCCCATGCTAGGTCACCCCATTTAAATTAGTTACATATCATTATGTCTTCTCCTGGTCATAGGTCATCGAGATGGTTCCATAATAGACTAGATCGTTGTGGGAGGGAAGTATTTAGGACACTTCATAGAGTAGAGTTGTGGCTAAAAGTTCTTAGTTTTATAGTCAACATAAGTTTCAGATAATATGGAGTCAGTTCCAGCCTTCATTTCTTGTTTCACTAGGACTAATAGTTCTTAAACCAATGGGATTAGATAAGTGGAAGTTTGTATTTAAATTTGAGGTTATGTGCATTATAATATTATCTAATTGACATTCATTGGTATTTAGTGTGGATCAAAAACCCACCATCCAGAAAACCCACTATAGAAGTATTTTCTAAGGCAATGATAGGAGCAATGTGATCCATTTAATGTTCATCATAGAGAGAAAAGGGTAATAAAATTACATCCTCATGATACCCCTCATACTTAGTTATATAAATAAGATTCAAACCATAGAGTTTTTTCCCATCAGTTTAAGAGAGGTTATGTAGGAGGATGCAATCAAATGCATGTACTAGATCTTCCAGTAACTAGAAATAAAGACATCATGTCAAAAATTATAATATTATATTTTTTTATCTATATAATGTTTTATATAAGGTCTATTCACCAATTAATGTTACCCATACTAGTATATTCTTTGTATCATGAGAATTAAAGGATTCTACTTCTCTTATAGTTTACTATACTAGTTTGAGATTAGTTTAGCTTGTGTGATGTGTGCAAGTAATGTGAGTTGATGTTGGGTCCAATCTCTATTTTTAATATTTCCTATGTTTTTTAATACATCAATAAGATAAAATACCTAGATTTTATTTATTTTATTATGTGAATAAAATTTTTTTCTATAGGATTCACACTATATTCAATGATGCAAATAGAGAAAAATCCTTTTTTTTAAATCATGAACCTTAGATTGGATGTATGCTTGTTGAGTCCACATTTTCATTAATGGTTGAGTTCATGGTGAGTTCAGTGGAGGATTAGTCATTTTTGTTTTCCATGGTTGTTGAAGAGTAACTTGATAAACTTTTAGAGAAGCTTTTGAATCTACCCCCCACAACATGAGATTGAGTTTAGTATTGGGTTGTAAATAATTTTCTCTTCAATATTGATCTTTCTGTATAGGATAATGCCTTCTGATATGTAAGAGATGTGAGTTCAGATGGAAAAAAAATTTTGCGAGGTTTTTTTCATTATAGTGTATTTCTTTAGTGGTTCTATAGTTTTTTTTTCAAACAATACATAAATTTGTTTTCATCTATTTATTTATTATCAACACTTGAATGATTGGATATTGATGAATCGCTACCCTCTCCCGAAACTAAGGATTTATTAAATCAGTTAATTGGTGATTGTTAGTTCTTGATGATTGAATTTTAGTCAATATATAATCAAATGTGAGTGAATGATGAGGATATATAAAATATTTCTTTCAGATGTCATTATGGATATTATAATATTTTTGTTACCATTCAGTGTGAAGAATCCTATATCAATGTTAATGATATTTTTGAAAGTTTTGTTATGTTTGTTTTTATACTGTTTCATAGTGGTGTCTTTAAATGATATCCTTATATATTTGGTGTATATAGAGGATCATTTTTTGCACCTGTGATCTATTTTGGGAGTTTTTTGGCTCCATTATCTATTTGGGATAATGTCAAAATGTATGTTGTAAGACTGAGACATTTTTTTATTGTTAAAGAGTAGCCTTGGATCCTTCAGTGACTAAGACAGTTGTTTATTGGGGATCACCCAAGAATGGTATGGAGGGGAAGAGTTCTCTTAGTTTTTCATTTTATTAAAGGATATTTGTACATTAATTATCTCATATTGAAGATTTTATAATATCTTTGACTAGAAATGATTTGAATTTTTTGTGGACTAATTAATTCAAGGTTGCTTTTGTGTATTTAAAGTAGAAGCTCATTAGTGCTCCTATAAAATATTTTTTGTAAGAATTAATTTAATTCAAATTTTATTATAATATATTGAATATTTTCTTGGGATACATATTATTTTATTACAGAGTGTTCATCTCTTAATTTTCAAAATATTCACATACTCAAGAATGTAACTTTCCCAGTCATAATCTTGAGCATCTCATAGTTTTCCTAGCTCTAAATTTGTGTTGGAATTACATCATTAGTGGATGTTTTTTTCCTTTTAATACTACAAGTTCTTGAGGTATATCTTCAACCAATGTGATTTTTATCAGAAACAGTGATGGTGGATAGAATTAATTCATGATTAAGCCTTTAATATGTATTATACACTTCATAAAGGGAATGTTGTGATGGGTTCCTTGAGTAGGAACTCACACGGTGGTGTCGTGCATGCGTCTAGGGACCCTTGAGGAGTGATGGAAGATTATAATATATTTAACCTTAATATAGGATTAGATTATAGTATACACTCTCTTTATCATATTATAGTGAAATCATCCATAGTAGATTACATGTACGTGTCCCAATTGGTGGATTTTGAGGTAGTTGTTTGGCGTGACCAAGCTTTTTGTAATGATTACCCAGAGGGATAGTTTTTATAATGATTATTATTGGGTTTATTTGTAATAGAATATTTTAATTATTTTAGTGATGTATGTTGTTGTTCTCCATGATTTTCATAGTTAAATCATGCCTATACAACATGGTGTGTCGAAGATGTATCACGCTCTAATAAGCCAGTTCTAGTGATTTTGTTGAAGATATCAATTACAATGTTTGATTCATGGTGTTTGGTTTCATATAGGGTGAAGGATAAGAATAATTTTCCTCATTTGTTTATTCAACTAATTGATTATTCCAAATGTAAAAGGATGTACATCTTGATGAACATATTTATCTATTTTCATCAAGCTCAGTAAGTTTGTGATGATGTATGGATGACCATTGATTTATTGAAAAATTTATCTCACATCATAGAGATTAAGGAGTCGTGATTATTAAATGTCTTATTGAGGAAATATATTGTGGATGTGTTGAGGATCTATTTTTTTGGACAGATTGTCATCTCTAATCATGTTCCTCGTTTTACACCCAAGGTGTAGAGTGGTCTCCAACATGATTTTGTTTACCATATCTTCCTTAAACCCACATTACATCTACAAATGGACTGTCTAATATAGAAAACTACATAGAACATAGGGAATATTTTTCATACTTATATTCATTATTTTTGTGGTTCATGGATGAGGGAACTACCCATGGAGGAGTATTCTAACAATATTATTTATCACAATAGTATTTATATAACTTTTCTCAATGAACTATATAGTTGACCTATCCAATTTCCATTATGTTGGATAGAGGTTGGATGGTAAATTATTCTAAGAAAAAATCTGATGAAGAGGAAAATTATGAATTTATATAAGATACATGAGTGAGTGAAGGTTGAGAAATATTGTTATAATTCTAATGATGATCAAAGTAGGAGGAATCTGGAGTTTGATGTTAGAGGCCATGTATTTTAGAATGTAACTCATCATTGTGGGTATCGATGTTTTGATCATGGGGGGAATCTTTCTTACCTTATTATTAGACACATAAATGTGTTCTAATGTGTTGGATATATAGAATATTAGCTACCACTTATAGTATAAATGATCCAGATACATGATGTCTTCCATGTGTTGTATCTTTGTTGATATCTCTATGTTGATTCCCACATCACCGATTTGGGAGAGATTGATACTAAATATGTTGTTACATTTTTTGAATTACCTATTAAGATTTAAGATCATTAGTAGAAGGTTTTTCATGGATATTTTACTCCTTTGGTTTGTTTTATTTTGTGAAATTGTTTCTTGGAGGGTAGAACTTGGGATCATAAGACACAATTATATATTCTATATATTGAGTAGTTAATTTTTTTGTTTTTAGGTAATATGTATGAACAATTCACTAATTTTTGAGATGTTTATTGTCATGTGATTATGAATCTTTTTCCTATATTTTCTAGATTTATTTTTTACATAGTGAGATCCTTGATATGTATCTTTTGGGGGTGGTTGTTTGGGATCCATTTTCCTTTATATTTAGTGTTTTTTTAATTCTCAAGGATGATAATTTTATGTGAGGTGTCATGAACCAACCCGGGTCGACCCTGAACCGGTCACCCAAGTCAGTCCACGACAAGACCCAAGAGGCATTCCCAATCCTCCCAGACGGGCGACATGCACTAGGGCATCAATATAGGACAATTGGGAACAATTTCTCCTATTGAAAATAAATAAAGGAGCGGAGAAGTAGAATAACATAAAGAAAATAAATGAAACTGAAAAGAAAGAATGATCAACAACAACCAAGTAACCTGACCAAGGACAACAGTCATCATGACTCTATGAGTCACTCACCAGTCCATAACCAACTTTCACCCACAAGAGCAAGCTCGAGCCAGACCTGCAGCAAAACTAAAAACAAGATAACACTATAGGTGTGAGTATTAAAACTCAGTAGGCGTTCCAAACACACTATTCCCAATGCACTACATTTAAATATAGAACTTACAAATTTCAGGTTTGAACTAAATTATATAAAATATTATTTTCCACACACACATTCATTTCTAAAACAAGTAACAATCCATTTCCATTTTTAATTTAAAAACTAATTAAATTTTTGAAAGGAGAAGGTTTATTTGATTTTGAAAAAATCTTTGAGAACAATATAGAAACCTAAATTTCAGTTATTATTCAAATGTAAAACCACACATAACACACAACACACACTAAGCTAAATGGAAAACAAAGTGTCGCACTAGGGCCAACAACCTAACTAGACCTCTCAATTGTCTGCCACGTACAATTAAACACTAAAGGAAACATTGGTCAAACCTAGGAGCTCATGAACAATCTAGAACATACTATACATGTGACTAATTATAAAGGCATGCCCTTTTTAATGATGTCATAATTCCTCTAACTCCTGGGGTTTCCCTACATGGTCTAACCGAAGGGCCCAATCCCATAGCACTAATAACAAAACACCTCTCCACTATGGGAAAATATCCCGTGGATAGTCTAAACTAGTGTAGTAATCGTTCTCAGAAGATTCACGTACTATTCTAGGTTCCCATGTCAAAACGTATAATAAAAGGGAAATGGGTGAGTCCACAGAGTCAATCAAATAACCAGACACATAGCATAAACATCACACAAAACTCATGCAATCAACACACACAAAAGATCACCCCTGAGTCACCCCATAGAGTGTTTTCCAAAATAATTTATTTTATTAAAGTGCCAAAAAGTCCTTCACCAATTTTAAAGAAAACCCTTTTTTCTCAAGAGAACCCAAAACAGTTGTTCACATTTCAGAAGAAATAATTTATCATTAAAACCAAAAAAACACATGAAATTCCTTGAATTATGTTTAAAGGCCAAACAACCATTCATTCACTATTGTGTGTCCGTTCATCAAGAAAATATTTCATGTGTCGTGTATAAAATAAACATCTCTTTTTTACATCATGTAATTATTTAAAAATTAATTATCTTATATTATTTCCCATTTATTAATATTAATAAACTATCAAAAAATTAATAAATTCTTAATTAAAAGGAAAGTGCAGTGGGGGACCTACCTCGACTCACAAGAAAATCACGACGACGCGACATGCCTCGTGCATGCACATAAGCACAAGTATGCTGATTCTTGAAATACCACAGAAATACCTTGTTGATTCCCTCCAACACCCGAAATAAAAGTAAAAACAAAAAAAACACTAATTCATAATAATCCAACAATGAACTACCACAAACATAACCTCAGTTTGGAGACGTGATCGATCATCAGAGTCACGTGACAGTCAAAAAGGGGAACCAAGGACATCGGGAGTGGGCGTGGTATAGTTGGAAGGTCGCGCGACTTTCGTACAAGAGGTTCATTTGCCGAAAGTGACCACATTGCAATGGTGGGGCTAGTTAAACGGCGTGTAGCGGGTTGGAAGGAGTGAAACCAAAAGGTGTGTGGCTGGAAGGAGGTCTGGTGGGTGGAAAATTGCCAAAAGGAGGTCTACGGCCAGTGTAGCTTTGGGGAAAGTAACGAGGTGTTGCGCCACTATTGGCTGGACAACGCAGGGCCGTAGTGCCACTACTGGCCGACCAGAACAAGGAAAGGGAATTGTTCCTGGGTGTGCTAAGCAGGATGAAGTCTGATTGATCATCTTGCTCAAACGCAACAAGGGAAAGAGGCAGTGTTTTGGGGTCTGAGAGGTCGTGGTGCCGGTAGGAGGTTCAGCAGGCTGGTCAGACGGAATGGAAGGGGAATCGGGGGTCATTTCACTACAACTGGTTGGGAAAAGCAAGAGGATGGGACCGCATCCAAGGCCTACTCTTTTGAAAAAGGAGGTGTGGAGTAGAGATGAGATTTCATCAGGGACATTGTGTCATTGTTGGCTGGATGGAGGGCACCATCTTAAGGTGGGTCGAAGGCCAAACGACGGAGGTAGGTCACACGGATAGGGGGGAGGCTGGCTCAAATGGTGAATTGTGGGGCGTGGGAGGTGCGCTGGTGTAGGGAGGGACAAGGGATGATGGTGCAACGCAGGAGATCCTGGGAGGCACCGGGTCGGCTGGGCATCGAAGAGGCTGGTGGAGCACTAGAGGGTGGCAGGTTGTGAGGTGTTTTCATAGTGCAAGGAGGCCAAAATAGGGCAGGAGCGATGTGAGGCGCTGCAAAGGAGGATGGGAAGGAGTCGGGGTTGTATTGGATAGGATCTGAAGCTAGGTGCGCCAGGCAGTGAAGCAAGATGGGGGGTGTCGTGCAAAAGGTTGGCAGGGGGAGGCATCATGCAGGAGGTGTGACTGGATGGGGGAGATGGGAAGGAGGCGCGGATGGATGGGGCACTGTAGGAGGGAGAGTAAGATGATGTTGGGTGTGCATAGTGCTAGGCAGGCCGAGGGGGGAACTGGAGCAGGCTGGTGCGGTGCTGGGATAGGAGTAAGGTAGAAGTAGAGGGCAGGTCGTGCGGGAGATGTCCAGTTCAGGGCAGGGGGAGCAAGGAGCTGCTACGGGAAGGAGAGAAAAAAGGGGGGAAAGGCTGGACGACTAAGGTGGCCCTGAAAGAAAGCCTGCCAAACCAGTGGGCAATAGGGTGACACATGCATGGAAGTTACAAAAAGAATTCAAAAAAAATAAAACTAAACAAAATTAATAATAATAATAATATAATAATATAAATATAATAATAATAATAATAATAATAATCTTAATTATAACCAAGATAATAATTAAAATTATTAACTGTTAAAATTTTAAATAAGGCAATAAATTACAAAAAATTTATTCATTTTAGTTTCTTTCCAAGACAGGTGGACTATGCCAATGCATGGACGACGCCACATGAGATCTCCAAAATGCACTCCGCCCGAGCGCTCAGCAACATCAACTCAGAAACGAGCATTTTATGAAAAAAAATCAAAAATCGTGTTCTCGATTCAACCCAAACCTAGAGACAACAATTTTAAAACCAATGAAAATAATAAAATATAAATAATAGACAGGTCGGGATGTGCTAATTTTCCCCACCATAATGATTTCCACCCCCAGACAGTGATAACAAGGTCAAGACCCAAAGAAGAAACTCCTTAAGTGTCCCTCACCCCCAAATATTTAAGCGCCTCCAGTTGATCGATCCAAATGAACACCAAACTCCAATGAAATGCAACTTATCCAAAAAATACTAGCACTTTAAACAGCACCGAATGGAAACCCAAAATGAAACTATGATACTGGCACGGGGAGGCCCGAATGGACTCCCCACCATAAGGAACAAGCCAAACTAAATTCAAAAAGTCCCATGATGGGTCTCCCCACCACAAGTATTGAGGAGATTAACCAATTTTGAAAGCTTCCAACATGGTCCAAACACCCCTCCATTAAGGTAGGGGAGGGATGGGCCCAACCAAAAGAGAATCAAAACTATCGTCACTGCTACGTCAATGATGTTACATCATCAGAAGAACAAAAATCATGCAACACTATAGAAAAAAGTTAAACCAATGCCCTTTTTCATCGTTGGGGTTCACCTGACTACGCGCCAGCTTCACTCCAAGGCCTATGGTTGGAGCAATGATGATTGAAGTATCTCCTACCACACGGTTAGGCTTCAAAAATTTCCCAAACATAACACACAAACCATACTTTTAGAAAACTCACAACCATTAGAACAAAGATTTCAAAGAGGTTCAGCTAACCCCATTCTTACAAAGGAAAGAAAAGACACACCACAAAATGGTACAGGTTACGACTACTATATCCAAGAAACACTACAAAGATAAAGCCTCAAAATGATCCCCAAACATCACCCTACTCCTGATGATGGGCTGAGGTGACCATCGATGAGATAGGTATGGCTTCATCACGCCTCTTGGAAACACCTCGGTAGAATTGTTGCACGTGACCCCGGTGCCCACAGGTTTGGAAGGTTCTTAGAGTATTTGGGAACATGAGACTCTTGTGCCCCCTCTTACAACACTGGTGATAGATCAAGGCATTGCGCTGGGAGGAAGAAAACTGAATGTCTGAAGGATTCTCGATTCCTCTACCTATTCCACCAGAATCAGGTCGCTTCCCATTCTTCTTATCGTTATCTTCTGAACTGCTTACCAAGGCTGAAGGATGATTCTACACCTCATGTCCTCCTGCTAACACAACTTCAGCGAGGAAAGCTTGTCTCACCATATCAAATAATGTGAATATGTTGAACTCTCCCACCTTTGACTGCATCTCAGGACGTAATCCAAGGTTAAAATGTCGAGCTTTCACGAGATCATTTCCGATATACCCCTATTCATTCGGAGCTAAGTCTATGAAAAGATGAAAGAATTCAAGCACCGATCCACCACCTTGCTAAAGACCGCAAAAATCCATCCTCTTTCTCACCTTATTCACCTTAGAAAAGTATTTTTGGATGAATGATGACTTGAATAACTCCCATGTGAGATATTATCTAGGATTGATTCGAGACACAGACTTCCACCACTTCTAGGTTGGACCTTCAAGAATAAAGATTTCCAACTTCAACATTAATGACTCAGGTGGAACGAGAGAATAGAAGTTCCTCTCAATCTTTCACAGCCACTCCTCTGCCTCAAGAGGTCTTCCTGTCCATAAATGAGGGGAGGGTTTAACTTCTAAAACTCAAGGATGTAGTCCTTAGGCAGATCAAATGAAGCATCTACTAAGGATTCAGCACCCAAAGCTGCACCTTGGGAATCTATCGAACCTTCGTGGGGTAGAACACTAAGGAACAAGAAAATTTAAGATGGGTCAAACTTGGTCATTTATATTTCAAATACCAAAATAACACTTTTCACAATGATTTTAAGAATGAATGAAAACCCAAACGATTCACTAGGGGGAAACTAGTGATGATGGGTGACTCGATCATATGGTTAGTGGCTATACGCCAGTCACACCACTATCACTGAGAGCATTCTTTGGTACGATCCTTGGATCCACATGGCTTTCCATGCAATGTGAGGTCACGGAGGTCACTTTCCCACCTTCAATTTCTTTTCCCAATACCATACAAACCATAATAATCAAAAGACATTGACAACCCCAACATCCCATGGTAACCCGAGGTTCGGAACAAGCAAGGGTTCATCAAGACCTTCTCGTTCCTCTGCCTCGATTCCCGACAATTCTACTCCTTCTACAATGACTACCCCAAATATAAATGGGCACATTGAAAAACAAGGTCCACTTAAGAGCCAACCTGCTCTAATACCATTTTGTCATGAACCAACCTGGGTTGACCCTGAACCGATCACCCAATCCAGTCTGTGAAAAAACCCGAGAGGTGTTCCCGAACCTCCCAGGCTGGTGACAAGCACCAGAGCATCAATAGAGGGAAAATGGAATGATTTCGCCCAGTGAAAATAAATAAAGTAGTGGAAAGGAAGAATAACACAAAGTAAATAAATGACACAGAAAAAAAAGAATGATTAACAACAACAAACTAACCTGACCACGACCAAAAATCCTCAAGACTCTGAGAGTCACTCACCATTCCACAACCAAATCTCTCCCACAAGAGCATGCTCAAGCCAAACCTATAGCCAAACTAAAAATAGGAAAACACTATATGTGTGAGTATTGAATCTCAGTAGGCATTCCCAACAAACTATTCTCAATGCATTACCTTTAAATAAATAATTTACCAATTTTAGGTTTGAACTAAATTATATAAAATATCAGTTTCCACACACACTTTCATTTCTAAAACAACTAACAGTCCATTGCCCATTTTAATTTAAAAACATGTTTAATGTTCAAAAGGATCAGTTGCAGTTCATTTTGAAAACATCTTCACGAACAATTTAGAAACCCAAATTTTATTTATTATCCAAAAGGAAAACCACACATAACACACAACACATACTAAGGGAAATGGAAAAAAAGTGGCACACAGGGGCCATAAACCGAACTAGACCTCTCAATCATCTTCCACGCACAAATAAACACCAATGGAAACATGTATTGAACCTAGGAGATCATGAACAATATATAACATACTATACATGTGACTCATTCTGAAGGCATGCCCTACTCAGTGACCTCATAACACCCAAATGCCCAGTGTTGCCCCATATGGCCTAACCGAGGGGCCCAATTCCATAGCACTGATAACAAAACACCTCTCTGCTATGGGACACTAGGCAATGCGTAGTCTAAACTAGTGCAGCAATCGTTCTCATAAGATTCACTTACTATGTCAGGTTTCCATGTCAACATGTATAATAAAAAGGAAATGGGTGAGTCAACAATGTCAACCAAGTAACCAGTCACATAGCACAAACAACACACATAACTCAAGCAATCAACGCACACAAAAGATCACCCATGGGACACCCCAAAGAGATTTTTCCAAAATAATTTAGTTTATTAAAGTGCTGAATGAGTCTTCACTAATTTTAAAGAAAAACCTCCTTTCTCCAGAGAACCCAAAACACTTGTTCATGTTTCAGAAGAAATCATTTATCATTATAACCAGAACTACACTTGAAATTCTGTGAATTATATTTAAAGTACAAATGGGCATTCCTTCACTATTGTGTGTCCGTTCATCAAGACAATATTTTAAGTGTCATGAGTTAAATAAACAACTCTTTTTTACATCAAGTAATTATTTAAAAACTAATTATCTTATATTATTTCCAATTTATTAAAATTAATAAAATATCAAGAAATTAATAAAATCTTAATTTAAATGAGAGTACAGTGGGGGACCTACCTCGACTCACATACCAATCACGATGACGCGACACGCCTCACACAGGTGCATAAGCACACACACGCTAATGCCTGAAATACCACGGAAATACCTCGCTGATGCACCACAACAGCCACAAAAATAATAAAAAACACTAAAACACTAATTCATAATAATCCAACAAAGAAGTATCAAAAACTTCACCTTGACGCAGAGACGTGCTCGATCAATGGAGTCACGTGACAATCAAAAAGGGGCGGTGAGAAAACTGGAAGTGTGCGTGGTCTAGTGGGAAGGTCGCACGACCGTTGGACAAGAGGTGCGTTGGCTGGAAGCACACACGTTGCACTAGAAAGACCGGCTGGATAGTGTGTAGCAGGTCATAAGGTGCGCAACCAAAAAGGTACATGGCCGGAAGGAGGTCACGTGGGTGCGAGGGTGTCAAAAGGAGTTCCGCGACTAGTGCTGCTAAGGGGAAAGTATCGAGGTGTCGTGCCGCTAATGGCTGGACGATGCAGGGGCGCTGCGCCGTTGCTAGCCAGCCGAAACAGGGAAAGGGGACAGTGCCTGGGTGTGCTGAGCAGGAGGAAGGCCGACCGATCAGCTTTCTTGAACGCAGCAAGGAAAATAGGCAGCGTCTGTGGGGGGAGGTCTGCAAGGCTAGTGGAGCCAGTAGGAGGTTCAGAAGGCTATTCAGATGGAATGGGAGGTGAATCGGGGGTCATTTCACTACTAATGGTCGGACAAAGCAGTAGGAGGGGAACATGTCCAAGGACTGCTTGCCGGAAAAGGGAGGTGTGGTGGTGATGTGATATTGCGTTCGGGACGTTGCATCACTGCTGGCCGGACGGCGGGTGCCAGCTTAAGGTGGGTCGGAGGCCGAACAGTAGAGGTAGGGAACCCAGATAAGGGGGAGGCTTGCTCAAATGGTTCAAGGTGGGCGTACGATGTGGGATGGTGAAGGGAGGGCCAAGGGATGCTGGTGCAATGTAGGTGATCCTGGGAGGTGCTGGGTCGGATGGGCATAGAGCAGGCAGGGCAGGAGGCTGGGGGAGCGTAGGAGGGTGGCGGGTTGTGAGGTCTTTTCACAGGGATGGGAGGACGAAATAGGTAAGGAGCGATATGAGGTGCTACAAAGGAGGCAGGGAAAGGAGTCGGTGTAGTGTCGGACGGGAGACGGGGTTGTGGGGTCGGGCCGCGATGCATGAGGGGGGTGCTGTGCAGGAGGTCGGTAGGGGGGAGGAACCGTCCAGGAGGCGTGACTTGATGGGGGAGCTGGGTAGGAGGCGCAGATGGATGGGGCACTGCAGCAGGGAGAGTAAGATGATGTTGGGCGTGTGCAGTGCTAGGCAATCAGATGGGGGAGCCGGAGCAGGCTGGTGAGGCGCTGGGAGAAGAGCAAGGTAGGAGTCGAGGGAAGGTCGTGTGGGAGATGTCAGGTGCTGGGCAGGGGGAGCAAGGCGCTGCTATGGGGAGAGAAAAAAAATAAGTGGGGAAAGGCTGGCCGACCAAGGTGGACCTGCAAGAAATCCTGCCAAACCGGCGGGCAACAGGGGGGACCCCCACGTGTAAGTAACAAAAAGAATAGAAGAAAAGGAAAAGTAACAAAAATTAATAATAATTATATAATAATAATAATAATAATAATATTAATAACAATAATAATAATATTAGTAATAATAACAATAACAATAATAATAATAATAATAACCATAATTATAACAGTGATAATAATTAAAATTATTAACCGTGAAAATTTTAAATATCGCAATAAATTAAAAAAAAATATTCATTTTAATTTTTATTCAAAGACAGGCAGACTCTGACGATGCATTACCAAAGCCACACGGGGTTTCCAAAACGCACTCCACCTAGGAGCTCAACGATGTTAACTCAAAAACGAGCGTCTTTTGACAAAACTCAAAAATATTGTTCGCGATTCAACCAGAACATCGACAATTAAATTTTAAAACCAATGAAAATAATAAAATAAAAATAATAGACAGTTTGTGGTTTGATAAGAGGTATCTGATATAAGGGGTTAGTTTATCCATATCCCTTCCTTGATGATTTAAGTGGTTGGTGGTGTAAAAGAGGATGATAGAGGACAGGAAGTTGAGTTAATGTAAAATACTATGTTGGAAGAGGATTTTGTTTCATGAAAGCTTTCATTTTGTAGTACAGGTTGATTTTTAATTTATTAAAGGTCCTTTTGGTGTTAGGTCCCATGGTGGTCTATTTTGGTCTCCCAGTTTGTTTAGGGTGGCTATATAATAACCATGGATTGCGATGTGGAGGCTCATGATGATGATTTTAGTGTCATTGTTTCTTTGTATGTAGCAGCGACATAACTATGGGTTGCAACATAGTAAAGTCATGTAGTTGGACCTTATGTTGTATTCCTGGTCATTTCCATATATATTCATTATGGGTATAGTTTTTTAATCCTTTTTTGATTCCGGGGTAGTTATGACTTAGTGAATGGGTTTCACCATAGACTTACCCTAAGATATAGGATTTTTTGGATATTTAATATAGATTGTGGTATGGATATCTGAGGGCATTCAAGTTCCAACCATTGTGTCATAGCCTCCTTTTCAAACCCAAGCTATGGGTGAAACCCCAATGGGTTGTGGTGTAGATCTTATTTCTTTGATGTAGTATCTTTGAAAATCATCCCTATTATGTTTTCGTGTTAGGATATTCCATCTTAGTCCTAGTAAAATCAAACATATAAAATTTTATGATCTTTGTAAAATTCCCATTTTCCTCCATTATTCTTCGAACCCTTGGATACACAAAGAAATAATCTAGATAACTTTAAGATCCATTTCCTTGTCTTTATCCCTTAACCTCTAGGGATTTAGTATTGATGATCCAAGGTCTATTTCTTCTTCTCTAGTTGGTTCATTCCTCTCCCATTATCTCAGAATTTATTATGGCTATTTTTAATTTAGTTTTCATGGGTTTTCTCCTAGTTATATGATGGGTGATTTTTTGTGGCATGATGTTCATAAGGATTTATGATTTCTTTCAAGATAGAGGATCAATGTTTTTTTTCTTTTTATTACAACATTTATTAGAAAATGATAGAAAATCATATTAACTCTGGGCATTCATTACCAATATTTATTTAAGTATACATGTGACCATATAATTATTTATTCTATTGGGAAATGGTTGAAATCACCCAATTAAGATAATAAGTTGATTTAAGAATGATATTGTAATATTTTTGTGATTCACATGTGTTTTATTCTTTTATTGGATGCCTATTTATTTTCTAGATGGTGTTTTATCTAACTGCTATGATTTTCATTATTAGTTGGAATATTTAATATGCATGAAATTATTCAAAAAACATAAATATAAAATGATTAAATAGCTAAATAAAGTGTCATGTGAATTTAATTTTTTTATTTTTCTATAAAATATATATAATTTGAATGTGTTGATTGAGGAATACTATTTATTGGTTCTTAGCTATTATTAGTTGATGATAGGTTACATGTTGCTAAAACATATACATAATGAATCAGTTAATTAAATATGGTAATGAAAATTATGATTTCTAGAGATAATTGTTTGGGGTTGAGTGAGCATGTTCTTATGGTTAAATGCTTGCATGCCTTGGTGTTATTTTCTTGGTTGTACCATGGTTTTCTTTACTTAAAATAAATTATATTTTTATTTTTGTGCATTATCCAGGGTAAATTGCGTTTCTATTTTTGTTGAGGTTTTATACGATCAAGATAGATGGAATACATTGAGAGTTGATCCTTCCTGTTATAATATTGTTGTGATCCATCATTGATTGATGGTTTACTTCTAGTTTATAGATAGGATTTCTCAATTTTATTGTGATTATTTCTCTTGATGGATGTGTTATAAGATGTTTTTTTATATGAAACTATTTTCTATTGTTACATTATACAACATGCATTAACCTTTTATGGGGATTTATAGGATGAGTCATAGATTAATAAAATTATGTAATGGTAATGTATTTATAATTTAATTCATGGGATAGTTGTTGATGTAGTTAATATTTAATAAATTATAACCATTAGATGGTTTGATTAATGATTTATGAGTAGGGATTGGAATATGGAAATTAATGTGTGAATTATAATAGAATGTTTTCTTGTAATTATGTGAAAAGGCAGAATAAGAAATTTTTAAGAGATGAAATGTATAGGTAGTAATTTATAGTTACTAAATAGAAATTACTAATGATTATTAATCTTAATAACTATTTGATCATTTGATATCTATTTTCCTAGTACATTGTGGTGGAATATGGGTATAATCTGAGATGAAAAATTTATTTATAGTCAAAGGCTATATAGTTTCCTTTATTGGGGTTGTGCATGATATATTCTTATATTTTCAAATTCATTTACTTCACCATCCTAGTCAGTAGTGAATTGGAAAACCAAAGGTTTGGGGCGGTGTATTCCCTGACATCCAAGATGATGAGAAAATTAGATAGTTAACTTATCCATATTTTAGGTGTTGTCTTTTATTTCAGTGTAATGTGTAGGAATATCTAGGTTGTGATGGAATGAGGTATAAGGTTTTTCTCTACCTGGTCTATGATGGTTTCCAATTTCACTATATATTTATGTGTATTTTGCAGCATCCTGAGGTTATATAACATACTTTTATAATGTTGTAGTGGGGGTGGTTTCCCATGGTTGCACATGAAGGGTGTGTAGTGGATTTAGGTATTCTTAATAAATATTATGTAATGGATTTTTAGATTTTACCAGGTAATGTATGTGATGAAATGTTTTTACATGGTATAGAGGTTGATAAGTGTTTGTGGTATGTATGTTTGGGGTTCAGGATGACTTATGGAATGGAATATAACACAAAATTTTATATTTTAGGGAGTGAGAGAGAGAATTTAGTGGGTAAGTGGAAGAGAGTTACATTTCACACACACACACACACACACACATATATATATATTTGATATTATGCTATGCTTATATACATTACATGGAGAGGAATTCCTAATGAGGTTGGGATATAGTTTTATATTTTTAGGTGATGAGTTGGTTTTATTTTTTTTCACAAATATTTTGAATAATTAAATCACATTTCTTATTTGATGTTCTAGGGATGATACTACTGAGTAAACATGTATTCTCACCCAAGATATATAAACTATTTTTAGTCTATAAGGGAAGGTGAGTTATTGAGTTTTGTGTTTTATGCTCTTTGAGTTTTTCAAGAGATATTAATGTTTTATAATAACCATATATGTTTTATTTTAATAATTTATATTTAATTAAATTACATTAAATTACATTCATGTATTATAATTTCATCTCAATTGATTCTTTTAATTGATTTTTTGATCACATATTATTGATATCCTTAAAATTAATATATATACGGAATTTCATCCCATCAATATGGAATATATAACCTTGTTGTCAGTCAAAAAATCATTCCCCATTGGACGTCTCCTTCTAGGTTCATCAACCATATCTTCACTACTAGCCTAAAAGGGTACCAGTGGAAGGGGAACTGAGACACACCTGGTGATCTAGGAATGGGGAGTGGTTGGTGTTTATATTGGATCTTGAGTTTGAGAAAGATGATAACTTCTAGTCATTGTGTATTATAATATATAGAGCATGGGTTTTGGAAGCATGGACCTTATTTAGATATGGTGATGGGTGTAATGAGACTGATTATTTCATAGTCAATGTGACTTTTGGATATTGGTGAGAAGGTGTATCTAGTTCTATCTTATTCTATAGTGAATACAATAATTGATATTAGGTTCATTATTCAATGAAGTCACTGTATTGGCATCATGGTTGGGATGATTTTGATATGATCTGAGTGTGATTCAAATTGATGGTGTGATAGTACATGTATTGGAGAAATATGGTAATTTTTGTTGGTTGTGGATTCAAATATTTAATTTTATCAAAATTTACCCTTGGAAAAACAGTGAACACGTTAGTGTAATCACAAGACCCATATGGGAGTCAAGGAATCATTATCACGTGATTTGATAGTGTTTCGGTGGCTATAATGGGTTTTTACAAGAATGGTTATCCATAGGGTGAACAAAAGGTGTTTTTATGTGTATATAGATGCAGTGAGATGAAATCTATTCTAAGTTAGTCGATGGACCATTAGGATTGTGTTTGAATGACCGATTAAAATGTTGGGGACCATCATAACATGGAATCAACCCCTTGTGATCTAATCCTTATTGTGAAGTGGACAATTGGACTGAGAGTGAATTGGTTAATTACATAATGATATATATGGATAGAATGGGTTATATAAGAGCTGTGTAGGTATTTATGTGATGGTGATGAGAAATCGCACTAGTTTTTGTGAAATATATTCCTCATGGTTTTTATTGTAAATCCGAAGATCATTCTTAATTTTAGGATAGAACATGATTTTTTGATATAATTTTAAGACTAAGATTGGTCAGGACATATTTCTATAGGTGATTGAGATTCTCAAGGATTATAAGTCTTATAGTGTGGAGGTTGTAGAACACCGCTAATTGCATAGTTTTAAATTTTATTATAAATTTGATTTTTTGGTTTCAAGAGATAAAAATATTATTAAAAAATTGATTTGGATTATAGTTACAAGAGTTGAAACTTCTCTAGAAGATATTTTTGGATGTGGGTCTAGGTTTTCGATGTTTTATTGGTTCTTAGGTGAACATCAATGATAGGTTGGGTGACTATACAACAGATTTTTGTAGCATGTTCCTTAACATGGGTAGAAACACAACATGGATAAAGCTGTAGTTTATACATGTGGAATTAAATAGGGAATTTTCCACATTGAAATGCCAGGTAGTGGCAGTTTTGGTCATAGTGTATTCTTATGGGAAATGGGAATGGAGAAGCCCATGTTTTGGTGATTCTGGATTTGTGGAGAACAGAGAGGAGGGAGGACCTTAATCGTGGTTGTGGGAATTTTTCCCTAGGTGAAAGAGGGGAACAATTCTAGGGTTGTATTTTGATAGATGTTGTGAATGGTTCTTAATGTGTTTTTATTATGGAAAGAATTCATGGTGAAATTCTTATTTTAGATCATGTGGTTTCTTACAAATGGCGAGGAGGGAGAAACTATGCCATAATGAAAGGGTGTGTTAGGTCTACAAGAACTCAATAAGGGAGTTTCATCCTAGTGTATCCTGAGGAGCTATAACATAGATTATTTTTTGTTATGGGATCCACACTATGATGATTTGGTATCACACCATGGTGAATCCCTTCCTAGTTTTTTTATAGTGGTAGATCAATCTTTTTTACAGATTAACACCCATTTATTTTAAAAGGGTATAGGCATCAAGAGGAATCCCTTTTTAGTTGGATCCTACCCTCATATTCTTATATTGGTTCTCCATGTATAGGGGTCATATTTGTTGTGTTATTTTAGTGATTTAAATTATTTTATTCCATTAATAACATTCATTTTTTGTTTCCCTACATTGAGTCTAAACTAGGTGTGATTCAAATATATTTTATTGAATATTTCCATTAGATCATGATTAAAATTGCCCATTATGATTGGAATTTTTCATCATATGGTTCATTGATGTCCTGGAAAAAAATTTCTTCACATAATACATTATTATACACAAATTTTTCTATAAATTATTATAGTGTTATTACTAAAAATGATTAAATAAGTTATTGAATGAGAATTAGAATATAGATATTATTCCCTATATGATTTACAGAGCATGATATAGGACATTCGTGTGTGTTTGGTTATCATTTCAATGTGATGAGGTCACCAGGAGAGTTATTATGAAATTATTCATTCTTGAATCCAATAAAAATTAATTATTCTAACATTAGGGCTTGAGATATAACCTTGGGTGGTGATATAAGCATAGATAAGGCCTGGATGAACTTTATAGAGAGTGTAATGGATTGGATAAATGTAAATAGATTCATATGAGGTTGGTGGTCCATTTAGAAAACCCCCTTAGTATTATACATTTTATGTATATAATATGTAATATATAGTCTTTACATGGGGGGCGATGAACCTTTTATATCAAATGAATTGTAAATTTAAAATAAAATGTATATGAATGAATATATGATGCTCCATGTGAAAATATAGAGCCTTGGTCATTGTTTATTCCTCAGTTACCAATGGGCGAGTCCATGACTATAAATGTGTGCCTCGATATGAAAGAAACTTAAGGGGTGTGAATTAAATGAATTATGTAAGCATTTGATATATGTGACTTAGTTTTCCCTAAGTATGGAGGAGTGATTGACCATTTATGGATAACATTAGGTGTCACATTAGATCTCTAGGATAGACTATGTGGGTCTCGTGATTCCTTTTTATCTATATAGATAATTAATATGAGAGTGGGGTTAGTGTTCCTCCCTAAACTAGTGTGTTATAAATCGGGTGAGTATACACCGATTATATTTTTTATCGATAGGGTAGGAGGAAGTAATTGAGATGATGTGGAAAGGGAGATGGGTATCAAGCTATATCTTTATATTGATACAATGTGACATGTCCTTTGAGGCCATGATAAGACTTCGATGAGATGAAGGGAATCTATTCCCTCTGAGTGATGGGTGTTGACTTGAGAAGTAAGACCAGGATTAAGGAACTAGTGTAGGGTGTCCATGATATTTTATGACCTAGGGGACCTAGTATGTTTCCTAGTGATATTATGTCCCTTATAAAGGATAGTGCGGGGATGAATATTGGAAATTGTGGGTCTCGCCTTAGAACATGAATCAGTTGTGTTAGCTAGATATGGATATATTGGTGATGATTTTCCATGCACTTGAGAGACATAACCTTGTTATGTGTGATGGGTTTGGGTGGATGTCCAACCTATATTATATTTATAATAGGTGTTTTTGAGTGGGATTCACTTCCATAAAGTCATTATTAATGAATTAATAGTATGTTCCATTGTATATTACCATCAATTCTATGTGTAATTCCAAGGTGGTTACTTGGGATTATTTTTATGGGTATATATGTAATTTTAAGGTCATGATACAAGGGATTCTATTATTATATATATGGATATAGAAGGATGTTACATAGGATTTGGATATTATTTTAACATGTAATGATTTTGTTTTTACTTGTGATTTGACTTTATTCTTATTTGTGAGGTGGGAACTATTTTCCTCAATGAGAATACTAGTGGGGTACTCCTCCTCTTAGATGGATTATATGAGATTACCAGGTGGAGAACTATTCACCCTAGATAGATGAGATTATATTACTATGAGGGGAACTATTCCCCCAAAATATATAATATGAGATTTCAATATGGGGTGAAATTCAACCTAGATAGATTATTTAATTCCTGGTAGGTTATCATGGATTCATCCTTTAAGTATGATTCTTCATAATTCCGTAAATAAGCTCCCTGGAATAAGATTATTCTTAATATTGCTGGAATCTATGGGCTATGACTTTGGATTCAATCATTAAGTCTACTAATATTTATTTTATGAGCTAGGATGTGTATCCCTAATTGTTTATGTGATATTCTTAGAGACACTCTAACACTATCTTATGTTGCTCTATCAAATACCAACATTTTGATAAATTGTTGTCATTTATTTATTCATCCAATATTATTTTATTTATTTTAATTATATCACTTGTGCATACAGAACATTATTCGTAATGTTAGGTACAACAATGTTGGTTCCCTGCTGAGTTGTACTCACACCTTGCTATGAATTCCAGGAATATTTGGATCTAGAACATACTAAACTATTCATAGCTTTAGGTATGGAATATTTCTAAGAATGGAACATTTCTTTGGATAACTTTGATGAAGTTAGGATACATAAAAGGCATGAAAAGGGGACGGTTGTAGATCCCACGTGAATTTTACTTAATTAATTTACTATTATTTACAATCATCCTAGTGGAGATTAGTTAATGTGTTCTGAATTAACCATGATTCTATAATACTTTATGCTTCTACATTCATTATTATTTATTCTTATTTATTGAATATGTTTACTTTGATTATTTTTGACAGATGATGTTTTTAAATTTACATTTCTGTTTCACCTTAATATGAGGTTATTTTATCCACATGAAAGAACCCTATACCCTCACTATTAGTTATTATCCTATCATGTAGGGTGAGGCATGATGTTGTTCATGTAATGAATCAACCTGGGAAACTGATAAGTAGGTCGGGTTCTATTTGTTGAGAATATCATTCCAGTGGACCTCTTATTTTTTATCACATAGAGTAAATCTTGTATTGACTTTGGATGGTGATCTCATGGAAACATTGTGATATTTTTGTTGGTTATTTCTTGTTTTAATTATTTATTTCTATTGAAGAGTTATTATCCATGTCTAAGATCATTGAATTTGTTTTCTATTCAGTTATGTCATATTTTTGTTGAGTGTAATGATTACTCATTATTACAACTCGTAAACTTTTTAATTTATTTTAAAAATATTTATTTTCTATTTAGTAAAATTGTAAATTATTGGAACATATGATATATTTTAATTATAATTATGGTACATTTTTAAAACTAATTATTGGATGAAATTGTTCTCATTTAGTGCATTTGGATTCCCCAAAACTAGCTTCTAGTCCACGAGGGTCTGGAACGCCCTTTGGTCTATGCCTCGTGATTGATTAGGTTCCTAGTTAATTGGTGAATTAGGTATTCTCATAAATTAATCTTTATTTTGTGATGTTGTTTATGTAACCATAAGGTTAGAATTGTTTTTAGTACATTTTGGGTGGAAATTGGTTGATTACACCAAAATAAAAAAAAATCGTACCCTAATTTAGGCTAGAATTTGAAATTTTAGGTTTTTATTAACTTAAATCATTTAGTACATCATGGGTACACATTAAATATATTGTTTAAGAATTTTAATTATAACCAAGGGTGGATATATGGCCTAAATAATCAAACAATTTGAAGAAGAAATGAGATAATATGAATATAAGTTGAAGGCCCATTGAAATAAGTTGTGAGTTTGAATTTGAAATTGATATTAAAATTTGAATGTGAAGAAATTTAACTTTTTGTGTAATACATATGTGAATATATGTCCAAAATTAATTATTATTATATAGTGGAAGAGGAGACTAAGGAAGAATGGTTTTTAGATAAGTATGTATAGATAGATAAAAAGAAGAAGATAACACTCTTGGTTATTATGTGTGTTGATGAATTGTGGAATAAGTCACACATTTTCTAAATTAAATATGTCTAGGGGGACTATAAATAATTTATAGATAATAATATTAGTGGAATAATGTTAATACCTACCTCATCAAACTATAAGAAAACAATACAAATTTTTAAGTGATATCATTGTTGATTTTTTTATAATGAGTCCTGTATATACCATGCTCGCTGTATCAATAATAGTATTTCTATTGGACTTTGTGGTCCTAATTTTTTTGGATCATTCAAAGGAATAACTGATAATTATGAGTAATGAACCATGTATGTTAGGTTTGTAATGGGCAATGTGTTATCAATGGAAATTCCCTTCTTATTGTAATGTCATATAATCCCATGAAATCATTAAAAAATGAACTAATAAGTATTAAATGGGATTTAAACATAATATTGTCAGTTCTGTGACTTGAATTTCAAAAATCGACAGACACGGTTGTGTTCGGGGTAATTTTTGAGGTCTGATTGAACAAACTTAATTTTTTTTGTGAATAGTATCCAACCCTTATAAATAGTAACATACGCTTATGAATAGTAATATGACCCTTATGAATATTAAATCGTCCAAAAGAATAGTAATCTCACACATGAACGTATAAATAAAATTTAGGTATATTATAAGTGATAATATGACCATAGTAAAAGTATTGGTATTTTTTAAGTAATAACTAATTAATTAATATTAATTTATTAATTTGAAAGAAAATGTATTTTCCTAATAATTGGACATAAATTAACAATTTCATGTCTTCTATTTTCAAGATAATTTTATAAGACCTAATGTAATTTTTGAAAACATTATAAAATCATTTATAGTTTTATAATCTGTATTTTTTAATTAAATTATTATTTTAATTAAAAATTAAATTAATCATATTTAGAAAATTATTTCTATAAAATGCTATTTATTCTTGTATTCCACATGTTTTAAAATGGTTAGGGTTATTTTTTCTTGATTTTTCTGAAATACGTGAATTTTGGTGAATAGTAAAATAAGATAATTTACAATAAATGCTAAATACATGAATTATTATGTCATCATATGATGTATGGCTGATGTAAAGCCATTATATCTAACTCACATGAAATTATAACTATTTTTGGTCATTGAATCATTACTAATACCTATCTTATGGAAAAATAAAAAACCAATGATTAAAATATTAAGAAAACCCTCCCCCCTCCACTATAGAAACCACTCAAAGTCCCCTCTTATCTTGACTCATCTCAAGACTTGTTCCATCACTAAATTATTCCAAAATAATTCCCCAAGATTCTCCACCACGTCCATCATCCCTTAGTCTACTCAAAATAACAAATACTCTCCCCTCAAGAGGCTCTCTAGGATGATTTAATCAATAGGTAAATTCCAATTTTCTTTTATTTCATTTTCCTTTCATGTCCCTTTGTTTTCTTTTCTTTCCTAACCTCTCCTCATCCAAATGGTATGAAAACTACAATAAAATAAATTTAATATAATTTTGTTACTCTAATGGGATAATTCATTATCATATCTATTTTTACCTCCTTTTATACGAAAGAAATGAAAACATCGCCCGAGATGTGTTAATTTATCACATTCATGGAAGACGGGTTATCAATTTCTATTATAATCTTCAATTCTGGTCATGAAACCATTTTTATCATTGAACATACTATAAAATAGTTATTTTATCTTATTTTATTTTATGGAATCTATTTTCATACATGATGTAAAATAATAATACAAAACATGTTAATTATGAGAAAAATCACCAAATTAATCCAATCGTTTATCATTAATGTTTTTTATAATGAATCACAATTAATAAAAATAAACAAATGAAATTTATAACCATTTAATCTTATGTATTTTAATTGAATTCATATAACATCAATTTTGGACAAGCATTCTCATCATACATGTTTATCCGAAAATGAATATAAGTGAACCACTCATTATTCCTTTTGGTTTCTCTATCTTTAATTATACCCAAATAAAGTTATCTATTCTATTTATTTACATATTTTAATTTCTATTTATACTCTACAAGAACATGAAACAATAACCATTAATCATTCTATTTTGAGGATATACATTTTTAAATGATTCCCTCTTCAATACTTCCTGATAAGAAAACACTTTTTAAGGGAACTTCCGTAATCCATACCCAATTTCAAGTACACTCTACCATATGCTTTAATCAACAATTTTTTATAAAACTATTATATGTATTATGAAATCATTCTTGTATCACTTAGGGTTTTTTTACAAATGATTATTCCCTTTTCAATTTTAAATTCTTGTTAGTGTTTTCCTTAAAACTGCCGTAAACTGTTTTAATGGTAAAAATTATTAAAAACTCTTTTCACATGTTGTCACTTATGTTTGACATCACATAACATGATATATGAAAATTTTACCTTATTAATGTCCATGTATGTTCTAATTAATTTCTTTTATGGAATCTTTTTTGATATTCCCATTCATTATGCTTTATGAAATGATTATCATACACATTTCTTTCCATGGTTTCCCTTATGTTTATGATTGTTTATGTATGATTATATATGTGGAAAGAATATTCATGAGCATGTTAAGATGGGTGTTCCCAGATATTTCTCCAATGAATTGGATAAATCTATGTCTCATGAGACGTTATGTGCAATGGTCTTGACAGTTATCCTTGACTCATGCTACCATGTACAACATTCATGGTGGTTTTCATTAATCCATTCTTTATAACCCATGTGATTATGTTTTTTACTATTCCTTTTCCCTTACTGGGCTATTAGATCAACCCTTTTTTCATGTGATCCCAGGGGTACCCTTTGAAGGTTAAAGGGATCAAAGGATGTTAGGAGCTCTTTATGAAGATTAAATAAAGAAGGGTTTTTTTAGTCACGTGTTTTCAAATTTATGTACCAAGTCTTCAATGAAACTAGACATCATGATCTATAAAATGTTTTATAATGTATAATTATGCATTAAATCACATAATGTTTTGTGTAAAATGATGGGGTCTCTATAGTTGGTATCAGAGGCATGGTCTAGTTATTTTTGGAGATTAATAATATAACACACTTATAAGAACCCTGGTGATGATTGTAAGTACAAGAAAACAACCCTAAATTTTATTATGTATAGTATAAGTGTTTTATCAAAAAAATATATACATGTTTGGATACAAACAAGTATAGGTGGCTTTGGGATAGATGTATCTTGGGGTAAAACCTGATAACACCACATTTAGCTAGACTCTAATAGGAACTAGTGCATGAAAATGGGCCATTGTTTACTCATGGTTTGACACTCTTGGGGGATATGATTTGGTAAATTCATATTCTTAGTACAAACCATTATTAAGAGAAAAAATAAAGAATCCCATAAGAATATATTCAAGGAAATAGATCATAGATAACCTAGATTTAAACCAATAGAATCATAATTTAAGATATAATTTTACTTTAAGAGTTTAGGATTTTATGTTTAATTTTTTATTTCTATGGTTGATATCGAAGTTTTCAAGCACCTGATTATATGTTATTTTTCATAGTCAATGGATGTAAATAGAAGAACACATGGAAACAATAAATGTGATAGTAAATGTGATGATTTTCCTAATGATATGCCTGATATTATAGGAATGGGTGCTCAAAAATCGTTATAGAACATTCTCATATGGATCAATTTAAGAATAATAACCTGATTCATTTATAAAACACTCCTACTACAAAAAAGATATCAAGTTGTCATAGAATCCTTCATGTGGAAATGACCTCCTCAGTTTATTGGATCTACTTATCCCCTCCTCACAAAATAGTATATTAACACCATTGAAAAGATATTCACTATCCTCTAGTTCTCAGAATAAGAATATTTGCACTGGCGGTCTATCATTTTGATGGGGAATCTAATAAGTGGCAAAAAATAATCAAGAATACAATGCCCTAGGAGGAAACTGATTCCAGGGATTGGGAGGAATTCAAGAGAATGTTTTTCAATAAATATTTTCCCCAAACCCTCCATCTCAATATGGAAATAGAGGTCCTCAGACTCAATAATAAGGAAGATTAATCAATCGGGGTGTATGAAGAAAACATTTTAAGGCTTTCAAGGTATGCCTCTGGCTTTGTCATGAACACCGAAATAAAGGTGGATCGCTTCTTTAGAAGAATAAAGCGTAGTCTATGAAAAGAGTTTGCGATTCGAGATTTCAACAACTATGAGGAGATATTTTTTTATTCTCTTATGGTTGAAATGTTAATTGGATACTCTCACCAGTATTATGGACCCAACGACCAAAATATAAAAATGTAATCTAATGTGGGTGGTTCTGCAAATAAATTCCATGTTTGAAAGAAGCCTGATCATCTCATGTGTAAAAATTAATGGAAGAATCATCATGGGGATTGTCTAATGGGAAATTGGAATTGATTCAAATATGGATAGATGGGACATCTAGCTAAAAACTACATAAAGGATATGAAAAATCCCACTAATTTTGATGAACAAGTGAGGGTTCATATCAGCACTCAGCCTACAGTGTAGTGTTACAACTTCAAGGGGCATGGGTATTATGCAGGAAATTTCCCTAAACTAAGGGTTGTTAGAGGTAATCAACAACAATCTCCATGGAAACAGGGATGGGATTATGCTATCACTACAGTTGAAGTAGAGCTGGAAAGTTATGTGGTGATAGGTACGCTGGTTATTCATTCAAGAATATAGAATGTGCTTTTTGATTTTAGTTTCATGCATTCATTCATATCCTACATGTTTGGAAGAACTATTCAAACACCACCTCAAATATTTAGATGATATGTTATTTGTGATAATAATGAGTGGGGAAATTATTATGTCCAAGGTTTATAATTCCTCCTAGTTAACATTTGTGGAAAGAACATCCCGTCAAATCTCTCCATACATCCTTTAGTGTATTTTGATTCTTTCTTGGGCATGGATATGATATTTTTTTTTACAAATACCACATCATCTATAGAGAATGGAAGATCACTCTTCATATCCTGATGTATCCTCCAATTCCTTACATGTGTATGGAGGAAGATAAATCTCCTCTAGAAACATTGTCTAAAGTGAGGATATTAATTCCTTATAAGTATTCATGTCTAGCCCAAATGGTTGAGACAAAAGAGATAATCTCACACGAAGATATGCCAATCCTTGGGGATCACACTAATGTATTTCACAAAGAGTATCATGGACTTTATCCTGATTAAAAGGTTGAGTTATCAATTTAAATTCTTCCTAGATCTTTTTCTATATCAAATTAAACTTATAGGATGGCTACCTTGGAGCTGTAAGTGAAGTAGAAGCAGTTATAGGAGAATATGTGGAAGGGTTCTATATGCTCGAGTGCTTTACCATTGGGTGTACCAGTCCTCTCCGTCAAGAAGAAGGATGGATCAATATGCCTCTATATTAATTATCATGAGAACAATACAATCACGGTAATGAAAAAGTATCCCCTACCATAGATAAATGACTTGTTCAATCAGCTTTGTGGTCCAGTTATTTCTATAAGGTGGTCCATCAGTCATGATATCACCAATTAATAGTGAGGATGGAAAATATTCCCAAGAAAAACATTCAAACGTGGTATGGACACTATGCGTTCATAGTGATTCCCTTCAGAATCACTATTTCTATAGAAATTTTCATGGATTTAATGAATAGAGTCTATAGAAATTACCTCAAAAAATTTGTGGTAGTCTTTATTGATTTATTCTGATATACACCAAGAGAAAAGAGGAACATGAGGAGAATTTGAATATTATGCTAAATACATTGAAAAGGGAAAATCTATATGAAATGTAATGTAAATGTGAGTTATGGATGGAGGAAGAATCATTCTTGGGGAATGTTATCACTAGAAAATTAATATTTATGGACCTTTCCAAGACAAAGTCAATTGAATAGTGGCCAAGACCAACATCTGTAATAGAGATCCATATCTTTCTAGGTATAATAGGGTATTATCAATGATTTGTAATGAACTTATCTCGATTTTCAAACCCAATGACCATGTTGAAACAGAAAGGAGTAATGTTTTCCTAAAATCAAGAATGTGAAGTCTGTTTGAAGGATTTGAAAAAAGGATTCTCATGACACCAATACTCACACTCCTAATAAGTGGATAACTCTTTGTGGTGGGAAGTGATTCTTAGTAGAAGGGATTAGGATGTGATCTAAGGAAAAATGATAAAGTGATAGCCAAAGACTCAAGGTAGCTGATAATCCATGATCAAAACTATACTATAAATGATTTGGAGTTAGAGACTGTCTTCTTTGCGTGAAAATTCTAGAGGCATTATATATATGGGGAGAAGAGTGACATATATACTGATCAAAAGAGTTTCAAATATATATTCAGAGAAAATTATCATAATATGATCCAATGAAGATGGATAGATCTCATCAAGGATTAGTACTACTCAATCTACTACCATCTTGATAAGGAAAACAAGGTGGAAGATGCTCTAAGTAGAATGGATATTTCATCTTTATCAATTTTGAGAATGGAAAAGGATTCGATCTTCTTATATTTGAAAAATATGGACATGGTAATCATTCAAGAAAGAACATTATCAATCATTTCTCAAATGATTTCTCAACCATCCCTCATAGAGGAAATAAGGGATGCTCAAAGAAAAGATGTGGAAATTTAGAAAAGGTTGAATTCCATTACAAATGGGTAATCCTTTGAGTTTATGATTCATGAGGAAGGAGTTGTAAGATTTGGGTAATGATTATCTGTACCATCTGATATTGAGATAAAGATGGATCTTCTAAATCATTCACATAGATAAGTCCTCTCTATCCACCCAGGGAGCACAAAGATGTATCAAGATCTTTGAGGGAACTTTGGATGGGATAATATGAATAAGTAGATTGCTGAATATATATAAATGTGCCTTGTATGTCAACAAGTGAAGGATGAAAGATAAAAGTCTAATGGGATGATACAACCACTACCCATAACATCATGTAAGTGGGAGAACATTACTATGGACTTTGTCATTGGACTTTTAAGGACATCCATAGGAGAAAAAATCTGTATAGGTCATTATGGATCGTCCTACAAAGAAAGCTCACATTATCTCAATTCAGGAGGACTTCTCAAGGGATCAAATTTAACGGATGTATATCAAAGAGGTGGTAAGACATCATGGAGTACCACTATCTGTTGTATTAGATATAGATATGAGATTCACCTCAAAGTTTTTGAAATGTCTCTAACATGATCTAAACACTGATATAAACATCAGTACAACCAATCATCCTCAAACTGATGGCCAATCTGGGTGAACTATTTAGAAACTAGATGATATGTTCGTAGCATGCTATATAGACATAATATGAGGATGGGACCAATATCTTACATTATAAAAATTATCATACAACAAAAGTTTCCACTCAAGCATATGAATGTTACCATAAAAATACCTTTGTAAGAAAAGGTGCAAAATACCAGTGTGGTGGGATGAAGTCAGTGAGCATTAGCTGGAACATCCTAAAATGGTTGAAGAAATAGTGGAGGAGGTGAAAACCATTCATCATCACATCAAGGAAACCCAAAGTCAGCAGAAGAGTTATGTAGACAATCGTTGATGAGACCTTGAGTTAAAATATGTAGACATGGTATTTCTCTGCATATCTCCATAGAATAAGGCCATGAGGTTTGGGAAGAAAGAAAAGCTAAGTCCTTCGTACATCAACCCCTTAGAGATTATTGATCCTATAAAGGCTATAGTCAATTGACTGGAACTTCCACTTACCATGTCTAAAGTAAATGATGTATTCCATGTATCATTTTTAAGAAAGTACATACTAGATCCTTCACATGTACTATAATCATAGATGGTATAGCTGGAGAATGATTTTTTGTATGAGGACCATACATTGAAGATCTAGTATTATAGGGAAAATGTTCTACATAATAAGACTAATCACCTGGTAAGAGTACTATGGTAGAACCATATGTATAAAGGGGAAACATGGGAACTGGAGAAGGAAAGGAAGTAAAAAGTACCCACAGATGTTTTGGGGTTATAATTTAAAACAACATTTTGAGAGCGAAACTTCATAAGTGAAATAATGTAATGACCCAATGTTTTATCAATAGAAATTAATTTCCTATAGTTATGTCATATAATTACATTAAATAATACCATAATATACTAATAATTACTATTTGGCCTTTAAACATAATATTATCACTTCTTTGATTTGAATTTCCAAAACCTGACATACACGGTTGTGTTCAAGGTGATTTTTGGGGTCCAATAAAATAGAAATAATTTTTTGATGAATATTAAATTACACTTATTGATAGTATCCCACCCTTATTAATAGTAATATGAACCTAATGAATATTAAATCATCCAAAAGAATAATAACTTCACTCATGAATTTATAAATAAAATTTAGCCGTCTTATACGTTATAATTTGACTATAGTAAAAGTATTGGTATTTTAGTAAGTCATAATTAATTAATCATAATTAATTAATTAATTTAAAATAAAACGTATTTTCATATAAGGATTTCATAAATTAAAAATTTCATATATTTGTATTTTTAGATAATTTTATAAGACCTTTTGTAAAGTTTGAAAACATTATAAAACCAGTTATAGTTTTGAAATCTGTATTTTTCATGTAAATTATGATTTTAACTAAAAATTAAATTAATCTTATTTAAAAAATTATTTCCAAAAAATGGAAATAATTTTTGGATTCTAAATTCCTAAAAATGGTTGTGATGAAATTTTTGGGATTTTTCTAAAATACTTGAATTTTTGGGGAATAGTAAAATACGATAAATTATTATAAATGCTAAATTCATGAATTATGATGTCATCAGCTGATGTATGGCTAATGTAAAGTCATTATCTCAAACTAAAAAGTAGTTCTTACCTGTTTTGGTCATGAATCATCATAATTTCTTATCTTATGGAAAAGTAATATACTAATGATTAATATATGAAGAAAACCCTCCACCCCTCCACTATAAAAACCACCCACACTCCCCTCTTATCTTCACTCCTCTCAAGCCGTGTGCCTTCCCTAATTCTAACAAAATATCTCCCCAAGATCATACCCTCATCTAAAATCTATTTATCTCCTCGAGAGACCAAATCCTCTACCCTTAAAATTATCTCAAGGAAGATTAAATCAAGATGTAAATTCCTCTTTTCTTTTCTTTTCTTTTATATTCATGTTCCTTTGTTCTACTTTATTTCCTAACCAATCCTCATCCAAATGGTATGAAAACTACAATAACATACATGTAATAAATAATTTTTTTTACTGTGGGATAAATCATTATCATATTTCATTTCCCCTTTTTTATACGAATGAAATGAGAACATCGTCTAAGACGTGTTACTTTATCACATTGAAAGATGGCGAGTTATCAATTTCTATTAACATCTTCAATTCTTGTCATTAAACTGTTATTATGGTTGAACCAGAAAACTAAATATATATTTTATCTTATTTTATGTTCTAGAAAAAATTTTCACATAATATTTAAAATAATATTACAAAACATGTTAATTACGGAAAAATCGCTAAATTAATCCATGCATTTATCATTAATGTTTTACATAATGATTACCCTTCACTCAAAATAACAAAATGAATTATATATCCATATTATCTACTATATGGTCACTAATATTGTATAAATTCAATTCTAGATAACCGTTCTCATCACACATGTTTATCTGAACATGAATATAGGTGAACCGATCATTAAAACCAAGTAAGCAAGCCCTCTCAAACAATGAAATTGATCAAATTAACTCATCAAAAAGGGCATGAATAAACATAAAACGTTTACTAAAAATCGATAATATGTAGTGGAGGTTATGGAATTATTAATTAATGAACCTAATTTGATTATTCATGTCATTAATATCAAGTGGAGAATACTATTGGACTAAAGGTTAGGGATCCTCTCTTTCTCACATTTATTCAAGAATATCCTCTATGTTTTTTCATTTTATGTGTGATTCCTAATGTTAGGGTATGATTTAACACCTCCCCCATACATCCCTAATTATGTATAAAATATTAGAAACCCCTTTTCTCTTTCATTAATCCATCTTAACTACAACCAATACCACTCTGATACCCCGTAAGGGATTTTACACAAACCTCCTTCATTCCTTTGGGTTTCTCTATATTTCTTTCTATCCAAATGAAGTTATCTATTATGTTTATATACATATAATAAATTCTCTTTATACTCTCCAATCTCATTTATCAATATCCATTCATCATTATCTTTTGGTAATAAACATGTTTTTAAACTATTCCCTCTGCAATACTTCCTGATATGAAACCCATTTTAAGGGAACATCCCGAATTCATACCGAATTTGAAGTGAACTCTACCATATGTTTTAAGCCTCCATTTTTTTATGAAAATAGTGTATCTATTATGAAAATCTTCTTGGATAAATTCTTATTTTGTACAAAATACTATTCCTTTTACTATTTTAAATACTTGTTAGTGTTTTCCTTGAACCCTCACTGAACTGTTTTAATGCTAAAAATTATTAAATACTCTTTTCACACATTGTCACTTCTATTTGACATCACATTACATACTATATTATTATGTTACCTTATTAATGTACATTTATGTTCTAATACCTTTCTTTCAAGTACACTTTTAGGATACGTCCATTCATTATGCTTTATGACATGATTATGATACCCAATTAATTTAATGGGGTCCCTTATGATTATGATTGTTTCTATGAAATTAAATATATGGAAAGCATAGTCATTAACATGTTAAGATGGGTTCACCAAGATTGAACTCCAATGAATTGGGTAATGTTTATTCTCAAGAGACTTTATCTGCAATGGTCTTGGCAGTTAACCTTGACTCGTGCTACTATGTGCATCGGTCTTAGTGGTTAACATTGACCTGTTCTCATTTAAGTGCAATGAGCCTTGACTCATGCTAGGGTCATGATTTATGTTGGTTCACCATTTCTATGAATTCATGATTATATGATCCCATATTTATGTGTTATCATTCCATGTGTTAGATGCCTTTTATTTTCATTAATCAATGACTTCTAAACCTTGTGTTAATGTTCTATTACTATTATTTTTGCCTTATTGAGATTTTAGCTCATCCATTCGTTCATGTGATCCCTAGGGTGCCCTTTTCATTTGTAAGGAATCAACAGATGTTATGATCTCTTTTTAAATATCAAATAATGAAGTGTTTTTTAGTCCCATGTTCTCAAATTTATGTACCTTGTCTTAAAGGCACAAGGCTTCACAATCCTTGGTTTGTTTTCTTATGTATAATCAAGATTAAAATCATGTAACTTTTAGTGTAAAATTGTAACATCTCTATAATGTTTTTTCATTCCTCGGTGTGATAGATCTAAATAGTGATATTATTCACTCAAATATTTAATGGATTTTGATTTCATATGAAATCATAAAAGGGAAAATTAAATATTAATCACAAATTCGTATCCCCAATCCACAAGACAACTATGTTCCTAGGTCCAATTTTCTTAAATATAAATATGGATGACTCATAAAATCCTATTCTATAATATAGAATTTTTTTACTTCCCTTTTTGTATCACAATTGGAAATAAATTTCTCCTTTAATTTATCATTTCCCAAATTTTCATATTTTTTATGAACTATCTTCTTTTATAATAAATTCAGTTTTCACAACACATTTCTTCACATCTAATTTTTTAATAAACCTCTTATTTGATATTTCTCTATTTATATATATATAATTATTGAAATTTTATTTTAACTTATAATGTTACTTTTCCACACCACTCAATTTATTTTGGAATATATCATGATTTTTCTCCATTTCATTAGTCATATGTTCTATTTCTAAATTCCAATTATTCTCATCAATGAGTATATTTATAATATTTTTAAATTCATTCATGAAATTTACCTCCTTTTTATCATGTTATGCTTAATTATTACTTTTTGATTTTATGTCTCTATTCTAATTATTGTTCACATTCTCTATCCATGAAATATTTTAAATGTATTCCTTGATTTATATCTTTATCATGAACTCTATTTGAGTTTATTAATTTATTCCATCATTTTTTCTTTTATATCTAGTGAATTATTCATCAGTCACTTAGTAATTAATAATTTTTCAAAAAATTCACTTGAAGTCCCATCTTCATCTTCATCCTCATGGATATCATTGTCTTTATGCTCATATAATTAATTTATGTATTCAAATTTTGAATAATTTATACCTATCCATTTTAATTAAAATTTTGGTTCTTTATTATTTGGGTAGCTTGTTGGATTCACTTCAACATTCATACAACCCCCATAACATATAAATCTAGGGAAATATCAGAATCAATATGTTTATATGTGTGTGCATGTGTATGTGTGTGCATGTGATGTTTATTCTAGTGGGAGTATCTATCTACATAGGTTAAGAAAAAGTATCTAATATTATTCATTATCCTAAAATAAAATGTGCTAAAAAATAGCCCAAACCAGTGTCGATTAGTATGGGTGATTTTGTGGGAAAAGGTAAAAATCATACCTTGAACCATATATGGAATATCATAGCCCCAACTCTTTATCATAGCCACTTTAACACATCCAATAATACCAATTCCTCATCCAAGTCCTCATCCATGAGGACCACCCTTTCCACCATGTGTAAGTCCATAATCATGTTATTACCTCTGATATGGGGCCGATCCACTGGGAAACACATACTTCCCTCTACTGGACTATGGGACTGGTTTTTCCACGAAAAATGTCATAATCATTCATAGGTTTATAAAATAATTTCTATTTTTTTGTTAGATTTCATGCATGACTCTCCATATACTTACCCATGTGACTAAAATCAAATATTTATACACTTGTGATGATTTCATATTGTTGAATTCCATTAAATATCTTCTACTAATGACGATTGTATCCCAAATAACATATAAATTGTTTTACTTCTAGAATAAATCTCTACATGGAATCTCTCTCTCATCAAAGCTTCCCTTAAATCTCTAATAAATGTGGTGATGCATGAGGGTCTAACCAGAACTCAAATATTTATTCATAGAACTTCATAAACCTTATATTCTCACAATAGTTCTTTATGAAATTAATCTAGGACATAACTTTTGAAAACTATATTCCTTAATTCATACTCAGTCATGGTTATTTTTTACTTTTGAAGGTCCATGAATTTTATAAATCACACCATACCTAGAATCACTATAATTGAATCCTATCTAAAATGTTCTTGAATACCATCCATGAAAAGGAAACATGACAATATAGATGTATAATAAATTCCCACCGATGGATCACCAAATTACAGAGGATTCACAAAATAGTAACTAGATTTCTGAACCTAATGGAATATGATGTCACTAACTTGATAAAATATTTTTTGGCATACGGGTTTGAATTTCTTCTAAACCTAGGATTATAATAACACCAGAACTCCTGCAGTGCACTAAACCTATGTAACACCCTAAATTTAGTACACTAGAGTCTGTGGTTATTTTATTATAACAGTAAAAAATATATAGATCAAAATAAATAGGGTTTGAAAATTTAATAGTCACATGAACTTGTTACATAAATAAACATTATGTTACATTGATAACATAAGATACACCAATATAATACATGAAAATTTATAATTTATCCTTTCAAATCAAAGATTTCAATAATTAGGGTTTCTTAGGGGAAATGGGAAAAAATAAAAATGGGTGATCATTGATTATTAGTAAGGGGCAGTGTACACAAAAATCTATTATATGTAATAATAGAATACATAATATGATAAAAATAAATAAACTCCATAAAAATTGTAATTGTGATAAAAAAATATCTACAATTAAAAATATATAAATTCATTGGTATGTATAATCGATCTCATAGTGATGGAATTAATAATTATGGGAATTATAAACCTAAAATCAAGGCCTCCTTCTAAGAAATCATTCATAAAAAACTATGGATTATAATAAATACCTAATAGTTTTTCACATGAGACCGAATACATATCATAATGTTCCATAAGGAACCTCATATATATTCATGGATATGTAATCAATTACTATCTGTATAAAAATAATTGTTATGTGGAATGTCAATATTTACCCATTCAAAGGAATAATATCTTTATATTTTGGAATATCAATCAATCCAAAAAGAAACAAGATGATATTGAAAATTCAAGGTAAAATTCACTTCTCAAAATAATGATAATGATGTAATGTGGTATGTTACATTCATAGTATAAGAAATTCAATTGGAAAATGCCATTAAATTCAATAAATTACAATAGTAGGATACCAAAGAAATAATAATATAATAAATTTCATTATTATGGTTCAAAAATATTATATCAATCATAAAAAACATATACCCATTGATTTAGAAACCATGAGTGTAGTGAGGCTCATTTTTTGTGAATCGAGTTTAGATTGAGTTGATTACTAAAAAAACATTCTAGGTTGATTACCCATTAGTGAGTATTATCTAGATTATATATCAATTTTTATGTATACATATATAGATTTAATTTCTAGGAAACCATATTCTCTTTAATTTACCAAAATATTTTGATGTTTTATGGATAAATGAAATTTTTATCATTATAAAGTCTTATGAAGGGAGTATAATGAAAGGTAATGGTAATATATAATTGAAAAAATAATAATGTATTCAAAAAAATGAATCATAATAAAAAAAATTATTGAAAACAAATATAAATAGTTAGATTGATAAAATAATGGAAGTGAAGAGGTTATGAATTTTAACTTGAATGTTAGCATCTGAATGGTCAATAATACAACCATAGAAACTACTAATAGAGAATTATTAGAGGCAATATAAGATGAAATTTTTTATTAATGAATTTATAATAGATATTAATGAGAGAATGGGAGTATATTTGTAGCAAATGAGGGGGATTTATTTATTAATATCAAAGCATGGCCCTTAGACCATAGGTTATAAAAAAAATTAAAACCCTTGTCCTTTAAATGGTTTCCTCCCGTGATATTAAACATATAAGTACAATTTTTTTGATATTAATTATTATATAAATAAACACCATTAAAATTATACTATCATGAATGTGTTAAATATTATTATTCCTTCAGAATTGTTTTTTGATTATTAAAATATACCCATGGTTTTTGAATATTATTTATAGGTTTTAAAAAATAATTTTATTACATTAAATTTTATTAATATAATGAATACATATATTTTTGGTCAATAATGTCTTTATATTACTTAAAATACCATTTTAAATCATTATTATGTCATGATACTTACCATATATTTGTAACTTATTTTAGTTTTTACTCCAAAATTAATCTGTCTTAGAAAATTATTAAAAAAATAACCACCATCTAATTTTGTTTTTCATATTAAAAAATTTATGGTTTTTATGAAAACAATTCTCTATATAAGGGAAATTTATTTTAAAAAAAATACTTATGTATTTCAAAATCATGCATTTGAACCTAAAATTTAAAAAATATTCTTCAAATAATTTTGATTTTATGGAAAAACATATGTGTGTACATATATAATTATTCATTGATTAATATTAATTATAATCATTATTAATTAAATTATTGAATTAATTTTATTTGAATATTTAATAAACCAAAATTACATTACTATAGTTGAATATCATGTCTTACATTCCCCCCATAGATAATTTCATCCATGAAATCTCTTGGTGTACATAAATATAGGAACAATAAAGGTAATCATTTATCATTAATTCTCTCAACTCCCATATTACATATTGTAACTTGTAATTATTATAAATAACATTCACCATTCCATCTTTTATATTCTATAACACATTCACTCATGTTTCAAGAATATGGATAGGCTCTCCATAATTTGACAGGCCAGAATACAGATTTATTTCATCGGTTGTGAGTACATGAATTGGGATTAGAATATAATTCCTTCACATTTAGACATGAAATGCTCATTGAACTTTATATAGGTTGGGCAGAAAATCTAAATACTGATCCACAAATCCAATTATTTCTATAATTTAAAATGGTCCAAAATACCTCAGACTTGGCTTCCCCTTCTTACCAATACTTATAACTACCTTCCATGATGAAAATTTCAAGAAGAAAAGTTATAATACATAGAATTATATGTCCTGATGATAATTATTAGGTTATATTTTCTATATATGAAGAGTTATCTTGATATGATTTTGGATAACTTATACCTTCACAGTTGTTTCCTCAATGAGTTCAAGACCAACTAGACATCCTTCCCCAACATCATCCTAATAGCTTGGAGTATATTAACTTTTTTATAGACATGGCGTTATATGATTCCATATGATTTCTTATGGAAGTTATTATTGTACTCATATTTCACCAATGGTTCATATTGTTCATATGTTCCTTAAAAGATATGTAATCCTTAACTCAACATGTTATCTAATGATTGGATAATCATTTCTGATTTACAATCTATTTGATAACAAGTTGTCATTATCAAATGTATTATAGTTTACAAATCCTTTTGAAGAATTTTAAATTTTTTGTTGTTAATTTAGGGCCATGATCAGATAAAATTGATAACAGTGAACCATCATGTCTCATTAATTCATTGATATAGATCTGTGAAATCCATTAATGGGGCATATCCTCTATTATATCTTTAAAATGTGCAGACCTGGTTAGTCAATCCACAATAACCAATATAAAAACATTATATTCAAATTTATTAGTAAGTCTCATAAAAACATCCAGAATGGTATTAATACACTTACACATTAGTTAAGGGTGAGATTTCATGACACCCTTCATAAGTCATCTCTCAATAATTCTTTCTGGAATACCATGCATGTTGAAAAATAGTATGAAACTTCCCACATCATGTTTTCCAATGATAAGTGATCTTTTAGATCCCTATATATATTTTTACTAACACGGAATATTGAGACGTTTGATATGTGAGATTAATATACTATTTAAATTTTTATATCTGATATTTATGGTATATATAGTCTCCTTACAAACGTCAAAACACCATATTCATAGTTGAAGTCTATTAATTTCCCATCTTCCATGGACTTAATCCCACTTTTTAATTATTTTTCATCTTATTGAGACCTCTCTTTCTATTATAGATATAATGGTTCCAATATTAATTTGGAAATAAATGCCTCTTATATTTCCTTATTAATTTACATATCTAACTTTATTGAATTCTGGAATATAATATCCTTGTCAATATATACCACCGATAGAACTCCGTAATCCTTCCTAGTTATTGCATTAACCACATTCTTCAACTTTACAGTGTGGTAGTATATTTCAAATTCAATGTCATTGATTAGTTTCAACCATCTCATTTGTCTTATGTTGTTATCTTTTTCATGAATATAAACATTAAAATTTTATAATCAGTATACATGCAATATCTCTCTCCATAATGATAGTGCCACCATATTTTCAGTGAAAATATTACAAATTCTAGATCAAGATAATGAGTTTGGTTGGTTTTATTATGTGTCTTAAATTTAGTTGATCTATAAGAATGTAATCTTTGATTATATATAAGGATAAACCCTATTCCATTATTAAATGAATAAAAATATATAGAAAATCTTTTTTTAGATTGTAATATCAATACTGAGGAATTATTTAATCTAATATTTAGTTCCTCAGTTATTTCTTCACATTCATCGTAGAATATTAATTATACCTCTTTATTTGTCAACATTGTTAATAGATCATCTAAACAAGATTTTGTTTCAAAAAAATATATAATAGTAAAGAGATAAGCTATGAAAACTATGTATCATTGTAATATCCATTTGTGTGGACCATTCATTAACAACCATTTTCCTTGTGGGGAAAACTGATATTTAATCCATGGAGACAATATATTCAACAAAATAAACATGATGATTCCCAAATTCACACATACTAAATTTATTATATAGCTCTTTTTCTGTCAGATTTCTGAGGATACTCCATAAATGGCCTTCATAAAATTCATTAAACTTATAGAATATCAAGATATCGATAATAAAAACCTCAAAAAATTTATGAATACAATCCTTTAATACTCAATTAATTAGATCCATAAACAAAAATATTTTATTTGTTAATTAAAATGGACTTTCTATAAAAATTTTATACACAAACCATGTGTGATAATTTATATTTCATATATTAACCTACATGAATTTTAATTGATGAAAACTAGAATACTGATCAATCTTTGACAAGTTTGGACATTCTTGATGTTGATAAAACTTATAACAAATAAAATATAAAGGATAAATGTTGTTTATACTAATGGAATTTATTTATCTTTAATGAATAAAAAACCTAATAGACCTATCTTTTTTTTTATATTAGACAATTGATCCCCAGTGCGAAACACTAGGATGTATGAATTTGTTATCACAAAACTGTTGAATTTTTTTCCTTAATTCCAAAAATTCAATCAAACCTAATATATATAGAGGCTTAGATATGAATTTTGGATTAGGGAAAATATTAATAGAAAATTAAACATCATGATCATGTGAAAATATAAGTAGTTCCTTATAAAATAAATTCCTATAATCCCTCCAAATATATACATCCTTTATTATAATGATATCCATCCAATTCATTGATTTATCATTTCTATGAATTTAATTATGATTAACCACTGGTAGTGGTTATAAAAAGTAAATATGTAATGTGGTATCTTCTCTAAAAATATGGGATTATATTCAAGTAGTATATATTTTAATTTCCATATCAAGATAATAAATTCATGAATTATACTATGAGATCTATTCTATCCCAAGGATTATGTCAAAGTCAACAACTAGTATTACAACAATGTTTTTGTTTAAGGAACTTCATTCGTTCTAATAGAGATAGAGTAATATACATTAATTGGTATATGATTTCCCTAAAGTGTTTTAACTATAATCTCATTATATTTTGAATCAAGGGATGATTCTATGGTCTTAACATACCTTCATTATTTAATAGAGTGCATAAATCTAGAATCAAAAAATGAATTATCTAACATTGATTTTATGATACATGTTTCATTTACAAAATCATTTGGGAACATAAATTACTCTAAAGTGATTTTATAAGGTTGGAATTATCCCTTGGACTCTTATGGGTTATATTACATTAATGTTTAGGGAATTAATTTTTATACATCCCCATATCCTTACAATTTAATCATTGAACATTAGTGGCTTCCATTTTTTCCATTAAATTCACAATCTTTTTGGCCTTTATCTCTAAACTTTTTGAGAACTCCCATTCAATCCAAGAAATCTATAAGGAATTTCTTCCCATGGTTATTTCTTATTATAAATTATACCCTTCCTTTATTCTCTTATTCTAAATTCCTATAATCATGATTCCCATCAACCCACTTCTTATCATATTTTCCTTTAAATGTAAAAACTTGAATAAATCTATATCATTATTTATAAAACTTATCACTATCTCATTATATGTGTTAAATGTTTGAGAGAATAATTTCATTAAAAACCATATCTTCAACCCATTTTAGAATAAATCAATATCACTTTCTAGATTACGTATATAGTATTCAACATCTATTTCAATCCTTATAAAGTTAAATACATGCATAGTAGTAGTTTTCACTTAATATTTTATTAAATTACGGAATATTATTTCCACATCAGTTTGTTGATCATGTGAAAATTAATTTTCATTAAATATCACTTTGCAATACTTCCATTATATATTCTATATACCTTCTCCATTTTCTGTGTTTTCAATGAAATACCACCATTGATCAACATGTCTCTTTAGATGATATTGAACAATGATAACTTTACCTCCTTTCATTACATCCCAAATAATGGAATAACTTCTCTATGGAATTGGTCAATTTTCAATTTCTAATAGATTTATGATTATAGTGAAGGGTATAGTTTATTACCTCATGAAGTGGTCCAAATATTGTATACCATTCTAAGTAAAAACTATTTGTTCTATACATGCATGTTAATTTGTCACAAAACGACTCAACTACAAAAATATAGTTATAACCTTCTCCACTCTAACAATTTCTTCATTTATTTAAGCTAGTGAAGAATCCAGAAATTTATTATGAGTATTGACACAATTTCTATTCCCTTCATTAGAAAAAAAATTATAAAAAGTTTCATATCCATAATTAGTTAATGAATAGAACAAGGAATTATAAATCAATGTAAATAACTTATATGAACTTATTATAGATTCTTTTTATGTAGTCTATAAATATTTTTCGAATATCCTATGGGTTTTCCAAAATGTTTTTTTATCTTAATATGATTTTATAAATCTAGTTCATAATGTTTATAAAAAAGTATATATGATACTAACTATAACATTCATATCTAGTACCCCAGAGTCGTTGGTCATTTTATCTCAGGGGTAAAAAAATACATAGATCACAATTCACATTATCTATCAGTTTAACAGTCTCAGTAACTATTTATATAATTGGGCATAAAATTAAATTAGGAACATATCATACATAAATTGTATACATGATTTTTTTGTACTTCTCTTTCAAAATAAAATATTATAATATTTATATAGTTTCCTAAGGAAAAGTGAAACAATAAAAATGGAAAATCACATATTCATAGTAAGGGATAACTTACAATAGATACTATCATACAAACGTATAGATCAAATAATATAAATAGAATAAATAAATTGAATAACAAATGAATCTAGGGTCATTATATATATATTAATGATAATAAATAAAATCATGAATAAAAATATCTAATGTCATTGTGAGGGAATGCATAATTGAGAACACCATAAATATAACACCATGTCCTAGTGCTAATAAATCATATATAAATGGAAATGGGTTATAAAAAATAATAAAATAGTTTGTTTCATGAGATATACTGATCTGTTGAGGGAATATAACATTTTTAGAATTACCCATCACATAATAAGTTTAATTCAGACATCATTTGATGATAGTGATCTAATAATCTATATCATAATGTTATAAAAGGAGACTCATACATATTCAAGGTTAAATAATCAATCAATATCCATATATAAATAATATTAATACCAAAAATCAATATTTCTCCATTTAATGGAATAATATGTCTATCGTGGTGAGTATCCAACAATCAACATAGAATATTGATTATTTTCACAATTCAATGGAATGTAAACTTATCAAAATAATGAAAATAAAAATTCTGGGATTAGGTAGGTTATTGTTACTATAAAATAATACTAATAGGAAAAAGAAATTGGATTCAATTTTTTCCAATAGTAGGAGACTATATCAATATAATAATATTAAAATCCATCATTTTGGTTCTTAAATAAAATGTGAATCATCTAAATCATGTACCCTGAGAGTGTTAAACCAGGTACGTAGTTAGGCCCATTTGTTTTACATTGAGTAAATATCGAGTTAATAACCATAAAAAATTGTCAATGTTATTATCCAAAGTTGAATAAATGAAAAATCTTAAAACCACTTGTTTTTATCTATATAAGAATTTCATTTCTAGGAAACCACACACTATTTAATTTAGAAAATTTTTTGGATTTTTTGTGGCTATTAGATTGTTAAAGAATTATAAATGATTAAGAAGGTATAATAATGATAGGGAATAGTGATATCTCATTGATTATATAATAAGTATTTTATAATAACAATTTATAATTAAATTTATTATTCAAAAGAAATTAAATTTTAGGGATTGAAAAAATAATGGAAGATAAGAGGTTACGATACATATCCTTGAATGTTAGTTTTTTTAATTCTTGTGAAGAGCACATTAAAACCATAGAAACTCCATATAGAGACTATTGGGAGATAAATGGGAGGAAATTAATTTTTAAGGAACTTATAATGAAGTGTAATGGGTGAATGGTTGGGTATTTATAGAAAATGGTGGGATTTATTATTAATTACAAATCATGGGACTTAGACTATACATTATAAAAAATAATAAACATTTGATAGTCCAATGGTTTTATCCCATGGTATTTGTCATTCAAGGACCAATTTAAGGTCTCTAATTATTTAATAACCAAGGCCACATTAAAATATATTATCTTAGATGTGGAAAGTCTTCTAAATCGTTATGAAAATTTATGAAAATATTAAAATATACTATTTGTTTTGAAATATTACTTATGGATTTGGAAAAAACATCACAGGTTTGGAAAATTAATTTTATTACATTAAAATCAATTATTTTAATGAATAGACCAATTTATGGTTAAGAAATAATCTATATTACTTATTACATCAATTTTAAGTCATCATAATGTCATGATTCCTACCATATATTAATATTGTATTTTATAATTTACACACAAAGTAAAATATCTCAAAAAATTATGAAAAAGTTATTTTTTTTCTAATTTCAAAGCATTGATTAAAAATTTCAGACCTTTATTATGATAATAATCTTATATTTATTTGAAATTTAATTATAAAAAAATTTATATTTAAAAACCAGTCATTTAGCACCTACAATTTGATAAATCTTCTTCAATTAAATATAATTTTATTTTATGTCATATGTGTGTAATTATTTCACTATTCATTTATTAATATATATATATATATATATAATTTTTAATTAAATAATTTCATGAAATTTATTAGAAACATGAATAAATAATAGATACACTACTATAATTGATTCTTTTGTCTTAAAACCTACGTGGATCCTTATCATCCATAACTAGAAATATTTGTAGATACTTATAAAGAATATCATCCCAATACATTTCTTATAAAGTGTCTTCCTTCTATACTATGGTTATAGGATGTACTTCTTGATTTTTTAATGGGGGAGTCTCTTAATTAGTTCACCAAATGAAATCTTCTATAGAAATTGGATCAATTATAAAAGGATCTAACACTATCATGGGAACATCATTACAAAAATTTGGTATCCCAACAATATGATTTCAGGGTTACATTGTGTATATGATATGAAAAACACAAAATCATTAAATAATATAAAGGGAGATGACTTTTGAACCTGAAATCAACAACAAACTACTACTTGATTCATGTAATATATACCCTTTAACTAGTTCCTCTTAATCACATGATGACTCATATATTATCAAAGTTATGGTGAAAGGATTAAAAGGACACCACCAACACTAGGTTCACTAGTTAGATAAATGAATCCAAAACCCCTTGAAACTATTTCCCTAAATTCCTAAAAATATATTCACATCACTCTTAAATATAAAATCCATCCCCATGGCCGACCTCCTCCAATACGCATTTGACACTACTTGACCCATAAATACCCCACTTGTAGACATTGTTGAACATAGTGTGTCACCTGAATCCCATCTACAATAGGATAATGGGTGGGTATTATAACTGAGTTGATATATCACATAGTATGGGTGGTATTAGCCTAATGTACATACATGAAAAACATGTATCCAAAAAGGATATTATAGGCTAAACAACCAAAATAGTTATAATATATATATATATATATATAATAGATTTTAAACATACAAACAATAAAAAATGTAATACTGCATTGTAGGGAAAAATCATATACCCAAAATCTCATGTAAAAACGAAACATGAATAACTATAAAAATATGAAATCCCTGATAAAAAATCTCAGGATATGAAAACCATCCAGAGCCATCACCTCAGAGAACCATGTTGACTGTTATATACTAAAAATGAACTCCTTGATAAAAAATATCAGGATATGAAAACCATCCAGATCCATCACTTCCTAGATCCTTGAATACCTTGATCTACTAAAACCCTATCCACATGATCACTTCAAAACTATACATCAACCCTATAAGACATGGAATATGTGGGAAGAATGGCTTTACTGGGGTGTGTATATACGTACCTAGATGTATTCCTTGAAAATAACAAAGGTTTATGTGAATGTAGTCTAGCATATAACCCATAATGATAATCCAAACATGTATATACATTTTTTTTCCATTTATTTATAGTTTCTCATAAATTTACTTGATAATGCACGTCGTATGTATCCAATTTCGTAGGAATAAAAGATTCATTGGATTCCAAGGAAGATAGGTGGAAAATGTTCCAAAACAGCCCAGTACATGTCAAGAATCTTCATTACATGTTGTGTAAATGAAATTCATATCCTATCCTATGCTGTGAAGCTAAGCCATGACCAAGTCACGAATTGAGAAAGGAAAAACCCACAACAGATCATGTACATCCCAAAAATTACGTGATATTAGTAAAAGCCGATTGCAAGAAAGATGTGAGGAATCAATGCCAAAATACAGTTGTATGTGGGGTACACGTCATGAACACCATATACATGAAGTGTGCCTGAAAAAAATCATAAATCTACAAGAGATACACACGCCACACTAGAGATCCAAAATTTAGTTAAATCTATGCGGATCGAAGGTACAAAATGTGCACCTCGAGTATACAACGTGACTATATTTTCCTATAAATACAGTGGTGCGACTGAGAATTCTGGGAGGTTCTAGATGGGCCTCATCTATTATTTTTCCACCTTATGAGTTCCGTCTCCTTTTACACATTTAAATTCTAAATTTGTTTATATTCCACATTTTCAATCAATAAAAGAGCTTTGCATTTTTCATTCTTTAATGCCTCCCAATTCCCAATACTTTTCAACTCTTGTCCTGCATCCTCAACTTCCATATTTCTGGTTAGATTCATTACTTCATTTAATTTAAGTAAGAGATTTTATTATGTTGTTATTCGCTGTTTTGATGTTTCATTCTCTTCACCAACCCCAAACCCTTGCATGATTTCAATTAATGTAATTTCAATTAAAATATCAAGCATCATTTCTTTTATTTATTTAATTTCATCTCCACCCCATATGAATAGCTAAAACCCTTTAGGTGTTGGGATCATGAATCAATGTATATTCATTCTTAAATAACCTCTAATTCTAAACCTTGAAACCCAAATTTTATTAGTAATCATGATAATACCGAATAGTCTATCTGATTAGTGCCATAATCAAATAAAAACCTCAGTTTTATTTGTATATTATGAATTAAGACCCTGTAAATATTAGAATTAGAGAGCATAATTTACCCAGATACTCCAACTTTATCCTGACACCACATTCATTATTCGATGTAACTCCCATTCAGTCAACTCCCAAATGTTAGGACTACCTAAATGAGGACCCCCCCTTTGAAATCATGTTCTCCTCTTGTGTTGAAAACCGTACTCCCACTATAATATGCCCTTGTAGTTATTGAAATCTAGGAATCACAAATTCTAATTTGACTCACTCCCGGAGGAATTAATGACACCTCTAGGCCCGCATCAACTTTTGACACCATTTCATGGGAGGAAATTCCATTTTTAGAAGAACTATTATTTTTATACTTTCGATTACATTTACATCACACACTTTATTTATTTTATTTCAAGATGTGCTTGCATCTTATTTTTCTACTAGTGCTTGTACCATGATTCCCTGACCCATTCATGGAACCTTGAGGCACAATAACCTTTGTCCTTTAGTCCAGTGATTGAATGTAATTTATTTGTACTTCACTAGTCAGCAATGTATAAGAAAAATCATGTTGCAGGGCCTAACCCACCAAACCACCATCTTTAAATCATTTTGAAAGGACACCCAATGCACCCTTAAAAGAACACCATGGATTATGGCATGCAATCAATCCATTGTGTGACACCTAACATTTTTCAACCTCCTTTACAAGTTCACACATTTGAAATCTAACCTGGACTCATTCATATGATCAAGAACATGGTATAATTCTATGGTCTTCATTGCGAAGACCCTAATGAACACATTGCCAACTTCCTCAAAGTATCTCATACCTTTTTCAACTAGAGAGTATCATCAGATGCTATAAGAATCTACATATTCCCATTATCTTTATGTGACAGAGCTAGGGACTGGCTCAAAATCCATGCTCTCGAGTCAATCACGACTTGGTAGGATCTATCCAGGATGTTTTTAGATAAATATTTCCCACTAATCCAGACCTGGATGCTCTAGAGTGTAATCTAAAACATTCCTACATAAGATGGAGAATATGCATGGGAAGTGTGGGACATATTTAAGGAACATATGAGGAAGTGTCCCCCTAAGGAATCAACACCTGGATTCTGTTGAGAAAATTTTATGAAGGACTCCAGCAATCGGCACAAATAGTTTTTGATGATGTCACTGAGAGAGTTTTGATGTTCCAGAGCCCCGAACCCAGACAAGAAAGTTTAGATGAAGTCTCAAACAATCTTGTCTGTAGTAGAGTGATCTTGGAAAAACATTGCATGGAATTCAACAATTTGACAAGAGAACCTGATTAGCAGTGCAAGTGGAGGATCTCAGAATGAAAATTGAATCTTTTCAAATTTCATCTACACAAACTCAACGACAACCCCCTCCTCCCCCCGTCATGAATGTTTAGTCATGTGACATGTGTAGTTTCATGCACTTGTATCAGGATAACAATAAAGAATATGATGATCAGTAAGAATGTAATTATTTAAATTATAATAAACTAAACCATCCATTTTAGAAACAACACCAATATTATTTGCATAGGTTTGTTTAGCAGCATCCTCAAACCAATCAAGGCTATTTTCAATAGAGAACTGGTCAGGGTGAATTCCATATCCCAGGACCACTAGGGTATCCACCAAGGAACCATGTTTCGTGACTGTAGAAACAAATGAAGCAAATAATGAAACAAATACCTTTCCAAAAAAGACCCCAACATTAGCAATTTTAACCCGCTCAGCCAAGGCCTACTCAGCAACCTCCTCAGAGTATCATGGAAAATCTCATGTATAATTTTTTCCAAAATTCTGATCAAAGAATAAAACAGGGGAATATATATATATAATTAAAGATATGCATTGAAGAACCTAGAGCTTAAAATGGGTCAAATCTTAAAGACCTTATTTGATATATTACCAGGTACTATATCTAGGAACACTAATACATACCCAAGAGAGGAACCCAAGGCAGTAGTGCTTAGAATCAAAAATGTTTTAGAAATTAAACAAACAAAATAAGTAAGATAGAATGAAGCGACTAAGAAGAAAGTATTTGTAGAAGTAGAAGTTGATGACACAATACCCACCCCACCTCAATAATATGTGACAACTGAAGAAAAAAAATTATAAGGAAAAGGAAATCGTTTATGTTTCACCACCTCCATACTAGCAACCTCTTCCATCTTCATAGAGAAAGAGACAAGGAAGGAAAGAGGCACAATAAAGAATGTTCCTAGAGATATTCAAAAAATTACACATCAACATACCTTTTACAGAAGCCATTTCACAAATTACTATTTATGCTAAATATTTCAAGGACCTGCTATCAAACAAGATGAAAATTAATGATCTCTGAATCGTCTCTTTGAATGAGGATGTATTTTATATTGTACAGTTTAAATTTTCCCCAAAAATAAGAGATCATAGATGTTTCTTGATTCCTTGTACTATAGGAGATTTTATTTTTAGAATAGAATTATGTGATCTTTGATCCAACAGTAACTTGATGCTGATGACTATTTTCCACAAAGTCGGACTCCATGAACTCAAGGAAACAAGATTTTCATTACAGCTAGCTAACTGATTAGTGAAGTACCCCAGGTATATTCTCTAAGATGTTATGGTAATGGTGGGACATTTCATAATTCCAATAGAATTTCTTATTATAGATATATATGAAGAAGGAGAAGTTCCTATCATTATCAAAAGACCATTCCTAGCCACATGAATGTGTTTTAGGTTAATCAAGGACATATAATCTTTAATATTGGAAAAGAACAAGTAGTGCTCAACCTGATTAAGTATACCCAACAAACAAATGATATGATGGATTTTAACACCATATCTCTCGCTCAGAAAGAATTTGAGTACCTGGACATTAAGGAATAATGTAATGATTTACCCTTATAAAAGGAATATAAATATGACATTGAAGAAGTACGCGTTATTGAACCACCCACAAGAGACACCATGCCTCCTTTCATTCCCTCCATCATTTAGCCACCCCAATTAGAATTGATACCTATAAACAACACATTGAAGTACTCATACTGAGGAAATTCATCCTCTTTCCCAATCATCATCAACTTAAAACTATCTCAGGATAAAGCAGCAAAAATTGGTTGATTTTCTGAAAAGACAAAAGTAATCAATTACCCAGGGATTAACAGATATAAAAGCGATTAGTACCAACGAATGCACTGATAGAATTTTATATAAAGAGAATTAAATTCCCAAATGATAACCTCATAGGTGCCTCATACCTCCCATAAAATATGTCATAAATAAAGAAGATATGATTCTCATGGATGCATGAATAATTTATAAAATTTCAGATATTGAATGGGTGATCCCTCTATACGTTGTTCTAAATAATGGAGGACTCTAAATAAAAAAAGAGAAAAAATGAACTGATTTCAAAATGATCCATCACTAGATAGAGATTATGTGTGGATAACAGATTCTTGAATTCAACAACCAAAAAAATATTTTCCATTAACTTTTAGGTATCATATGATAAAAATATTTTCCATGACATCTTCTACTTTTCACTCACTTATTTTTATAAGGGTTACAAAAAATGATTGGGTTAACACACTGGTCAAACTTAAAAAAATAATTAAAAATTAAATCAAATAAAAATTATAATTCTATTATCCATAATGCTATAATATCCACCTCCTATTAATAAAATGAATTTATAAAATACATATATTTCATAACAGATATGAAAAAATAATAATTCAAAAACCACTCACTCGTTATTTCCAAATATACAATAATGTGAACAAATTTATCTCTCTTATTGCCATATTACTTATCTCTTAATTAACCATCTTTTCTAAAATTATATAGACCATAATTACTCTATAAACTTTCCGTTTGAAATTAAAATTAAAATTTATTAACCACCTTGAACTTTCTCTTTCTCAAATCTATCAACTAATTTGATTCATGGTAAATCTACACCATAGAAAATTATATGGTTAGTTAATGGTCATCTAAAAAAATCACAAAAAATTACTCATAGTGAGAAGAAATTAATTCTATTAAAAATATTTATATTTAAATAATACCATCATTGAGAAATTCATTACGGTTCTACCAGGTGGTTTCTCCATTAGTTTTCTCAAACAATAAAATACATTGTTCTGTGATATGGTGTTTCACATTGCAATATTTATTTTCATTTCCAAATAATGCATATATTAACATTAATAACCTAATTATTTATATTTATACTATCATTGAGTGTAAGTAATCAATTGAAACCAAATTTAAGCAGTATAGATTGATCTAATTCGAGATTAGACAACTATTTTAGTGAAATATATACTTTACAACTGAATCTTCCACGCACATTTTTTGATAATCCCATATAGGTATAAGAGTTTATTATGATTTGATTATAATGAAACATTAGTGAGATGTTCTTTCAAGATTTTATTCCATGTTTCTCTAAAAACAATTAGATTAATTTTACATTTCAATTATATTAATCTGACTTGAGACTTCTTTGGTGGGAGAAATACATTGCAGGTTGACAACATCACAAGAGAACTTTAAATAGGGAAGAATAAATTGATGATTCTCCAAGAATACCTCTTTATTCAAATATATCTAGTAATTCAGGATATTATCCTAGTTCCTACATTATTATTTTTTCATATATCTTCAATTTCATCACTAACATTCATATGGATTCACTCCATCCAATTCCTAAAAAAATCAAACTGGCTCTAATTAATAAAATATCTAATATAACATCCTTTAGATGCAACATCCCCCCAATTAATTTTTTTAATCCACTAATATATTCGCCAATTTCTAATCCATGCCTATATTAAGTCCATGTTCCATAATTTTTCCTAGGATTTTTTTAATCCATTCATTCATGATCCCCCTGCGATATGACTGTTCTCTTATAGTAATTATCCCCCTTTGAAAATAAATTTGAAAGGGTGTAGTATTTTTCCTAATATTACAACATCTGGTCATTCAGGAAATTTTATTCAACTTATCTCCCATGAAAAGATCAACTAGAAAATTATCCACTCTGATGAGATTCGATGCACTTTATAGTAAACAGAAGAATGTGTTAATGTCTACAATTCTTTATTTATTTTTATATCATCCCTTTAATCCATTTTTAATTTCCCATCTAATGTTTTTATCACTATCCTATTACTCTAAAAAAATAATGAACATCTACAAAAACACTATATATCCATGTAATGAATTATGAATAATGGGGAGATGTGTTTTTAAACATCCTTAGAATGATGAAATTTATTGAATTCTGGGGTTAATCATATTCGTGTCAAACATAATTGTATTTTTTAAGTTGTAAAGATATCATCAACCTGATGATAGTTCCATGAAACTCAAATATCATAATTTTTTCCACCATCTCTTTTATAATGTGGTAACATATCACAATATGTTTTGTGTTTGAGTGTGGTGCTTTGTTCTTTGTTAACTTGATGCCACTCTAGTGGTCATGCTAAATCAACATTGATTGTCACAACAACACATAAATATTATCTAATTTCTAACTCATCAACATAAACTATGTACATGATTTGGAAACAAGCATATATTATTCATCTTCTATGATAAATGATAATCTATCCTTCTTATTTCTTATCCATATAATAGAATTTATTTTGATGAAAAAATATCTACCACTTATGGATCCTTGATCCAAAATAACCCCGTCCTATTTTTCTTCTTAATAAGCCACCATAGATTAATATTTTATAGTTTTGAAAACCAAACAATAATTTACTGTTCCTTGAATGTACCTAAGTAACCTCTTTATGAATGAGTTCTTTCATCCTTTTTAAAACTCTAAAATCAAGTGTCAAAACATAAAAATATAGTATATTCATCCTTGTTATTATGAGATACAATAGGATTCCAATAATCTTTCAATACAATTTTTTATAATACCTTTTCCCTCCTTCTTTCAATGTTTCATTACAATTGATATAAAATTTCGAAAAATATTTCAATATTGAATTCCAAACATCATTGATAAATCTATTTCATATTTCAATTCTGATATGAATGTGTAAAAATTATATTTATGAAATTATAACCGAATAAATAATGTTATATCTCCTATCATTTACATATAAATTTATAGATTCCTTATATTTTAATAATTTTCAATGAAATTTTTCTTATTTCCATGAAATATGATATCATCAACATTCCCTATCACCATGAACTACTATAGATCTCGGAATTTCATATGGAGGATAGCATTAGAACCTCTTATCTTGAACATTAAATTCTTATAATACATATTTATACATGTATACCAAGTAATAGGTTCTCATTTTAGATCATATTAAACTTTTTCAAACTTGAAAACAATTAAATAATAATTTCAAATAATAAATCCTAGATTTTTTATTTATAATTCTTCCTTTATGACTCTATTAAAAAATATTATATTCATCATCATTTGTAAGACTCTAAAATTATTATGAATATCCACCACCATGAAAAATATTATAGATTCAATAATCTACACTAGATGTAAAATATTCCCATTATCAACTCATTAAATATGAGCATATATTTCACATATTTGAGTCTTTTTATTTGGATCTACACTACAATTTTTTAGAAATTATTTTTTTAACGACCCGAATCCGGAGCCCCTCCACTAGTGCCCCGTACCCGGTTTGCCACATGACCTCAAGTGAATTTCCCCAAATACCAGAGGCTGCCGACTGGCAGCGAGGGCCTTGGTGATTCGGTAGGGAAACTATCCCCTCATTCAGTAAAGTATACAGTGGATGAACAACAAGACACAATAACAGAAACAATAAATAGCATTCCACAACTGAACTGAATAGCAGAAGCAATGTATAAAATAATAATGATGCAACATGGAACATATGTCTATGGAAAATAGTAAACAAACCAACGTGCTTAAGTACAACTGAAAAACAAGTGCAAAGGAAAAACAATGTAACTCCTCAGCATCACAAGCCATTGCTTGGTCCACTGCTCTCTAGCTCCATAGAAAGTCAGGTACCTGAAGTAGAAGGGCGCTTGCCCTTATCTATACCTATAGCAACATAGTCTACTTGGGCCCAAAAACATGGCCCAAACTGGGTGTGAGATAAAGTCCCAGTAGGAAACCACACAAAGATCTATGCCTAAAAGTAAATGAATACATGGCAAGTAAATTATAGGACCAACAAACAAGAAATACACAACAGCTACAAATTCACATTTCTAACATATAAAGTACACAAGTAAACAACCAAAAAAAGTAGAAAACATGTAACCCTCTAGGTAGCTCTCATAGCCTAACCCCTATGGTTTAACCTACATGTACCAGCAACCCTCTAGGAGGCACACACAGTCTCACCCCTCTGGTTCAGCTAAGAGTAGACTCTCTAAGGAAGCAATCACCGTCAATTCCCCTTATAGTCTCGTATCGTGATAAAGTCTCTCTGGGAAAGCACTCAACGTCTCACTCCCCATGTGGCCCACGTCAAGGAACTACATACTCTCTGAGGATGCACTCATCGTCAATTCCCCTTTTGGTCTCACATCGTATTAAAAGACACTCTGGAGAAGCCCTTACATCCATTCTTCCTATGTTCTAAAACACTAGGTTCTCACAGTCCTGTGTGGAAATAAACATGCTCATCGTGCATGTATCGTCCAAGTAAACCTCAAAAACTACTTGGCTATCAATCTAAGGCTCAATAGCATAACAAAGCAACAATTACCCTATCCTATAACTAGGCATGGAAACTGGAAAAACGCAAAATAGGCAGAAAAATCATAGCAAAGAAACCTGAGCACAAAACAAATTACCCTACTCATAAGCATAAACCTCTACTACAACAAACAAGAAAAGCAGGAAAATAGCAGGGGAAAAATAGGGAACACACAATTCCCTGTTCAATGAAATTGGTGGAAATTTCACATATTATTCAACGACTTCCCACAGGAAGGCACAAACACCTACCTCGATCCTAGGAGATCGATATACTTGAACCACGATGACTGATTCTACCTAGAATTCTATAGATCAGAGAAAACGAAAAAAACTTTCAACCTTAGATAACTTGAGAAGAAGGAAGTATTGGAAAACAATGCTCAATCAGAAGAAATAACTCACCGCTGCGCTTCCAACGCAATCGACCATGCTCGAATCGGAGAACGGACGGAGATGCGGTGTAAAGACCCGTAAATTTCAAGGAAATTTTTTTTCTTAATTTTCTTTGGAATTTTACAAGAACGCAGTTTCTGACGGCGCCTAATTCTGAGGCCCGGTGTGCCCGGAATCATTTTTTGATGTTTGGCTCAGGTACGTTCAGTGAACGGACGAGCGGGTTTTTCTAACTTTTAAACCGGTGCCCAGAATCAAATTCTGAGGGCACCGATGAAATCGCAGCGCTGGTATTTTCTTAGAAATGCCTCTTCCGGAGTTGCGTTTGCTCAGGTGTGGTTTTTAATTTTCGGGCTTAATGTTAAGAAATAAAATAATTTTGCGACAACTTTATTTTATTTCACTTAAGCCACTTGGAAGCCACTTGAAGCCACTTAAAGGCGGCTTGAACTGAGTTAAACCGGATAGGATACTATCTAGAAATATCCTACCCCCTTGGTAGGATATTTATGAGGTGGGGCCCGCACGAGCCCCGCCGTTTCTTTCCGCTAAGAAACGCACCCGCGAAAACCCGTCTTTATGAAAGTCAACTGACGCATTTCTTAAAATCTTAACAGAACATTTAATTGGGCGGTTTATTTCGTAAATTAAATGAGCTGTTTCTTTCGTTTAATTAATTCAACGAATTGATGGGTCGTTACTTACCCTTTTTCGTGTGTTGGCATAATAATAAAATAAGACCAACCTTTTTCTTTTGGAGGATTACTCATTGAGAGAGAGAATCCTTGAACTTTCATCCTCCTTCGCGAAGAACGCGAAGAACGTGAAGAACGCGAAGAACGCGAAGAACGCGAAGAACGCGAAGAACACGAAGAACGCGAAGAACGCGAAGAACAAGAAGAACGCGAAGAACGCCGAACCCGGAAATCGACGACGCGACGCCGTGATCCGCGACGCCGACAACGTTCTTCTGCGACGTCTCTTCCTCCGCGACAGATCTTCGATCGGCTGCTTGAGGTAAGGGTCACAGACCTTCCTTTTTATCTCCTTCGTGGTTCTTTACCAAAACACGGATTTAATTAATTAAATTAAATCTGCTGTTTCATGGTGCGTTGAGTTCGCCGACTCAACACCGTGTTCCGCGACGACGCGACGCCCTTCCGCAACGACGCGACGATATCCACCTTCCGCGACGAGCAAATTCCGCGAAGAACGCTCACGCGCGACGACCAACTAGGTAGGGATTTTATTTTTTTGGAAATACCCCTCCTTATATTCCCGTGAACATTCATTAAAAATTAAAGAACCGGAATCAAAGAAACAATTTTATTTTATTAAAATTGTTGGTTCATGTGTTGAACATTTTATTTTCTCCCGTTGATTATATCTAACGCGGAGGGTGCGGGCCAAACGAACACGGCTCGATGACCCTCCGTCGTTCTTCGTTTTGTGCGGATTTGACGGGCGACGACGGAACGTGCCGCAACGGATGTTTGATGTTTCCGCAGTGAAGGATGAGTCCCGGGAGGAGCAACGGCATAGACGAGAAGGAAAACGGGCCACCAGAGCGACTCCAGCGGCCCGCGGAAGCCGGCGGCGGCGCCCCCCGAGTGTCCAGGGCGGCACCCCGCGGGTGCCGCGGGGTTGTCACGCGACAACCCCGGGTGTCCAGGGCGGCACCCCGCGGGTGCCGCGGGGTTGTCACGCGGCGCCCCACGGGTGTCCAGGGCGACACCCCTCGGGTGCCGCGGGGTTGTCACGCGGCGCCCCGCGGGTGTCCAGGGCGACACCCCGCGGGTGCCGCGAGGTTGTCACGCGGCGCCCCGCGGGTGTCCAGGGCGACACCCTGTGGGTGCCGCGGGGTTGTCACGCGGCGCCCCGCTGGTGTCTAGGGCGGCACCCCGCGGGTGCCGTGGGGTTGTCACGCGGCGCGTCCGGCTGTCTGGCCGACACCCCGCGGGTGCCGCATGGGTGTCACACGGGGCGGCGGTTCCCCCCGTGTCGGCCGCTCGGCCGCTCGGTCGAGCCGAGCCGGGCCGGGCCAACCGGGTCAGACCCGGGTCGGGTCGACCCGGTTTGGGCCGACCAGGGGGGGGGGGGGGTCGGGCCGGGTTGGCCCGGACCCGGACCCCCCCGTTTTTCGGATGGTTTTCGTCCAAACGCCCGTAACTTGAGCTACGGGCCTCCAAACGACTCGCCGTCAGCGGCAACACGATCCTTGGATCGAGACGGTCGTTTCGGTATATCGCACTTAAGGTTTCAGGTAACTTTGGATTTGGCCGGGTTGGTTCGTACACGAAGCCAACCGGGTCCTCAGAGCGGAAACGCTCATATCTTGAGTTACAGACGTCTGTTTGACGTGCCGTCAATTTGGGTGGATTCCTCTAAGTGAGACGGATATTTTGGCTTACTCTGCTCGAGGTTTGGATGCCGTCGGAGTGTGGTCGGGTTGGTTCGCTCACGAAAACCAACCGGGCCCTTGGAACGAAAGAGCCAATAACTTCCAGACCGGGCGTCCGATTGACGCGTCGTCTGTTGCGTTGAGTTCCTCTTGACGATACAGAACTTTTGGCATACTCCGCCCGAGTTTTGGACGCAGTTGGATTTTGGCCGGGTTAGATCGTACCGAAATCCAACCGGGCCCCTGGAACGGAAAAGATGATACCTTTCAGACAGGACGTCCGTTTGACGAACCGTCGGCAGCGTTGGTGATCTCGTTGAGAAACGGTCCCTATGGGTGTACCCTAGGAGAGTTCGGGGTACAGTTGAGATATGGCTGGGATTGGTTCGCTCATGAAACCAACCGGGCCCCTGGGATGAAAAGGCTAATAACTCACAGACCGGCCGTCCAATTGACGCACCGTCTGTTGCGTTGAGACCCCTATGACGAGGCGGTCCTTGGTGATACTTCCTTGCGGGACTTTGTGATACTTGGAGTATCCACCAGTAGCTCGTGGAGCGGACCCTCCCGGAGACGAGCGTGCAGAGTACGGAGACCGTGTAGCTGACTGAGTCCCGACGACTGCTGATCGGACGACCCGGTGCGTTACAGAGGTGCGCTTGGTTGTAGCGGCACAGGGGAGCTCTTGGTTGTAGCGGCAGACCCACGACATAGGTGCGCTTGGTTGTAGCGGCACAGGGGAGCGCTTGGTTGTAGCGGCAGACCCACAACAGAGGTGCGTTTGGTTGTAGCGGCACAGGGGAGAGCTTGGTTGTAGCGGCAGACCCACGACAGAGGTGCGCTTGGTTGTAGCGGCACAGGGGAGCGCTTGGTTGTAGCGGCAGACCCACGACAGAGGTGCGCTTGGTTGTAGCGGCACAGGGGAGCGCTTGGTTGTAGCGGCAGACCCACGACAGAGGTGCGCTTGGTTGTAGCGGCAGACCCACGACAGTGGTGCGCTTGGTTGTAGCGGCACATGGGAGTGCTTGGTTGTAGCGGCTGGCCCGCAATACTCGATAGGTGGAGTACTACAGCAGTCTTAGGTTAGTGAGCAGTACCTCGGAGTTGTGACAGGACCACTGTACACTCCAGAGACGGAGCTCTTCAGCAGTTACGGTTTCGATAATGAAAATCCTGGTTTGAGCTGAGTTATTGATCCTTGTGTTTCCTCTTGATTGAGATGGGTTGACTGATAATTTCGGTATATGTATGGGCATATACCTATGAGAGTTATCTGTTGAGTTTTCCTGTGTGGATTTACTGTTTACTCTCCTTCGTGGATTGTGTTGAACTATCCTGTGTGGATTTACTGTTTACTCTCCTTCGTGGATTGTGTTGAACTATCCTGTGTGGATTTACTGTTTACCCTCCTTTGTGGATTGTGTTGTGCTATCCTGTGTGGGTATGCGTTTGCTTTCCTGTGTGGACTTGGTTGTGCTTGGGCTCGGACGTTGGAGCCAAACGGGAATGAATGACTTAGGTATATGTATGGGCATATACCTAAGCCGTGTCAGATGTTACTACGTGATTGCATCATTTATCTGTGGTTGATCCTTTGTGGATTTTAGGAGACCTTTGGGGGTCTCGGGGTCCCTACTGAGTAGCTTATACTCACCCCTGCACGGGCTATGTCCGCACTTCGTTGTGTTGGTTGCAGACGACGGACAGCGCTGGTCGAGGCTGAGGCTTGCTGAGTGAGACGGTACCCGGAGGTGGACCTCACGATGAGATGATACCCGGAGGTGGACGTGACGACGAGACGGTACCCGGAGGTGGACGTTACGACGAGACGGTACCCGGAGCTGAGGTGGCCATCTGTACCTACCCTTCAGGTAGGGACTCCGGAGGACGATCCAGAAGCAGCTTGACACCTTCCTGCCGTTTTGTCTTTTTCTTGTACTTTACAGTTGGGCTTGTATTTCCGGCCCCCTTTACTTTCAGCACTTCTGTTGTACTCAGTTTACTTAGTGTTTACTTCCACTTACACTCTGTGGTGTTTTGTTACTTTTATAAAGGCAATGCCTTCCCAGTTATTGTGATTTACGCCTTTGATGCTAGTCGCCAGCCCCTGGCCTATGGAAGGCGGGCTTGGGGTAGTCACGACACGGGCCCCGAGGACGGGTCGTGACATGCGGGGGCTCAAGGAAGATCCGGTCGTACAGGTCACTCTTGAATGAAGAACCTAGAGAAGGGGTGTGTTCTACCCGTCAGGCGCGTCCCTGGTGAATTTAGTGAAAAATAATGAAAAGTACACGGCCTGTACTTTTAGAGTACACGGCGTGTACTAGGTTTTTCTATACTCCGCCAAAATCAGCCTCCACATCACCCCTACACACTGTGTGTGTGGATTGGGCATGACCAGCACACGACTTCGAGCCGGAGATGAGTAAACGACGTTTACTCAGAAAGTACATGGCGTGTACTTCGAAATTTTATAGAAACATCATTTTTCTTAAAAACTCTAGAAAAAGGAAAGGCGTACCTGAAATGAAGATCCACGTTCTTACAAAAATCCCCATTAAAGAAATTTGTCCCCGAATTTCCCTAGAGAGGCATAGAAGAAGAAACCCCGAACAGATCCGGCCACTACGATTGTACATCGGCCTCCCTCTCCTAGGTCTCATTCTGGACTCGCCCATGCTTCCATAACACCCGTACAAGAAAGACAGACCGCCCATGGAGATCCTTCGTACTTCGATCGACAATCCAGATGGGATGCTCCTCAAACGATGCATCCGCTTTGAGCTCAACCTCCTCGGGCGAAAATACCGGAGACGGGTCTGAAAAGTAATGTCGAAGCTGAGACACGTGGAAGAAATCGTGCATGGCCCTGTACCTTTGGGGTAGCTACAACCGATAGGCGACCAACCCAACTCTCTCCAAAACCTCAAACGGCCTGACGTACCGCGGTGAAAGCTTACCCTGACTCCAAATCCTCTTGTGTCCCATCCTCGGTGTGACACGTAGGAAAACCTGATCCCCAACCTCAAACTCCAAATGTTGTCTCCGCAGATCAGCATAAGACTTCTGTCAAGATTGTGCTGTAGCCATCCTCTTCTGAATCAACTATATCTGCTCTGAAATCTCCTGAACAAGACGATGTCCTAGCAAAGCTACCTCTCCTACCTCCAACTAGCATAAGGGTGATCGACATGGCCTACTGTACAGAGCCTCATAAGGTGCCATCTGAATAGTCACCTGAAAACTGTTATTGTAGGAGAACTCAACCAGAGGAATATGCTTCTCCCAAGAACCGCCAAAGTCTAGGATGTAAGCTCAGAGCATATCCTCAAGCACCTGGATCGTGTGCTCGGACTGGCCATCAGTCTAGGGATGGTATGCCATACTCAGAAGTACCTAGGTACCCAAAGCCTTCTGATGTCTCTGACCGAACCGGGAAGTAAAGCGTGCATCCCTATCTGAAACAATGGAGTGTGGAACTCCATGTAGATGAACGATCTCTCTGATGTACAGTCATCCCAGATCATCAACACTAAAGGTCTCCTTGATCGGTAAGAAGTGAGAAAAATTCTTGAGCCTATCGACGACAACCCAAACAACATCGTTACCTAGGGAGACCTTTCTAACCCTTTCACGAAGTCCATCGTGACATCGTTCCATTTCCACCTCGGATTGGGTAACTGCTGTAAAAGTCCTGCCGGTCGCTGATGCTGCGCCTTCACCTGCTGACAAGTAGAGCATATCATGACAAAACCAGCAACATCATTCTTCATACCTGGCCACCAATACTGGCGATGAAGGTCTCGATACATCTTGGTGATGCCAGGATGAACTTCCAAAAATGAGGAATGAAAATCCCACATCAGCTCCTCGCATATATCTAGTAGCACCCATATGCATCATTGGAAATGCAAGATTCCATCCTCTCCCACTGTCCATCCAGGAAGAGGGTCCTATCCTAACACACTCTCCCACAGGGCTAAGCCTTCTGAGTCTGATAGCTTCCTCATCTGTACCCGATCAAGTAGTGTAGAGGTAACATCTATAGAAGATAGGAAAGTCTGTCCCTGTCTATCGTGCACCTCCAGATGCATCTCATAGAACAGAGCCATAAGATGCCACTCACTACTAGCCTCCTGAACCGCCTGAATCTAAGTTCTCATGGTCAATGCATCTGCCACTGCGTATACCTTTTTCGGCGTATAGGTACGCTCTAAATAAAAAGACTAAAGATACTCGACCCACCTGTACTACCTCAGATTTAGATCACGCTAAATGAATATATAATTGAGACTCTTGTGGTTGGTGAAGACCAAAAAGTGCTCTCCCAGAAGATAGTTTCTCCAACAGCATAAGGCATGAACAACAGCTTTCAACTCCAGATCATGCGTTGGGTAGTTCTTCTAATGTGGCCTCAACTACCAAGACCCGTACGCAACGACTCCATCTCCTTGCATAAGCACAGCTCCTAGCTCGATACTTGAGGCATCACAATAAATAGTATAGCTCCTGCCTAGCTCTGGAAAGACGAGTATCGGCAATGACGTCAATATTCCCTTCAGCTTCTGAAAGGTTGACTCACAGAATCTGACCTTAAGAACTTCACCCCCTTCTTGGTCAGTCCTGTCAAAGGTGCTTCTAGGTGTGGAAAGTCCGGAATAAAGCATCTGTAGTATCCAGCCAACCCTAGGAAACTTCATACCTCAAAAACATTATTCGACAGCTCCCAGGAAACTACAGCTCTCACTTTCTCTAGGTCCACAGATACTCCTGCCTCTGAGATGACATGACCCAATAAGTGAATATGATCCATCCAAAAGTGTCACTTTGAGAGTTTAGAATAAAGCCGATGCTCTCTCAGTGTACTTAGAATGATCTCAAGATGGGTAGAATGGTTGTGTCGAGTGTGAGAGTACACCAAGATATCATCCACGAAGACCACGACGAAGGAATCCAAGTAAGGATGGAACACTCGGTTCATTAGTGCCATGAAAACTACTGGCACATTCGTGAGACCAAATGGCATAACCGTATAATCGTATAGACCATACCTGCTCTTGAAGGCTGTCAGAGGTATATTTGATGGTCTAACGCGCAACTGATGATAAACGGACCTCAAGTCGATCTTCATGAACACTCGGGATCCTCGAAGATGATCAAAGAGGTCATCGATCGTCGGCAAGGGATATCAGTTCCTGACCATCAACTGGTTCAGCTTCCGATAATCCACACAAAAACAAAGGGTACCGTCTGCCTTCGTCGCAAATAGGATAGGCGAACCCCAAGGAGATGTACTGGGTTGGATGAAACCCTTTGCCTTCAACTCCTCCAACTGTTTATTGAGCTCCTGCAACTCAGGTGTGGCCATCCAATAAGGAGGAATGGACACCAGTGCTGCTCCTGGAACGAGCTCAATAGAAAAGTATACCTCACACTCTAGAGGAAAACCCGAAAAACCTCTGGAAAGAGGTCCCTGAAACGATCTAACACGGGAGGAAAGTCCAACTGCGAAGTCCCCTGATCATCCTAATAAAGACTAGCAATCTGGGATGTCACCCTTCCTAGCCCATGATGCTCGAGTCCTGATCGACTCGCCTGAACATCCCATTCACCTCTATGAAGAAACGATTCACCCTCTGGTGAAATGAAACTCACTCTACGATGATAACAGTCGATGACTTCTTAGAAGGGAACCAAACAGTCCATCCTGAGAATGAAATCATAGACTGTCATCACTAGGACATAGAGATCCCATAAGAAACGATACCCTTCAACCTCAAGAGGGCACTCTCTACACTAGCGTACACTAGATGTCCTTTTCTTCAATGGTGTGTCTAGTGTCAATGAGTCGGAAGATGAAAAGATGCAGAGCCCAAGGCTCTCCACAACAGCAACAGAGATAAAGCTATGTGTAGAACCATTATAGAAAAGGGATAAAGATAAAATTGAGGCTACTAAAACTGTACCTCAAATTGTAGACGGGTCGGGATCATGCTCCTGATAGGTCTGCTCCATGGTGAAAGACTGGCCTACACCACAGCCCTGCGCCCCTATCTGACCACTCTGAGCTGAACCTCCCTACTGGTGCTGAGGTACTGGTGGCTGACTACCACGGCCTCGACCTCCACCTCGTCCATAATGGCCGGAAGAACTCCAGTTGCCTGACTGGTGAGAAACTGGTGGTGGTCCTCCTAAACAAGGAGTCATGGATGAACCCCGGTCACCCGATGCTGGTGAGAAAACCGGGCAGAAATGCTGAAGGCGACCCATATTGCCACAAGATCGGCACTCCACAGGGTCTCTTTTTCACTACGACATCGTGTTCCCTGATCGAATACACTGGTAGAATACCACCTGGCTACCTGAAGATGCATTTAACTTCCTCGGATCACTGCACGTAGACTCCCTACGACGCTTCTTGCTGTCATATGGAGAAAAACTAGCTATGGAAGCAGAACCACCCTGGCTCGTAGCTCTGGAGTCTCTCATATTGCCCTCCACAATAATTTCCTGATTCACAATGGATGTGTTGGAAGTAAACTCGAAGATATTCACCTCTGAGAGGACCTCACGCCTAAGACGATCCTCAAACTTCCTTGCTAAGAACACCCCTCTCCCATCCCGGAGGGGTGTGAAATGTTGCAGCTCAGTGAAATGAGAGGAATAATCCATGACATAATGATTACCCTTCTCTAAGCTCATGAACTCTCAGGCTCGATCGGCCCGCAGGGTCTCCGGGTAGAAGTAGTCATAGAACACACGCTGGAACTCCTCCCAAGACATAACCTACTGATGACCCGCCTGGGAGATCATGTACCACCACCTCTTGACGGAGTCTCTAAGAATGTAGGTAGCGAGCTTGACCTGCCTCTTTGGAGGCATCTATAGATGCTCGAAGATAGTCAGCATGGCTTCTAGCCATGACTCTACAGCCTGAGGTCCTCCTTCCCCCGAGAATGTAGGAGGATGCTGCTGCTGAAAGACCCACGTCAAGTCTACCATAGTCGTGGCAGGAGGAGGTGCTCCCTGAAAGGTCTGAATCATCCTCATTAAACCTTCCTTGAACTGTGTATCAGCGCCTACAACTGGTATGACAGCCGGTTCCAAGGCTGGCTTGACTAGAGGATCGGTAGGAAGTCCTTGATTAGCCATATCTGGCGTCTGATAACTGCCTGACGACAGACGTACAACCGGAGGACGTCTCGGAGGCATATCTCGAAAGATCAAAAATCACACCTTATATTTGAAAACAAGGACAAGAAACACAAGAGTACAAAACGGGAACATGGGAAGAAATACAAACAAGTTTACAAAACATGACTACACAACGTGTATAAAAACTACATGGTGTGTCCTCTTAAGCCACTGACATGGGCATGTACCCCTTCCCTACAAGTCTTGTAACACCTAAAACTATAAGGCATGTTGATCCAACACACGACGTGTAATTGAAAACTATTCCCCTGTCCGAGTCCCTTTACACGGCTAACCCACATGGTCTGACTTAACCCGAAACTACACGGCGTGTTTTGGAAAAAACACGGCATGTACCAGACAAGGATTCGGTAGCCCGTGTTGTTAAACACATAGCCTTCTAAATGGATGAACCCCACATGGCGTGTTCCGAACAAACACGGTGTGTATATGTGAATGTGACAACATCCCGTGTTTATTGTGACACAGCTGGGTACCTGAACAAGACTACACGGCGTGTTCCGAAACCACACGGCGTGCCTAAGAGATGGTGACACCGATCCATGTTGTTCATGACCTGTCGGGTACCGAGATAGGACTACATGACGTGTTCCTTTACAACACGGTGTGTTCTACTTGAGCTTCCCCGACCGGTGTTGTTAGTGACATGGCCGGGTACATGGCTCCAAACTACACGGTGTGTACCAACCGTACACGGCGTGTTCCTGAAGTTACTCCCACAATAGCATGTACCTGCTCACATAGTTAGTGACAAGGCCTAGAAACTACACGACGTGTAGTCAGAAGTATACGCCGTGTATTCTGGGTTTTTCTGGGCAGTAGCTTAGAAACTGCATAGAACCCAAAAAACACAGAAAACAAGGCAGAGAGGTGCCAAATTCCGATTCATGAGGGCCCATACTCCCCGCGAATGAAAACTTGGCGTTCATTTAAGCAAGTTAGGAAGAAACCAATCCTATAACAAGGCTCCAAGATTATATCCAACATCTATCACAATAGCATGCATAATCTATGCGATGTCTATTACAACAACATGCAATTTCTAATGCACTCTATATGGCCTAGAAAGAATGCATGGCGTGTGATTTCTACAAGTGCCTATATGATGCATGAGATGGAATACCCTCATCTAATCGGGTTGCGACAGAAATAGAACCGCAATCGTTAAGAAAATAACAACACAAAGAATGTGAATCACTCTAGGTGAAATCATATCAACCGTAAAATCTCGAAACTGGAAAACTGCAATTAACGAGGTAATATGGATTTTCCCTATACACGGGTTAGATACTCCCGAGAACAACTTAATACCAAGTACCGAATCCGTCCTATCCCAGACTAATGTCTCCAAACAGTAAAGCAAGAGAAAATAACCCCTCTCATACCACTTTGTAACGATCCGAATCCGGATCCCCTCCACTGGTGCCCTGTACCTGGTTCGCCACATGACCTCAACCGCATTTCCCCAAATGCCAGAGGCTGCTGACTAGCAGCGAGGGCCTTGGTGAGTTGTTAGGGAAACTATGCCCTCATTCGGTAAAGTATACAGCGGAAGAACAACCTGACACAATAACAGAAACAATAATTAGAATACCACAACTGAACTGAATAATGGAAGCAATGTATAAAATAAAAATCATGCAACATGGTTCATATGTCAATGGAAAACAGTAAACAAACCAACGTGCTGAAGTACAACTGAAAAAAAAGTGAAAAGGAAAAACAAAGTAACTCCTCAGCATCGTAAGCCATTGCTTGGTCCCCTACTCTCCTTCTCCACAGCAAGTTAGGTACCTGAAGTAGAAGGGCACTTGCTCTTATATATACCTGCAACAACATAGTCTTCTTGGGCCCAAAAACATGTCCCAAACAGGGTGTGAGACAATGTACTAGTAGGAAACCACCCAATGATCTTTTCCTAACAGTCAATGAATACATGGCAAGTAAAGTACAGGAACAACAAACAAGAAATACACAGCAGCTACAAATTCACAGTTCTAATATATAAAGTACACAAGTAAACAACCAACAAAAGTAGAAAATGGGTAACCCTCTAGGTAGCTATCACAGCCTAACCCCTATGGTTTAACCTACAAGTACCAGCAACCCTCTAAGAGGCACACACAGTCTCACCCCTCTGGTTCAGCTAAGAGTAGACTCTCTGAGGAAGCACTCACCGTCAATTCCCCCTATAGTCTTGTATCGTGCTAAAGGCTCTCTAGGAAAGCACTCAACATCTCATTCCCCCTGTGGCCCTCATCAAGGAACTACAGACTCTCTGAAGAAGCACTCATCGTCAATTCCCCCTATGGTCTTGTATCGTATTAAAAGACAGTCTGGAGAAGCCCTTACGTCCATTCTCCTTATGGTCTACTACACTAGGTTCTCACAGTCATGTGTGGAAATAAACATGCTCAGTGCATGTGTGTCATCCAAGTAAAGCTCAACAATTACTTGGCTATCAATCTAAGGCTCAAAAGCATTACAAAGCAATAGTTACACTATCCTATTACTAGGCATGGCAACTGGAAAAACACAAAATAGGCAGAACAATCATGGAAAAGCAACCTGATCACAAAACAAATTACTCTACTCACAATCATAAACCTCTACTACAGCAAACAAGAAAAGAAGGAAAACAACAAGGAAAAAATAGGGAACACACAATTCCCCGTTCAAGGGAATTGGTGGAAATTTCACATAATATTCAACGACTTCTTACAGGAAGGCACAAAACACTTACCTCGATCCTAGGAGATCGATATACATGAACCAAGACGACTGATTCTACCTAGAACGCCGTAGATCTGAGAAAACACACAAAAATTTCAACCTTAGATAACTTGAGAAGGAGGAAGAATTGGAAAACAAGGCTCAAGCAGAAGGAAGCACTCACCACTGCACTTCCAACGCAATCGACCGTGATCAAATCAGAGAACGAACGGAGAGGCGGGGACTCGGGGAAGATTCGACCATATGGGTCGCTCTCGGATGAAGAACCGGGAGAAGGGGTGTGTTCTATCTGTCAGGTGTGACCCCAGTGCGTTTAGTGAAAAAAAGAAAATTACACGGTGTGTACTTTTATAGTACACGGCGTATACTAGGTTTTTCTGTACTCCACCAAAATCGGCCTCCACCTCACCCCTACACACCGTGTGTGTGGCCTGGGCACGACCAACACACATCATTGAGCCAGAGAGGAGTACACCGTGTGTACTCAGAAAGTACACGACGTGTACTTTGAAATTTTCCAGAAACATCATTTTTCTTAAAAACTCCAGAAAAAGGAAAGGCGTACCGGAAATGAAGATCCGGGTTCTTACAATTGTGAAGACCCATTTCATACCAATCACATTATAATGTCTTGGTCTTTCAATAAGATCAATTTTTTGTCTTATATTGATTTTTCTATCTCTTTATTCTTGAATTGTACCCATGATTCATCCTTTCTTGTATCATAAAAATTTTATTGGACCCACCTCTTATAATAGAGCAATGTTATCCATAGGTTGGATTATATTTGTCTTAAAATTTTTTTGAGGATAATTTAAACTTTTTTTTCTTGTTTAACACACAAATTTACTTATTTCTATAGAATTATCATCCCCCTGTTATACTTAAAAATCAAAATCATTAGGATTATTTTTTTATTCTTAGTAATCCATATATACACATTCTTTTTCACCATATAATCCTTTATGAAAAACAAATATCTATAATTTTCCTTATCTTTATTTTAAATAACTTTCACAACACTTAATTCTATAATAATATTGAATATTTAATTAAAATATTAATTTGATTTACCATTTCATGAGTAGAATTAAAATATTAATTTATCTATTATATCACAATAATATCCTTAATTCCACTCCCATATTTACAATAAAATATTTAAATATAGAATATTTGAGAAGTTTCATAGTATTTTTCTTGCATTTCAAAATTCTAGATGGATTCTTTCTTCTCTATGCTAGGAAAACATTGATTTTGTGTGTACGCAACCAATTATGTAAATTTTTTCCAACAATAGTGGGAGATGAAACATTAGTTAAAAATTATTGTATTTATTATTCAGCATGTGATTCCTCCTTTACATAGCTCCATAATATTTTGTTTTGGATCCCTTATTACTAACACTTCTTTATTTATTCCATGTATCTCTAGATAATTTTCATCTTCAGTGGTAGTGTATTCAGTTCCATTATTATACCATAATATCATTATTGTTAATATATTTTCCTTCACTAATATTCTTCAGAATCTTTTTATATACTCAATAACTTCCCTCTCTCAAATAATATAAATATTTAATATCATATCCTATAATATTAAACATAATATAAGATGAAATATTTTTCACCACATGTTCCAACTGGATTTCTTGGGCCACATACATCAATGTAGAAAAAACTCAAGAAATTTTGATACTAATATATTCTTTGGACATTACGGATATCTAACCACTTTTTTCCTTCTAGAATGCATCATATGTTTTTTCTATATTTCTCTTAAAACAAAGAATATTAATAGAATATTTTATAATTGATATATTATCAATAGTATACTGATTAATGTGGTTCTGTCTGTAATTTCTAAAGTTGTTCGGGTATTTTACATTATATAAACAATTAATATTCTTATTTTTGAGAAGAAACATGTTTTTATTCATTATCCAACCCTCTATAAAAGATTTTGTAGCCTTTACATTGATATTACAACCATTCCAATTGAATATAACACCTAATCCAAATCCAAAGAACCATCAGGAACTAAAAATACCAATTTTGATATTAGCGTCATATATAACTTTAATATTTCTCAAATCATGTATGACTAGGAATATTTCACCACTGTGATTTAAGAGATCCATAATTTCAACTTGAGGCATTCCATCAAATCTTCCATTTAAATATTTAAAAACATTTATATTACCTATCAGAAGGAATTATCACACAAAATAGAGACTACACATACCTCTATTATTCATATATTTCAAATCTCCCATGGTTGGAATATATTTCTCCTTCATTAATAGCTTATTCTCTTTCTAGGAAGCTCTAGAAAGAGTTCAAAAATATGTTATCATCATCTCATTTTCAATAGTACAATCAATCAAATCACATTATTCATCTTTAAAAGGGAAAACATATTCCCATTGAAATTGTGTTACATTGTGTTATATCCATTATTATTTTTAATCTATATAAACATGTTCAACTTTTTCCAATAATAAATTGATCAATACAACATGCAAAGTTAATTAAAAAAATTTCCATAAAATTAATTTCAATTTTGAGATTAACTATATTTTTATATTATTCTTAATTGATTACCAATTACTTATCTTTTAATATAACTTTAATCTTCACTACAATAAGACTTTATGTTAACTAAGAACCCAAATAATTGGTACTTCATTAGAGGAAATATCTTATATTTATCATCCCTCCATATGTCTAATGTTTTTGAATAACTCCTTGATTATTCATAGGTTTGTGATGGTTGAGAACATTATCATTTATTACACTTCTATTTTAACTTCATATTTTAGGTTTTTTTGATCTTTTAGTATCATATCAAAGACTAATTTTACCAATTAAATTGGTTCTTTGAGCACTCAACACTTCTTAAAAACATATTTTCTCTCATTTATCTATATTCTTTTAACACGTCATTTGGGAAATTTATAAATTGAAACATCTTCCATGACCCAAATATTTTTTATTCCAAACTTAATATTCTTTCTAATAAATAAAACTTCTCCTTAGAGTGTTTCAATATTCATGGTGTTCTTATTGATGGATATATTATGATCATTAATGAACTCAACATTCTCGGAAAACATTAACATGAAATTACCCACTTCTTTTGGTTTAAATTGATCATTTTCATATTAGTAAAAAAAATTCATGTTGATCAAATTATATTTTGAGATCATCAACATAATTTTATGATTATATTAGTAATCCTCCAATCTTCATGTTTTCTTTATTTTTAGGTCAATATCTTCAAGATATCCTTCTAACATAACTTTGAGATATATAATCCCCTGTGATTTATCATCTTTTTTTATTCAGTTTTTATTTGTCCAATGTTCTATTATATCATTTCCAAAATATTTCACAGGTTAGTGGTTAAGCTATTCTATTATAAGAGAAATGTACTAGGTTAAAAATTCACTACTATTTATTTTTTCTGAGAACCTACACCAATAGTTTGAAAAAACATTAGGTTAGGTGTTTATTATTACATTACCTATACTAATAGTTTTAGAACCATTATTATGGACCACATACACCAAGGTATGATCCAAATAAATTGGTATTGTCTTATCATGACAAAAAATCACCCAATGATTCGTCAAAGAATTCATATTGTTCTTTTTTAGATAGTGATTCTGTTGAGGAGTCCTTACAACTAACACATATTTATTTATTTTGTGTTCCTCTAAATAATTTCAACTTCAATGGATGTGTATTTAGTTCCATTATTTGGCCATACAACATTATTTTTTATTATATTTTCATTTTCTATTCTTATTTAGATTATTTTGATATACTTTAGCACTTCTCTCTTAGAAACAAAAAACATATGTTATCCCATTCTGTAGTAGTAGTCAAAAAATAAGATGAAATATTTTTCATCTCAATTTCTAACTTGATTTATTGTAACACATATTTCAATGTAGAATGGATTAATAGAACTTCATTTTATCTAGTTATTTTAATAGTAGGGGTTTCTCATAACTTTTCTTCTCAAGCATGCGCCCCATGTCTTTTCTCAATTTCACTAGAGATAAGGAATATCAATAGTATATTTCATATTTTGATAGATTCTAAATTTCATATCAATGAATATAGTAAAATCATAGATTCCAATTTTTTCCCTTATATTACATTAATGAAAAAAGTATTCTCCATTTTTGAAACTATATAAAAGATTCTATTCATTATCCATCCCTATATAATAGTGTTTTTATCCTTTCCATTGATATTTCATCCATTACAATTGAATATAATTTCTAATCTGAAGAAACATAATTGACTTACACTCAAAAAAATATGTTGGTGACCATAATAATAGTAATAATTTGTAATTTTAAATTCATCTTTGACCAATAAGGTTTTACCATATGATTTTTAGAGCTCTATTATTTCTTAAACAAGCTGTTCTATCAACTCATCTTTCACATTCTTAAAAAGATTCATGTTTCACAACACATGGGATGGGAACACACCATCAGGAATCCACATACCATAATTATTAATAAATTTTAAATATATATTGGTTATAATATCTTTATATGTTTTTAAAAAATCTTATATATCTAGAAATCTCTAGAATGAGTTCATACACAAGGTATCCTCTTCTCATTTTCATGGTTATACTAAATTAAGTAAAAAAATTTCCTCTTCTAATGGATAAAATATTTTTCCCCAAAGGCATTTAATTACATTAATATCCATTCATTATTATTTGTATAATTTATAAAAATCATCAATTATTTTCATATAATTGATAAATCTATACCCTAACATATAGGAATTTGAAAAAATGCATAAATAAATTTCTATTTTGATATGAAGTACATGTTTTTATACTTCTTTGTTAACAACCAATTAATTTTACTTTAAATTAAATTTTAGTTTCATAACAATAAGTCAATGTGTGTTATAAAAACCCAGAAAATTAGTACTTCATCAGAGGAAATATCTTTATTTCTATAATCCCTCCACATATTCAGTGTTTCTGAATAACTCATTGTTTATTGATATGTTTTTTATGGTTGGAAAATTTTATTTTTATTCTACTTCCCTTTTCTCTTCATTTTTGTTGTATTTATTTTGATCTTTAAAAATTATATAGAAGATCAAGTTTACCAATGTAAATATGTATTTCAGAGCTCAAAACACCCTTAAAACATATTTTGTCTTATTTATCCCTTTCCATTAATACTTTATTGAGAAATTTCTAAACTATTACTTCTTCCTTGATCAATTTATTTTATATTCCAGACTGAATATCTTTTCTCAAAGATACAAATTCCTCTTAGAGTGTCATAATATTCTTAGTTTTCATACTGATGTATATTTTTAGTCCATTAATAACCCCAGCCTAAACCTCAAATTTAGAATATAATCCACTAATTCTTTATTTTTCATATGAATATTTTCATATTCATATAAATTTTTTTAGGTTGATCAATTTATACTTTGATATCATCAATATAACTTGAGGATTACTTCCATATTCCTTGAATCATTTGGTTCTTATTCCTTTTCTATGTTTATATTTTTAAGTAATCGATCTAACTCCAATTTTAGATCTAAAAACCCCATATGATTGATCATCTTATTCTTATTCATTTTTTAGTTTCTCTACATTATGTATAATATCATCTTCTAGGTATGATATAAACTAAATTTTAGTACCTTCTAAATGATCTTTTATAGCATTATCCTTCTATTTACTTATCAATACTTTTCTATAAAATATATTTATTCTTTAAAATCTATAATTAATGTTCTTTCTGGGATAAAACATATTTCTTGTACTTTTTGTGTATACAATATCAACAACCTCTTTATTAAATCATTGCAGACACATAACACATATGTGCCCAATTATTCAATAATGAAATAATGATAAAGGTATCTTACTATGAAATACTATTTTACCTATCATCAATATCATTGATAAATGAAATAAAAAATCACATCTAACATTTTTTCTTCATTTTCCGTCTCATAAATCCCATGCTTCACTATAAATTGGAATTCCATTTCTTTTGAAGAATGTTTTGAATTACATATCAAATTTAATCAGATTTTATTTAAATCATTATGGCAGTGTATATTAAGAAGTGATAATTCCCAATGATTTTATAATTAATGTAACATCACCTATAATGCCCCTATATTTTAATATAACATTACCTTTAAATTAGTAAATGTGTTTGATAAATTGATCCACAAGCAAAAAGTAACTAAAAAGAAACAGTGACATATTTAGATAAAATATAAAAATTTAAGTATAACCATTAAAACCAAGATTTTGAAATAGATTTAATGAATAAGTGTAATTGATTTATTCTAAATTTATAGAATGAAATTAAATTGGTACAGCTAAAATATCTAAAAAGATAATTTTAATCTTAGAATTTTATTATTCAGAAAAAGTTATGTTTATGCACATGGATTTTTTAGCATATGAAAATTATGATTAATTGATAGTAAAATATATTTATATTAACAAATGGTTAATAATAATTTTTAAATTATAAGGAATTATAAGAAGAATATATAATGTTCAATAGAGTCATTTTCTCTATAAAAATAATTATTAATTATATTTTATAATTATATTTAAAAATTATATTTATAAATTTTAGAATTTTAAATTGGAAAATAAACCTTATTTTTATATTTATTATTTTAATATTTTTATATGAGGACTTTTTGGGATTTTTTCAGAAAATTTAATTTTGAGGTGAATAGTGCAGTATAAGATTTTTGAAAATACTATAATATAATAACATTGTAAATATTTAAGTATTCCATATATTTTTTCGATGCCTTTTTATATAGAAAATATCTTTTTGAAAGTGAAATTATAAATATAAAAACATTATTAAAATAAATAAAACATATATTCTATATTTTAGAACTTATGTAATATTTTTATCATGAAATTATTTTTAATACATTAAAAATCTATTAGTTTAATATTATTTTTTGACAATTTTAGATATTTAATTATTTTAAATATATGTAAAATTTTAAATCATTATGTACAAATTATATAAACAATATTATTTTATTTTTAGGAAAAAAGGATAAACTACTTCGTTTAAAACTTGTTACCATGGAAAATGATAAAATGATAAAAGTGAAAAATGTTATGGTAATAAGTAGAAATCACGATTAAAACATATATAAAATTAAAATTTATAAGATTTTTCTACCATATCACTTCGTCACTACATTATATCAAAAATTTTGAGTTATATTTCTTTAAATTGACATCCTACTATTAAAAATTTTAGGGTATTTTCAAAAATGTAACCCCTTTCGCTACTAAAAGGGGCTCCCCTCTATGCACTTCACCTCACACCACAACCTGCTTAGTTTATCCCAAAATATATTTGAAACTATCATAAAAATTCATATCCAAGTTCAATAAGTTCTGGTATTCTCAAAACACTATCCCTCAGAGTCTAACCACCTTTACAATATAGATATTCCAATTAGTGAGGTATATAGTTCAAAATAATCGTTTCCCATTTCAATTTCATTATGTGAATTTAATTTTCCTCTAATTAACTTACACCATAAAAAATCATAAAATCAGTATAATTATTATAATGTTACCTTAATATAATGATTGCACAATCATTATCCACCTTTCCATTTTCTATTTATTAAAACAAAACATCATTCGTGCATTACACAAAATACATCCTCCACGACACAATGAGTTTTTGTTTTAAGTCACCCCATTACGAGGATGGACCTAATAGAAAATTTAATATATAATAATAATATTTTTAAATTATTTTATTGTCTAAAATTATTATCCACTTTATTTTTTTTCATCATTATATAGAAAATGAAATCATCATCCATGCATATGAGTAGACTGGCACCTCCATGGAAAAATCAGTTTCTGTTTTTATTTTCATCTCATCTTTTCATTTATTTTCCTGAGAATTATTTTAATGTATAATTAATATTTTTATGAAATTTTTAACGTTCTGGAAAAAAATTGGACCAACAATTAACAATATTAGTAATAAAAATTACAGATAAATCCAGCTATCCAAAAAGTCTTTCTAAGAGAAAAAAAATCTCTATAATATGAAATAACATAATTGAGGTTATATTATTATTAAAATTCATTAAAAGTATGATACATCAAACTGGTAGACAATTAATAGGCTCATTACTCTTTTATTATAGTGATATTATAATTAGATCAATTTACCATTATCACTTAATTATGTTATGTTCTTGTTAAAGTTGGTTTGACCACCTACGAAAAAAATACTATAAAATAATATCTTGGATGGATATGAGAATTTAGTTTCATGAAATATATGATATAAATTAGTATTAATTTTTTTTATTTTTTTTTATTATTACTACTATAAAAATTATACTCATTGTTTAAGAAAACAACATTCATTCATCAAGATTCATTGAAACATGCTCATCTCTAAATTCATATTTAAGGATCATAACAAGAACTCACATTTATTGAAATTATAACATTATAAATGATAATAAAACATAAATTAATCTTTATTTTATGATATTTTGATGATTTAATTTTGGATAATAATGAATAAAAAAACAATTATTATGAATCTAATTCAAAATAATCAATATTACTCACATATGATATTGAAAATAGGTAATAACTAACTAATATAAATGTAAGGAAGATTTATAAATGAATATATAAAAGTTTATAGACATGAATTTTTTTATAAAATAGTTTATTAATATGGTAATTTTTATTATACATCATGTTATGGTGCAATCAAATAAGTGAGAATTCAATCAAACGATTTTGTGTCTCAAATTAAATTTCTAGAGACATGTTTCTTATTGTGCATCATGGAACATTAGATATAGTTCAGTTAATACCTAATTAATGTATCTTAAAATATTATTTTAATTCAAGGGGTTTCAATAGTCATTTAATTTCTTTTATTTAAATTTATTTTGATTTAAAGGATACAAATGTTATAAGGGTCATTATTAACTCAACTCTATTCGATGAGTTAAAATTATTAATCTTGAAATTCCTTGTTCTAGGATTTATTTATTCCACCATAATATTTTATCTCGTTATAATTTCTCTTAATATGTATAGGAATATATTTTTTTATGTGTTAATATTTTACCACATTGAATTTCATTATAAAAAATTATATAATCATTAATAATAATTCATATCCTCATAAAATATTATTTCTCCTCCATGTCATTATTTTCCATTATCAAAAAAGTACTCCTTTATATTTTGAAAAATAATTATGGTTTATATTATGCATCCTTTCTCTTTCTATTTTCCTCTTTTAAAAATTTAATTTTATCAACTCTTTTTATAGTGTGCGTTTTTGATAATCGAATTTCAAAATATTGAAAAGGTTTTCCATTATTTTAAATTAAAATGTTTTATCATTCAATCCAAGTTTATCTTAATAACCCTTATTTAATTTCTGTTATATACTATTGATGTTTATATTTCAAAAGTAAATGTTTTCGAAATTCATAAAATCATATTTTTAAAATTTTTATATATTTTCAAGGTTCCTCTTGATGATTTTTTTAATGTAATTTGTTTTAAAATGTTTTTTCATAATTATTTTTTGAATTATTTGTATTTGGTTCAAGGTTAAAATATTTAATATTCCATGTAAAAGTAATTTTTTTCAAAAAAAAGACTTCAGATTTCTATAAAATAACATTTGAATTCTAACTATAATATGTTGTTTTATAGTAATGAATTTAATTTATAAAACCAAATTAATTTTTTTGCTTCTATTTTAATAATTATCATTAAAGGTATTATTTCCTTGTAAGTTACTTTTTATAAACTACACACTATATTTTCATATTAAATTATTTTTTTGGGTGATAAAATTATGGGTATCAAGCATTTACATTTTTCAGGTATATTTTTTTCATACTTTCTAAAAATTCTATGAAACCCATTATTATTTAAAAGATATTTTTGTAACATGTATAGTGAATTTTTTTCAAGTGGAACCTTTTGTGCAGATAATTGAATAGTGGGGTCCTATATAACCCTCCAATGTTCTACAAATTTTAATATACCATGAGCTTAAACTAGTACACGAGAGGATTTATCCAATAAAAATGTGAATGCAAGGGAATTTGTTTGAATAAAACTTGTAAAAGAGTTGATTTAACCAAAGTTGAAGGCTATATTAGAGGATTTATCCTAAGAAAAATGGTTCATGAGAGGATTTATCCCAAGAAAATTGGTTCAATAGAAGATGTTTCCCAATAAAAGAAAGTATAAAAAATGATTTATCCCAATCCAATATGTATATGAGAGTATTTATCCCAATCCAAATTCTTACATGAGAGGTTTTATCCAAATACCAGGGTTATAAGGGAGGATTATCTCTAGAACAAGAAGGTTTGTAAGTGATTAGATTGATTCTACTATATCATGAATACATTTGTGGGTATCCTTAATCTATGATTTATACACTTACTTTTAGTCAACATGATTATCTAACTATCTCGTGCCTTTGATTATACTCACTGAAAATGTTTGATGTCTCATGATTTCACACAACTTGTTCATGGTATATGTTTTTTCATTTGATATTACATGTCCTCCTATAATTACTTATGGACAATGATTATTTTTACTTTCTATTTTAATAATATATTTTCTCTCATTCTCATTTCTATTTATTTTCTTATGATATAACCCTTGAGGACATGTTTTTATGTTTTCACTTATTATGTGTCTGATCTCACCCCTTATTAAGTTTCCATTTACCCATGTTATGAAGAAAATTATTACAGATTATATGACTAGGAATTGTGGGATATATTGAATAATTATTATGGTATACCTAGTTCTTAGTATTGTGGTGTGGGGGGATGTCTGTTTGATTTGATTTATTAGTGAATGATGTGTCCTAAATCTCTGAATATGTGTACCTAAAAATATATTTGATTTGTATGTGTTTAAAAAAAATAAAATTTTTAATTCGGTATGGTTATATATAGGCTATTATACTTGGTATCAAAGGAAGTATAAAATGATTGTATTTAAATATCTAGAGTGGGGAGTGCATATATGAGGTTTTATAGTTGGTATAAGAGTGGGGTTTATATAAAATTAGAGATTATGATATATATTTCAGATGATTTATGGGTTGATAGGTAATAGTTTATCAGAAATTTAAATATATAGATAAAGCTTTAGGATAATATATGATTTAATTTTAAATAAATAATGCACATTTTATTTGGGTATTAAGACAATACAACTTTAGAAAAAGTCACATGAATTACACTATATATAATGAAATACACAACTTTTAGGTAAAGTATTTAGAATGTGGTTTCTCTAGAAATTAAATAATTTCCTAGATACTATAATGTGGATGTGACTATTGAACATTTGCATCTATGGAAAATCACCCTGAATAATGTTTATTGATATTTTACATGATCTTTACTCTGGTGTATGGTTAATGGGTCTAGGAATACACACATAGAGAGAAAATCATATGATATATGACTTGGTTCATCATATTTTCATTAAGAACTAATATAATATGTTGAATCTTGAGTTAACTCAAGGGATCCAGTTATGGTGTATAAGGTAACCTAATCAAATAGTAACATAAGTTGAACCTTGAATGAAATGGGTTGATCTATGGATGATATAGTCTAAGCTAAGATTGATTTAGGATGTATGGGATAAACTATAATATTACATTATAGGGTGATAAAATAGGTTATCTTGAAATTAAATTTTTATAACTATCTTATAATAATAATTTTTATTCATCACTTATGTTAACTGAATTTCATTTTAGTAATAGATAGAGCTTGATGGAACTATGTTAACAATGGGTGTGAGATTAATGTTGGGGATATCTCATTGATCAAACTATATAAATGTGATTTTGACTTATAAATTTATTGATAATGTAAAGAAAATATTGAAAAATATAATAAACCTCTATAACAATGATCATATATTGAACACACCAGAGAATAAATAGAAGGAGTCTCAAGGAAGTTTAGGGTAAGAATATGATGAATGAAAGGAGATTGGATTTCAATAATTTCCATGAAATAGAATGAATCATGGGAGAAATTTCTTTACAGGGATTGAAAAATTCTATAACTGTGGAGATGAAGGCCAACCGTCTCTCAGATGTATAAGAAAGAGAGTAACTATAAAAATATATTTATTCAATTGAAATGGATTTGGTAGTTATCCGACTCAATTGCCCAATCCATGGTCCATTGAGGTAAATAGTCACTAGAAACCACATGATCAAGGAAAATCCTATAAAACTACTACTAATGTATTTGATAGTGATTATTCACTCTAGATTTTCTAATGTCTTATATCAAGAATGTTTTCACAACCTATTGGATATTGAATAACTAATAAAAAAACATATGGGAATGATTATTATTAAATCATTTTCATGGTTTGAGAAATTTTATTCCTTATATACCTCATTCTTATTATTCTAGTAAAATTATATGTGAAATTAGGAATGTATTTTCTCCATTTATAAAGTTATTATACTAATATTTCATATAGAAAATTATCTCAATACATCATAAAAAAATCCATGATCATAAATAAACCATTTAGAAATTTCTATGCTCTAACGAGTTAAACTTTGAGGGCCCAATTTATTTAATTGGGGTGGGGAAGAATATAACAACCTTATACTTTCATGAATGATTACATTTAAATATATTAATGTGTTAAATAAATTTATATATATGCAACACTAAACATAGATGATCATGTGATATATTTGGATAAAATATAAATATTTAATTATTACCATTAAATCATAGCAATTGAATTAGTTTTAATGAATATGAGTAACCACTTTATGAAAAATTTATTTAAAGAAAGTAAAGGATACTCTAAATATGAATGAAATTCAATAAGGGTATCACTAATGTTACTAATAAGATCACTTTATAATTTCTCAAAAATAACCTTTTTTGCATAATGATTTTTCCAAAAAAACTTATGATTAATTGATGGTAATATATATTAATGTAAATAATTTTTTACCACTAAGTAGTAAATTATATTAAATAATTAAAAGAATAATGTGTGTTATAAATAGTCGTTTTCCCTATAAAAATTATAATTTATTTTATTTTATAATTTTATTTAATATTATATTTATAAAATTTATAATTAGAATTTGAGAAAATGAAAATTAATTTCTATTTCTTAATATTAATATTTTCTTTAGATGATTTTATTGTATTTTTACAAAAATATTGATATTAAGGTGAATAGAGAAAAATACCATTTTTGAAAATAATGATATTATTATGATGTAATTATATCACAGAAGTTCGTGAAATAAAATTCTACAGAAAAATATATATTTTTTAAGACACATCATACAAATAAATATATTATTCTTGATGAAAAATTTGTATCTGATATTTTCGAACATAATAAACATTTTCCCAAGAAATAGTTTTTAATACAATATATATTAATAATTCTAAAATTAATTTTAATCACATTCATAAATTTAATATTATTTAATGGAATTCAAATTTTGAATTAGTAGGTTTATATTATATTGAACCTTTTATTTTAATTTTAGGCATTAATGATAAATTAAAAATGTAAGAACTAGTCCCTAAAGTAAAAGTTAAAATGGTATATGTGCAATATCTTATGATAAAGAATTTATTTTTTTAAAACATGTTTGAAATTTAATTTTTGAGTCATAATAAAATTTATCTTTTACCTAGTTAATTATTTCTCAATTTTTAGGCTATATTCCAGGAGACTAACTTCCCATTATGATTTTTATTGAGATTTTATGAAAAGGATATCCCTTTGAACTTAGAAAAGAAGTATTCCTACCCTCGATTTCAATATAAAAAACTAGGTGTTTTTAATTTTAAATATTTTTCATGACTTATTAATATTGATGCGTATGATTTTATAATGTATATTCATTATAATAATATTTGGTATTTATCAGTCCAAAGGAAGAAATATTTGTTTATAACCAAATTGGGATTTAAATCATTCTATGGTATTATAAAAAAAATATAATATAGATATTTTAGAATTTTAATTTGATAAAAATGATATAATTTTTTAATTCATATTATAAAAAATATATAAGAGTTAAATTTTCGTATTTTTCTCAAAATATTGAATCTATACTGAATAGTGAAAATATCAATTTTTTTGTAAAATTATATTTCTTTTTAATAAATAAATTAATTTGAATAAATAATTTGATACCAAATTAACATAAGAATCATTTAATTATAAATAATAAAATAAATTTCATAGTATCTATCAATATAACTAGTTTTAGTATATGTTTGTTTCTGTTCTTAAAAACACATTTTTATCAAAAAAACCTTTTTTACTCTGTTTTTAGTTATTCTCTAAAATTAATTTCTTCCACTTATTGAAATTAAATCAAGAAAAATTTATTCTATAATGGGATTAATGAGTTTAAAATTTTAAAAATAGTCCACTTTTATTTGTGATTATTATGAATACTAACAATAGTAAATTTGGTTCACCATAGAAAGAGTAAATCAGGTAATTAAATTTAAAGAATGTTAGAAGGCCCAAAAACTACCCAATAACATTAAATTAATCTATTAAAAAGTGGTTTTCGAAAATCCTCATCAAATATATTAATTTAATGAATTTTTCTTCCACTTTTTTTAAAAAACATGTTATATCACGAATATTCTTATGTGGATGATATTTAATGATTCATTTGATGTTATTATTTTCCAGGGATGAAAATTAAATATTTACAAATGTGGTATGGGGATTATGATTCAATTAATTTTTCAATCAGGATTACTTATACATGAATTTCTATAGAAAAATTACGTTATCCTGACTTGATAAAATCATTTATTTTATTATCATTTATATATTTTAAAAAAAATGAAGTTCAAGTACCATTTTTCTCTCTTTGTTATTGAAAATGAATCAATTTTTAAAGAAAAAGTGATGTTATTTATCTGTTTTTTATTAGAAAATTTCTTCTTATATATATATATATATGTTTTCTAAATTGTTTTCAATAATTTATTTGACTATTATAAAATTATTTTTTTGTATGATTTTTTTCATGTGTTTTTCTTTTTACTAAAAGGTTTAAAAATAATTTTGAAGTACTTTTTTTGAATAAGGTACTTTTAAAGAATTAGTGAAATGAAAAATTGTATTAAAAATTACAACATGATCAAAATTTATCACAATAAGGACCACTCAATGATTTTATGATTTTATTAGAAGTTTCCAAGGATATTTTTAATGAAATTGTTTTATTTTTTATAATTTATTTATTAGTTTTTAAAATTTATTTTCAAAGTGGAAAGGTTATTTTCCTCAAGAATATTTTTAATAATCATTTAATGGAAATTCTATTGATGAGTGACAACAACCCTAAATATTAATTATCATCTTGTAGGGATATATTGTGTTGATTACATCTATATTCTATCTATAGAAGGATTAGGATTATTTAAAATATATTTTCATGGTACCCATTTAATTTGAATAGGTAAATCAAGCTAGGATATAATTATGTATATTTTTATATTTAATAGTGAATTCTTTTAGTTTTTTTACTCCTGATATGGTTCATGGTCATTTTTTATAAAAGTAGCATTGGGTAAAAACCTATATCTATAAGGTTAATTGTCTGAGATTCTACAGGTGGGTACCTTATAAACCTACAATGCATTGGGTAATGAGGTTAAAGTTGAATGAATATAAGTAACTCCTAAGGGACAACAAATTTAATTGGTAAACTGGTTACTCCTAAGTGATTATGGGTATTAACTACTTAAGGTTACCCCATCTGTAAGGGCACTATAAAGATATTCTTCCATGATTGAAATAACACAATATATTATGCTATGTTTATTTTTAAATAAATTTAATATATTTGATCGATTTTGGTGGTTGAAATAGTTAGTTATTAAATTAAAACTATATCTAATAGTGTATACAACACAGTACAGTGAGATTTAACAAACCTCAAAATATTACTATTTAAATATGAGGATTATAATCATGTCATTAAATTGGTGGGTGTGAAAAGTATAAACTATATTGTGAAATATATATAATGGACCCACTAAATACAAATAAATTGATTAATTCATATGATTTTAGTGCTCAATTTTCAATAATGTGATTTTTTTCTTTAGAAATATGTTTTCTTTAAAAGGTATTTTTATTTATTTTAGTGAGAAAATATTATTATTTATTCTAGGAAAATTTATAAATTTTATATTATAAAAATAATACCATTTTTCAAATGATAATAAAAAAACTAACTATGGTTGAAATTTTGGGATTTTTTTTGAAAATATTTATTTTCCAATGAATAGTAAAAAATTCAAATTTTTATCAGAAACTATATTATTGTATTAACCCTTTAAATGTGTTACGTTTATTTTTAAAATGGTTTGGAAGAAAAATTATTTCTATTATATTATAAATAATTCAGTTAGGGTCATTTTAATCATTTTTATTATTTAATTTGGTGTAAAATCAATTTTTATACAAAAAGACGTATTTAAGAACAACTGTATTATTCTAAAAAGTGATTTTTCTTACATATTTTAAAATTATTTTATAATTATTTAATTTTTTTATAGATATTAAATTTTATATAGTTATAAAATACATTTAATCAGGAGGCATAAATTTAGTAAATATGTCCCTTTCATTTTTTGGCTTTATGAATAGTAAACCCGGTAAAATTTACAATCTCGATAAAGTGTAAATTAGGTTAATCTATGTTAGAATTAAACTATAAGGCCAAAATTTTTCATCCTATTTTTAATGAATTTAATTATACCATTAATAACTTAGTCACTAAAATGATTTTTTAAATGGAAACTTGTCCATGAGAGGGATTTATATATTATTTAATTAAAAGGAAGTTACAAAATGTAACTCTCATTACTTTTAAAATAATTTATGTGTCCACATAGAAACAAAAAACAATATATGAGTGAAATTAAACTTCTCTTTTAATATTAATGAAATTATTTTCATGATATAATTTTTTCATTATTTTTAGAAATTATATAATTACCATGAATTCTAGTACAATGAAAACATAGTATTTATTTAATTATCATAATAAAAAACTAAATGAATTAAAAAATATTAAAAGTGTTGTAATTTGAATGAAATAATGTTTCCCATGAATTTTGAAAATATATTTTACATATTAGTGTTGTTTAAATTTATTATATTCTAAATAAGGCATTTTCTTTAAGTATTTTAAGTCCAATTAATGAATACTTTAAAATTAAAAATAAAGACATTTAATTAATTTTTTTTTTAAAAATAATTAAAAAATAATACAAATATATAAATTGGTCAATTAAGATAATATATGGTTGATAATTTCGATACTTTTTCTTTTATGTTTCAATAGTTAACTTATATGTAAAATTATAACCCTTTACGAGTGAAAAATATGTTACCATGGTTAATGTTAAAATAAGATAACCAAGGTGCAAATCAAGAATGATAATGATTAAAGTGATATTAAAAGGTGTGTAAATAACATTTTGTGATGTTATTTCTACCCTATAAACATTTTTATCAAATTTTTGATCATTAAGAATAATTTTGATCTAAAATAGTCTTATTATATATATATATTAATAAAATTTAAAAGTCTCCCTCACTACAATTATAAAAAGGCACAACCTCTATAACATATATATAACACTTTGAGTCATGAATAATTAAAACACCCTTCACATTAAACTTATTGACTTTCCTTGAATCATTCTGGTGGTTTTAGTATCCTCAAAATACCAACCATAGTTTCCTTAAATAAAGATCTAAATGTGGTGTCTTGATGAAGAGATAATTTCCTTACATTACATATTTCAATTTATTTATTCTTCAATATATTCTAAATCTATGGTATTTATAATAATTTTTTAAAATAATTATCCTCAATATAATAATGTTGTATAATTATTCCAAAAACACCATTATCTACCATCTTTCCTATAAAATGTGATGTGAAGGTATCAATCATTCGTGTTTATGACTTACAGTCCCCATGTAGTGATACAATTAATTTATTATCGCCATATTTTATATATTTTTATTATTATGATTTCATATTTTATATATTATATTTATAACATTACTTTATTTATGTAATTATAATATAATATCTAATTTTTTTCCCATCCATTTGTTGAGAAATGATAAGGTTGCATGTGTGTACGTGTGGACTACCACTTCCAAGAAGAGATGTGATTCATATTTTGTTTATATTTTAATTTTATGTTAATGAGGATGGATTTGATAAATATATGATTTATTTGATATAATAATGATTCTATAAATATGAATTAATATTTACCTTTCTTTCATTCCATCTTTCATAAAGTGAAAACAACATTCATGTGTATGTGTGACCTACTGTCTCTATGAGCAGTGTGATTTATTTTATATCTATTACTTTTATATATTATTGTAAATCAATATATAATTAATATATATGATTTATATATATTTATTATGATTATATAGATTATGGAATTATATTCAATGTATAAGGACGAAGTCTACCGAACTAAAACATACATCAAAAAATGAAGAAATTATTACCCAGAATAATTAATTTCAAGAAAAATTATTAACAAGCAGGTGATAAAAATTTATAATAATTTAATTTATAGTATTATTTATATTTTTATAGTTAAAAAAATATTTATAATAAATATGTATTTATTATACATGAGTTTCATACACATAAAATGAAAGTTGGACTTAAGGTAAGGGTTTATCATCTCACTCCTACATCATGAGATATATGGCATATTAACTACTAATTTATTTTGTGTTGAGTAACACGTGAAATTTTATTTTTGATATCATGAATCAATTTAAAATCATGGTATTCCACGTTTCCTTTTTTATGATATTTCTTTCATGATGGGTTTTTATTAAAAACATACAAAATAGTTAAGGAATTATTTCACAATCTCATTATTATTTTGGAATGCTTATTTTTAAGTCTCAACTATGGAATTTTTATCTTATATGTCCATGTTTATAAAAATACTTACTTTTTTACTCTTCTTTAATTATATTTCAAATTTATTTTACCCATGTTTAAAATTCTAAAATTATTTTTGAAAGAAATTTTCTGGTAGTTTTTCAAATGTGGCACATTGTGACTTTTCTGAAAAAAATATGGAAGGAATGTTATTTTAACTTATAAATCTTGAATATATTTTCCCACCATCATCACTCATATTTTCTTTATAAATTAATTTACTTGTGTGAAATTTTCTTTTCATAGAAATTTTTTCCTTTCTATTTTTGGAATTTCTAAAAAAAGTGATTTTCATTGTAAAAATGGTATTTTCCTATAGATATATTCAACTAATATATTTAATTTATTTTCATCTATGTAAACATCTTTTGGTGAATGTTATGTTTAAAATATAATCTAATGATACCATTCCTTATATTTCATTAGATGGTTTATGATCAATTTTATTAAGGAAAACATTGATATTCTATATGAATAGTTCATCAAATACAGAAAATAATTGATTTTAATTAAATAATGTTGATTAAATTATATTTTTTATTAATATGAGGAATGAATTAGTATTGGTATGTTATTTGATGTTCTATTTATATCCCCTAGATTCATCTTTATGTCTCATGATATACACTACCTACGGTTTCGGCTGAGTCTGTACACATTTATTCAGATGTCATGGAACACGACCTTTATTTTATTTTTAGATGTACTCATTAAGAACTCGATCGTTAGTTTCACTTTTTTGGAATTATGTATTCTATTATTATAAAATTAGTGTTTTATTTACATGTGATTATGTAGTTATTTATAATATATATAGAGATCTTTTGATCACATGTGATTATTTATATGGATTTTTTGATTATCCTTTATTCCTATCATAGTATGACGAAGTTATTGTTTAGTGGAACATGATTCAATTATTTACCAAGATATATTGTTTATTATTATTTATTCTCTATATATTGGGTTGTATGCATACAATTACAGATATTCTAAGATAACCCATTTTTTATGTTTCCTATTATCTATGATTCTTTGATGTGTTTTATAAATGATATAAATGATATAATAAGGGGAATACTGAAAATATTTTAAAACATTATGAATTTTATATTTTCAAAATGTAATGTGACATTCAAGAATGTATCACTATGGGAGGTATATTTTTTAGTGTTAGTGCATTAGAGATGGTCTCCCATAAAAATTACATTTGTGATATGATTCAGTCACTAATGTTCTATCACAAAAAACAACATAGAAATTTCATTTATTTTAAATGGAACCTCACAATTAATTACTATTTGTGATGGTGTATTCATCCATCACAAATAATACCCATATTTTATAAAAAACAACCATTTATAATGGTATTTCATAAATAAGGTTTTTATGGATATCTATATCTTTTGAATTTAATAATATTTTACAAAAAATAAAAAAAATACAAAAAAATTAATTAAAATTACTGATTTTAATTAAATAAAAAATAAATTAAAATTATAAAAACAATCATAACATTAATATATCATTCCGCAAATAATATTTCTATCAACCAAAAATTCAAAAAACCCATAAAAATAACAAAGAATCAACTGGTATGAGGTGGAGGAGCATCATTTGAATGATCAGGGGTGGAAAATCCTTACCAACTTCTCGCACAATCCAACACATATAGGAAAACTTCTACTCATCTATTTAACATTTATACTCATGATCCTCCTCTATATCTCTCTCTACATCCACTGTATCATCTCATCATAAGATTTCAACAAATCCTTATACAATGCAGTGGATAATGATGAAAAATCTTCATGAGATCCCTTCCACCTGACCGATGACATCTCAGAAGTTCTATAATAACTCTTAGGTGTTATTTGTGAACCAATACTGATCACTTGGAATTTATTAAAACCATGAAAAGTTACCTGTATCCAAACCCCCTCATTGAAAACTGACTAACCAGTGGCATCCAATTTTCTCTCATCTTAACTCTCTCATTACCAAGAGGTAACAACATCAAATATTTCCTTCAAAAAAATTATAAATATGAATAGAAAATTAATATTATTACTTTTTTTAAAAAAATTATAACTAGAATATAGAAATTCTAGTCACCAACAAGTTTTCTATTATGTGGATAAGTTTACATCTTCTTATAAACTTGGAACTCCATAATAGAGGGGTCAGTAGCGGCCTATATAATATATAATATATTTTATAATTAAAGTATTATACCTAATTATATAATATTACTTACGATATGTCATTAATGTATACCAAATATATGACTTCCAGTCCTATGTGTGACCTCCTACCTCACCGAACTCTGATATAATGATTATGAACTCCTTCTAAATGTATCTCATAGCCAGTTAAATTACAATACTTCCCATACCAGAGTTGAAATATAGTTATCTCAATGAGAGATGTAAGACTGGTTGAAAATAGTAGCATAATTTCTATCCATAACTTCCATTATGATTTTGTAAAGAAAATGATTAGAACAATCAAATATAAAAATATCCCATACGTCATAGATATGAACTCTTAGGATATCAGTAATTATAGACCATAAATTTTGAAAGACAACTAAAAAAAATATTGTAGTAGTTAAATATATTTTGAAACATATTTATTATTTAATAATGTACAATCTAATAGTCAAACATCTACTAAAGAATAGTAATGGAAACATGACCCCATTACACATGCTACATAGAAAAATAACTTCTTACAATCGCACTAGCTAGATTAATAGCTAAATATGAAGAACTATGAAAATAAAAATAAATATTTAGAATATTTTTAAATAAATTAATAAAAAAAATATATAAAATAGATATCTTATAAAATTGAAAAATCATCAATAAAGGTGGATTAGAATCAAGATATGAATGTCTCTTTGGAACATGGTAAAAAATCATCAATTGAGCAAGACTAAGACCCCTCATAATAGGTGTAATATCTGAAAGATTAGATGAATCAGGCTCATCATTAGGACATATAAAACCATTGAGATAATGAAATATATTTTCATGAGCATCTCAATCCATGAAAAGAATTATATTACAAGTATGAAACTTTTAATATAGATACCTAATATAAAATAATAATAAATACTAGAATATTATTATTTTACCAATAAAAAGTTGATAATAAATATATCAAATATAATAAATTAATAGATACAAGAATATAACAATTTCATTTAAATAAATACAAGAACATAATATTTAAAACTATAATTATTTTTTAATATATAGATAAAATATAAAAAATAATAAATAGCATGGATAATATTATATTCTTACCTATAAATAATTGTTAATAGAAATATCAAATATAAAAAACTAATGATTAATTGAAGCAACGAAAGAATAGAATAGATCATCGGGTTGATCCGATAGAATAACAAAATCTTACCTATACATAATTGTTAATACTAATATCAAATGTAAAAAACTAATAAATAAATGAATATAATACATCAATATTCATCATCTTTCACATATTCATTGAGGATAATGTATTCTTCTTCATCTTCAGCATCATAAAATTCCATACAAGTTACAATTTCATCATCCCTTTTTACATCATCAATATTATAAATTTCATGGGACCTTAAATTAGGCGTTTCATCATAAATATTTATATATCATTAGGTAATACATATATTTTGGGATGTTTCTTAGTAAATTTTAATATTTTTCACTTCCAAAGAACCATTTTCATTTTCAATAAAATAATTATCAGGAGATTTATATTTTATCACACTCCACCAATCATTCCAATCTCTTAAAACAACACAGTAATTTTCATAATAAACCTAGTGGTCATGATGTCCCAGCATAAATGGTTCATTTGATGCAGGAAGATTATTATATTTAATGTTAAAGATTTTATTTCATAGATTAAATCGTGATCCTTGATCAGTATCAATCTAATGGAATTTAATCATTATTACATAAATTGGTTCTGGATAAAATTACATAATTATTTCATATTTTATACAATAATGGTTAACTTCAATTTATATATGATGACATCTTTCCAAAAAAACCATTATTCATTGATTTCTTGGATTCACTAAATATGCATGTATGGAATCAAAATCAAACATAACCATTATAAGATACAACCAATTTAGATGGAGGGTTTTTTAGCACACGTAATAGGATACCAATTTTAATTTCCTGTTATGTCTCCTACAAAAAAATAAATATCATTAGAAAATTTATTTAATGTTCCATCAGAAGAAAATTAATATACATGTATTTGAAACCAATATGAAATTTTTTTTTGATGACATTCTTAAAGAGTAGTAGATGTAACATGTATAATTTTTTGACATGGTGATCATATATTATATTAAATAATAATTTAAATGATTATATCTATTAAAAATAGTTAAAAAAAATAAAAAGTAGTACTTTTTTCAAAAATCATGTCATTTATTCAAAATTTAGTAAAACATGTGTATGATATCTATTCAGTTATTCATATGAAAACCAGCATTCATAATAACCACCATAAGCCAACATGGTATGATTGAAAAATGAAAACTAACAGTCTGTAATATCATCAACATTTTTCTCATTTCAACCCATATGGATATGTTTTTGAAGTATATTCTGATTAAAAATACTATGATAAAAAATTCCAAATTTTCTCACACAGGTATGTTTCTCCAATTTACCTTTAATCTGATGCTTTTATATATATATATTATTATTTAACTTTTACATCCATCTATCACATAGTTATTGCAATTAGAATTATACTATAGTCTCCACAAGTAGCATCATATATGAAATTTAATATTTAAAGTTCTATTGAGTCAAAGTATCCTGGAGAGATTATTTTTTCCAATTTAACTAAAAAAACAATATAGTCTAATTGGATAATAAATATATAAAATCATGATGTTTATGTAGAAATATCTCAAAGTAAATATTATATTTTTTCAACACATCCTAGATTGAATAAATCAATATCCCCCTAAGACCAAAAAGCACGATTCATTCCATTATTACATGGTATTCATTAATTTTTAACCCACAAATATGCACATTTATGATGTAATGAGACAAATTAGAAGTATGAAAATATGGTAACCTCAAATCTCCAATCCATTTAATGAATAATAAATTATTTTATTAATAAAGCATGTTTGATACTTTTGGATTAATTAAGTTGTGTGATATTTCAACTTCTAATAATTCAAGTTTAGGATTTATGAATATTTGGGAAAAAAGTAATCATGAATTTACAATATATGTGGAATTATAAGGAGTGTCCAACATGGTATAAAATATGTTATCAAAAAAAATTATACTCAGTTTGAATTATATCTAACATGTGTTGAACCAATAAATCAGACCAATATGAGAGGTCCCAATAATTAATTTCTTTTTTTCCTTTTATAATATATCCCAAAACCATTTATTCTTTTTCAGTTTTTGGTCTGTCCAAAATAAAAAAAGTTAATATAGAGATGATATATTTTTCTTAAAAACTAAACAGTACTCATGGAGGTTTATCTTTTTTTAATTCTACCTTTTTAAAAAAAATTTCTATTCCTTCAAAATGCTGATTCATAGGAAGAAATCTATGATTAAAGTAAAAAATATATAGTCATTATCCCATTATTGAGTATAAATTATTTTCTTCATCCATGAATTTTGAAGCTTGTTTTAGACCAAATTTACTATATCCAGATAACATACAATATTCTAGAAGACAATCTACTGTCCTCATTAATTAAACCTTTAGTATAAAATTATGATATTAAAATATATATAATGTTGTGAAACCATTGTTCAAAAATGTAATTAACTCATATCTTATTGGATTCAAATAAATATCGATGTTCTTATTAGGATGTACTGAAATTAAGAGCCCCAAATATATATATATATATATATAGTTTTTTAATCAACATCAATAAAAGTAAGTTGTATGAAGTAATAAAAACACACTGATAAGAATAATTACTATTTTAAGAACCCATTATGTAAAACCCATAAGTAAAAAGACACAACCATATATTACAAATTTCTTGGAGAAAATTAATCATTCATAAGGTCAATGATTTTCAATGAATCACTATCACATGGATGACTTAAGAAATAAATAATGGAAATATTTTATTTATTACATGTTATCAATCCATATTTATTGAGAGACATAAATGAACACTATAAACAAGGTGTAATTGGATAATACCTCAACTGTTTCACATGAAATATTGAATTTTATTATTATGCCTATTTAGTAATCGATTCTCCATATGTTGGACAATTAACTAATGATTCATAATCACCATAATATAAGATGAATCATTTGAAAACACATGGATACTTTTATTCCTAACACCAAATTTATTGAGAAACCTTTTAATTTTGTAGAATATTACAAGTATTATATTTCCATCAGGAAACAACGATTCAGCCAAAGACAATATTTTATTGAAGAAACAATTTGACATTCCAAAACTTTATTTAATACCCATATATTTTGTAACATCTTGAAGTGTACACATATGAAATTCTAGAAATATGTACACATCATTAGATTTCAACAAATTTTAAATTTGAGAAGGAATAGATTCAGGATAGGAAATATTATTTTGAGTTGTTGTTTCCAAAATAAATGAACCAATAGCCTCGTGAATTAAATTATGAAATTATGGATTTAGAAACAATTTTTTTATCATCTATTAAATTATATTAACCATATTGATAGAAAAAAATAAAATCTTTCTGATAAAAAACATAGTAGATGATGTCCAACATTCTCTAATTTTTCAAATCTCATATGATCAAATGTCATAAATACAAATTTAATTTTTTCCACCATTTTTTTTGAAATTGATGATTAAAATAATATAAATTTGTTAATAAATATCATTTAGATAGGATTTAAACCCGATCTATTTAGTTTTTTTTATGATTTATCCAATCATGATTGTATAATAGATACCGAAGACTACATTTTGAGTCCATAATTATCTATAAAAATAAAAATATAAGAATAAATGTTACTTATTTTGAAAAATTTAAAATTATTTTTAATAATTAGTTATGTCTATTTAGTATTTCATATATATCACTTATACAATTTATTAAAAATTAAAATAATTTACTAACATGTACAAATAAGTAATTATATATAGTAATTAATACTAACATATGATAACTATTAATAATATTGAATACCTATTTATTAAATATTAATAATTATTTAATGATTAATACCAATTATTTTAATTAACACTTCATTTATACGAATTATTGTTATATTTTATTACTTTTTTAAGAAGATATGAAAAAATTATTATTAATTATTCCTGAAATATTTTTTAATTTTTACTAATTGATAATATAGTTTATTAATTGATTCTGATTATTTATAAATTATAACTAATTTTTCAATAAATATTAGTTATTTTTAATAATTAATAAAATTTCATATTTATTCCTTTTAATGTTTATTATAAATTATATTAATTTCCTAAAATTTACAAATTATTAATAATTTTTTTTATTTAAAATAATATTTACTATTCATAAATAATATTGAAAAATTTAATATTAATTATCATAAATTATTTAATGATTATTACTAATTATTTAAATTGTTTCTATATTTTTAATAATTACCTATTTTTTTATCTCATTATTTGTAGTTATTATTTTTTAAAATTTTTACATGGTATTACAAAATTTTTACAAATTATTATTTTCAATTTTTTAAATAAATATTAAATATGTTTAATTGTTGTTTTTTAATTAAAAAATTTATTTATAAAGTAAATTTATTAAAAATTCTAATAAAAAATATTTTGATAAAATGTTATATTTAAATTTATTTTATCATCATATTTACAAAGAAATTATTTCCTATTTATTTCATCTATTATATATAGATATATTATATAATCTCTTAATCAAATTTATTTACATTAAAAAAAATTTATACATTTTTTAAACAAATATAAACACTAAATATACACACACACATACATTAATATATATATCAATAACCTTACATGTTTTTTCAACATATATATATATATATTCACATTTATTTATATGTGTATATTACAAATTTTCATAATCAAAATTAGTTTTACATGTTTTTTAAACAAATATAATTATCAGATCTACATATTCATATATATATATATATATATATCAAAAACCTTATACATTATTTAAAAAAATTCTATATGTATATTCACAAGTTTATATATATACATCAACATAGACACACACACACATATATATATAAAATACACATTTTTAAAAAACTTTTATATATGTATATTCAGATGTTAATATACATACAAATATATATATATATAAATTCTTACACGTTTTTATAAAAATACATATATATATATATTATAAACCTAACAGGATTTTTAAAAACATTTATAAATGTATATTCACCAATTAATATATATATATATATATATTACAGGATTTCAAAATAAATTTTAATACATCAAATATATTCTAACACTTTTTTAAACAAATATACATATCAAATCTATATATACATAAATACATAGATACATGCATAAAGGAATACATACATACATACACACATATATCCATATATGCATACATACATACATATATACATACACACACACATGCATACAGACACACACACACACACACACATATCAATATTCACACATTTTTTAAATGATTATATATGTATATTCACATGTTAATATATATACACGCACACATATATCCAAATGTAAATAAAACCATATCTACATGAATTTTAAAAAATTAAAATCAATCATAATAGACAAACCTAAAATGGTTTAACATCACTACCATAATTAATGTATTTTCATAATTCATCATTAATCATATCACTATAAGCATGAAACATAATTGAACTATTAAATAGATTTATATAAATTCTATAAATATCATATATTCCTAAATAATTTCCATAATAATCATATCTATAATAACATATTAAAATAATATACTTTCAGTAACCTAAAATAATAAAATAAAAATATATTAAATCTAAAGATTAAAAAATAAAGACAATACTAAAAATCCTATGAAATAACACTTGTGGGTCCAGTAGAAACCCAAAAGGGAATAATAATTTTATTGTGGCCCCACATACCCAATAAACTGTAAAAAATAGGTAAATATATTTACCTAGGTTTTTCCAAAACTAATTCATGTATGATTAATTGTAAAAATAAAAAAAATGAAAAAAATAGGAGATAAGAGTTTTCTATACCAAGATGATTTGATCCTAGATCTAAAAAAACATAGTTCAATGATGGATTTCATAAGGGGAAGTTCATTTTGGTGCACTGCATAAGCAATCATGAGAAGTTGGGAGGGGGTTAAAGGAAGAAGGTTCACATGTTTTAAATTTGTTATTAATTTCAATATATTATTAATGATGGATTAGATTTTTTCACTAAAGATAGTTTTTGTAAAAAAAGTTGTGTTTGAAATTATTTTCGATCACAAAATGCTCATATGACATGGATAATAGAAGAAGATATAAAAATATGTTGCTATTAACCCTTCAAAATTTTTTTTACCATGGGATGTCGTATAGTAATGAAATATGAAATTGTGACCTACCTTATCATCAATCATAAATTATCTCTATTTTTGATAGAAAATTAATACCATCATAATTACATCTTTCTTTGGAACTATTTTTGATGTGGATAATCCTTGTCGTAATTATACATTCACAAATACACTATTTCTAATAGTTTATCTAGTTTTCCAAGACTACTAAGCTAATTGGTCCCCTGGGATGATATTTCTTGTATCTAGTTACAATTTAACAATTTAAGTACCAACATTGGCCTACTAGAGTTTGGTTCATTATAGTTGGTATCAGATAATGTTTAGTAGAAACCTATGGAACATGATTTATGGAACCATAGATAAAGCAACATAATCCTATGACATAATTTTATTATAAGTATAATTATCATATAACATACTAACTATTATTAGGGTACATATTATATGGTTTCTCGCTATGATTATTGTTTCTTATACTATGATTTTGGGTATGAATCAATGGATAGAACCAGAATAAATCATGTAAACATTGAACATGATGGAAAATATGGTGAATATGAGAAATTATATTTGATGATAACTAGATAGAAATATATCATGATTATTCATAATAAATCATCATGATATATGATTAATAACTTTCACTTATAGAAACTCTAAGACTCACCATAGAAAAAAATGATAGAGCTTTCTGAGAACTTGGGTAGTGGAGACCATGGAGAAAATAAATAAAAATTTCCTTCATGTCATAAATGTGGAAAAAATATATCTTGGATAATATCTCAACGGAATGTGAAAATGTTTTATGATTGGAAAATAATGGAATAAATCAATTTATTATTTAGGAAAAACAAAGAGTATGATGGAAGGGAAGAAATTACATCATATTCCACTATTTTTAATTCAATATATTATGTGTGGGGAATATTGAAAATATTTTAATCAATGCCCTAATCCAATGTTTAACTCCTAATACAAGGAAATAAATATTAAATGGAAATATTTTATGTCTTAGGATTTAAGTATTTCTTTATTGATACGTTAGAATTATATTATAGATGTATTATAATATTCTGGATATATGAATCATGTAACATATATGTATTGTTTCATAATTGTTTTTCTTTATGGATTTTAAAAAATAGGATTAATGGTTTTGATAACCTAGAAAATGTGTTTAGTGATAAGATGGTATTTTTGGAAAACACATGTTTGAGGGACTGATAAAACATAATATGTGTCTGATATTGGGATAAACTTAATATGAGTTGGGATGGTAAGTCTACATTTCATAATAATTTTATTTGAATATATAACCCATTTGAAGTTTTATGTGATGGGATACTACAATTATTAATGATATTTTTTGAGACATTTTTAGGAATACGACCCTTTGGTTTTGTATATGTTTTACTAAAATGGTTATTTGGAGAATAATGACTATATATTTCATTGACATATGTTTAGAGTTATTAAAAAAAATTATGGTTAATATGATTTGGTGGGTGATTTATTTATTGATTACTTCGGTCAAAGTTTTTGTAAATTTTTTAGAATATATCATATAGAAACCCTTACTTGTAAAAAAGTGATTATATGAGTAATATTATTTTTTCATATATTCATCTAATAATTTATAATGTTATTCTTTTATAAAAAAGAAAACATGTATGACATGTGAAAATTTGTTGCATCCGACAAGGCCTCATTGCTTGATCCCACAACCAAAGGATGAAAAATGGTGAAACATATACAACTGGCCTTTATTATGTACCTGATAGTTTGAATTTTTTTTTTACTAAAATGGTTTGATAGATAAATGATAAATTTATTTTTTGAAGAAAAATATCTGATCAAATAATTTTCATTTTTTTGGATTTTGTATTGGATAATGAAATTTTAGGAGTCACTTCATTAGGTTGAAGTATAGGTAAACATAAGCTTTAACATAAATTATTATTTGGGAAGAATTATATTATATTTTTTGAAGATCATTATAAAGGGTATGATATATACTTTCAGGTCAAAAAATTCATTAATGTTTATGTTATTATTTTTATATGGGATATACAAAATAAATATAAAGTTAAGGGTAATCTATTTTATTAGTATATGTGATCAAAGTATTCACGTGTTTTTAATGTGACATTATGAACTACATTAAGTTTTATATGGATATTATTTTATTTAAATTTTTTGGTTTTTAATATAATTTTTAATATTTTGGAGTATTCTTATGGTTAAACACTAATGCAATGGATTAAGTTTATCTTTGGATACTATTATTTTAGGTTACAATTTTATATTCGATAGCATTTGCTAAACATTTTGGAATGGGTAAATATTTAGGGTCTAAAGGAATGAATTATGGATCTTATGATTCATTTAAAATTTATTTAGAAACATGAAAAATTAATCCCGAATATACATTTCCTATAGTAGGAGATGAAGTGAATATAGATCTAAGCACAATGAAAGGATTATATTTTTTATTACATGGAATGAAATGAAGTAATATTTTTTTCTCAAGAGGTATATTCATATAGTAGAATAATCTCTCAACAATAAGAAAAGGACCATGAAATAAAAATGTAATTTTTTTACTTTTCATATTAAGAAATTAGTTTCCTATTAACCTATAATATATTTGTGGTTTTTTTGTTAAAATTTTCATGACCATGTTCTCTATCACTCTCTATTAATCCTTAGGTATTAATTTTCTCATCCATGTATATATTTTCACTTCCCAATGATGTTAGTCAATTTTAAAGCCTATTTTTGTGTTGATTGTCATATTTCCCTTTCCTTATTTTTAAGAGGTAGTTTTACTACCCCTTTGAATTATCTAGTTTTACCATATAGAAATTATCAAATATAAAAACCTTTATTTCCAAGAACAAGGTCAAATTGTGATGACACAATTTTTTGAGGGGGAGGGAGAGAATGGAGAAATATAAGATTTTATGATATGTTTATTTTTAGATAAATTTAATTTCATTGACACATTGAGGTGAAAATAATTATAATATTTTAAAATAACACTCTGTTTGATTGTATATAAAACATAAAACATTGAAATTAAATGACCCCCAAAATATTTTTATTGACAAATTTACACTATAACATAGCCATTAAAATGTTGTGTGTAAAAAATAATTTCCAAATTATTATACACGTATATAAATGAAGACTCAATAAAAATTCATTCATATATTCTTGTGAAATATGTTCTATATTTTTAGTATATTTATTTTATGCCTCAGAAATACAATTTCATCAAAAATGATTTTTATTACTTTTGTGAGAAAATATTGTGTTTGATTTATTTAACATGTATTAATTTTAGTTTATAAAAGTCTTATCGTCTTTGAAATAAGCATATAGAATTTTTTTTAGGGTTAATTTTTTTAATATTTCTAAAAATATTAATTTTCTAGTGAACTATGAAAACACTATTTTTATAGAAAACTGTTTATTTATTTCAACCATTTGAAAAGTAAAATTTTATTTTAAAATAGTTTCAAAGTAAAATTTTTTCTTATATATTGTGAATAATCCAATAAAAATAATTAGAATCAATTTTATAGTTGAATTTGGTATAAAAGCACTTATTATACAAAAAAATTAATTTTTAAGAAAAACAATATTTTTCTAAAAAGTGGATTTCAACATATTCGGAAAAATAATTTAAAATTTGTTTCTTCAATTTATGGATATTTAATTACAAAATTATATTCAATATTTTTAATTCGGTGAATAAAATATAGTAAATAGGACCCTTTCATTTTTATAAATTATGAATAGTACTTGTGGTAAAATTCATCACCTCGGTAAATGATAAATAAGGTTAATCTAGGTTGAAAATAAATTAGAAAGACATAATTATTATTTTATAACTATTATTTAATTAATTTAATTAAATAAATAATACCTTAGAATTGAAATTGTGTTTTTTATGGAAACATATCCATGAAAATAATTAACATATTATTTAAATTAAAACAAGTTGTAAAATGTCACTCTCATTGTTTTTAATATCTCTTATGTGACTACATAGGGAAAAAATAAATGAACGAACCAAAATTTATAATTTGAAATTATTGAAGTTATTATCATGATTTTAATTTATTTATAATCTTTAGAAATAATATAATTACATTAAATGAATGCATAATGCTAATAGAATATTTAATTAATTACTAGAAAAATAAATTAAATGATTTTAATAATATTAAAAGATATATAGTTTTAATTATATAATGTTTCCCAAGAATTTAATATATCAAGGTGACATATTATGTTTTTTAATTTAATTATATTTGAAATACAACTTTCTCTTTATACATTTGAAGTCAAATTGAATGAATAGTGTCAAAATTGACATTAATGATACTTCTTCATAATAGTATTTTAATATATTATTTAAAATTTTAAAAATTATTAATGTTGGAAATTAGTTTAATATACGGTCAAAAATTTCGCCCACTATTAATTTATAGATCAACCGTTTCATTATATGTAAAATTATTATCCTTTAAGAGTGAGAATATGTTATATCAAATAATGTTAAAATTGGATAACTAAGGGGTTAATAAAAAAGATAATGACTAAAATGATATATATATATTTATTTAATTTACATAGATCATTATATTTAAACCCTAGACATATATTTTTTCTAATTATGGACCATTTGGTAGAATTTGGATCCAGAATAGTCTTATTAAATATTATTTAATAAATTCCAAAACAGTTATTCACCTAAATTATAAAAGAGAACCTCCTCACTCAATTCATTACACTATATTTATATTTTTAGATAGAAAAAAACCTAACCATTACAATTATTAACTTACCTAGTCACATTATAGAGGTTTTTGTATCTTAAAAATTCAAACCATTGGTTCCTTAAATAAGGATCTAATGGTGGTCTCTTGATGAAGATGTAATTGTCTTACCCACCTGCTTTCAATTTATTTATTCATGTATATCAAGTAAATATATGGTCTTCATCATTATATGGTAAAATTATTATCATTAATAAAATCAATTTTTTATGAATATGAAACCAAAATTATCCACCCTCTATCCCATCAAATGAGAAGTGAAAGTATCACTAGTGTGTACGTACAACACACTGTCTCTAAATAATGATACAAATCATTTTCATCAACATATTTTATGGATGGTTATTATGATGAAATTGTTGTTTATATATGATATAAAAAACATAATTATACTTCTATAAATATAATATCATATCTACCTTTCTTACCTTCCAAACCAGAGGGAAATGATAATGTCGCTCTTGTAAAAGTGTGGACTACTACCTCCATGAAGCGATGTGAGTCTTTATTTATATCAATCTTAATTGGATGGTAATGAGTATGAGATTCAATAATTATGTTTTATTTATTTTAAATAATTATTGTTATAAAAAGGTTAATTATTATTTACCTTTATTTCATTCAAGCCATCCAAAAATAAAAACAAATTTCATACATACGTACAACCTACCATCTATATTAATTGTTTAATTCATTTTATATCTCTAAAATTTACGGTTAACTATAAATTAATATATAAATAATATATGTTATATTTATATCATTATTAAAAAAATATATTATAAAACACAACCAAATTACAAGGACCGAAAGTACCAAACAAAATACTTTAATGAAAAATGAAGTATTTATTTCCCAAATGAGTGGTTTTGACAGATATTTATTAATAAATGAATGATAATTTTTTTTAACTAAGTTACATATGGACCAATATATGTGACTATGGATCATTAAAATATGTATAATAAATCCATATTTATAATACATGAGTTTTCAACACATATAATGGAAGTCAGACATCAGGTAAGGGATTCTTGTATCACTTTTACTTCCATGTTATATATTCCATATTCGCATATTATTATGTTTTTGTTGCGTATATACTTTTCATTTGATATATTATATCATGAATCTATTAATTTTAATGGTATATAAAGTACCTTTTGATGTTATTTATTTATGGGGGTTATGATTTAAATTTTACTATAGTAGTAAGGGTTAATTTCACAATCTCATCATTATTTAGGATTGTTTATTTTAAATTCCCAACTGTGGAATATTTACCTTCCATTTCAATTTTTTATACAAATTTTTTCAATTTTTTTTTAAAAATTGTTCAATGATTTTCTTTATTCAATTTTTCCATGTTTTATCTTTTTATGATTTTTTTGAAAAGAAAAGTTTTTCATTTTCAGAATGATGAACTTCATGAATTTTTTGAAAAAAAATGAAAGGAATTTTTTTATCTTATTTGGAATGAATTTATTTTCCCAAAATAATTACTAATATTTTATTGAAAACCTCCATTAAAATTTTACAGGTTTATTTTTTGATTTTTTATTTTCTTTGTATTATCAGAATGTTTTTAAAAATTGATATTTGAATTTTAATAAAGTATTTTCCTCATGAAATGTTCCAGTATTATATTTATTTAATTTCATCTATTTAAATATACATGTTTTTAGTTTTTTATTGTGAATTTACTCAAATTATACCATTAATCATATTTCATTAGATGGTTTATGATTATTTTTATTGGGGAAATTATTGATATTATGTATAACTAGTTCTTCTAATACAGAGAGTTATTGATTTTCATTAAATAAAGTTGATTATGATGTATTATTTATTCAAATGAGGAATGAATTAGACATGTTCATTGATAGAATGTGACCTCTACATCCCCTACATGCATTGGTATATCTCATGATAAAAATTAGCATTTGTTTTGGATGAGGCATTTCTTATTTATTAATATATCATGGAATAAGAACTTGATGGTATTTCCCGATGTCTTGGATGAGGGCTCGATGGTATATTTCATTATTTCAACACTGTGAATTCTATCATTAAAAAATACTTTAGTGGTTTACTTGTGATTATTTGATTAGTTATAATATCCATGGATAATTTTCAAGATCATTTGATAGTTTATGTGGATTATTTGATCATCCTTTACTCTTTCCATATTATTCTCATATTATTATTTATGTGTAAGGTATTTTAGTTATTTACCATTACATATTTTTTATGTTTATTTATTCTTGATTACTTATTCTCTATCCATAAACCAACAGATCATTTGGTCTCACCCATTTTATGTTTCATTTTCCCTAGGATTCCATGATATTTTTTCTTAATGATGTGTAGGGATATGATAAGGGTAATAATGTAATTCTTAGTGAAAAAACATTGTGGATTTTATGTTTTTAGTATGCATTATGAACATCAAGTATTTTAATAGTTTACCACAACAAAAAAACTATTATATACATTGGAATTTTATTTCTTGTATCTAGTTCCAATTTTTAGAATGTAATCACAAGCTATGGGCTACTAGAGTCAAGGTCTTTATAAAGATACCATTATGTTATTTTTATTCTTCCTATGGGGTTTTAATGATTCTGTTTATCAAGGATTTTTTTTCACTTGTATAATGATTAATGACTTATATATAAATTATCTTATGTTAAATAATTATATCATGGTCAATTTTTTTATGGGTATATATTCTATCCTATTATTCCCATGATCTTTTATTATGTCATCATACCATTATCCTCATCTTATTCTTGTTGATGAAATTCAATTGGTAATTATTATATTTACAATTAGTGATAATTTTAGACCACCCTTCTTATGTTTCCTATTCCATTGGATGTGAAGATTTTTTTTAATATATGTTATTCCTAATAATGTTAATAGGTGTGAAGAACATAGTTTTAGATGATGTATATTTTTATGAACAAGTTATTTTTGTATCCATGTTTCCATGTAAGTGATTCTTCTAATTCTATAAAAATCTAAACCAAAAATCTCATTGGGTATTTAGGGGAACTACTTTTCTAATTTATGTTATATGTTTTGAAGGGTAAAAAATGGGACTTTTTTATAGATTCCAACTCCATAAATTTAAACACTATGTTTTTCTCATCAGATCCTAGAGGGAAAGTTGGGGGATATTATAGATGGTATTAGAGTTGGTTTTAGAAAACATTTTATATTATGATGTTTTCATGTAATGAAAACTTAATATTTATTGATACTATATTTTTTTTATAATTTTATGATTTATCATTATTTTTAAGGTATATATACCCCTTTTGATGTTTTATGTGATATTTTTTAACATGAGTGATGATATTTTATGAGTAGCTTAATTGGGTTGTGTTATATGAAACTCTTCAGTTTATCATGTTATTTAACATGAAATAATTTTTGTAAAGAATGAAATAATAATTTTAGTTATTATATAGAAATTTATGAGCCAAATTTTGAGGTGAAAAAATTCATTAATGTTGAGGTTAATTCGGTTAATTAGGATATATGGATAATTATTTGTGAAATGATTTTATTTTTACATTGGGAGTTATTGTTGAATTTTGGATATTATTGTTTTATTTATTCATATTATGGTTTATTAATTTTTGGTATTATCTTAAATTAGGATAACTATTTTATTTTTTGATTTATATTTAAAGATAAGAGGAATGACTTATTATTATTTTATGGATTATGTGATATGTTAGAAGTTAATTTTAATGCTTTAGGAATGAAAAATTCATCATTAATTCTCATAGATTAGTTGGAATGATATGATTTTGGTGGAAATTATTTAAAGGGTGAAATTATAAATTTCAGGTAATTATATTTCCTTATGTTCTTAGTCTAGATTAAAAATGATTTTCCAACTCTAGGATAATGTTCTTTAAATAAAAATTTATTTTATTAAATTTATTTTTGAAAATTTATGATCTTATTAATCCCCTATTAATTTTTTATTTTATGGTTATAAACTATTTATGATTTCCTTCTCCATAACATTCCATCATTTTTACATCACTTTTCTCTTCTATGTCCAAATTTTCAGTTCCTACTTATGTTCTCCAATTTGTAAAGTAGGTTTTTTCTTATTCTAGACAACCTTCTTTGTTCACATTCCTTATTTTAAAAATGATGTTTTATTAACCCAATTTATGATTTGAGTTTTTAAAATATTTATTTTTTAATTTTTAAAAAGGGTTTCCTATCATTTTTTGTTATTTCTTCCACACCATCATGTTGATTTTGAAAATGTTTTAATAGCTTTCTACGAGGCATTTGATAAATTTGAGAGGTCAATATTTACAAAAGGGGGAAAATGTAAAAAATATTTTAATTTTAATATTGAATAAACTTTTGGACATATTAATATTCATGAATTATATATTATAGAGTCATATTCATTATAATAATATTTTATAATTTTCACTCAAAAGGAAAAGTCATTATTTAAAACAAAATTAAGGATTTATGCATTATATGGGTTTATTAAAAAAATATAAAATATTAATTTTAATATTTTTTAAAAGGATGTAATTTTTGAATTCTGCATATCAAACATAACTTAGGCTTAAAATTTAGGATTTTCTGAAAAATATTGAATTTTACTGATTTGTGAAAAATGATGTTTTTTTAAATAGTAAACTATTTTCATTAAATAAACTACATTAGAAGTCCCATTTTATGTTAAAGTAAAATAAGATTCCATTAATCATAAATTATCTCATTAATTACATCAGAGTCATCATTATACCTAGTTTTTGTATAAATTCATTTTTGGCCTTAATAACCCATTTTTTTAAAAAAACTATTTTTCATTATGTTTTGTGTTTTTATATAAAATAAATTATAACTGATTAGAGAATTTAAGAAAAAATGATTCAATACATGGGATTTGGAGATTCAAATTTGTTAAAACTTCCCATTTTATTTTTTTTCATAATGAATAGTGTCTATAATAAGTATTCGTTACATTTATAAGGGTGAATAGTGTAATTAAGATTAAAAATATAGCGATATGGCCTAAAAATTATATTAACCCTTGAAATTAATATATTTTATAATTTTAAATACCATACTCATACATGGTTCTAATTTATGAATTTTTGTGTCTTTTTTCCATTAAAAATTACTGGTATATTGTTTTTAGTAAACCAAATACAAAATGTCAATGTCTAGATTTTAAATTTATTTTATAAGTTCACTTATAGAAAAAAAATGTTTAGAATGAATATTAAAATTTATATTAAGAATAAATAAATCTATTATTATGATGTTAATTTTTTTTATTTTTTAGTGATGAAATAAATACAATAAATACTTATGCAATGCCGATATATTACATGTGCAAGAAGTAGAAAAATAATGTCAATGATTTTAAGATCACTAAAATAGATTGTTTTTTGGTGATCAATATTGTGAAAAAAAATTATATATTAATGTAACATATTAGGATTTGTGAAATTTTTTTATTCGAATTCTATTTTTATAATGATGAATTTGTTATCAAATTAAATGAATAGTTCCAAAAATGACATTATTCGTATTTTATAAGATTTTTTTTATTAAATGAACTAGAATTTATAAGAATATTTTCATCAGACTTGTGAATGGTATATAGATCAAAATTCCATCCATGTCTCATTTATGGGTCAATTTTTGTAATGTCTCCGATTATATATATTATTATTGGATCTTATATGGACTGTTTTCGAGTATAGGAAATAAGAAGGCATTAGATTCCGAGGCCCAATGTGCCTGAAATAAATGTTTTAAATTTGGAAAATATATAATATAGAATGCACATAATTTTTCCCCATGAAATTTTAAAAACCCATATACCGAGACATAGATCAGAAATATGAGGGCACCATTGTGTTCAGAATGCAGGTTTTACCCATGGCGCGACATAACCTTTTTCGGCGTAAACTGCTTCCAAAAAAGTCATCGCAGGAAAATTTAAATTAAATAAATAAATAAAATTTTCATTTTTTGATTGGACGTAGAGACTAGTATTCTCCTTTACTTCTATTTTTATATAAATTCCTTGGGTTCGGCCAACTAACCCCTAGATATTTCAGAAAAACCATTGAAGAGATTTTCACTTTTATGAATAATGATCAGATCATGGATTGACAATCAACACATAATGAAATTGAAAGGTCTCTCCAATGAACATGGAACAACTCCTTTCATCATTAATGATCAATCCAAATTTATGTAGGGTATTTTTTGGGAATTGGTTCCATTCCCCATTTTTATTCCTATGTAAAACATAGATCAATTGAATAGTAGATTGATACATCGGTTGTGCAAAATTACGGGATGAATTCGTTACGGAGTGATTCTGGGAGAATTTATTTGGAATATTTATTTCTTCATTGTTATTCTCAATAAAATGAATCAAGATAAACATAAACATTATGTGAGGTCCATTTCTATATTTTGTTCTTGTGATTTTCTCCCTCGGTTATTTGTTCAACGTGGGTGTTCTTTGTTTGGACTGAGGTTCAACAATATACCAATCAATTGATAATTTCTCACTCATTCCATGGAGAAAAATTCGACATCGTATATCTGAGATCATTATGACATGATGGGGGTATGACAATGGAATTAGAGTCGAATTGAATCGTCTTCGATAGCAAATTTCACATTCCTCGATGATCTTCGGTGCCTAATGGAGAACGATGTATAGATCAATATTCTAAGAATATTGGATCCTAGTTTTCTATAGAATAGTGTTGGAATGGTCTAGAAAAACCACAATCGTTAGGTTTTGGAATGGGAAGAGGCATCGATGAGGTGTGGGATGATGCATAAATAATTTTGAAAATCATAAGAACATCGGCGTGAAATCAGGAGTTACAGTACATATGGGACACTTGATTGCACCACTATGGTTTTGGTTTGAGTAAAGGATCATATAGTTTGATACCTCTATCACATAGATTTTGTCCCATTCAGTGTGATTTAGATATACTTTAGATTTTACATAGACACAAGAAAAATCACACAGCTAGATTGCACTCTGTGTACTTTTAAACACACATGAATTTGCATACACTTTCTAGTACATGGATATAGCTTTAGTACACGAACATATCCAACTGAAATAGGTAGGATACCATTTGTATCTATATTCCATGTACATCATCTATGCACCATGTAGTCTTTTACTATATTCTATGTGGGGTTCTTCCATATGGGCATGCACAGGGGTATATGGATACATTGTGTACCCCCGGGTACAATCCATGTACTCCGCTCAAGAGTTCTTGTGGCTATTTGTTTTCTTATTTTGGACTATTATTTATTGAGGACATCCCCTTGGTCCTTTTCCTCAATGGTAAAGTGTCACATTACATCTATATCACTGTATTTTTCACCCCTCTAGAGGTCGAGTCTCAAATAAAGTTGTGGTGACCCTTCATGGGACTAGAGTGTGACCCACTATCAACATTTGTTTACAAGTTGGGGTTTTTTAAACCATCATAACCTCCATGAGTAGGGTGATGATTCTCTATCAAGTAGGCTATATTGGCAGGGTTTGAGGAATCATTGGTATACAATCTCATATGTAGTGTTTTGATCTAAATTGGGTTTCTAGTGTGCCCCAGCAGTCCTCGGCATAACCCCCTATCTGTGTATTATAGTATTATTACACAAAATATCTTTCATTGGGAAGGGTAAAGATAGTTATAAATATTTGTTTAGTGCTTATAATGATATATTGTCTTGTGGAGTGGATTCTCCCTTAATGAGAATTGCTTCGAGTAGAATCATATGCCTCGTTTTCGGTTACAACTGCCTGGAGGCGTGATTCCATAATGAGTATATTTTTTTTTTGTTTCTATTATACATTGATTATTATAACTTGTATTGAGATGAATATATTTTTTTCTTCATGTTTAGTGTTTTTGGGATGTCCTAATGAGTATTGTAATACTCACCCTTGCATGGGTTTTGCCCACACATGTCGTGACTTTTGAAAATGATGACCATTTAGACGGTGTCATGGGAGGATAGGAAGTGGGTGGAGTATAGATAGATCTTATTAGATTGAGTTTATTTCCAGGAGATTGCATTTGACTTAGTCATCACCCTTGTTTTAGGTTGGAATATTTACTGTTTTTTGGTTGGGCTTGTATTTAGCCCATTTTTCTTGTTTTATTACCTTTTTGTAATACTCTATTGTAAGATATTTGATATATTCATGTGTTATTTTTAGTTATTCTAAATTTTATCATGTGTGGACTTGGATATGTGTTCATTTTTATAGGTACTTTCGGTTAATTTCACCCATTTGTGGGATAATCCTACTTGGCGTTGGTTATGAGTCCCTTGCCCATGGGAGGTGGCCATGGGGTAGTCACGGGTTAGACCATGGAAGGTCGGGTCATGATAATGTGATATTAGATGAGGTTCTACATTAGTAATAGAGTTTTTTATATTGTTTTTGTGTAATAGTGTTTAGTATTTCGAGTTCAAATTTCAAGGTAGGGAATCCAATGTTGGTGTGGCAGTAGACATATCCACACACCAAGACTCTGATCATCTACCATTCGACTCAATACATGTAAGCTTTGGGTTAAGGGAAAATTTATGGTACATACATCATATAGTAATGGTTGGGTTTTCCAATTCCTTGTTCAGTTATATCATAAGATATACTCTTTTGACCATGGTACATATGGTTTTAATTTTAGGATGCCTTCACAATGATAGCCAGCTAGAATTTCACTACATCATCATGAGGATGATCTGCCTCGTGATGAAACATCAATATAGGTAATTATACTAGTCATATCACCTTAAGGTTGTTAACAAGACATACCGCAACCCATTGAGTAGCTGCTTGATATGGATGTACTAGCTGAGGATGCATGCAGGTTGAGCATATTGCATAAGTTATAGAGGTTGCAACCACTACAGTTTCTAGGTGATCTTGATCCCTAGGTGGGAGAGGACTAGATAGATGAAGTCACTCAGATTTTATCCTTGCGAGGACATTGATATATTACATGTAAGTGCTCGCGGTGTGTCTTCTTCAGGGCTCTACTTGGTGATGGTGGTGCTTCATGACTCCGTCACATGATGAGACAACACTCTTCTAATTAGACATCAAGAGTCTATCCAGGGAGGATTTATATCCAGCCATGTTGACATAAATATTCATATAGGATCTCCTATATATTTTGTAGGGTAGTATAATAGTGGTAGAGTATTTTGGTATGTTTAATAATCTCTCATGTTACTCCTTAGAGGGACTAGTTCTTCAAGTCTCAAACCGTTGATCTTGGATCGTTCTAGGACATCAGGGCCTCATTAGTATCTCATATCATATCAAGATATGTTGGGGGTTCTTGAGAAATATTTGTTGGAGAGATTTCAATAATAGAAGACATCGGTATTGTGAGATAGCAGTGGGATTCCATTTTTTGAGACCTCGATAGCAGGTACCTGACTATAGTCATAAGGATCCAAGAATGTCATACGCATCGAGAGGTGATCCCAATACTCATGTCCAGTGGTTCTGGGCTCTCAGGATGGCTTGAATCAACCAAAGGAAAGTTGGTGTTTCTCATTTGACGTTTAGGGACATCTATCTAAAGATTGTCTGACACAACATACATTAGATCATGATATGGTCAAGGGTCTACTAAGATAGAGATAGAGGCATGAGCAGGGTAGTCCACATGGTGAAATATGTGGTTGTGGGATGGAAGGTCATTAAAAGGTGGTTGGAGTATCAACCTATTACCACCACCACCATAGGTGGTCTACACTAGTCTCATGGAGCTGGTGGGCAGGGACAAAGCCAGTAGAAGGCTATGGAGGATTATGACATCGAGGCTCTAGGGATGATACAAGGTATTATCTATGTATTTTCTACTTTAGCTGCAATATTGATAGATACATTCCCTATCCATTCCTTCCATGCCACTTCTCTAGTTCAAGACTTAGAGATTCCAATTGATCCATTGCCTCGACCCATGCGGTTGGAGACTCGAACAGGAGGTGACTCATTAATTGAAAACTTGTGTCGAAATTGCTATTTGATTCTTGGAGGCATGTGTTTTTTATGGGATCTCTTTATTTTGGTGATTAGGAATTCTGATTTCATCTTAGCTATGAACTGGATATCCACAATTCATGCCTAGATTAACTATTTCAAGCAGAGGATTTAGTGATTCAATAGGGTAGAATTGTTGTTTCCCTTTTTTGGGTAAAAAGAAGACCCCAGAAGGGTAGGATGAGCTCAGGAATATTAGAGTGCATCTGATTAGTCACCAGTTTTCTTGCATTAATCTTTATGAATTGGATTATTTGGGGTACCAGTTTACTACAATGGCAGCACAGTATGAGGATGTATTTCTAGAGGATGTACCAGGCTTACCTCCTCACTGAGAAATATAATTCTACATCGACATGAATTCTAGGATGAAACTGATATATGAACCATCATATCAGATGTCTCCTATAGAGATTCACAATATTATGATGTTGTTTGAGGACTAGCAAGGGAATGGATTTGTGAGGCCCAACTTTCCCCCCATATGCAGCTATGAAGTTGTTTTCAAAGAAGGAAGATGATAACTTGACGTTATGTGTGGATTACTAGTTCTTGAATCATGTTTCTATGAAGAATAACTATTCACTATCGAGGACTGATGACCTCTTTGATCAGTTGAGAGGGTCGTGATGGTTCTTTAAGATCGACCTCAAAGTATGATTTCACCAGCTAGGAGTACGAGATGACAATATTCCAAAGATGATAATCAGATGTACCTACGATCACTATGAGTAAATGGTTATGTAGTTAATCCTGAAGAATGGCCCAATAGTGTTAATGGGACTCATGAAATGGATATTTCAACCTTTCATAGATTGGTTCTTATTAGTCATTATTAACGTCATTTGAGTGTATTCTGATTCCAATGATGAGCTTGTGAGACACTTGATTATGGTCTTAGACACACTATGAGTGAACCAAATTTATAGGAAACAGTCAATGTGTTAGTTTTGGATTTTAGAGGTCCAATTTATTGAAGAAATTGTCTCAAAGGATAGAGTGGAAGTGGATCCATCAATGGTTTGGTTAGTTCTTTCTTGTGAACCACCTATGTGTGTTACTAAGGTGCAGAGTTTCCATGGGTTATCATGGTACATTCAGAGGTTTGTACCTGACCTCTCTAGATAAGAGGCACCATTTTCTTCCTTGACTCAGAAGTGGAATAACTTTGTGTGTATATAATGTTTTCTATTGTTCTTTTAGGTGATAATAAATAGGTTGATGAGTTCTCTCATCTTGAGATAATCATATGAGGGTTTAATATATATAGTGTTCTATGATTCATTAGGGAGTAGAATCAGTTGCATGCCGATGCAGAGGAAGGCGATTATTACCTTTGGTTCACTCTAGTAGAAACCACATGAAAATACGTACATGACCTAAGTCCTTGAGTTATCAGTGGTAGTCTTCAGTTAAAATATGTAGAAACACTACCTGATGGGTTAGTTGTTTATTGTATACTCTAACCATAGGAGTCTCAATTATATCTTTTCACAGAAGGATATTAACATGAGACAAATGAAATGGATAGAGTTACTTTAGCACTATGATTTTGAGATTTTATATACTCCAAGGAAGGGGAACATGGTGTAAAATTCTCTAAGCAGGAGATCTTATTCTTAGTTATTTGCTGAGGCGTCAAAGCAGTTAGCCTTGTTATAATTTTCCTCTGTAGATATGGATAATGATTCATATATTCACACTATGGTTGTTACCAAACCTATTTTATAGTGTTTTTAGGATTCTCAGTGAGGATATATCGGCATTGAGACCTTAAATACTCATATATCGGTTAGACATGCTCCTGATGAATATTATGAAGTTGAAGAGAATTTTGTCCTCTTTAGAGGATGGTCAATGGTACCTTTGATGTTGCAGGAGGAGGTGTTTCACGAGTTTCATACATCCCCATGGATGGTATATCCAGGTGTGATAAAGAGTTACCAAGACCTTATAAGTCAGTTTTAGTTGCTAGGTATAATGAAGGGAGTTGTAGATTTCATCTCTCGATGCCCTACATGTTTGCAAGTAAAGGCTGATCACCAATTTCAAGTGGGTTTAGTTCAACACCATGAGGTGCTAGAGTGGAAGTGCGATGGGATATCCATGGACCTCATTATTGGCTTCTAATGTTTTTATAGGGCACATGATTCCACCTACGTGATCATATATAGAATCATCAAGTCAAACCACTACATAGGTATTAAAGAAAAGAGCTTAGTATAGATATTGGGAATCCTCAATGTGTAGAAGATAGTTCAACTCTATGGATTTCCATTGATGATCATATCTGACTATGATTCTTGCTTCACATCTCAGTTATGGATAGGATTATAAAATTATTTTGGGTCTTAGTTACACTTGTGCATGACGTTTCACCCCCAAACTAATAGCTAGATAGATTAGACCAACCAAATCATAGAGGGCATTATATGTTCTTACATGTTTGACTTTGGCCATTGTTGGGAGGATCAACTACACTTTTTGGGGTTTTTATACAACAACATCTACCATTCCACCATTTTTATGAAATCATTTGAGTATTTGTATGGGTGATCATGTAGGTCACGAATTTTCTTAACTAATCAAGGTTAGTTGTCACTCATGGGCCCAAATTTTGTCCAAGAAACTATAGAGAAGGTGTAGATCAACCATGAGCAGATAAAGAATGCACAGAGTCATTAAAAATATTATTTAGACTCATAATTATTAAATATGGTGTTTGATGAAGGATACAATGTGTTCATATGAGTCTCACCTCGATGTGTATTGAAGGTATTTGTCCGTGGAGGAAATTTATCTCTGAGATTCATTGGTGCCTTTCAGATACTTTGTAGAGTTGGTGAGGTGGAGTACCAGATAGATTTACCTCCATAGATAGACTGGATACATCAAATATTCCACATGTCACAAATGAGGAGGTACATGCACGAACCATCACATGTTATATACTAGGGTGAGATGGACATCTCAGATAGAGATACCTTTGTAGAGTACCCAATGGAGATCGAGGATCAGCAATAGAGGATCATTCATGGGAATTGGATTCACCTTTTACATATCCTATGGTAGCATGAGAATCTTCAAAAGACCACATGGTATTGGGAGACTCATATTTGTGGTTAGTACCCACATCTCTTTATGAAGCCCGTGTTCTGGATTTTTGGGATGTAAAGACCTAAGTTGTGGAAAATGTAACTTCTATGATTTTACTATTTTTTTATATTATATGGATAATTTTAGAGACCAATGGCTGAGACGAAATATGATAACGAGACCTGATATTCTTGGATTAAAATTTTGAAATATAATAAATATATGAAATAGCACACCTGTGATTTTTTCCAGAAAATGTGGAATAACTCCTCCTTGGATACTCTAATAAATAATATAAGGGCACTATTGAGTTTATAATGTGGGTTTTGCCTAAGGATTGACATAACCATTATTAGTGTATGCGATTTTTGAAAAATTCATTGAGGGCATGAATGAATGAAATAAATAAATTTATTTATTTATTTCATTTCCAAAATGAACTATTTTATCCTTTATTTATATGGTTATAAAAATTCCATAGGTTTATCTACTCAAACCCTGGAGATTTTTGATAATCTATTGGAGATATTTTCTCTCATAATAATGATGATTAGATCATGGATCGATGATCAACGCACTATTAAATCAAAGGATCTATCCATTGAGCGAGAAAAAACTCCATTCATCATCATTGATCAATCAAAATTGAGTTTGGGTGCTTGTAAACTTATTTCTATTTCCCATTCATGATTCTTACAATGAATATAGATCAATAAACTACTGGATTGATCCATGGATCATGCGTAATTATAGGTTTAGATCACATTGGGGTGATTTTGGGATAATTTCATTGAATTAATTAATTCTTCATTATTGTTCTCCATGAAATGAATCGATATTGACATGAACATCATTCAGGGTCTGTTACTCTCATTTGTTATTGTTCTTTTCTCCCCATATTCTTCTTCACCATGGAAAATCCATTTTTGGCTTAGGGATAAAAAATATCCCAATCAATATATCATTGAACTCACATTTCATGGAACAACGATATGATATAATATATCTGAGATGGTTGTGCCACGACAGTGGTTTGATGATGGAAGAGAACAATATTGGATGGTTTTGGATACTTGATTTCTCGTTCATTGAGGTTCATTTATTCTCAATGAAGAAAGACATGTAGATCCATTTTTCAAGTGGAATCCAACATGATTTTATATAGATATGTTTTGGAAAGGTATAGAAGAAACCTGATAAATAGCTTCTAGCAATAGAGGATGTTCTAGAGAGGTTTGGAATGATACAGTGCGAATCTAGGAAATCATGAGCAAAAAGACATGTAATCTGGTGTTACATGTTGTGCGGGCCATAATGGTTGCGATGATAGGGTTTTATTCCCTTTTAAGGATCACATAGTGTGTGACCCCATTCAAAAAGTGTGTGACCCTTCCATGTGATTCATCATATACATCATAGAGTATATAGATGTGGGAAAGGGCACACGTCCATATGGCACGACATGTACTTATACACAAACACATCATGGAATATATGTTATGGTACATGGATAACGATTTGGTACCCAGACATGTCCAAGTGAAACAGAAAGGATACCATGTGTCTCTATAGTCCACGTACTTTATCTACATTCAATGTATTTTGAGACAAATGTCAGGTGAGGATCTTCCACATGAGAAAGCATGAAGATAACTAGATACACCCCATACCCCTGGTACATGCCGTGTAATCCTCTAAAGAGTTCTTGTGGCTCTTCATTTTCTTATTTTGGACTACTATAGGTTGAGAAGATTACCTTGGTGATTTTCCTTAGGGGTACAGTGTGACATTTCATCAATATCACAAGACTATGACCCCCTATTAAGGTCGAGCCTTAGATAGAGTTGTGGTGTCCCTCTATAAGAATGGAGTGAGATCCTCTATCATAACCTTTTCCCTAGGTAGAGTTTATAGAATTATCAAGACCACCCAATGTAGGGTGCTGATCCTCAATCTAGAAGGCCATATCATCAAGGTTTGTTGAATCATTAGTATGTGACCCCCTATGAAATCGGTTGGTCCAGATTGCGTTTGTAGTGTCTGCTAGCATTTTTGGTCATGAAACCCTATCTATGTATCATAGTCTTCTTAGAACATTGATCTTTCATTGTAAATGGACCAAATACTTATACCCTTTCGTCATGTATCTCTGATGATAGCATGGATTTGTGGAGTAGATACTTCTTGATTGAGCATTTCCTTGAGTAGAATCTTTTGGATGGCAGTCGATTATGACCGGCTCGTGGTGTGGTATCTTTTTTAGTATATCTAGGATGTTTCTTTTATAAATGTATAATTTTTTATTGTATTGAGATGATTGCACTTTGTGCCTCATGTTTAGTGGTTTTAGGGTGTCTTAATGTGTATTGTTATACTCACCCCTGCCTAGGGTTTTCCAATATGTGTTGTACCTTATACAGATGATGAACTATTTAATAGTTTCTTGGGTGGAAATGGGGTGGAAGGAGTACAGATTGAGAATGATAGACCAAATTGGTTACCAGGAGCATTAATTTGACTTAGTCCTCACCATTAGAAAAGTTTTTACACTTTATAGTTTTTTGTTGGGCTTGTATTTGGTCTCTTTTTATGCTTTTAGTCCTTTTTTGTCATACAATGTTGTGGTATCTTAGATTTATGCATGAATTTAATTTATTTGTTCTACATTTCAATATTTTGTGGTCTTGGATATGTGTTCATGTGTATAGGTACATTAATCTAATGCCTTCCATTTGTGGGATATGACTACTTGGCGCTGGTCTTCCCCTAGCCTATTGGAAGGGGGATTATGGAAGTCAAGGTTCTGACCTTGATGGGTTAGTTCATGAAAATTTCCTTTTATTGTAACTTTATTGACCCCTAAAGAGAATGATATTGTGTTATCTTGATAATCATTAGAAGGGTTAAGTGAGGGTTAAAACAAAGTTATATGTGGAAAAAATCACCTAAAATTTTACATATATTATTATATGATATGATTTGAAAACATACTCACATTATATCAAAATTATACCAATTTTGTGCCACATTACCATGAACATTAATTAATATTAATTTAATACGTTATTTAATCCAAAAAATGTCCCTCCCCTTATGAAAGTGTCCCACTTCTCATTTCTTTCTAAAACATATGTGAAAACATAATTTCTTAAAATAAATACCCAAATAGCACGAAAAAACCCCTCCACACATTCTAGAGGTCTTATTTAAGGAATAATACAAACATTAGATTTCGTAAGGTATACAGAAAAAGAAGTATTCCAAAGAATTGGTATAGATTTTAACTTAATTTTTTATGTTATATTTAATCTCCTTCCTCTTTTACTCTTCTAATCAATGTGATATAATAATAAAATCATCTCATATATAATAATATGTTATTATATTAATGTATTGACCGTAGTCCATCTCTTTCTTCCATGAAATGGGAAAGGAAACCATCATTGCAATGTATGGAAGATTACCTCATCATGAATCAATATAATTCTATTTCCATCATAACCAGTAATGAATAATTATGTAAAACCCCAAAAATTCTATAACTGCAACTTTTATTTGATATCATGTATGTCACGCAACACCAAACCTAGAACAAAATATAATATCTCAAAAATTTATAGTATATTTAATATCATAAATAAATTTAATATATTATATAGCATTCATTTCATGAAAACATGGAGTTATCCTTCTGTACACGAAAGAACGACTTTGTTCAATATCTTGCGTTACAAGAAATAAAATGTTTTACTGAACAACAACATATTGTTAAAAAATTATTTAATATGATAATATATAACACATCAGATAAATTAGAATATATTAATATTATTTACTAATGTATGAAAATATATGGTTTACACAAATTTAAAATGAATTTAGTTATTACAAATTAAATATAAATAATTATAAGAACCAATGGAACTTAAAGGAAATTTTTTATTAGACAAATATTTTTATGCCCTAAAAGTTTTTTAATCCTAATAAATTAAATTAATTAGTGAGTAAAATTATTTTAAAATAAATATTATATAATAAATAAAATATTTCTAACTTTAATCTAATAGATTTGATAAGCATAAGATACGAACAACCCCAATTTTATGCATAAAAACAAACAGTTTTCTAAAGATAGTTTTACCACATTTTAATGGAGAACATATTTTAAATCCAATTTTTGGAACATTTATAAATTTAATATTTTAAATTATTATTTATTTATAAAATTGTAACATTAAAATTTGAATATAGTAAATTTTTTATATTTTGTAAAATATTTCCTTTTTTAATGAATAGTAAAAAATTATGAATTTTAATTCAAAACTATTTTTTCATTTAATTTATTCATAAGGTTGAAAAATATTTTTGATTTGATTTAAAGTTTAATTTGATAAATTTTACATAAATTTATCCAATTTAGGTAATTAGAATAAATTTTACATTGAAATTTCATGTAAAAACATTTCAAACATTTGAACATTTTTACTTTAAAAAAATACATTCTTGTCATGTCCACATGATTGAATTTAAAATAATTTCAACCAATTATGTGATTGGAAGTTGGAAAAATTTATTTAATATTTGGAATTATAATAATTTATACATTATTTTTTTTGAAAATATTAGTGAATGTAATTAAAAATAATTACAACGATTAAGAGAAAAAATAGCTTCATAAGAGACTAAATATTAAAATTAAGAGCCAAAAAGTTTTACAAACATATAAAAAATCAATTTTATATTCATATATAGAACCTATCCTCCATTTAATAAAATTATTTCAATTATTGTATACACATAACATTTGAAAAGAGTTGGTGGAATTCCCATTTAAATTTTTTTGAAGAATGCCACTCCTCCTCCACTATATTAAGGAACTCTCCCCTCCAATTTATTCAAACCCCTAAATCCATTTCTATCCAAAAATATAATTTCAAATAATCTCCTAACAGTTTTTACCTATCCCTATAATCTTTCTATTTGAAATAATGACATCCATGGAATCCCTTTCGTGCAAACCAAAAAGATTTACCTATAAGAAGTGGTTACATCCTTCCTAAAGCTCTATTGTTTTATTTTAATTCTCCAACCCCTCAAATATTCTTATTATATGAATAAAATATTATTATAAATATTAATAATATACATTTAAGTTGTTATATTATGGGTTTTACCTATACATAAAAACATCATTCAAATGGGCAACGAACATACCATTCGTGTACGGTGAACTACTGCCACGTGAAACTATGCACTCACTTTACCACATCTAATGTTTTTTAATTATGATGAACACACTATTTATATAATATATATGATAAATTTTTGGTATTTATGCTTCTATAATTTTTAAACATCACACTATATTATTCTATCCATTCTGTGTGAATATGATAACAACGCTTGTGGAAGAGTGGAGTACTAGATTTTCAAGGTGATGTGATTCATTCATTCTATACAGTGAATGTATAAAAGATAATCTTTTTGGAAGATTATAGTACTAAAATCTTTAATGCTATTTATTCATACTATTCACTCATTCTTTTGGAATATTATAAAAACGTTTTTGGAAGAATGGAGTATCACATTTATTTATGCATTACATGGAATGTAGATCGTGGCTAACGTATTATTGGTGCATAGTTTTCCAAACCATGAAACCATATCATAATGTTTGTTTTAGTCATTAAAAACATGTATTTTTACCAAAACACCATTATGACTTTTAATTTCCCTCTCCCTAATTTATCATATCCATCATGTTTATATCATTCCCCAAGGCATGGAGCATTATTATAATACTTTTTGGTGGATTCTTGTTGGTTTCTTGGTTGTTGATCTTGAGTTAATCTCTTTCATTCATTATTTGTCTTTCCTTTCCCCCATAATACATTTGTTATTTATTTTTTCATGTATGTGTCAAATCCTATCACAACCCATGAAAAAACCAAGGGTTATTTATGAGGTTTTTTGGTTTGATTAATTTTTTTATATGTGTGAGGACTTTACTTTCCCAGTTCTAGTTAATGTTGAAGGTGATAAGATTCAGTTTAGTTTTTGGGATGTGTCTCTCTCTAAGGGTGATTTTCTATGACTTTCTATTGATTATAATTTTATACATTGGGGTTTCTTATTAAATTACCATTTAAATGTTTTATTATTATTCAATGACCCATGATTGGTTAATTCCATGGTTTATGATTCAAATTTGGTGTGTTAAGGTGTATTTTCAAAAAGGAAGTGAATAAGTGAAAGTGTTGTGTTAAAAAACAACTAAAGGAGGATTTATAATTTTAAAGGGGATTTTAAAGTTCAATTCAATTATTATTTAACAATATAATGGTTTTTTATTATTATCGGCATACTTGGATTATGAAAAAAAATTTAAATTTCATATGCGATTATCACTTATTTTTTATTTATCAATTTGGAATTGAGTAGCACATGGAGAGTCTTGGGTGTGTAGGTGACATAGGTGGATGAATACCTAAAAAAATTTAGTAAAAATATAGGTAGTATTATCCATGTGTTCTAAGTGAGCCAATGGTATTAATTTTAACCTTATGACCATTGAATCAAAATGGGAATGATGTTTGAAATGGGGAAAGACCGAGAAAACTTCTAAGGAAGACCTAGTGATATTTTGAGGATGAGTAAAAGAGATTTTAAACTTATTGAACATTATTAGAGTCCAGTAAACCTATGGTTATTATATATCATTATAGATATAATTTTATTATATCAAATTTTGTGTATTTATTAAGATAATTGATTTACATGTTTTCTTGAATTATTATTGTTCCATGGGTTATAGAGATATCTTGTGTTATAACCATTTTAATTTTTTAATGTATAATGTTACTTATGAATATGAATGTATTTATGGCATTTTTTGGTGTGTTTAGTATGTTTTTCCGTGTGGTTGTACTAATTTTTTTTTCGAGCCTTGTTGTCTCAATTTTCAAAACACTGTTTATTTTGTGATATAATTATGTAATATCTAAATATTTTTAATATCTAAATATTTTTTTTCATGTAAGGTAGATTTAAAATGTGATAATGGTTTTGAAAATAAGGTTCAATGTAGATTTATTGGTATACATGGATATAAAACTTACTTATATTCATTGTCTAATCTTATTGGGCTTTCTGCCACACACCTTGAATATTCTTTTTTGGTATATGGGAACATTTTTTTTCATGAAATATGTAAGGTAAGGACATGATAAGTTTTGGTGGATCATCTTGATTACTGTCTTTTAAGGATTTTAGGATTGAGGAGATAAGGTATCAAAGATTTTAGCTAATTCGGTGTGGTTTTGGGTTTTTTGTAGTTGGGATGTTATGTGTTTCTTATTCGGGTATGCATCCAAATTTTGTGTTTTAATGTTTTTTCTATGGATATTGTTTTTATATATTTTTATATATTGTTATGTGATGATGTATATGATATATACCTAAAATTATTTAAGTGTTTACTCTAGTAATATATTGATATATGTTGATCCTAATTTCTTTTTTATCATGGATTTACAATTCATGGATAGGCCATATCAATTATTTAAGGGAGAAACCTTTCAAAAATAGAAATTTGTGATTACATAATACTTTCTTCTATCCCATAGTGATCTATATAATTCATTGATCCTTATGGGGTGATGACTCCGGTGATAGTTCTGGTTGACCTAGGCTAGTTCACTACACATATATAATCTCTTATACCACCAACATCAATGGGAAATAGAGGACTTGATAAATATCTGCTGTTGTAGAGATGTGTTTTCTATTCAATATCTATATTTATGATTACAATTGTAGAGATTTATATTCCCTTAAAAACATTATAGATAGGTGAATAGTTATATTTCCTCTAGTATCTTAATTAACATGTCTAGGGTGAATTATTTGGAAATAAATATATGAAGGGATGTAATATCAGATGATTATTATTTTTCGATGTTATTTAATTTTAATTACTATCATACACATTTTTTATATGAGTTACAAAAAAGAGTTATTGATATAATGTATGGTTAGAGTTTTACCTATGTTTTCCTCAATGATGGGAGGGATTCCAAATTAATCCTTGAGATCTGGGTGACACTATAGCAAGACATAGATCATTGGACACCCTAAGAATCCTTTCTAAAGTTACATGGTTATATTAAATAATAATGAGTTTTTTATGGTGCATATGGTGAATATTAGCAAATGATTACTTTTAAATGGTTGAAAATGATTATTTTTATGTCTCACGTTAATTTCAAAAGATATTATATTGTCTATAATTTAATTAGGGTAAATTCATGTTTTCACTAGATGTTCATGTTACTAAGTTACCTCCCAAAATTGATGTGAATTTCTATGAGGAGTCATATTTTTAATTTATGACTACAAAACCTATATTCTAGTGATGAAAATTCTGTAACCTAGGTATTTAAAATTTAATTAATTTGGATTTCTTATATTCGTTTTGAGTTATGAAATGTGGATGAAATGTTAGATTTGGGATTTTATATCCCTATATATATAGTGTTTCTAGTCATTATGATACATGGGTCATTTTCCATCTACATTATGAGGAATGTAATATTAATCTTTTTATGGGTTGTATTAATCCTTAATGTATGCTAGGATTTATCATCAGATCTAATATGAAATTTTTATAATGTCATTCCTTTGTGTTTTGAGGTGTTTTACTAGGCATGTTTATACTCACCTGAACACGTGACTTATAACAACATGTTATGTATCTATATGGAGGATTCATATCTTGGAGGTGACAATGGTGACTGTGGAGCCTAAAGATGGACTTTCAATGTCATTACTAGAATATTTGAGATCTCATGATGATGAAACCCATTATGTTATCATTGTTTGGTCTTATATATATTTATTGTGTGTTTGTGTATATAGTGATTCATTTACATAATTATATTTTGGTGGTGCTTGTTTCATTTATGCATGCGTTTTATAAATAATTTTATGGTTTACATTTGTCATAGTGGTTATGGATGTATGATAGTTGGTGCGTGCTATGTTTAGAGGCAATGAGTCCCATGATTTATATAGATACATCTTCATTATCCTCTCTCCCCTATCTTATTGGAGATGGGATTTGTGAGTTAATTTACCAAAATTTTGGGAAATAATAGAAAAAATTGACACCTAGAATTTTTTTTATTACTTTTGATATTTTTTAGGAATAAATAGTAATTGTTATTTAATAAAATAATAAAAGGGTTATATTGTGACTATTATAATAGATTGATGATGTAAATAATAAAAATCTATATAATTTACTATGTTATCATTTATTTTTATGGTTTTATATTTATTATTGATAAACCAATGTGTTTGTATGATATTTATGTTTAAGATATTATTAAAATACTAATAGAATTAATGAATCTTTCTAGTGATAAAAAGTATATTTAATGATGAATATGAGTTTTATTTTTTATGGTAAAAATATTTATTGGAAAAAAATTAAAACATAATGTGGATTAATTTTATTTTATTATTATAAAGTAAATTTAAGATAAAATTTGATTTTCATAATATATATAAAATAATTTGAAATGATGATTTTATATTGGAATTTAAATGTATTTGCAATTTTTTTTACCATTATAGTGTTGTTTGTGATTGAATAAGTAATATATAAGAAAATGTTAAATGATAATTAATATTCAAATATTATTAGTGTGTTTATATTTAGTGAAGTGAAATTTATGATCACATTCATTTTTGGAATATCATAATCAAGATGGGTTTTTAGGTTGTATTTTATATTATCTTTGTGGATTTTATATGTATTGGGACCTACTTGATTGCATTTTTATTTATTCATTATTAAAATGTGTTATCTTTGGATAATTTTTAATAGGTGTTATGACTAATAAATAATATATTTTTTTGAAGAAAATAATGTCATTTGGTTAATCTTAAGATAGCTAAAATGAAAAATGGGTGGAAATGTTTTGAAGAATGTTATGATAAATAAATATATTTCCTAATGATAATTTAAAATTATTTTTTGGATGAATATGTGTTATTATGTTAAATTTGTTTTAATGAATATTATTATTGATGTATTATTAAATCATGAAGAATAAAATATGTGTAAATTTTTTTTGGTTTAAAATATTAGATAATAATTAATGAATAATAAATATGTTATGATATTTAATATATGAGTAACTATGGTTTGAAATACTGAAATATTAAATAAAATATTTTATATATGGTGACTACATTTTGATATAAAATTATATTTTTTTTAAAAAAAAATTTAAAATAATAATTAAAACATTTAATTTTTTTATTATATGTAGTAATAAATATTTTAAATATTATGGTTATATGTATTATGGGTATATTAAATTGGTTTAATTGGGACACTAATATTTTTTTATTCATTTCATTTTGTATAATGTCAATATTTAATAACTATTAGTATATAAATATGTTATGATAATAGAAATTAGGATTTCCTAATGGATGTTTTTAATATCTATTTTTATAATAATGATAAATAACAATATCATGGGAAAAATTATTTGTTATTATGGGTTAAATGATGTGAAATGTAATCATATAACCATGGGTGTAATGTGTTATTATTTATTAGTAATACACTAAGAAAAATATTTTAATATTTTAATCTTATAATGGTTTATCATATTATATATTCATTTTTATTTAGGTTCATTATGTTATCATAATATAGTTAGTTATTATTTAATTTTTAAGCATTTTCAAAATGAATTTTCATGTTAATTATTGGGTGTATTTATAAAAATCACATTCAATGAAATTTTAATGCTTATTGTATTAAGAATATTGTGATGTATTTATTTATTTTATTCCCATGGGGGATGTAAACTGAATGAATATGAAAAAATAAAAAATAAACGATTTTATGTAATTCTATTGAATATTTGAAATTTTATATGTGATATTATAAAATAGGCTTTATAAAAAACGTTTTACATGAAGTATTTGACCCTTATTTTTCAATGAATTTGAATGATTATTAACTTGAGTATTGTTTTTTAAAATGAAATTTTTTATGTTTTTTTAGATTAATGGTTTTAAAATGAGTGTTTTAAAATAAGAAAGGTTATTTTTTCCCAAAATAGTCAACTGAAGTGTTTCTCTTGTTTTTTGGAAACATGATTTTAATGTGGAAGTTTTATATTTAGTGAATTTAGATAAAAAATAATTATGTTTTATGTTATGAATATATGAATGTCATTATTATTGATAATTAATTTTGGGTATTTTTTTTTTAATTTTAGGTAGGTGTTTTATAAGATTATTAAATGGAAATATGGGATAAATATCATAGAAATTATAAGTTGACAATTATGTTGTATACTAATTTATTGAACATGTCCAAAAATTGATTTTGGATGTTATATGGCTAATTTTGGAATATCATTTTATAATATTCAAATGATGTGAAAAATAAAATTTTGATATATCTAAGTTATATATTTATAATTTAATTTATGTTTTTCATTTTGGTATTGGAATACAGTGGAAAATTGAGTTAAGAGGAAATTTTTTCAAATTTGAAGAAATATTAAATTTCAATGAATTTCACGAGTATTGTTGTTTAGTTAACATAGTAGATATTTATTAATTGAATTCATATGTGAATATTTATTATTGATGAATTAAAATTTTAAAAACATATTGGGGTTATTAATACTTTGATATCTTGAGTAGAAGTAATATCATAGTTAATATTTTTTAGGAATACATGGGTGAAAATCATTGGTATTTATGTGTCCATGTAATATATTGTGCTAAGTCAAATGAAACTTGTGGATCCTTAGATTTGATAAGTAAATTTATTTTTGAGATTTTGTGTCTTTTGGAATGAAATTTACTATTTTTAGACGTATTTATCTTATAAATTATTTGGTTCATAGTTATCCAATCCATGTAGACCAATCATGCATAGTAGATTTAGAGGTAGTGGCTAATACATAGTTTCTTTCATATTTATAATGGTCATGAAACTAACAATTAATATTCAATAATATTTCCTAATAAAAAATATATCGTTACATATTGGGTTTGGTAAAACATATAGATTGTCCATGGAGCTGGGTAAATGATCTATAACTTTTCTTTCTATAACATGATTTTTATCTTTTTACCATTATTAACTAAATAGAGTTTGACATAGAATAAGGATTCTTTAGAATTTTTTTTGTCTTATATACCATTGATTAACAAAATCATCATGAAGATATATCATATTGAAAAATGATCATAGGTAATAGATCTACAATCACATTGATCCTCATACTCTTTTAGTTGATCTATCATGTGAAGTGAATAAAGAGAAAATGATCATGGTGTATTAGAGAATGAACATAGTTATTGTGCTCCCATTTTTTTATTTCTTGGTTTTGATAGACCAAATTAAAGGTATTCTAATTGTATATAGGCCTATGGGATTTTAGGATTTAATTTTATATGGTAGGTGTATTATATTAACTAATAAGTTGATTTTGATACTATAATATGTTGTTGATGTTATTTTAAATTTGCAGATTTTTGTGTTTATTATATCAGATAACCTATTATTTGAACTAATTTTTTTAAATTAATCATTTTTCATATTTTTAAAAAATTAGAGGTTTATGGTATTTTGATTGATATCATGGAATTTATAATTTTATAATCATGAGATTTTATTTGTAAAATTTATTGTTTAGGGACAACGTGATTTTCTAAAATGTATTTTTTTAAAATGTTATTTTATCATAAATTATGTTTTCGATTTAATATATGGTATTTCATGGAATTTAAATGGAAACAATTTTTTTTAGAATATTTTTTTTGAAAATAAAAGCATAATGGTTATGATAAATTACTTGAAGTGCTAAAAATCGAAGGATGGATTTGGTAATGAATTTACATGGATATCAAGTGCAACAACCCAGACCTTATTGAAGTATAAACTGATTTAAATTCTTTGATACATTTTTTTAAGGATTTTGGTCAGCTAAAGGTGTTATATGGTATATGGGATTCATTTTTGGGATTTATCCATGGGGTTGGTTGGTAAATATGCTACAAGTGACTCATCACACAAAGATGAATTTTAGTAATGCTGTGATAATGGATGACTAAGAGACTATCACACCGTATTAAGGGAATATTGTACCATGACTTATGCGTGTGTGATATTAAATCATCCTAGCATTTAGAGAGGTTATGTTGTATCTTAGAGCATTAAAAAATTATGAGGATTTTATGATATTAAATATCCATAACAATATGACAGACCATATCATGGAAATTTGTATTATGGTTGGAAATGGATTTCTATAATTAACTCCTTGATGTACATTAGGAGAGACCACACTACATCTAAGAGTGTTATACCATGGTGATGGATCTGTTAGATTAATTATCTTACATGAAATAAATATTATCACATTGTGGCCACAAGGGATATGCCATGAAGGGTTGTCCAAGTGGGAGGCATCATGTTGTAGTGTGTGAGGGTTACACCATGGGATTAGGGCTAGTATAGGAGGTTGTGTTGTGAAGGTCTAGTCTATGTAGTGATGGCTTAGAGTGTGATTTTTTTTGTTTTTCCTAGGAGAGGTTATCAAACAATGAGGGGGATCTGGGGTTTCATTAAGCTATGAACAATATGGTCAAACTACAAAACATGAACTCGATTATGTAAAAAATAATAATTCAATTATTGGTATAATATGAAAAGTTAGTTTGTTAGTGGTCATCATTCAACATAACAACACAATCACTCCTTTGGATTATTTTTTCCTCTTCACATTTAAGAGGGATATCCTTTTTTTATATGGTTTCATGTGTCGTACATTCCTTTTGATCATCGACGGTGAGTCTACACCTCTTTTAAAGGTATTCATTTATTTAAAATTTTGTTTCATAAAATTATACCAGTCATGGATATTTATCACTATTTTCAAATATATTATATGATTTCAATATTCCCTCCATTTGGGACAGAATCAACTGATGATATTCAATAAGAAACTTAATACACTCATTATTTAGGTGTTATCTAAGATATCCATATGGTATAACCTAATTTTATTTTTGTGTGTGGATTTTTTTCATGCATACCTAATGTGTTCTTAACCTAAAACAAAAATTTAATGCTTAGACCTATGTCTCAAGTTAGAATCACATTGTTTAGGACATAGTGTTATGTTGATATTTTTAGGTCCTAAAAATTCACTCTCTAATTAAGGAAATCCTTGATCTAATTGAATAAGGAATATTATAGGAAACACGAGGGGGTACCTAAATGATATTTTGACCTAGTAGATTGAATTTTTATTCCCTAAGATGATTCCTAGGAATGTGTGGGTTTATGAATTTTGATTCAAGAGTGTTAGACCCGAGAAAATATATAACACTAATCTTGAAATATTTTTTATGTAATATTAATTCTATTATATAAAATATTTATAACATGTTTTAATGGTTAAATTGTGAAACATAAATTAATTCTTGATATTTATTGATATTTTAACTAGATTATTTGAGATGGTAGTAGGGAGGGTCATTATCCCTCGCAATGTGGGGATGGTATGAGATGGTTCTATGTTGTGGTTTTATTTCCCACACGTGTTGGTGTTTTATGGTTGTCAAAATACCTCTACTAAAGGACATTGTTTTTTATTTTCATTTTTTGATAATCAAATTTTAGCATGGTTGAGGGAGAACAATTACATGTTTTGAAATCCACTGATTACAAGGCCCAATGGCCCGGTGATACAACATCTAAGTACATGCACTGATGTCCCAATGGAACTAAACCCCCACACTACAATAATTCCCCAACAATCATGTATTCTTCAGTCCATCTTAACATACTAATATCAGATCCATGGACCATCACCACTAACTACGCAATCATATCCATAATATTTTATATTCTAACTACTCCATGAATGATTGTCCATGTCCAACCAATCACCAGAGACTACCTTTGGAATATTATGCTCTCTACTAGTTAGTAGCTTCATCAGAACAAACCCCAGTGGGAAACTGTAGATAGACTAGAAGACCATTATCCTGAAGGTCCATGTTTGTGGCAAAAAATTCCACTTTTAGGTGATTAGTACCACAACTATAGTTCCTTCTAGAGTACCTACACTGCTCAATTAAGTGAATATAATTTATTCCAAGATTTCAACATGGTTCTCATATAGTAATACGAGGTTACTACCACTCATAAAAGACCCCGAATATTTATATTGTTATAATTTAGGTGTGTTATTCCCCCATAAGTGAGGATGATATGATATGGTGTTGGGAGGGGCGTTATCCCCCATATACGTTGATTTTTTATAGTTATACCATTTCGGGGAACTATTCCCTAGGAATGAAGATGATATGAAATGGTTACAGGGAGGGGTATTCAACTCTTAGTATTAATTTTATATGATGGTAAATTAGAGGGGTGTTGTTCCCTTTATGTGAGGATGAAATGAGATTATTTTGGTGGTGGGTTCAATTTTGACCCTTAGGTGTTGATGTTATACGACGATATTATGGTAAAGCATTATTTTGTACGTTATTTGGTTATATACAATGTTAATATCCACCCTAAAATTTTATAAAGAAGGTATGATTGATATTTTGTGTCATCATGGAATTCTTGGAACGATAGAGATTTATTTCATTGTATCATCAGTAATTTATTATGGAACATTTTCATACACATTGTTTGAATGGATATATTTAGGGACACTATTGGTGGAGGCCTACATAGTTGTAATCCATATCATATTAGGCATAATGGGTTCTTTAGAACACTTTATGGTTATAGCTTAGGAAAAGGGAAATGTACCTTTTATAAATGCTTAATTTGGTTATTTGGGATAAATCATAGAATATGGGACTAGACCTAGACTCGGGGGACAAATTTTTAAATTATCTCCATATTTTGTTTTCATTTGTTATATTTTAGATCCAAATGTATATGATATTCCCATGGGGGTCCTAATTCTTCTTGTGTTCCTTGTATATAATATTGTTCTATTTATATTTCTCTATCATGGTTGGATGTTTTTTCATTTTTTATTTAGCTGAGATGAATATTTATTATTACATCATGTAACCATATTTTCAAGTATTCCCTTATCTTCATCATGGTTTTCCCCTCCTTTGATATTGTAAGGATACCAATAATGGTGATGTTAGATATTTATTAGATTTTCACTAAGAACCAGTAATTTTTGAAGGTTATAGAAATATTTCACCATGTAACTAGGTTACATGCCAGGAAACTATTTCTAGGTATAAGAAGTGAAAGGGGGTTCAGGCGAAGAAAGTTAAACATCATGAAAGATGATTTCAAATCAGGACTTTTAAAATGACTGTTTTTTAATCTGAGGTGATGGATTTTTGGTGTTCTTTTACACTGTGGATTTCACAGTGTGTAATGATATTACATGTCATGAAACATCCCATGTACAGTTTAAAAAATAGTTTAGAAACTGTTATGTTGTGAATCCTTATCCAAACCTCTTGGATCTCGAGTGAGAACTCATCCCAAATGATTTTTGAAGACTCCTCTGCCCCTAGATTGATTCGTTTGGCATTGGATCTCTATTGATATTGTGGTGCATCATTCTATTTAAAATACATTTCCACTTCTTCATTTCCTTTGATCACAGTATCATAGTTGGGTGGTGTATTTGGATCGCTGGTGTAAGGTTGGTGATTTTTCTTGGTTTCTTCCTAGATCCCTTGTGTGATATCATTATGGAGGGCTTATCTTCCATTGGTCGTAGTGCGGAGGGTGTTCATATTTGAGCTATGTGGGTTCCCTCTCGTCTATCGACCCCTTTTCTTCAAAATTGAATCAATGTTGATGTGTATTTGATTATTGGTACTTTGTTGAAGTTTTTGGGTTTTGGTGGTTTTGGAATCCAATGCGGGCATGTGTAGCCTGATTTTTGAGGTAGGTGGTTTTGTCTATAGATTATGATAATGGGTCTTATTGTTTTTTCTTTACAAACTAATTCATATTAAAATTTTCATGATTATTTTGTGTGTGTTGAAAAGGTTTTTTAATTAAAAATGGGTTTTACCTATTTATTTATAAATGGATAGAAAATTGTTATTTTTAAATCATTAAAATGTAATTTGTGAAATGGTTTTGAAATCATGGAAATAAATTGAAAAAAATAGAACATGGGTTACATTGGGTGCCTAGTTGGACGGATTAGCTTATAGAAATTTTCTAATTTCATCGTAATTATCAAAGAGGTTTGTCTTGGGGATTTACATTATTTCACATTCCAATTGTTCTAAGAGACCGATACTGACATTATGTGTGGTTTACTCATGGGGTATTCCTCTGATTCCTTGGACTATTTTTCTATGACCTGTTTTTTTACATGATTATTATTGTACGAGTAGTTTGTGGCTTGGACATATTGTATTCCTTGATATTTTGATACATGTGCTTCTTATTTTTTATTTCATGGATTTATCACATATCTTTGATCTTCATGTTTATTCTTGTGGAAAATGACATGGAAAATGTTCCCTAAAATTGATATACCTAATTCTATTAAGAACGGTGGAAAAGGGAAAATGTTTACCACATTTTCTATAAAATTTATTTAATAATTATCATTACATGTTTTTACATAAAATGGTAAAAAAAATTATTATACAAAGACTTGTTATGGAACACCTTGTCGGGACCCTACTATGCTTCTTAGCTCACACGCTTCACACATCTTTGGTGGTGTATAGACCTTTGTTTGTTTTCTAGTACATGGAAAGGAACGATGTATTAGTGAGGTGGTGAGGCTCATGTCATCTGGTTTGGTAGATTTAATTCCATATCCCCATTTTCACAGTTTTGGTGAATTATTTATTTACATTGGCATGATCATATGAAATAAAATACGAATGGACCAATTAGTTTAGTAGAATTGGAAAAACTAGATACAAACATTATTTTTAAATTACATCATGAAATAAAAAAAACATACTATCTTATTTTAAAACACTTGAATCCATTAAAAAAATCCATATAGGTCCATCATAATATACTTCTTTTCATCTTATAAAAAATGAAACAAGAGAAAATTGTGAGCTCAAATGCACAGTAAGGATGAACAATATAGCAGAATCTATCAAAAATAGGCATAATATTTTAAGGAAATATATAAAATTTGATCACATACCTATTAAACATAATCATCAGCATAATATGGAAATAATAAGTCAAATAATGAAATTTAAACATTCAAATGGATGTTCTACTAGTTGAATAATCACATGTAATATTAATAACTAATTTCCAAGATATGCATAATGCTGAACATCAAAACCATACCGTCAAGGACCCGTAACAAGATGATACACAAACATACCATCAAGTCCTAATTCTAAGATAGTAGTTATTATCATGAGACCTACAGATGCATCAAAGAGCTATAGAGGGCTCCACCCATCACATACTATGTCTAATGTATTCCTCCTATGAAAGAGGTAAAGCATGTCATTAACATTCATATAAAAACTAGCATACAAAATATTAATACATTAACCATAAACCATGAATGGTATAAAAATATCACATACGTAGTAAAATATATCATAAACCCTTAAAAAAATAATTTGAAGATTGTACTATAATAAATCAACCGTAATTAAGCATAAAATCCAATAATGCATGTTGACATAGATGAAAATAATATATAATTAATTCGTTAAAACTCTTTGAGAGAAATATCAACTCTTACATTGAAATTATTTAAAAGCCATGAAATTTATAAAAGAAATCATTTCTTATGAAAATAAACTTATAATATTTTAAGGGAAGCCTCAAAATGGTAAGGCTTCATGATGGAGGAAAATAGATTATCACAACATATAAGCTAAAAAATTCTTTCTTTAATTTATCGCAAAGGGTCATACATATGTCATTTGGAAAATGATGGAAAGATTAATATCAAAACATTCTATAAAAATTCAAACATGGGTAAAATTGCTTTAAATAATAGTAGACAATATTTTGAAATACAATTTAATAATCATGGGCATGGATGATAAAGATGTCCCAATAGATACTTATGTATAAACAACCTTGGATTTTAATGAAATTGTAAAATTAACCCTTAAACTGTACATTCCATTAGTCGAGGGTGTGTTATACTCCTATATAATGGTTAAATTTTCTTAATAAATTATAAAAAAACCACAAATATTATATCATATATGATCCTTTTATATCGTTTCATTAAGGATAGCAGCCCTTTAGGGTTTTTCCCATATTTTCCTCGGTAGCTAATCGTCTCTCACCATTTTTGTGCTCACTCTGCTTGCTTCTCCTTTATAGGGTCCCTCTTGGATCCCCTCTATGATCTTTCTTCTTCTCATCTCTTCGTCTCCTCACTTCACGGCTTGCCCGCTTCGATAAAGGTATTGCACCATTTCCCTACTACCGCTTCTAGCTCTGACCTTGAGTTCCTCCGCGTCTCTCTAGGTCGGATCGGGGGAGTTGGATTCTTGAGGTTTTGGGAATAGAGGCTCGGTGGCCATAGATCTTCAAGACATCTTTGTCTCTTCTCTCTATGATCCCATTCCCAAGTCTCCCGTTCATCGTTCTTTGATTTGGATTTTACTTGGGTTTTCACCCCCTATTCCTTTCGGTCCCCATTCTTCTTCCTCGACTGCCAAACCTTGCTCTGACCTAGAGTTGCACCACTCCTCTCCAGGGAAGATTTTGAGCGATGGATACACAACTTTTTTGGGCCATGTGGTTCGGCAGGTGTGGGGTTTTCATCCGGGATTCATTCATATCCTTCCTCAAGTTTTTCTATCCAAGTTAGTTTAGTCATATTTTGTGGTTATTTGATGGTTTTGTTTATCCTATGATGTCTTTGATAATCCTTCGATTTTTGGTCAGTTTTTTTTGTAATTGTTGTTTTTGGGGTCAGTGTTGGTTGAAGACCAGAGCTTTATGGATAGAGGTATGGAGGTGATGCTCGTCTTGTGGTGTTCCGTGGGGTGTTTTTGGATGACTGAAATGGTTCTGTAGCGATGATGATGAAGGACATCAGTGGCCTTCCTCATCAGAGATCTGGTAGATGAAGAGACAAGCGGTCAGTGTGAGGATGGTTTGGATTTCACGACAGATGATGGTGATGATGATGATTGGAGTGTTTTGATGGAATGTGACATGAATGAAAGTGATGGTTTAGCAGAGACGTGAAAGACAGTGATGTGTTTGGTAGAGATGACGTAGATCACGGGATTCGAGGGATGTGTACCAGGTAACGATTTCTTCTGCTTTTAATTTTGAAATTTTAATTTTATTATTGTCGTGTTGTCTGATGCATCATAGAATTTTCAGGTTCCCACTTTCCCCTCTAAAGTGGTTTTATGAAAATAATAAAAAAATTATTTGGGCTATATCGTTTCATTTATAATATTTCAGTATTACCATCGTTTCGGATGCTAAATACTTCATTTTCCTATGATTTTTTTGTTGTGTAAGTAATGTTCATTATGAATAGGATTTATTTTCTTCATATAAATAATGATATAAATTTCATAATAAATATATTTACTCGGCATATAAATTTTATAATCATTCTTGAATGTTTAACTTGGAGAATTAATCTCATCACATCTTGGAGATGGTAGGTCGTACGTATGCACGAGCGATAATATCATTCTCTCAATAGTCAAATGTAATAGAATTGGATGGAATATTAATTATAAATAATCATTATATTGTTATATTAATTTTTGATATCCATTATTCTCATTATTATACCCATCCAAATAAGGTTGTGTTGAATAACAAATTACACCACAACGTAGATACGGTAAGTCGTACCTATGCATGGATGGGTATATTTATATTTAAAGGATGGATAAAATGTGGAATATGATATTAGTATAATCATAATAACATCCTAGAATGAATATGATACTGGAGTAATTTCATTGAATGTAAACAACATAGGAGTGTGAAGTATAAGTAGAGAAAAATTGAATGGAATAGGTAAAAAAATTTCCACTTCATTGAGTACCTCCTTTTGATTTGCACAAATTACTCCTAAGGATGGATTTATTCCCAAAGTATGGAATATGGGATGAATTGAGGGATGTTTTTAGGAGAATTGGGTAGGGTTTGGCTGAACTAACGGTCTTTATAGGTGTGAATAAACGAGAAGGGGATGTTCGCTTTTATAATAGAGGGATGTGGCACTTTTGGAAACTCCAGAACTATTAATTTATCATTATTTTCCGATACATATTTCTCCAAAGTTAGTTACATAGAGTATAAGATGAGTATGTGTTTCAATCCTCACAAAAATTACTTTTATACAAATTTATCACAAAAAAGTAACATTATCTTATGGGTTTAACACGTAGTTAAACAATCAAATTCTTAACATGTTAACATCTCTTTTAAAAATATAGGGTTTATATAGTTTCTATAAACTAAAAAAAATTACAAATTGTATTATTTATAACATATTTAACACTATAATAGTTATTTGTCTAAACCTATGATCTTTATAAATTTTATAACATTTAATAAAATAGATTTTATTTTAAAGTATCATTTATGTAAATTTGGTTACTATTCAATATTTTCATTTTAAAAAATATTAAACCATCATGATAACTTCTATCCAATAATTTCAATATGTGAATAACATGCATATGGTATCTATAAAATTCGTGTATGTAATTAATTATGTCAAATTATATTTATTTTAATATTTTTAATATCATTTATTTGGTATTTCTATTAATAAAATAATTTATGTTTCACTATTGTGTAATCATTGATGGTAATTATTTAATCTATAAAAATTATAAATAAATTAATATTATGTAGATGATTATTTTATATTTCTAAATAATATTTAGAGTTGATCATGTAATTTATATAACAAAATATTAAAAATTATATAGTAATTAAAATATGAATATGACATTTTTAAATATTCTTTAAATAAAATATATTAAATGTCCTAATTTAACACAAATGAAAAAAAAGGATCATACTTTAAAATTAAATTTGATTTCGGTTGATTAAAATTTTTCCAATGAAATTATGACAAGTTTTAATGTAATATTATATCATTATAATATTATTTTTACCTTTATTTACCATATTTTCCTTTAACTATGGTAAATAAAATCCCAAAGATATTATTCACCAAAAAATATTTTGTTTTTATTAGAATTTTTTTTTCATACCAATTAAAACCTTGTGTGTCCTATTTTGAAAACTCAATTCATAGAGGTAGTTAAATTATGTATAATACAAATCCTATAGACATGGCTATAAGGCGGGTAAAAGAGACGTACAAGAGTTCAATAAAATTTTATATCTAATTATACTATAAAATTATTCCAATGTAATATATTGAATAAATATATTTTTTATTTATCAATTATTACATTATAATAAATTTATGGTAAAAATATTATTTAAATGAAAAAGTCAGATTTTTAACAACAACGCAGCAGTTTTCACTATTCATCAAAAATTGAATCTTTTTAGAAATTTTCCAAAAATCCACCTTAAGCTAATTTAGATGTTACAAATTCAAAAATGAATTCTATTTTGAAAATAAAAATTATAAATTTCATAATTTTGTTAATACTATTCATAACCATATTCAAAACGGCTAGTTTGGTAGGTCTTGGTGTGCTCGAACTTGGTGTTACGGGCAGTCCAAGCTATTGAATTATTTAAATAGAAGAATATCATGGAAACATGGGGTGTTACATTCTTCCCTCCTTGAAATAATTACTACCTAAAAAATTCATTAATATCACTTTATAAAGATATTTGGTTGGCTCATCATCATAAGTTCTTTAGGTCCCCACATCTCCTCTCCCATTTCATAGATTCACCAAAGTACATTTACTAAATGAGTCATCCAATTTCTAAACACATCTTCTCTGGTATAAATAATCTTGATAGTATATTCACAATAAGAATGACCGGGTTATGGTTATATTTAATCATAGGTGAGTACATGCATTGGGTGTATCATGTATTTCCTTAAGAGTGATACATGGAACACATCATGATCTTTAGAGATAATTGGTGGCAATTCAAAATGGTATGCTACACCTCCAATTCGTTCCAAAATTTTGAAAGGTATGTTGTATTTGGGATTTAATTTACCCTTTGTACCAAGTCTTATAACGTCCTTCCGTGGAGATTCCTTCAAGAAGACATAATCTCCTAGTTTAAATTCCAAATCCTTCCTTCAGTTATCAATATACCTGTTTTTCCTACATTGAGTGGTTTTGACATGGATTTTAATAATATTTACCTTTTATACTGTTTCAACATCATGTTCTAGGCATACGAGTTTCCATTCACCAACATTATCCCAACAAGTTGGTGTATGAAATCTCTTTCTATATAACGCTTTATATGGTTCCATCTGAATACTTTAATGAAAGCTATAGTTATAGTAAAATTATACTATAGGTAACTATTCATCCCACGTACATCAAAAGTCTAGTGAAAAATACCTCAACATGCCTTATAAAGTTTGAATTGTCCGTTCTGATTGTCCAACAGTTTGAGGATGGTAGGTAGTGCTCAAACAAAGCTCAGTATCAAGGGCCTTCTAAAGACTTTTCCAAAAACATGATGTAAAAGGAGGATCATAGTTAAAAATAATCGATATGGGTACTCCATGAAGTTTTAAAACTTTTTTAATATATTGTCTTTCTAAAATTTTAAGTGGTAAATATTATCTTATAGAATGAAAATGTGATTATTTGGTAAGATGATCGATAATAACACATATCAAATCATTTCTTCTAAGAGTATTTGGTATCCCCATGATAAAGTCCATTGTAATATCATCCCATTTCCACGTATTTGTAATAATAGGTTTCATAAAACCTATAGGATGTTGTCTTCTAGCCTTCACTTATGGAAAAAACAAAAATATTTATACATAATAAACAATATCCCTCTTCAACTAGTCCCACCCAAAACGTTCATTCAAATCTCTATACATATTAGTACAACTATGGTGTAAAGAGAAATTAGAGTTATTCACATCATTTAATAATTACCCTTTTATCTTGGGTATAGCGGGAACCCAAAAAATCTTCCCAAATTTCAAAATTCAATCTTCACATACGAATTCAATAATTCTCCATTCAATCACAGCTTTAATTCTCTTTTGAAACTCCTTATCATAAGTCTGAGAACATTTTATTCTATACAGTAATGATGGTTTGGAAACCATTTTAAAAAGTATTTATGATTCATCTTCCTTGATAATTCTCATATCCATATTTACTAGATCCAGGAACATAATATCTCTTTAAACACTCATCTTGTTCATAAATCCATAGTCCTTACTACTTAAATGATCTTCCACCTTATTTTCCTCTCATGGGTGGTAGTGTATTGTGGAATCATAATCCTTGTGTATCTCAAGACATCTCCTTTGTCTCATGTTGCGTTATTTCTGTGAGAAAATATATGTCAAGATTTTGGAATCAATATATCACACATCCTTCACCATTGAGATAATTCACCCAACTCTTTATTGAAATGATTATTGATTTTAACTAAATATCATTATCTTGGTAATTTTGTTCAATTGTTTTTAATTTTTTGATGTGTATTCAATAACAACATCATTTTTCATAAGAACACAAAAAACTACTTTCCTTGATGCATCACTGTAAATCAGAAACATATCATTCTAATATGATAAATTCAAGATAGGACCATTGAATAATATTCTCTTAAATTCTTCAAAACATTCTTGACACATTTTTTTTCCAAGAAAATTTAACCACATTACGTGTGATCTTGGGTAATGGAATAGCAAATTGGGAAACAATTTGGATGAAACAACAATAGTAACCATCTAAACCAATAAATCTGCATACCTCAATTATATGCGTCAACGTTTTCCATTCATTTAATTCTATTTTATTTTTAGGATCAAAATATATTCCATCATTCGAGAAAATATGGCCATGAAAACAAATTTCATGAATCTAGAATTCATAATTGCTAAGTATCCTATATAGCTCATTTATTCAAAGAGTCTTCAGAACAATCTACATGTGGTTCTTATGGTCTTTATAGATTTTGGATTATACATAGATATCATCAATAAATACTATGAAAATATCATTAAGATATTCCAGGTACACTTTATTCATTCGATTTTGGAAAATAGTAGGTGCATTAGTCTGTCCGAATGACATTACTATAAACTCACAATTCCCGTACCTAGTTCGAAAAGACGTCTTTAGTATATCTTCCTTCATTACACACAATTGATGATATATATAATGAAGTTCAATCTTTGAAAAAAAATATCTCCATGAAGTTGATCAAACACTTCATCAATGAGAGGCATATAATACTTGTTCTTTATTTTAATAGCATTTATTTCTCTATTGTCAACACACAACCTCATTGATCCATCTTTCTTCCTAACAAAAAGAACTAGGGATCACCATGTAGAAACACTAGGGTAAATAAATACCTTATTACTCAAATCCCCTAGTTGTTACACAAGATTTACTAATTCCCATATAGCCATTCTATAGGGAGTCTCTGATCATGGCCTTACATTGAGGATTAAATCAATACAAAACTCAAATTCATGCTCTGGGGGGGGGGGTGTTCTGGTAAATCTTTGAGAAACAAATAAATGTATTCCTTTAGAATTGGTACATCCATAATTTGAATTTTTATTTCTTTGTCCCTAGATGTTATTTCATATTCATCATCAAAAATATCATTTAGTAAAGCTACTGGGGGTATATTTTAATAAGAATCATGAGATGAAGTTTCTAATCTAAAGATAATGGATTCTGTATCTTCCTCACAAATAGAAACTTCATTATTCTTGCAAAAAAATTTCATATCATATTTTGATATCCAATACATACCATGGATTATATCAATGTTTAACATAGGTATGATAATAAATTTAGTAGATAAAGAAAATTTATATACCATAATGGGAACTTATTGACACATCTTTGATGTAATGAGACTTCCCTTAGGGGTTTTGACTAAAAAATCCCATGTTAATGTGAATTAGAAATATATAATTTTTAAAGAAAGGTAGGAAGATATAAAGTAATGCAGGGATCTGGAATCAAATAATTCATTGGATAAATTTGATGAAATTATTAATATACCAGCAACCACATCTTTAGAAACATCAGCATTAGTAGTTGTGAATGAAAAAGATTGTCCTTTCTCCATTATCCTTTTATAGGGAAAGTTTCCTTGATTCTAAGGAAAATAATTTGTATAATTTCCCAACTCTTTACATATATAACACTGAACATTGGTAGCTTCTTTCATTCCATTTCAATCACAAGATTGGTGGCATTTTTCTCCACACCTGTAACAAAATTTCATCCCCTTTAGGCATATAATGGGTTGTTTCTTCCCATAATTACTTTAAGGAAGGAATTCGACCTTTCCATTATTCCCATTATTTCCTTTTTGAGAGTGTTCAACAACACTCTTATTCTCTTAATTTTCTTTAAATACATATGACATGGAGAATTCATTTTCTATCTTGATAGTACAAGATTCTATCTATTGGTATGATGAGATAGATTGTGAGACTAGTTCCCATTAGATGATTGGTTTTAACACATCAAAGAATCAATCAATCATACTTCTTGGGTTACATATGTAGTGTACAACATTCCTTTACATCATTGTAAAGTTACCTTCATACTTTGCAATATTCGCATCCTCCTTCAACCTCATACTGATAAATTTCATCCCATTATCCACTAATAGACCACGAAGAATGTATTATTATAGAAAAATTTCATTAAATTCCTTCCATTCCATATTTTCTACATATTCATCATCCTTCATGTATTGAATTAATGAAAACCATTTATATGTACCTCCTGATAGAATATAGACATCCATACAAACAATTTCTATTTTATTAATCCAAAAGAAATAAATATTTTCTCTAAGTAAATTATCCATTTTTCGGAAAAAATGGATTTGTAGACCCATTCAATGATGGAGGTTGTTGTCTCATGAAGTAGACTAACATTGATCCTCTGCATTGTGGATCAGGTTGTTTCATATGTGTAAGGTTATTGTTTATAAACTGAGTCAGTTATCCTAGTATATTTATAAGTGGTTCAATGATAGTTTTATCACCCGAACCACTATCATTATCTTCATAAGAAGGATATCTCTATATGGATAACATGCATTGATACAATTTTTGTTCCTTTCCCTAGGTGTCATTTATAAATAATGGCATACGCTAAATTAGGTTATGAAACATAATGTGAAATTTGAAACTTGTAAAATAACTAATATAAATTAAAAAAAATGAATATCTAATCCATAATTATAATAATAGTTTTTAGACATATTTAATCATAAATCCTTCATAATGGTCTATAAAGAAAATATGAATCAAACTATGTGCACAATAAGTCCCATTATTGTGTATCAGGTTACCCCTACTAAAACTAGGAATACAGTGTCAGATTTATTACTCCAAGGTAAATCTATGGTCGAACCACATCTACATGTAGTATCCAGACATAGATTTATTTTATAAGAGAACCCACATAATCTCTATATTACCATTTTTTTTGGAAGTTTATATATATTTATCCTCAAAGTCTATCTTAAGGTAGTGTCCCCTAATTAATGTATTTTCTAAATCTAGTTTCCTATTATTTACTAAAACTCACTTGATTCCAACTATAACACCCCAACACCTGTTTACTAGAGTTGGTGCATTATTTTATTACATTTTCATACACATAAGATAACATATCCCGAACCACCGACTGATTTGGTAGCGTTGAAAAAACTACATTAAAACTTAGTTTTTACATTACATCATGAAATGAAAAATAATATAATATCTTCTTTGAAAAATCATATATCCCATAAAAATCCCTTCAGGTCAGTCATAGTATACTTATTAACATCTCGTGGAAAATTTAAACATAAAAAAATAATGAGCTCAGATGCCCAGTGAGGATAAACAATATAAGAGAAGCTATAAAAATATGCATAAACTTTTAAGGAAAGATATAAAATATAAACAAAATCCTTTAAAACATAAAATTTAGCATAATATGGAGAGAATAAATCAAATAACACCATTTCAATGTTCACATGAACAATCCACTAGTTGAATAATCACATTTAATATCTGTAACTAATCCTATAACGAAAAAATGCATGATGTTGGACATCAATACTATATGGTCCAGGCCTAGTTCCAAGACCATTAATAACCATATTGTCAAGTCCTTGTTTCAATACACTAGTTTGTATCATGAGACCTACTGATTCATCAAGGAGACAAATTGGGCCACACATACCACATACTAATTCCAATGCATTGGTCTTATTAAAGGGGTAAAACATAACCAAAACATTTTTATTAAAACTTGAATACAAAATGTTAATACTTTAACCATAAACCATGAATGGTATCAAAATAGCATATCCATAGTCAAATATATCATAAAACCTTCAAAACAATAAGGATTATTGTATTATAATAAATCAAATGAAATTAATCATAAAACACAATAAAGGATATTGAGATAGATAAAAATTGTCTACTAAATTCATTAAAAATCATTGATAAAAATATCCCTTTTTTCTTCGAAATTATATAAATGAATTGAAACTATAAAAGAAAAAATTACTTATGAAAATATATTTGTAATATTTTCAGGGATGCTTCAAAATTTAATGTCTTCATAATGGCAGAAAATAGCCGCTCGCACCATATAATGTAAAAAACATTCTTTCTTTAATCTGTTGAAAAGGGTCATAAACTACCACATTTGGAAAATGATGGAAATATACTTTTCAAAATAATTTATAAATATTAAAACATGGGTATAAAAATTTAAGAAATTTTAGGTAATATTTTTAAATAAATTATGAGAAACATTGACATGGATGATAAAGATTTCCCAGCATACATACGTATAAAAAACATCAAATAATAATGAGATTGTGAAATTAACCCTTACCAAGTACATTCCTTTAGTCAAGGGTGAGTTAAAATCATTTATAATAGTTAAAATATGTTATTAAATTATACCATAAACATATCCTTATTTATGATATCATATATGATCCTCTTATATCATTTTGTTAATAATATTTCAGCATTACCATTGTTTTGGGTGTAAACTGCTTCATTTTTTATGCATGTTTTGTTGTGTAAGTCATGTTTTTTATGAATAGTTTGTATTTAATTAATATACATAATTATATAAATTTCATAATAATTATTTTTATTCATCATATAAATTTTATAATCATTTTTCAATGGATAACGTGGATAATGAATCTGACCGCGTCATGGAGACAACAGACCGTACATACGCACGAGCGACAATATCATTCCTTTGATGGTTAAATAGTATGGAATTAGATTGTATATTAATTATAAAGAATAATTTTCATGTTATATTCATTATTTATATAAATGAATCTCATCATTATACCCATCCAAATATATTATTTTTGAATAACAAATTACACCATAGCAAAGAGATGGTACGCCGTACGTACGCACATATGGTTATATTGTTATTCATATGAAAGATAAAATGAGTAACATGGTTGTAAAATTATCATAATAACATATATTCATGAATATGGTACTTATTTAATTAGTTTAGTATGTAAAAAACATATGAGGAGGAACTAGAAGAAGAGAAGAAATTGAATGGAATTGGTAAACCAATTACCTCTTTTTTGAGTGTGTCCTTTTGATTTTCACAAAAGAAAAAATTTGGGTGGATTTATGGACAAATTATGTAACATATGATGAATTAACGTATGTTTGGAAGGTAATTGTTCAGGTAATGGCCGAGTCAATGGGCATTAGATGTGTGAATAAAAGAGAAGTATGGGTTCCCGTTTATAATTGAGGAGAGGGTCACTTTCAGAAACACCAAAACTATTAATTTATTATAAATTGATTTTAGGTTTAAAATAGATAAAAAGTGAGTTATTTAGAGGATATGATGAGTATTGGTTGAAATACTCACAACCAATGAATTTTATACAATTTTTGGTCACAAAAGTAACCTTATCTTTTAGGTTTAACTCTTATTATGTCTATATGAATTTTTATACTATTGGGATAATATAGTTACTATAAAATTACAAAAGAAACCCAATTGGGTCATTTATGAAATATTTAACACTATCCTATTTAGATTTTTTATCCTGATATTTTCATGAATTTAATAACATTTAATAAAATAGTATTTATTTTAAATTATCATTTATGTCAATTTGGATTATATTTAATATTTTTATTTGGAAAAATATCAAAACCTCATGATAACGTTGATAAAAAACATAAAATATGTCACTAAAATGTCTATTATATCTATAAAATTCTTTTATATCACTAATTAAATCTAACTGAATTAAATTAAATAATTTTATATCATTTATTTGGAACTTCTATTAAAAAAATAATTTATATTTCACTATTGTGTCATCATTAGTGAAAATTATATAACTTTATAAAATTATAAATAAATTAGAATGATGTAGATAAATGTTTAATATTTTAAAATAATATTTATAGTGAAACATATCACTTATATAACCTAATATTAAAAATTATATAGTTAATAAAATTTGAATATGACATTTTTTACTTTTAAAAATAATAATAATAAATGTCCTAATATTATAGAATTAGCCTAAAAATGATCATATTAATGACCAATTGTTGATTTTGGTCAAAAACACTTATACAATGAAACTAGGACTAGTGTCAGGGTAATATTATATAACTATAATATTATTTTTAGCTTTAATTACTATATTTACCTTTAACCATGGTAAATAAAATCCAAAAGTGACTATTCAAAAAAATTATTTTGATTCTATTAGACCAAAATTATCATATTGATTATAACCATTTTTGTTTTTTTTTCAAAATTTAATTCATAGAAGCAGTAAAATTATGTGTAACGCAAATCCCGTCGATGTGGCTAGAAGGCGGGTAAAAGATACATTCAAAAGATCAATAAATTTTTATATCTAATTCTATTATAAAATGATTCCAATGAACAATATTGGATTAATATGTGTATTATTTATCAATTGTGACATTGTAATCAATTTATTGAAAATTAATTATTTAAATAAAAAATTTGGTTTTTAACAACGATGCATTGTTTTTCACTATTTATTAAAAATTGAAACATTTCAAAAAAGTACCAAAAATTCACCCAAATCTAATTTTGATTTTATAAAATCAAAAATTAATTATATTTTGAAAAAATTTTAAAAAAATTTATAATTTGGTTAGTACTATTCATAACCTCTTTTAAAATGGCTAGTTAGATAGGTCATGGTGTGCTCGAACTCGGTGTTGCATGTAGAAAAAGCTATAGAATTATTTAAACAGAAGCATTCTGTGGATACTTGGGGTCTTATAGTAGATAGTGGTGAGATGGTGGGAGTTCATCCATGCCATCAATCTAAGTAGTTGTAAGGTTTTGGGACTTTATAGTTGGACTTGTCCCTTATATTTTTAGCTGCTTTTTATAATGTCTGTTTCAATTTTTTTCTTACAGTTATGGAATATATATGTTGTGTTTATTCCACTGTTCCTTTTTTAGTATATATATTCATTTTATTTGATCTGGTTGGGTGAAATCATTCTACATGTTGTGTTTTTTTCCCAGGTTCTTGTCGCCAGCCAGTGGGGATCAGAAATTCCCTCCGAATATGTATCAGAACGGTATAGGTGATTATTTTGAGGGAAATACATCTTAGTTTATTAATATTTGGAATCATAGGAGGTATGTCTTCATGATTCCATGTCTTAGAACATCTTTTATACTCTATATAGTATTTTCAAGACTTGATAGCTATATTGTGATAAGTTTTTAGACGACTGTTGTCGTATTGAGACTCAAGTTTCCATGGGATGTTGGGATGTGTGTCTCTAGTATTGGGTTTTGTTTTAAAAATATCAATTTTTTCTTTTGGTATTTCTAGTTTTTACATATATTTTTTCTATTATTTGATCGTTCTTCTGTTTCGATGCCTAACACTACGCATCTGAGACGTCTTCCACGAGTTCCTCAGGAAGGCGCAACTGATGCACCTCAGGGAACCCACCAATAAATCGAAATCTCATCAAGACCATGATGATGGAAGTATGTCACATTGATCAAGATATACCATGAGTTGATAATATTTTTGTTGAGGTAAAACCAAGAGCTTGTGGAGAGGGAGATCAATCGCGGGAATTCTTGCATGAGAATCCACCTTCTTTTAAAGGGGTAGCTAAACCTCAAGAGGTGGAGGATTAACTGGATATGATCAATCAAATTATTTAATTTCTAGAGACACCTGAAAATTCTGGGTGAAGAGTGAAATGTTATGATTCAGGGGTTCCGGCAGGCGATGGTTGGATTATGTGGTCCAGGTAGACAGACATGTATGCTTTGTTTGGAAGGGTTTCAAAACCCTATTCTTTCAAAAAAAATTAAAAGAGCCCATAATTATAGAAATTTATATGGTGTTATTATCTTTATAATAGAGATAGTGTTTGGTGTCAAAATACACCAATCATTTTGTTGAGCATCTTCATTTTTCATTGTATGTGGTGAAGACTGACAAGATGATGGCTCAGAAGTACATGTAGGGTTTGTGAGCTAATATCATATCACATGTGTTTATACTGAATTGTTCTACCTATATAGTGATGGTAGAAATAGCTATGATTTTATAAATTAATATCGGAGTAATGGTTTTATTTTCCACCACTTTTCATTAATCGGGAAACAGCTTCAATGGCATACATGGGAAGAAGAGAAATTGTGAAGATCATCACAGGAGTAGTGGAGGTGGGTCTCAGTATCAAACCTATTCTTCACCATCTACTATAGTAGGTAACGATCCAATGGATTTATATTAGTGTGGAAAGGTATGTAAATCAATAAATTCATTTCCTATTCCTATAAAGATGTGAAATATTTTTGGATGTGTTGGTCACTTAGAACGCTTCTGTCAGGCTATGACTACACCTCATTATGGTCAGTTTTTTCAGCTCCAAAGGCTACTACAGTGCAGTAAGAAGCATCAAATACAATAGAGATCCAGAAACAAGAATCAAGAGTGAATAATTTTCATGCAGTAAATGAGTTTCTAGTTAAAGTTGTTATAGGTCTGAAAATAGTGATATGTACTATACTTATTTCATCTTTATTAACAATTTCTTTATTTAATACTAGTTCCTCCCACTCGCTTATGTCTTCAATTTTTGTTGCGATTCATAAAAATCGAATGGAAAATATAGCCTTTAAAATTTATTTAGAAACTCTTTTTAGTAAGTGGAAATAGATGGGGTTCAAGTTTTCTTCTTATTTGTTAACGATAGCCAATACAGAGTTAGTCTGTGATTTTATCAATGTTCATTTGGATAGATTTTACATCATCATCGGTATGGATTGTCTTGTCACTCATCAAGAAATGGTCGATTTTTATCATCGGTTTGTTTCATTTAATGATGCCTATGGGATATCCCATGTGTTTAAAGGGGAGTGGGACCTGAGGTCAGGTTGGGAAGGACCTTCTTACCCAGAGTTTAGATGTTTTTTCAGTTTCTGTTGTGTTTCATCCAGATGATTTCTTTTCTATTTTTGGTATTCCTATTGTTGTTTTATACATTCCTCACATTTTACCATATTAATTCAATGATATAACTCTAGAGATATAAGTTGAATTTTCAATTTATCTTGTGCCATGTATGTACTCGATATTGATACCATCTAACCGTATGGCACCTGTGTAGTTGAAAGAACATAAGATTTAGTTGGTCGACCTATTAGAAAAAGGTTTCATTCACCCTAGTGTTTCACCTTGGGTATCCATTGTGCTTTTTCTAAGAAAGCATATGGTTTAATTCATTTATGTTTGGAATATCAAAAGATAAAATGGTTAATGGTTAAGAAAAAATATCATTTTCCTCGTGAGGATGATTTCTTTGATCAGTTAAATGGGGAAAATTGGTTTTCAAAGACTTATCTTTGTTTAGGATATCATCATATCAATGTTTGGGAGTCCAACATATCAAATACAACCTTCAAGAGTAGGTATGGTCATTATGAATGCACTGTAATGCCTTTTGGTCTGACTAATGGTCAACTAGTTTTTATGGCTTTGATGAATCAGATATTCCATCAATACCTTGATACTTTTGTGTTAGTGTTTATCTATAACATTCTGTATTATTAGAAACTAGATCATGATAATGAGTATCATTTGAGTTGGGTTATATAAATTATTAGAAACCACCATTTGAATAGAATGCTTTCTAAATTTAGTTATTTGATTCAACATGTGATGTTCTTAGGGAATAGAATATCTAAGCATGGATTATCAGTTGATCTATAAAAGGTAAATGATGTTTTTTTATTAAAGGAACCATGAAATTTAATTGATATACGAAGATTCCTCGGTCTTTCAAGGTACTACCAATTTTTTTCAAGGATTTATCTAAGATGGAATCACCTTTGATAGCTCTTACTAGGGATGTAGTGAAGTTCACAAGGGATGCGATGTGTTAGACTTATTTTGATGAACTGATAAGGCTTCTGACATTGGATCATATTCTAATCTAACCTGATCTCAGTAAGAGATATATGTTGTTTTTAGATGCTTCTAGTTTATATTAGGGATGTGTTCTTATATAGGGTGACCAAGTGGTGGATTAAAACTCTCAATAGATTTTACCATAAGAAAAGAATCACCCCACTCATGATTTATATCTATTTACAGTCATGTATGTGCTTAAATGTTTGTGGCACTATCTCTTTGGGGAATGTTCTATGGTTTTCTAAGATAATAAGTGTTTGATTTATATATTTTATCAGAATTATTTGAATCACATACAGAGTTTATGGATATAAAATCTTCAAACATTTGAATTTGATATCACCTACACCCCAGGGAAGGGAAATTACGTTGCAGACTGTCTTAGTAAGAAAGTAGCGTCACATGCTATTCTGGAATCGAAGGAGGAGTGGAACCTTATGTGAAGTTGTACTAATATACACCTAGATGATTAGGAGGGTGTTTAAGGTATGGTTTTTATAAGTGTTCAGTTATCTTTATCTATACTAGAGTCTATTTTGTAGAGGCAGTAGTACAAAGATGAGTTTCAGAAGACTCAAGAAATCCTTTCTGGTGGGGAGAACATTTAGAGTTAGTATCTCTCTTTAGATGATATGCGTCACATCGGAGAAAATAGTTTTTTCCCAGACACTGTGAGGATTTTAGTGTTGTTTTATTGTCATAAATCTTCAAGGGACATACATCTAGGAACTAAGAAGATGTTTTAGGAGATGATTTCAGGATTCTGGTGGGCGGGTATAAAGTGTGACATCGTAGATTTTGTGTCTCGATGTTACATCTGCCAATGGATAAAGGTTGAGACTGTGAAATCTTATGGGTTTCTTCAACCTCTTCTGGTGCGGTTTTTGAAATTGGATGAGGTATCCAAAGATTGTTTTTGTTGGATTACCATGAAATCCTCAATGGAGGAAGGCTATTTGGGCGGTTGTTGATTGTTTGAAAAAGTCTGCTCATTTCATTATGATCAAAGAGAATACTAAGGTAGAATATTATGGTCAGTGGTATGTGTAGAATATTGTGAGGTTACATGGGAGTAATTCTTAAATTATTTCAGATAGGGATTATAGGTTCACATAAAGGTTCTAGAGGAGTCTCCAATAGGTTATTGGAACTCAGGTCATGTTGAAAATTTCTTACAATCCACATACAGATTGTCAAACAGATCAAGTAATCAAGATCATGATAGATATGCTTTATGCATATGTCATGGATTTCAGAGGATCATAGGATAGCCATATGGGACAAGTTTAGTTCGTTTACAAAAACTATTATCATTTGTTGATAATAATGACTCCCTTTGATGCATTGTATTGTTTCCTGTGTAGATCACCTCTTTGTTGGGATGAGGTGGGTGAAGTATCCTTATTTGGGCCCCATTAGGTTTAGGAAATTTCTATAAAGATTTGGGATGTACATAGACATATGGTTACAACCCAGAGTCAATAAAAATTGTATGCGTATTAAAGGCATGGACTTTATAATTTTTCATAGATGACTGGGATTTCTTGAAAGTTTCTCCTTGGTTGGGTCGTCACTGGTTTAGAAAATAGGGTATGTTGGCTCCAAGATTTGTTTGATCATTTGAGGTCATTGAGAATATTGGGAAGGTTTCTTTTTAGTAAGTATTTCAAGTTTAGTTGATGATTATTCATGATGTTTTTCAAATATCTCATCTTAGAATGTATAACCCTGACCCTGCTCACATTCTATGTTGAGAATAAATTAAGGTAGAACCAGACCCTTCTATTCTAGAGAAACTAATTGATATTGTTTACTCTCAAGTGAATGTCTTGTGTTAGAAGTCGATTGCATTTGTTATAGATCTATGGAAGCAAGGATCATATTCTCATGACACAATATAATGCAAGAAATTTATGAGAGAATAATGGACTCATATTTTTACATGTATTTATTCTTCTACATGACTTATTTGGAATAGAAAGTATTAATGGTTGGGAGTTTATAAAATGATCTTTTTTGTAGGTTGTAGAAATATTTCGTGTTGTGTAAATAGGTTACAAGTCATGTAATTGTTTCTTGGTACAAGTCGTGAAAGGGGATTAATGATATGATCGTTACATTTCCTAGAATATGGATTCACATTGATACTTATTTAAATAAGAAATTTGTAATCAGAGGCAATGGATTTTTTGGCATACTTGTACCCCATGGAGTTCATGGAATGTACCTATATTAAAAATCATGAAACGACCCACATCATGTTTTAAAAATGGATGGTCGACTATTTTGTTGTGAATCCTTATACAAACCTCTTGGATCTTGAATTGTAACTCATCCCAGGGATTTTTGGGAGACTCTGCTCCACCTAGATCAATATTATGGTGTTGGATCTCTATTTTGATTTTGATTTGTCTATCTGCGTAAGCGACCTTTATACTCTTTCATTGCCTTTGATCACGATATCATTGTTGGGTGTCATGTTTGGATCCAATTAAGTAAGGTTGGAGATTCTTATTGGTTTTCTCCTAAATCCATAGTGTGATCGTGTTCGAGACAAATTTTCTTCTGTTGGTTGTAGTGCGGTGAGTGTTTTTCTTAGAGCTATGTTGGTTTCCTCTCTTCTGTCAACCCCTAGTAATATAAAATGAATCAATATATATTTTTATATTATTCTTGGGTCTTCATTGATGTTTTTGGGTTTCCTTGATTTTGGATTCCGTTGCGGGAAAGTTCGCCTTGAGTTTTTAGGTTGGTGGTTCTGCCTCTAGCCTATGATAATGTATCTTGTTGTATTGCGCTACAAACTAAATCATATTGAAATTATCATGATTCTTTCATGTGTGTTGAAAAGGGTTTTTAATGAAAAAAAATTATTCGTTATTGATAAATGGAGAGAAAGAGGTTATTTTCAATGCATTGAAATGGAATTTTTGTAATGATTTTGAAATAGTTTTCAAAGAATTGAAATATGTGGAGAAAAAGGGAACCTGAGATAACATGGGTACCTAGGTGGAAGGTTTATCTTAGGTCCAACATCCATTTTATTTTTGATTATCAAGTAGGTTTGTCTTGGGTATTTCCTTAGTTTTCTAGGCTCATTGTTCTATGAAATCGATATTAACATTTTTGGGGGGTTTGCACATGGGGTATTCCTGTTCTTCCTAAGACCGTTGTTCTAGGATCAAGTTTATGCACTAAATTATTGTGGTATGAGTAGTCTATGTCATGGAACTGTAGTATTACTTGGTGTTGTGATACCTATTTTTTTTTTGTGTATTTCTATGATATACTTGATATTAATATTTATTCTTATGGAAAATGAAATGAAATATGTTCTTTGAAATCGATAAAGATGTGTTTTTTAGAACATTGAGAAAGGGGAAATGTTTACCATTTTTTCTATAAAACTATTTTATAACTTATCATACCATTTTTTTACTTACAATTAGCATAAATGAATTGTTATATGGAGGATTATTATGGAAAACCTGGGTGAGACTCTATTAATCCTATTACCTCACACCCTGTGAACATATTCAATGGTGAAAAGACCATTATTTTTCTTTTAGTACATGGAAAGGAAATGATCCATAGTGAGACAGTGAGGTTCATGTCAGCTGGTTGTGTAGCTTGTGGTGAGATGGTGGGATTTAATCCAAGAAATCATTTGGATTAGCTGTTTGGTTTTGGTTCTTTATAGTTGGACTTGTCCATTGGAGTTTCAACCACAATTTTTTTATATGTTTTCACTGTTTTCATATAGTTATGGGATCTATATTGTTTTTCATCCATCGTTCCTTTATGTTTAGTACAAAAATGCCATGTTTTTGATCTATTTGGGAAAAATTGTTCCCTATACCATATTTTTCGATGCCATGGTGCTTTTCTCCATCCCGTGGGGATCAGGAACCCCCTTCCAGTGTGTAATGGAATGGGTCGGGTGTCAGGTTTGAGGGAAACCTAGTTCATTTCGTTACATTTATTATATTTTCATATGGATGGTTATTATTATAACCACTTTCCCAATTATTTATAGATACCTAATCCATGAATATAGTCTCCCCCTGTTATGATCAGGTCCCCAGGGGTAGTTGGCACCCACTAGTGTACATGGAAGCATACATAAGTTATGTGTCACTTTTTTATGATTACGATGGATATAAACCACACTGAGGACATTAAAAAATGTTATCATATCCTTGTTTCTTTTTATTTCCCTGATATTCGGGTTTGATAGACCTCATATTGGATGTTCGAGAGTTTTTTATAATTAATATTCCTTGGAGTAGCTAGCCCATGTATGAGTGAAGGCCATGTTTCTTAGGATGAGACTTGTAATTTCTGATTTCAATTTTATTGTGGTGTTACATCCTAAATATGCTGATTTTGGATAGTGACATATTATTTATGGGATTTTGGTCTTGTTACTGGGTGGAAAGAGGGTGATAATTCGTCCATTATATCTGGAAAAAAGTATTTAACTGAAATATTTATTCTTACACATGAGTCAATTTATTTTTTATCATGTGGTACTAGATAAATAAAATTTCTATATAAACGTTTTCAATTTATTCTTATATAACATGTTATAAAAAGATATTTAATAGAATAATTATTTTGATACTATTGATAAAAAATAAATAACATGGATCATATATACACTTGATAACGACATTAAGTGTGGGTATATAGGGTTGGAGAGATCTCTCCGGATGTGTTAAATTTATAATACAATGTGTGTATAGAGTTAGGAGATAAAATTAATGTTCCAATTTTCTTATAAACTATTATATAATTATTTTTTATAGTAATGTGTTCTTAAGTGTTTGTGTGGTATTTTAGAGACAATCCACTATGACATTGTCTAGTGAAGTTTCAGAAGGGTGGTGAAGTGAATTACCCAGTGACAATTGAGCTAGAAAACCTATTGTGCTCTTATGATTGTGGATGATAAGCTTAAAGATAGCCTATAGTGGTTTACATGGTCGATGGATGGATATACATCATAATTTACTACTTATCTTACATAACATAGGAGTTTCATATTCACATTTCACCCATGTTTATGGATGAGGGTGGTCCCCATGATTTTATGATTTTGATGGTGTTAGTGTAGAGTATATTTGATATTCTCCAGATATCCCTATAGTGGAGGGGGATGTTAGAGACATATATGTCATGAGGGTCATATAAGTGATGTGGAAATTTATTGTTATGAGATGATAAACATTTTGTGTTATCCCAGAATTATTTTCAGGTTTGTTTCTAAAAACAAATATTAATGGATACCTTGTGGGAGGATACATACATTATGTTTATGAAAAACACCTATTGGGGGTAGTCAATCATTAAGTATTAATTAGGATTTATAAAGATTCAATGTTTTTACTTTTTGTTGGTTGGGGATGGGGAATCCAAGGATAAACATTTTGAGGAAGGTTTAAGGTATGTTAATCAGGAATAGTTGAATGTCTCAACTATATAATTTATCTGAGGTAATGAATAGGGCCTTCATATATGAATGTAACCCAAATATGGGTAGAGTATATGCGTAGTCAGATTTCATTAATGGTCTTGGTAACCTAACCTCGGGTCGAAAGAAGAAAAAATTTTATTGTTCTTAATAGAGTGGTTATAGATATAGTATAAAGGGTAGTGTTTTATCTTATCCACCCAGGAGTATAGGTTTCATGGGGTGTTACCAGTTTATTAGGATTGTTCATTTTGATTCTCAATGAAACCAAATTCTTTAAAATTTCCCATTATATGGGATAATGGGGAACCTATATAAATATTATATGAGTGATCTATATTAAGAAAGTGGTATAAGATCTTCATTTATATAGGGTTTTGGATTTAGTTTAGGTGTTTTATAGTAGACTAGTATCTAGAAGTATATATATTGTTCAATTTGAGTAAGAGGATGTGGTGCCCAAGTGAAGGGGGAAACAACATCTGTAAGGGAAATACCTCTTTAGAGAATTGGGAAATATATCAAGAATAAAGTTTTGACTAGTATAATGATAATGATCCTTCTCTTGTTAATCATATTGTCAGTATATATATAGTTAAAGGTACTATTTTGAAATCATCCACCATTAAATCCATATTTCTCAACACAAATGAATTACATTATTTAATATCATTTCATTTCATTAATGTATTAAGGACAAAAATATTATACTTTTACGGGTGAGGTCGATAGATATTCCCTAAGGGATGTGATCCAAAAATATTAGGAGGTTTTGGGAGTGTTCTATAGTGATCAGTGGTTATATATTCCTTTGGGATTTAATTGTTCTCAAGATGAGATATTATTATGTGATCTTTGAAATGGATTGGATAATTGGATATTGATCCCATATTAACTATTTTCATATATGGGAATCATTCACGTCTATCAAGGGTGATATCTATGTCTACATATTATAATAAGATATACATGTAGGTTGTGTGGTACCTGATATATAGTAGTTCTATGGGATCAAGAACATGTTTTCTATTCTAATTTTGGTGGATTAGGAAATGTTTTAGGTGGTCTTTCATCACATGGTTGAGTACTTTCATAATTTATCACATAAGAATTTATCTAGGTTCCACCCACGCATTAGTTTAAGTTAAAGATAGAAATTTTTTCATGGCATGGAGACTATATATATTCCACCTTAGATGATGTATCATATTGAGATTTGAGGGATGATAACTTAATTATAGGATTTGGAGGCAAAGGGGTTTATATTCCTGATTATAACCCCTTTGGTTATCCATTAATTTTTACTACGAATTTGGATTGTTTTTTAATATTGATTATAAATAATTAGATGATAAACCCTGTGATGGATAAAAATGAAGTTTTTTTTGACATATCGATGATTTATTTGAATAATTTAGTGAAACTATAGGGTTATCATTGATTTATATGAGATAAATATAAAATTAGTTGAGAGTGAGACGTTTTTTATGTGCCAATGTGAGTGATAATGATTTTGGGGAATATGGTGAGAGGTTGGAAGAATGTCCAATAATGTTTCTCATCAATTTGATTGAGTAAATCCCCAATGATATATAAATAAAACCCTTCGATATTCATCAAATAAAGATTTTAACATATAATTTATAATTCATTTATATTAATAATTACATCATCATGATAAATTTTTCATCATTGTTGATCAATACAATAAATGTCTTTATCATATCTTCATTATGATAAATTGTACAAATAATAATTCCTCTAATGGTATCCACTTCTGCTGCATGAATCTCAAAACATTACCATTGGAACTTTAGGTGACAATGAAGAGCCCCCAAATGTCTTTTATAACTCACTATTGATAATAAAATAACCATTTAATCATTAAAAAATAATTATTGTTCTATCATTCATGAGAGGGAGGGGTTGGATAATTTTATCTCATATTTGAGATCATTCTTAATTTCTTCTCTATAGTGGTTCATAATAAGTCCCTTGAGAAAATATCTTTGTTGAAAATAATTATCACATTCTTGGAAGCCTAATAATTGGGTTAATATACTTCAAGTTAGGGGATTAAAAAATTTACATAGGTAATTATGTTATTTTTAACTCTAAATTATCCCCATGTCAAATAATATTAATATTTTATCATTAGATTACTTAACAGGTGTTAAATCATTGATATATAATTTTCAATTGTTAATTAAATAACTCAATATGTATTTAAATGATAAGAAGTTAAATATATCATTTCCATTGATCCCTCAACTTGGCTTGATAATCATAAATTAAATAAAACCTCAAATAATAAATATGTATTATATATAAATATTAATATATTTTTTAATAAATAAATAAACAAATAATACATTCACTGACATGAAAATTAATATTTATTTAATATTAAACTCATATAAATTATAGAATTGAATAAATTGATGATAAATTAATGTGATCAACATAACCTAAATAACAATTATCCACTCATATTAGGATAAAATTTATTCTTATATTAAATTCCAATAGAATTTAACCATGATTCTGAATACAAAATGTTTTTCAACTTGTAGGCCTATTTCCAAGTAGAAATATTATGTCTTTACAAATATATAATATTAGTGTCTTGAAATATAGAAAGGAACCCATAGAGAAATATGTTAACTGCAATATCAAAAAACCTCATATGAATGATTACTTTGTAATATAATCCTCTTTTTCTAAATATCTCATCGTGTAGGTTTAATAATTGGGACATCTACCTATATAATGGATATACCATTCTTTTACTGCCTAAAAAGAACTTTTTGACAAAACTCCATGGACATGGTCTTAATCCAATATTTACTTTTCAATCAATGTGATCAAGATATCATCTTATGGAATTACAAAGAATAAATCATTTCTTGAACTGTTCAATAATTATCATATCACTTATTTCATACCCAACACATCCTACCTCTCTGAAATCATATGTCATCATAGTTTTCGTCAATATAGAAAAGTACAAGATTCAGGATTTACATTAATAATTATCATTAGTCTAAGGACCAACAGATATGTCCACGTATATGAATATCCAATGAAAAATATAACTTGTGGAAAAACTACTTGACGTTCTATCCTCATAACCTCACTTTTAAGAAACTACCAAGTGTATTGTTTACAAGCATAATCCCCAATGTATAGTGAGACTATATAACTTTATATTCAAAATTACCTATGTATCTTAATATAGATTTAATATTATTTTAGGACATATATTTATGGATATTATGACACCATTTAAAGGTTCACATTATAGTGGGTAAATTCTATAACATTTCAATGTGACAAATACTCTAAAGAAATTATCACATTAATTTTAGTTAAAATAATAGTCAGCATGTGATATAATATATATTACTAATTATTTCTTGAATATATTGGTAATCAAAATTTAATATTTTTTTGCCTCTATAACTTCAATTCTAATAGTAGCCTAATTACACTAAATAAAACTATTGATGTCTTTCAATTTTCGTTTTATCACATGATTTTAATACTAAAAGTTGAGAGAAAAATTTAGTAAATAGTCCCACATTATTATCATCATTGGAAACTCTAATCCATGTTATCTCACAACTCTAAGAAAATTCCCTCAATAGGTGGTACATCTAAAGTATACGATTCATCTACTAATAGGACCTTGGTGATATTTCTAGAACCAATACCATAGTATTTTCTTAATAAAGATTGATATTCTCTTTTATCATAAAATCCTTATTATTCCCCCAAATGAAGAATCATACCCAAATAATATATTTAGTTGTATCAATTATTTCAATATTCTCAAACTCTATTTTAGAATCATCTACCACTACATTCTTTGAGTTATTCGAGGTCACACATCCTCTATTAAGGATGAATAAATATATTGAATATAATTTCGTATATTTTATGTTTATCTTGAAACTAGTATATTTATATCTCCATTTTTCAATTTTCAAATCTCATCCATAAAAGAGAATCTTTCCTTATTATGCCTCAAATAATTTAGGATGATTTTAATATCTATGTAATATAGCGCTTCAATAACTATTTAATATCTACCAACTATGATCCAGGAATTTAAATCCTTAATCATTGTACAAATCCTATAATACATGATAATTCATATTAATGATGTGTAAATTTAATGAACATTCCATCTCTCTCCCATCAAATGTTTGAGGATATGTTTTCTTGGAGATATTTTCACTTTGTGACCCTCGAATCATTACCCTATTGGATTATTTTATACAAAATATCTTCAGTACCATATCAATGTATGTACCTTGCCTTTATCATAGAAGTGTATTAGATCCATCGCAATGAAACTTGATCCTAGGAATTCCGGTTTCTTTACGTAATTATTTCTTCGGGGAGATTTCTTTTAATAACTTATTAACTATAAGTAATTATAGAATATCATTTCCCATCTATAATATACCATCAATAGAAAATATTAGGAAAATTACAATACTCCCACTAAATCAGTTTTATATATATGGACCATGTTTATTATTTATCAAACAAAATATTACTATAGATTCATCAAAATTAAATTTCTGTGATCTTGATGATTTATTCAGCACATAAATTAATATTTAAAAATCTGGTACTGAATTGTCATTCTTTAGATTTGTAAAGTCTTTTGGTTGATTCAAATAGACATTTTCCAAAATTTGCTCTTTAAGTAAGGTTTTTTTGACATAAATTAGTGAAATTTCATAATTATTCAATTTTTTATGGAGAAAAGAATTATTATGGATTTGATCATTAAGAGTAGTGAAAATAATTTATTATATTCTATCTCGGGATGTTTTCATAATCCTTTAGAAACAAACATTGATTTTTTTAGGTATTTACTTTATCTTCCATATAGAGTTTCTTCTAGGATACCCATCTTCACTTAATAAGCTATAATTCCTTAGGAGGGTCTCCAAAAAGGTAGTTTTTGTTTTGGTACAACGAATCCATTTTTCAATTTATTACTTCATAACCCTATATGAATTCTTAGATGCTTAATTATTCCTAATAGGGTAAAAGTACATTAATATGAACTAATAATGATTCCCCAACCATGGTGACTAGAAATAAAAAACACACACACACATATATATAGTTATCTCAACCTTATGGTGCTCCAATGTAATACATGTGTCTCTAAAACAATCACTTATATAGGGATTTATATATTTTTTATTTTATTTTTCAACTCTTTTATATATTCAACCTTGACATTATAAAATCCAATCATTCTAAAACTATCTCTTTTGAATATATTCTCCCACTCGTGGAATATTTAATGTATTCCACTATTAATTTATTTATAAAGGCTTATATACATAATATCTCCTTATTTCATTGGGATATAATATAAATATACATGTTCTTCTTGGGGTTCAATTTTGTTAATAGAGATAACCCTAAGGAACACCCTGCTTTCCCATTCACAAATATGAGACAATATGGGATTTTACCCACTCCATGACAAAAATATAAAATTTTCTTCCACTTTAGTTGGAACCTGTTTTATTTTATATGCTTCGATATATAAATCAATCAAAAAAGAAAAATGGATGAGTCTCATGATTCATCATTGATCCCACCATGTCCAATAATGTCTGGTTTCTCATTTCACTAACAAAATTCCACTATGATTTATATAGAGGAATCAGTTGAGTTAGTATACCAAAATTAATTAGATAGTTGATGAAATATTGTTCATGATACTCTCCCCCATGTTGTGGGTGGGTTTTTTGTCTAAAAAATATTATTATTCTCTACTTTATTTTTATAATCCTTAAATTTCACAAAGGATTCAAAATTATACCTCATTAAATAATCATATACATATTAATTAAAATAATCAACAAAGGTTATTAAGGTAGAGTATCCACCACTGGATTAAGATGGAAATAGTCCACAAAAATCTATATAAACTAATTTAATATGATCTATAGAACATTCACCATTTACATTAAATAATAATTTTTAATTTTTATTTTCAAACAACCATGATAAATATCTACATTTTTAGTTCAAAAGAATCTTAAAATTACTCTTGATAATGCCTTTTCAAATACCTATAATTTAAATTAAAATGATTTTTATTCCATATCTATGAATCTTATGAGTCTTGTTAAATTGATTTGTTATCGATTATCAATACTTAGTTTTCATATTTCATCATGTAAAAACTATTACTCAAGTGTTTCATACCATAACATATACTATGTTTATAATTGTAAAAAAACATATTCATAACCTTAAAAATAATTCCATCCATGCCTAAACTATGATAAAATTTTAGGTTTTTTGAAATAATCTGAATAATAGTTTTTTAAAACAACAATTGAATTGTTAAAAAACACAATATGGTAGTCTACGATAGAAATTACATCCAATCACAATCCATTGGAAACTTGATAATCTACCTCACCTCTAAAAACCACCAAAAATATAAATAGTTCTTATATTTGGATAAAAATATGAGTACGAATAACCTTATCATTTACTAATTTTTTATAAATGGAAATATTACATTATATAAAAAATGCACCAGAATCCTGCTCTTCCTTCTTAATTGTGGAAAAACTATTCTTTGAGCATCCCCTCTTTATATATATAAAACCCATTGTATATTTTCTCTTATTCCACCCTCATTTTCTCTTTCTCATGTTTGAGAAATATAAATTAACCTTAGAATTTGTGTTACAAATTTGAATTTTCACCATTACCATCATATTGTTTTCTAGGAGACTGAAGGTCCTTCATTAATAATGTCTTTATTCTCCCAGTGAATCAAATTTAATGGATCTAGGGTTGTTTTGTCAATATTATTGATATTGAAATTCATAATAAAATGTATAATATCTATTTAATTGATATAATTGTGAGGTATAAGAAATGTTACTTGGGTATATTGAAACCTAATACATTCAAGATCTCAATATAGATAATCATCTAGAATAAATGACGTCCATGTAGAACACCTTCTTAGAGATTTCATGTTATGAGTTACTTAGATATCTCAATCCTTTATTGTCTCTCTTCTCAATAAAGATCTCTAATATGGGATAACATTCTACGGATGACTTTGTGAATATTTTGGATCTCACTATCCATTGATGATATATTATGGAATTATATGTATCCAATATATCATCCATGTTTCTCTATAAGATATATTGATTCCCCATAATTACTTCCTTTAAAAGATCATTGGTATGTAGGGACTCAAATAGGTGAAATTTTCTCTCATGGAATAATATGATTCAGAAGAATCTATACCTCTCCATGAATTTCAAACTAATAAAGATATTATATTTATCTAATATCGATCAAAAGGATAATTTTAGGGAAAAGTTTCATTAAATTTTCTATAATGAATAAAAACATATTTTTATTAATTTATCTTAATTATCATAACTAATACAAATTATTTTTTTTTCATAGTATCCCTCTATTTTATCAAATCCCAATATCACTTACCATTAGATTCAGAATATCTTGTCTAATAAATATTATGGTGTAAGGATCCAAATTCTTTTTCTCAGCATTCATACTTATTCTAGATAAATTATATGAGGTTATTTTGGTAGTTAGTCATTCGAATTACATTATCTAAAAGTTCCTTGATTCGTTGACTCGACACCCAAATCCTGATACGCTAGACTCAAATGTTTTCAACACATTCATAAAAATTAAACAAAGTGTTTCTTAATAAATACACACTTGATTATAAATATTCTAACTCAAACCAAAAAATTATTTATAAATCCCTTATAAATGAAAATACCCTATCTATTTCTTCTATGTTCATCGAACTATAGTTTCATTATAACCCAAGTAATGGAAGTATTTTTATGACTTAAAATTTTATTGAGGGATATTTTTTTATATAATGAATAAATATAATTTATTTTACTCTTTACATTTTTGTTAATATTATTTGGACATTAAATAATTAATTGCCCATTTATTATAATTTTTTAATGAAAATTTAATTATTTTATATTATCTTATAATGATTATTATTTCATTTAGATTATGTGATTACATTTAAATTTTAATTAAACAATTCATCAAATAAATAAATAAATAACCATATACTACAAAAAATAAAATAAAACTATTGTAAGATGATGAGATTTTAAATACTGGTTGGATTATTGAGTAGAAAGTATACCAAACACAAACCTAGGGGAATACTTTTTTGAGTTTTACTTCACTCGAGTTATAAAATTCGATATTTAACCAATGTATCTATTTGGCTGGTTTTTCGTCATATCAGTCTTGAAAAACATCCTCCTTCCAAGGGTATCCTACCATTACATATGTCTATTGGATCACAGATGAGGGAGATGTGGTCTTTGGGGGAACATAAATTAACAGTGGAAATGAAGTCTCATAAATAATAAGGAAGGGACAATATATAGATGACCATATTTTATTTAATAATAAATTTATCCCCAATGGCCATGTAATAAATTTTTTAATTAATTTTAAATCCAACATATATATAGGAGGATCAAGCTCATGATTATAAATTAATGTAATGACTATGTATTTAAACTAGTTATAATTTATTTCAATACATTATTTATTAATATAATTCTAAATAATTAAAAATTAGTTTTCTTATTAAAAAATATATTAATATTAGTTAATAATCCAAACATTCATTGAGATTCCTATCCACTTTAATTTTAAAATTTCCAAATAAATTAAATTGAATTAAAATTAATCATTTAATTTGAGTGTATTGGAGTCCACACATTTGTTACAATTAATCTTCTTTTTAATCTAATTTATATAGTTTAAAAATTAAAAATTGTGCACTATCACACATCATGATATGTGACTGAAACATTATATTTTCCTTATCATGTACTATATACTTACATGACATGTATTTCTACATAAATTTTCATGATATAACATCATGTTATACTGTGGGTCAAGTCATAAAATTGTCATAGTGTTTTCCTACCCCACAAAATGCATGTACATATGAAAGATGCACTATTGGAAATGGTAATGACTCACACATAATATACAAAGACCATACACATTGTGTATCTATAGAACAATTTATAAATTAAATCATAAATAATTAAATATTTCACATCAACTACTAAAATCACACAACATGTAATTCATGTCAAAAGATTGTCACATAGTGTGTATAACTATCTACACAACATGTAGATTTGTATTTCTTTACTAAATTTTACGTTTTCGGTGTTTGAATCATAGGGAAAGAAGATATCTTTTTATACCTTATGTTAATTATAAAATATTATCGATAAATTTAAACCAAATACATGACATGTGATTCATAACTGGATACCTGCACTACACACCTAAGGACTGAAAATATATCATGTATAGGGTGTTATGTATTACATGATTTGTATAGCTGAGAGATTTCCATATAAATAAATAAATTCTACATCACGTAGTTTGTAGTCATTAGATATTTTCTATTAAACACATGATGTGTAATTTGACAACATTATTACCATGATTTACAATAGGAAAACTGTTTGGAGTTACACAAAGTGTACCTTGGCTACATTCAGTATAAACCTACTAAATGTTACACTGATGATAAAAAAATACACAGTGTGTAATTAAACATTATACATACCAATACCCTCATACCAGACATTAATTATAATGGATTTATCTTGTTTGGTAAAGTATGGGTGAACAACATGTAACTTTTGGTTACACATCATGTAACCATGTATGCCAGGAAGCAACCTCAACCTCTCCAGATGGTATTTTAAAGCGTTATTTATCTATTCATAACCCGTTCGTGGTTATATGAAACTAAGAAATCATATAATCTTGTATTTTAGATTAAATAGAAAAATAAAAAATAAATGATAAAAAAATTTGTAATTAATTAAAAAATTTCAAATAATAATTAATTTGTATGTGCCTATGATGATCATACATGATGTTTCCATGGAATAAAATAATTGGTTGGGATATTCCCAAAACATCTTTTCAACTGTTTCTTTAGAGAAATCCTTAGAAATTAATGAATGAATCTCATGACCATTTATAGAGTTGATATTTTCAAAAATAATTTATAATTAATTTAAAATAATAATAACATATTATTGATAATTCATTAATCACACTTGACCAATCCTATTAAAATTATTATTGAACAACCATTGGGTTGAAAAATACAAAGAATTATTCCACAAGTGGTTTCTACATATGATCTACAAATCACTAAAAATATTATTTAGAACTTCGGGTGCTATTATAGTGGTACCAAACATCTTACAGGATTTATTTTTATATAAATAAGAATCATTTAGGCCAGAATAATTCATTATTACTATCTTAGTCTTGAGATATAGGATGGTGATGATTGTATCTAAATATTGAGAGTGTTCCTATGTTGTTCTTTTTAGTGTCTCTCTTATGATAATCTCATTATTCACAATAATTATCACTTTCTTTAAATTGATATAATTAGGTTATTATACTTAGGTTAAAATAATTAATAATTACACATAGACCATTATCTAATTATTGAATATAAATAACCCCAATGTAAATAATAATAATAATATTATTATATTCCATAAAATTTTATAACTCACATATATTTATATATTATTTCCTAAATAAATAAATCACTATCAATTGAAATGGTACTAAAATAATTATATCATTTACATCATGCATTCAAATTGGATTCAATTTCCTACATGGTATCTATCAAAAATTTAATAATAAATAATTATTATAAACATATATAATTATATGTTTTCTTCAATAAAAAAAATATTATATTCACCAACTAATTTTTTTAATATATTCAAAAAACATAAATTGTATACCCGAATAAATGATGATTGAATTTATAAAATCAAAATAACTTGAGTAATACTTATTTTTTAGTCTTGATAATAATTTTAAATCATCTATTAAATTCAAATAGAATTTAATTAATGATCTGAATATACTTCGTGGGTGACCCTCTTGACATTTTCCTTAGTGGAATTAGATGATATTTCCTAAATCCTATATTAGTGTATGGTAATAGGTTAAGACTCCCTTAAACAAAGACGAAAATTTTACACAAACTCTAATTTCAAATTAATGCTTATTGTGAAATAATCCACCCTTGTTGCAATATCTCATCATGTATTTGTATACTTTTGTCATCAACTTATAGGATAATATTTCTTTCATAGTTTTGGGACAAGTGTTCCATTTTTTGATGATGTTTCAATGTGTTTTTGGATAGGGATAAATTGAAGACGCTTGAGAATTTTTTATGGATTCACCTGATGTCTTTGGAGGTCAAGATCGAGCAATATTCTATGTTATACTCTGAGGATTTTTGAAGTGATCCTAAATTTCAAGTACATGTGTCATTAAGGAAAGTATATTTTTTAAAATTTTGGAAAAGAATAATAATTGGTGGAAGACCATGAAACAATGAAAACATCAACTTTCATGATGTATTTCCAAAGTCCTGCAAAAACTGAAAAGTACATATCAAATTATCATGTAGAATAATTTATTTTGGAGGAAGAAGGTTGAGGTGGTTTGGAAATAATTATTAAGACTGTAATTATATCATACACATAGAATATATGATACGTATTATTTGGACTCACATAAAAAATATTGGTTAATGCACACAAACCCCAAGGGCTATCCATCAACCACATTTGTTGGACTCAAGGTCAATATATTGGGAGAGAACACATTAGGATGGAGTATAGAGGTAGATGTTGGAGAAAATCTAGTTGGGACATGTATAAACCCAGAGGCCCACCTATATAGAAGGGGTGCATGAATAGGGCCACATTTCTCTTAGAGGTACTGGTGGGACAATGCAGGTGAGGTGTGACTGATGTGGACTGATGGGGAAGTGTGATAGGTGTTAAACCTTATAATCAAATCGATCAAACATTATGAATGAATTCATTAGTAACATTTTGTTTTATCTATATTGTGGTTGATGTACAGAACAATCAGAGATCATACCATAATACCATCATTTAAAATGATGTACATTACATGGGCCACATGATCCGATCCCTCAAAACCATCTGATCATCTTAGGAGATCTCATTCTACCACTCAATACCTAAGATCCATTTTTTCTAGAGATGACACAGGAAATCTATTTGTCTAGTAATCATCAAAATTCCAAGATGATTCCAATAGAAGTATGTCCATTCAATCATCCCAACATATTTCATGCAATAATATCATCAAAGTATGTGTTAAGTAGAAGAAAAATCTTTAGAAAAACGAAAATGATGATGTATATGGATTTCAATATAAATGGATACATTCAATATTCAATTATTTGAGATTCTTGTGAATATTATAGAATTATTATGAGGGATGAAACAATATATCATGTGTGATAAGGAACCACTTTTTTGGTGTCTAATTTGAGTTACCTAAAATTATTTTGGTGAGATATAATTAGTCTCAAAAAGAAAAATATGTATAGATGAGGTGATGCAAGACTTGAAGTTTCTTCCTATAAATACAAAGCCATGAAACCAAAATGAGATTATACTATTCTTGATATTCTCTTATTTAAAATAAATATCACTCCAAAAATTAGTGGTTTTAAAAGGGAATAGATATTTTCAAAGCTATTAAAATTTTTTGAAGCTGAAGAAAGGTTTGGATCTCTTGACTTGAAAACCATGCACCTAAGAGATTCATGTAGAAACTAACATATTGAGTAGCCTTCTTGTATTGTCTAAAAATATTTTAGAAAGTTTAACATAGTGTCCCCTACACTGTGCTACATGAAGATGTGAAATAAATTCCATATAATAAGAGTTTATACATATTGACTATGCATAGAAAGTTTTATACTTTGTGAACTTTACATGCATGAAGGATTAAATGAAGAATAAAGAACATTGGATTACTGAGACTTGGGTGAAGGAAAACAGTGAAATCACACCCATTTGGTTGGTTCAAGTTACATAGATAATCATACATGGAATTAAATGCATTCTTATTTGGATAAGTTAAGGAAAAATTGAGGATGACCCAAGAGAATAAACCTAACACCCACATTAAATAAAAATGTAATAAATTTCATTTCTAATAATTTTGGATGAGAAGAGAATATATTGAATAACACTATCATGAGGGATGATATTTTATGGATAGAATAATTTTATATTATGAAAAATTATTCTTTCTTAAAATATTTATGAACTATGAGTGAATTTCTAATACACAACCAATTGATCTTGGAACATTATCATTTATAAGTAATGAATAATATTCTGAGAATAGTTTCACTGAGGATACTTGTTTTTTACATGTTGTTATAATTGATTGAGAAAGACCAACATTATTATTAGATGTTATTAAAGATACTTGAAGAGAACATAAGAAAGTAAAATCCTACAAGCTCATGGAGGAATATGAAATATCATCTTGTGGTGGATCAAAAATAAATAATTGTTTAAATATTCTAGTTGGTTCTAGGAGTAGTTGAAATATTCTATTTGGAGATAGTAGAAGAAGGATAATATTATATGGAGATAGAGAAAAATATGACATTCAGATGGAGAAGAAATTTGTGAAAGTCTTCTAGTTGATGAAAAAAGAAAATGGAGACTCTAAATTGGAGACAAGGCATCAGAATAATTCTTTTGATAGTGAATATTCCATGATGGGAAAATAATCAACATGGGGAGGAGTAGGTGTTTGAACCAAACCTTGTATATAATCTGTTATTATCTCTCTATTATTATCATTGTACATGATTTTTTATTGAGAGATATCATTGAGTAGATTTAGAACCTTAATATTTTCAAGTTTTTAAATTCTATCAAAAAAGAATTTATAAAAATAAACCACTAATTCACCCCTCCTCTATAAGTGGTCAATCTAGCCTAGGTTATTAATAGTGGTATCAGAGGATTAATTTCCCTCTACATATCCATTAATAATTCTAAACGATAGAGAATATTAATTTTATCAAATTCTAGGGTGTTCCAATATTTTATGGTTAGTATTGTCACAATTAGAGGAATATGATTCTACCCCATATCTGATCAGTTTACCTAGAAGTGAGAGATCATAAAAATTTGGTTTTCCACCAATTTATTATGATGCTTCCATGACAAAAGATCATAATATAAATGTTTTGTTAGATGTAAAGGATAAAAATCCCATCTTTATGCTTCTAATAGAAAATTTATATACAAAGGTAATTGGTATTTAGACTATCAATGAGATATGGTATAATATCAGAAGAATTATAAAGGAAATATCAATGTTAAGGAATCTAAATTATAATTTTAGAGTAGAATGTTTGATAAAATCAAAATGACTTATGAAGAAAATATTTATAACTATTTAACTAGAGTCGTTGAGATATGAAACAACATTAAACGATTTGGTGAAAATAAGAATGACAGTATTATTTTCAAAAAGATGATAAGGAATTTTCTAGATAATTTTTATTGAATGATATTATCCCTATAATAACCGGATGATTTTTTTACTAATGAACTAGAAAAATAAAAAAAATTATATGAAAAAAATTATATTTTTCAAGAAGAAAAAACATTTTAATTTCCTTTAAAACCATCAAAAAATGTAATTTCATAGAATAAGAAAGTGATGAAAATGATGATCCACAAAGTGATGTGGATGATAATTAATTCAATCACATTGTCTATATTATATCAAAATAGACCAGGAATACAAAATTTTGGTGATACAATAAGAAATCACAAAAATGATCCAAATTTGGTACTCATAAACATTTTCCATGAAATTTCAAATAATAGTGTTTGAAGAATCATAATAAGAATCACAATAAGAACCTGAAGAAAAGTTATCTCATAAAAAAATGGATTTGAAGAAGAATAAATAATACAATAGTAATGACATAAATATTATGAGAAAGCATTAGAAATATTCATCATCAAATTGTTCTTCAGATAATGAAGTTTATTTTTATTCCCATGGAAATAAAATGACTAATTCATAATGTATTAGTGATGATGAATAGGAAGTAATGGAACATGAGTTGAAGTTAAAAGAGCAATTATAATTCTGCATGGAACATATCAAATATATCATGAAAAAACAATGAATTAAGTGCTGGAAAGAATATGGAATAAATATTTCAGGTTGATGAATAAAAGGAGGATCTAATCAGGAATGAAGTATTTTTTTCAGTTCCCTGACCTATTTTTTCCACCCGAACAGTCTCAGGACTAGCTTCCCACTAGGCCTTCGACAAACCTCCACTTCTGCCAAATGCTTTTGACTTGTAGTGAGGGTGTAAATATGTGATAGTGGGGAGATTATATCTTATGACATTGATAATAATTATGGTATATAGATAAATATGGAATTAGAAGAAAGAACATAAACAATAGGGCCGGTAACCTACAATAGAGGAAGCATAATTATGCATCCGTATTAATAAACAATAAGATAAAACATTCCATTTTTCATAGTAAAGCACCACAAGATACCATTTATAGAAACATTTGTAATAGCCAGGTCATACAAAACAATAGATAAACAAGGTTATTGTGGACGACATCATCATTTACATATATAAAGAATTATGAACATAAAAAATAATGACATAAAACGTAAACTCTTTCTGTTGTAGGAACCCATTGTAATTCTCATCCATCCCATGAGAAGCAATATGAATAGATCACTATGGTCCAACTCTTAATCTTAGTCCCTTACCTGATCAAAAAATCATAAAGTCTACGTTGCTCCCAAGGTTACCATGTAGGGTGTGAGAACAAATCTTAGTATGCCACAACCAACATGTTCCTATATTGTATATATGATAAAGTAGGTGTATCTAAATATAAATAAAAAAACATTCAAAACATATAAATAAACTGATTCCCTTAACCATAGGGAAGAAATCACCAGCTTGAACCTGTATCAGTACACCACATTCACCAATTTATTTATATGGAATATATCGACATGTATTCATATATATAACTCTAGTGTAGAGGATAATAAGTATGAATCAAAAAAAAACCCCTAGAAAAAATAATCTATAGAGACCTTAGTCACCAACTTTAAATGTATCACTAACACCTCATGCCAATTGAAAACTCATCATAATCAAATAACTGATGTCCGAAAGGCACACCCAAACAATTACTTGTTCTTCATACCTCAAATAAGAAAATATATGTCACCTAGAAGCCCAAAGTTTGAGGCATAGTAATGTATATACTCTAATGTAGAAAATCCATCAGATCAACAATCAATATCTAGAGGAACAACAATATCCATCTTCACCAATAATCCTGGACCAATGAGACAAATATACGGTGAGCCTTAGCCCCCAACCGATGGTCTCAGCACCATCATCTGATGGATCCTCACTGTTCATGTGGATTTCTGCAACAGTCACATCAGAACTCACTAATGGTCAATGATATCCTAATCTGAAACAAATGGACACCTCTAACCCCATGATTTGTCAACACCACCTCATAATCTAATCCATATTTGTGTGAATATGACTCAAACAGTGCATGGTCTAATCAATATGGGTGTAAATCACACAAACATAGTACCTATGCCACATAATTCCATCACCTCATGACCCTGTGACCATGCTTATCTTCTTGATGGTCAACACCATCTCAAATTTCCAGGCCAAGCCCGCAATTAGGATGACCTTGTTTCCTCATAAAAATACCTATATCTGCCATCTTGGTGATTAATATCACCTCATATTCCTTGGTCCAAGATCATAATGAAAAATCACATCACCTTGTTCAAGTTGGTTATCACCACCACAATCCTTGGGACATTCTCAACACAATACCATGGATCCATTGAAATCAATAGTTATAATCCAATTAAATTTAAATAACCCATCTAGAATTATCTGGTATAGTGGTCAAATCCTCTAACCCAATTTATATCATTTATATTAAAAAGGGATTACTCACATAGACATATCATGTGATCATATTAATAATAAAAATACAATCATTATATTAATAGATTCTCTATCAAACAACCTAATGGTCAGCTCAAGACCGCACCCCCTAGAACACACTTGAAATCAAAGAGAAATATAGAAACTAATTGTATCATACTCATAGGTTATTTCTCATATGATATCATCATCTAACTTTAGCCGAATATGAAGAAATCAAAAATTTAGATGAACTCCCCAGAAATAAGATAAAATTGATTTCATAGATTTAGAAAACTATATCGAGATGGAAAAGGACAAAAGAGACAAGTGGATCAGAGGTATTATCGATGCGTTCAAAATGAAACTGATAGAGAGAATATGAGAGTTCATATGAAGAGTGGAGGTCAAAGCCAAATGGAAGGAGTGGATAAATCCATAAATGATTGGGAGGAGAGCCACATATGATAGAAATAAACATGGAAAAAACACCCAAAGAAAACATGAGGAAATGATAAAATTTTCCTTTTAAATAGGTTGAATTGTTACCACATAGATTTTCTAATGGTGTCCAAACCATGAAGTGACCAATTTTTAGGAATCACATCTATCACGTTTTCCCCACACGGTTTTCCAACCTTGTGCAAACCATGCATGATACCTCTACCAAAAGCTATATAATGCCTTAAATATCCACACACCCTCTCATGCGTGATTTTTTTTTCACGAAACCATACAATGTATGGCTACATGTTTATCTTGGGTGGCTGCATGGTTTCTCCAAATGATGCGCCGCAACCTGAGCACTTTGAAAATTTATATTTTTAGCCTCAAATTCACCTAAAACCCACTCAAAATTCCAAGGAACATATGAAGGCTCTAAAACCATATATTAAAATGGTATTGGTTCAAAATTAAATCTTCAAATTATGTAATGAAGATTAATAATAGTGTTGTTCCAACCAACATATTCTAAAAAAATCAAATGGGTCGAGGAATTCTACCAGATCTAAAAACCTGGGATGTTACAATCCCCATAAATTAACATCGCTCATCCCTGAGATATCAATAATTTCGTATGGTACAAAAAATGACTATATCATTCAAAACACACCAGTATACCCCTGTTATAAAGTCATATGTCATCCCTCTCAAGGTGATAGTCACCTTGGGAGTTAAGTAACCTTGAAAATTATCAACCCAAAACATAAAACTATGATGGTCCAATAACCACACCTTGACTCAAAAACCCTTCCATGATGAAACTGCACTCTTTCATCTCATTAGATTCTTAATTCATCTCCATGTCACATCTGATACCCATCATGGTTGACACCTCATCAGAATCCATCATCGTGCCCATGTCACACATAGAACCTATAAGGTCTTGAATCTCAATAGATTCCCAAATATCATGCATCTCAATATATAATAAATATTACCCATTCCCCATCTAGAACCCATAAAACCCTACATCACGTCGATTCCAAGATTCAATCTCACCTCATGGAAACACATATCACATCGATGCCCATAAAAAATACCAGTGATAGAAACCTCATATATATATACATATATAACAAATCTAAGATAATGAAATCATAATAACCATCACTTGGTTATTAAAAAAATACATCTCATTCACCTCACACATCCACAACTAAAAATTCCTACAAAGAAGTATGTCAACAAAAAATAAAACCTAATCATCCCATGACAAAAATCTAAATTAAGTCATCCCAACCAAAACTGCACCTTCTATCTACACCGAATTCAAATTATGTCAAGCTCGAATATATAAGACATGGACTCCCTATAGAGATTCACTAGCTACTATAGCCTAAACCCACAGCTAGGTCCCACAATCTCTATAATGACCTCCATGTGTAGCTGAATCTTAGGTACCAGCTCTTAGTACCGCTCCCAATCTGACCTCAGATCAAGAAGTCTTACCCAGACCCTAGATTCCAGCTATCCAAGAAAGAAACCTATAGAACCACTCGAGATGCCCTACCTGGCCACATTTTTTCACTCGTTTAGTGCCTAATCACAATACATTTTCACATGTCCTGTTTTCATACATTGGATGCACACCATCGATGACCCAATCTTCAGTTTTCTACACATGTGTTTGTTCAAACACCTTAATGATAATCTTTACAACCTTGATTCCTAATAGATGAAGTATCACCACCAATATCACATGATGTTGTCCCCTGGATTGTGTATGATGGATCTTTCAAAGTTCCCTCACCTATTAGTGATGGATTCACTACCTCCTAGAATGAGGATAACCTTAATATATTTACATATACCTGAATTTTGTTCTATAATCCATCCTCGAAATGACACATTATTAAGGTTTCATTTTCCACCATATAAAATGTTATGCAGGACAATTCCTTGAATGTATCTGCATATTCCTTGATAGAAATGTCTCCTTACTAAAGGTTCAAGAACTCATGAGCTCTCTATGTCCCCAACATGTTCAGGAACAAAGGATTGAATAACATTGCCTCTAAATTCTCCCAAGCTGCCATGTCTTATGGATAACCTACCTATACATGTGCCTTTAGCTGTGACTATACTTATATCTCATGTTCACCCCAACCCTCTAGGGCCTCATCCCAAAACTAAAGGGCCTCATACCATGAACGTTGATGCAAGAACATATATAATCCCTCCCAACACTCTGCCGAACCCTATATAGGAGGAACCCCCCTGAATAATGATCATGATGGTCATAAAATCATCATAGTAAATATATATCATGGATAGGGGAAGCTGTAACAAGAAACAAAACCTCATCACCCTTATACTCTCAAATCACAAACCTACCATCCAACATTCACCCATATGGAAACTTACCCACCCATATCAGAGGCAAGTGTCACATATGTATATAGAATCATGGCCTATTTCCTACACATAATAGAGTCAGGTGTAATATATCATCTTAGGAAGTTGAGTAGAATCCCACCAAACAATATATACATGAAGAAAATATTTAGATTCATTGTTGACATTATGAAAAATGCACCCCTATCATCAATCGTTACTTATCCTATCAAATCCATGCCCGTATATATATATATCATATATTATATATCATCAAAAACAGATCACATTAGAACAACATGCATGTGATGGATGAGTAGAATGCCATCAAAGAGAGGCTAAGAAGGAAACAATATTTTAGATTCCTTTATTAGATCTTTAAAAATTGAAAAACATATTATCAAAATATAGTTTTCCAATGAAAATTAATTCTAGGAACATACATATATGAAATACCATTATATTCCTATTAAAAAGAATAAATAATAATACCTTTTCATGCAAGGCCAATGGTGCATATCTGCTCCATTTCCATTATGATCCTAGTATCACATATCATAATACATAATAATCACACCCAAGTGAACCAATTCTGGTGAATGTCACATTAACTATAACTTACATTGTAGAATATCAATCCCCCACCCTTGGAAACATTTTTTATCCCCTTATCATGGGGATCGAGGCACCTCTAAACCCAGTTCCAACTATATATTAGTCTCCATCTTACCATATATCTAATAGCATAACCCAATATGAGGTGTAAGAAACTCCTAAGATAAAATTTGTAGAACCCTGACTCCTTTTTCCACCCAAATAGTTCTTAGGGATGGATGGCCACGATTCTTTATGTGCAGCTCCCCATACACTAAAAGATTCTAACTAGTATAAATAGTGTAATGAGGGTAGAGTGGGGAGGTTTTACCCTCTAGTGGTGATACAAATAATGGTCTATAAACAAAATAAAATAGTGGAATGAAGACCATATATAAGTGGACCAGTAACTCCATATAGAGAAAGAGTAATGATGAAAAATAGTATTAAACATCATGCTCAAACATACCATTTGTAGAATTAAACACCACAAGAAACCATTTTCAGAAACATGGATACAAGCTAGTTCATACAAAACAATAATAAATAGTGTTTCCTGTGGCCAACTTTAGTACTCATATATATATATACATGAATAAAGATGAAAAATAATAATGGTATAAAACTTAAATTCCAACTGATGTAGGAACCTGAGATCCTTTTCATCTATCCCATGCTAAGAAATGAAACCTATTCACTAAGGTCTAACTCCTGAAATGAGGCCCTGACCTAATCAAAAAAGTATAAAGTCTACACACATCCTAAGGGGAACCTTTAGGATGTGAGAATAAATCCCAAAAATTCACCACCAATGTGTTCCAATATAATATATGTGTTAAATAAGTTGTATCTAAATATAAAAAAACAACACATAAACATCATATAAATAACCCCGTTCCTTTATTATCAACAAAAAAGGAATAAATCACCTACATTATCCAACATTTATATAAACACAACCCTATTTATATATATGGAATACAAAAATATGTCAACATATATATAATTAGAGTTTAAATTATTATTAGTATAAAGACCAATGCATCCCCTGGAAAGTAACAAGGTTGAGAGGCCTCATGAACCTCATGTAAATGTATCACTGGAACCACATGGTAAATGAAACCTCCTGTTTCATAATAAAATAATTAGTGTTATGAAGGCATGACCAAAAATGTTCCTAGATCCCCAGATGTGAGATCATAAAATCCCTGTTCACTCGAATCCTGACATATGGGGAATAATGATGACTATCCTCCATTGTAAAAATATGATCATCTCAATAGCTGACATCACAAAGAACAATGATATCAATCATCCCAACTAATACTCACCCAACATGCCCAATATATAGAGATCCACATCCTACAATTGATGGTTTCAACACCCTCAATGGATGGATCATCACCATCTACATTGATTTCTACGGAAAGAACCTCAAACCACACTATTGGTTGACACCATCCTAAAACTCAACTAATTCAAGAATATACCCATATGAGTTGTCAACATGAACATATTTTCTAATTCCTATATGTGTGAACACGAATCCAATGGTGTGTAAGGAAATAAAGATGATTGGAAATCACCAAAAAATATTACCTCATCAAAATCATCATGTTACCTCAGTCCCTTGAGACCTTGTCACTCAGCCTGATGGTAAACACCATCTCAAACTATTGAGTCATTCCCTCAGTCATTGCAGACTAACCTCCTAAAACTGATGACCACGTCAAACAAATTAGGGATCTATATCACCTAATATTCCTCATTCCAAACCTAACCTGATCAGTCACATCGACTCGGAACTAGTGGTAATAAACACCTTAATCCTCAGTTAAATCCAAACATGTTCTCATATAACCATTGGAAGAAATATATATAATTCAATTCAATTTTAAAAACAAACCCAAACTAGTCTACCAAAGTGTTAAAAGCCTCTAACCTAACTTATAACACTTTTATTCAAGGAGGATCATTCCCATAGACATCTAATATAGTCAATTTATAAATAAAAAACATTATATTATTAGTCTCTCTCTAACAACCCAATGACATGCTCAAGAATGAACCCCCCAAATTAAGATCAAAACCAAAGTGAGATCTAGTCACCACCTACCATGTACTAGAAGATGCTCACTGGTTTGATATTAGCCCCTAACTCAATACTAATAAAATTAAATCCTAATTTTATATGAATTCCCTAAATATATGGTAAAATAGATCCTAAAAATTTAGTGCATAATATAGAGAGAGAAAATATGAAATGATATAATAGGATCAAAGTTCCTAACAATGAGGTTCTAATGATACAGATTTAGAGATAAATGTAGCTCAGATAAAGAGTGGAGTACAAGCATTAGAGAGAGAGAGGAGAGATCTATATCCACTTAGGAGGAGATCTATGTGTGATAAAAAGAAAGAGGATAAAAACACACAAACAATTCAGAGTAAAATTGTAATTTTTACCAATTAAAGTGGCCTCACGCTTTTCGAAACCATGCACAAAACAAGTGGTACCCACTATCTTGGAACCAAATCACCCATTATTTTCCCATATGCTTTTCCAAAACAAGCACAAACCATGCATGAAGCCTCTTCCAAGAGCCAGAGAATACCCTACAAGGTTGTTCACCCCCTCCAACATGTTTTTTAAAACCATGTGTAGATCCAATGGACGGATGAACCGTTTTTCCTTGGAGGAAGCATCATATGTAAAAACTGGGAAACTGAGCTTCCACACCTTGAAAATTTTTGTTTTTGGCCTCTGATTCACCCAAATCCCACTCAAAACACTGAGATGCTTCTTGAGAGCCTAAAAAATATAAGAAAAAAAAATTTAATCAAAGGAAATATCAGAATTATGTTTTGAAGATAAAGAAAATATTTTGTCCAACCAAAAATATATTAAATATTCAAACGAGTTGATGAATTTGAATAACCCCAAAAACATAGGATGTTACATCATTTTTCAGTGATATAAAGATGCATAAATATGAAATTTCTTAGTAAGATACGATGATATATGATTTTTAAGAGAATTTGAATACAATATAAGATGAGTTTTTTGATAAACAATAAATATATTTCATAGATCGACATGAGTTGAATAAATACATACAAGATTTCAATAAATATATTGAGATCAATGGAGAATCTTTAAAAGATGGAGATAATGAAGGAAAAAAGTTTATTAAATCATTTTGTTATAATTTTATATCCAATAGTTGAAATTTTAATGATAAAATTAAGGATATCCCATTAAATAATAATTAGAGGCAATATTCCACATAAAGTAAAGGGAATAATATTCTAAGAAGGCCACAACTTCCTAAGATAAGTGAGGTTTCTATTCAAGAGGAAAATAAAAAATAGGGTTGAATTCATCTGGAATCAATTTAAGAGAATAATGTTTTAAGTCTTCTATTAGTGTTGTGGTATGCATGGTAAAAAATCATAGTCTTTTTAGTTTAACGTGTCACCTCCATACATGAGAAAATATTCAAGGGGGAGATTTAATGAGAATATGAGTAAAAATTAGAAGATAATACAAAATATTTATAGATCATCCCCCAACTATATAAATAAAATTAATTTCATATTCTGGATGAAGTATCTGGTAGATGTAGTTTGGAAGGTCACATTGATAATGTATAAATGAAAAGGTTGGAATGATAAGTTCATAGTGCTGTGAAAGGGGATAGGTTCCAAATTAAAACCAATGAAAATTCATGTAAATATTTTGAACATATAGAGTATGTCAATAATGACTTCCAAGTTGTTTGTCCACATCAGTTGATACATGCTGAACAATTTCAAGAAGCTGATAAACTTTCTAAATATAACGTAAGTCATAAAATGAAATGGAAGTTGATGAGAAGTTATCAATAGGGGAGGCTTCATGATCCAGTAGGATAATGTTGAAAATGTTTTTCAACACAAATTAGAATAAGAAAATAAAGATGATAGTCAAATAAGTGAGACTCAAAACAAATATAAGAGCCCAAAAAATAATCTCGTGATGAGATTGGAAGAAATGGATTACCTAGATTAAGAGGAATATCTCAGTGTGAGTGTTATTTTTGAGAAACTAATAGGAAATTCTTTATTCCCTACTAGTTTACATTTTTTGAAATAACAATGTTTTGAATTGAAGGATATTTTTTAGGATGAAATATCTAGACAACATGATGAGTTTATACTTCATGGATTATACTGAATTACATGAAAGGGAAGAATAGTGTGTATCCCGTAAGGGAGAGAAACGTTGAGAATGAATATGAAAACCATGGGAATGATTCAAAATTAAATCTAAATGTATGAAAACAAAACATTAATCCCATAATCTTAATTGTATTATCTTCTTATTTAAGGTGGAGTGCTTGGTTGATGAAAAAATATGACAAATAGGGAGCTATATCTTTTTCACCGGAACATTCTAATGTTCTTGTTGAAGTATGTGAAGGACATATCATTTCATTGATAAAAGGTTTATTTACAACCCCTTTGATGTTAATTGAGAAATTCATAGAATTATTTCAATTACATGGTATTTTATTGATAGGTTATTCCTACTTGGTTTAATCTTTACTATTTTTTACATCAGATTAGCCCATATAGAGTTTGGGTTGACTAAAAAAAGAAAATTTCAATTAAAATCATTTGAGATCATCACTATCTTATAAATGAACAATAAATTTTCATATAAGGGTGAATTTTATGTTTTAGTAATAAAAATTATAGGATAAGAACCCCATTTACCATTGGAATTTTATTTCTAATAACGAGAAGAAAGTCTTATCACACACATATCCACTTTTAAATATGTGAGGTTACATTGAAAGGAAAATACAAAAGGGGGATTATTGGGACCATTATTGAACTAGTTTTCAATGATGTTTCAGTATTTGTTTGGTGAGGATTGATAAAGTGGTGATTATTGGAAAATTGTTGTGGATTTACATGAGGTTATTGGATATCATTGTCGATAAATATTCCTTTTAAAATTTCAAAGACTATTGAAGTGATCATGAAGTCATATAAATGTGTCAAGAAATAAATTTTTTAAAAAATGTAAAAAATAATTTGAATCTGAAGACAAACATTCAAATATCAACTCACAGAAAATATTTCAATCTTCATGAAATTTTTTGAAATTACATATATAATTTTCATGAAGAATTATTTATTTTTTGAATAAAAAGTTTTAGGTGGTTTTGGAAAGAGTTTTTATGTTATTGAATTATATTCTACACGTAGAATATATTCTATGAATTATTTTTTGATTCAAAAAAATATGGTTCCATTCAAAAAAAACCATGAGGTATATCCCTCAACCACATTTGAAGTAATCAAGATCATCCTTTTAGTATATTAATCAAAAGGAGGCCATATAAGGGTAGAGGTGGGTGCATATCCCAGATGGACCATGCATAATCCCAGAGGTGCACCCATGAATATGGGGAACATTTATATTGATTTATTGGGCCTGGATGTGATGATGGGTTCACATAGTTGTGGTGCAACCCATGTGGCATGATGTGAAAGTGTAATAGGTGACACACCCCCTATCCAGATCAATCAAACTTCAAGAATGATTTGAATAGTAAACAAATACTCAACTGGGCTTGTGTGGAAAAAATGTGGAGTGAATAATATTCCTACATGATTATAAATAATGGAAATTATGTGGGATGAAAAATCAAATCACTCAAAAATATCAGACCATCTTTGGAGGTCTTTTTCTACCTCTCGATTCCTGAGAGACACTATTGATCGATGCTCAGGTAAAATCTTTATTAACCAATAAATCATTCATCTTCCTTAATAATTCCAATATAATGAAGCTAATATTAACTCTTATATATCATGAATGAAACTACATCATTCATGCATGAATTGAATCAAAAACTCATTATGGAAAATTTAAAATGAACTTAGAGAGTGTTTTTGATATACATGGATACATTTAATCTTAAATGAGAGTAGATTTATGAGATAATTATCACATGCATGTGAGGAATTAAAAATGATATCAATTAAGATAAGAAACCAATAATATAGATGTATAATTTTATTTACACAGAATCATTTGGGTGAGATATAATATCCCTTGAAACAGAATATTATTTGGATTCTTGGATGTGGAATAAAATTCTATGAAGAGGAAGCGAAAGGCAAGTAGGATTTGAATATAAATTCCAATGCATGAACCTGAAGAGAGTTTTGAAATTATTGATAGGCTCTCATTTATGTGGATATATAGAAACAGAAATCACTGGTTCATAAATGGTAGATACATTTTCAATTCTATTGAACATGCACAAATGAGAAGAAATTCATGACTCTCTTGACATGAGAACCATTAAATCAATAATTTACATAGAAAATGATATATCATTAATACTTCTTAACTTACAAAAAATTCTTGGGGAAATTGTGAGATAATGTCACCAGCATTATGATGTCCGAAGAATAGGAATACATCACATAGAGGAACATTCCATACATAATGTTTACGCGAAGGATGTATGGTACATCATGAAATATACTTGTGTGAAGTCTTTCATGAAGAAGGTAAGGAATTGAGATCACGAGACATGTGATAATAATGACATTTATCTCACACCTATTTGGTTTGAACATGTCATATGAGGAATCGTACATGGAATTCCATGCACTCTTCCATGCATAACTGAAGAAACACCTATGAAAACCCCAAAATCATAAAACTAAAAAACAAATTAAATAAAAAAGTGTATAATTACATTTTATAAGTTATATGGATGATAAGTTCATTCATTTCATCACACATTCATGAGGGATTAGATTATAAAAAGTGAATATTTTGAGTAATGAAATATTATTCATGCATAATATCTTGGAGAACATTTTGTGCATTGATTGAACACATCTACGTGAGGTTTGAAATTCATAAGATAGAATGAATAAATGATAGCTTGATCATAGTTTTACTGAGGCAGTATATCATTTACAAAAGATCTTAATTGATTAAGAAAGAACAAAAGATGATTGATAGGCTACTGAAGATACTTGAAGAGTACATGAGAAAGTAATATTCAATAAGCTCATGTTGGAAGATCAAATATCATCATGTTTTTGATCTATCTTTCATAAAAGTTGAAGAATTATGGTTGATTTTGAGATTAGGTGACATCTCTTGGTTGGATCCTGGAGTAGAGGGTGTCTCTCAGTTAGAGAAAAAAATAATAAGTCTTTAAATTAGAGTTGAGAGAAGTGTAAGTATTAATGTTGGAGTTAGATGAAAATATAGTCTCTCTATTGGAGTCAGAGAATTGTAGTAACTTGTTTGACAGTGATGAATCTATTTAGTGGAAATAAACAACATGGAATGGAGTATGTATTTATATAAAACCATGAAAATATTTTTTGTTGATCTCTATATTACCACCACTGCAAAAAGATATTCAGAGATAACAATGAGTATATTGAGAACCTTAACAAGTTTAAGAGGTTTAATTTGAATGAAAAATAAATCATAAAAATAATCCCTTAATTATTCTATCTTCTATTATTGGTCAATGTAGATTGGGTCAATACACTTTCATTGCTTAAAATTAACCTTTTTATCAACTTAAATGAATACATACTTAACAATAAAGTTCAATTTCCTTCAATGATCCAGAAATGTCGTCTTTTTAACTTTGAAAGGAAAAATCATTTCTTTACATTTCAATAAATGTCATATCACTTAAGATTCACCCAATGTATCTTTCCTCACCATGATCATATGTCATTATAGTTTTCATGAATAGATGAAATGACACTATTCATAATATATGTTAATAATAACATCAAGTATATGGTCTAATTCACACAACCATAGATTAAAATTTCCAGTGACACGTATACCATATTAAATTATTATATATGGGTCTATCCTAATAGCCTCTGTTATTAGATATTTCCAATTGTGAACTTCATTAGGATAAGTTTTAATCTATTATAATACATCAACATAAGATAGTCATACATAATATATACCCCAGCAGATTGATGTCATTCAACCAAATGATATATATTTAATAATATTCTAATCTCATTTCTAGATTCTCATTATAATGGGGAAATTATATAAGATCTTTATGTGAAAAAATATAAAAAATTATCACATTTATTCTATGAAAAAACCCTCATCATGTTATTATATATTTATAAATTTTTAGGAATTTTAAAATAGATCTATTTGAAAGATAAAGGTTAGTTGGTTCTTGGGAACCAAATACAACATGTTCCTCAGGATGTTGTTCTATTTATTGAATGTTCCAACAGTGTTTAATTCGTCGATTAACAGGTTATTCCATCCCTAAGTTGAATCATTAATGGTCTTTTTTTGAAGATATTATATTTCACTTTCATTAAAGGGAGGATCATTATTGGAATTAGAAGACTATTTTGAATATACTTAGAGAGAATAAACAATATGAAAAGATCCTTATGTGATAGTTTTGGATCAATCTTATATGGTTCTTAAGGAACATGATATTGGATAATGGTGTGTCAATAAACACTAAGAAGGTTGAGGCTATGGTTTCATTGTATCTTTCCAAGAAAATTTTGGTGACTCACAATTTCTTTGGGTTGAACCACTGAATGTTTATATAGAAAATATCTTTATTTATAGTGTATATGATGGCCCTAACTATGAATAATGAGAATTTTGAATGGAAAATTATTATCAGAGGAATTTCCAAAGGCTTTAAGAGAGGTAGAAAATTACATTAATAATGACCTTTCCTAAGTCGGATGAGTATTATAAAATGTATTTTGATGCATCTAGATTTGGGCTTGAAGTGGATCAAATACATGAGGATATTTTGGTCATTTATGAGCCTAATGAACTAATATCACATGAGAATAAATTCCTAAAACATTATTTAGATCCTGTATTAGTAGTTCAAATCATAAATTTTATGATATAAAATCTTATGGGTGATTTTTCCATGGTATATACTGGTAGTATACACTTAAATTATATTTTGTTATAGAGTTTCATGGACATTTAATAGAAATGTTTTGTTATGAGCATGAAATATTGAAATTTTTAGGTGTAATATACCCTCAAGTGTGGAAATATCATAATTAATATACTGAATAGAATGAGTGAGGCATAGATAGTGTAGGATTTGAGTATCAATTGGTAGTTGATATTCCACTTCTCTAAGATTAATCATGATTATTAGAAGAATCATGGCTAAGGAAACCTTACATATTTAACTATCAAATACTCACTAAAATATAAGGTTAAGGGGTGTCAATAGTTAGATTTAGAGTATTATGGGACGAGGGACAAAATATATGGAGGGGATCTATTAACTGACTATAACATCAACACTGATGAAATCATTTCCATCCAAGGACATGTTGTGGCACCTAAGAGCATGCAGGAGGAAGAGAATAGGGAATCTAATTCCTCAAGATGGTCTTTTCACCTAGTTTTGATGAATATGTTCCATGATTTTTATATATAATATTGGTGGCCCAAAATTAAGGAAAAATATTGTTTTTTTACATGGTGATCATCCTATTAGTAGGTAAAGGATGAGAACTAGTAGTAAAAAAGACTTTTTTAGTCATTTAGCATTCTAGAATGGAAGATAATATTTGAGACCATACACTTTTGGTTTATATTCACAAGGATTCCTTGAGGCAGTGATGCAGTGTGGGATATTATTGATTGTGTAACTAAATATTATCATTTTATATTGATTAATTATGCATTATCTATTAATGAAATGATATGTAAATATATTTGGGTAATATTGTATCTATAAAAGGATATCAGGACCATATTATCAAGCAATGATGGATGTTGTACATAATTATTTTTGCAAGGTGTATAAAAGGTTTTTAATATATTGGTCCATCAAAGAAATGATTATCATCCTTGGGTAAATAGAGTATATCAGAATACTGTCTAGATATTATAGAACATGTTATGGATGTGTTTCCAATATTTCTACTGTTTTTGAGAAAAAAATTTATGAAATGCAATTTTTTCCAAAAATAATACTTATCAATATTTGATTAAGATGAAACCTTTTGAAGTATAATAAAATAGACCATGTATATTTAATTTTTGTTGGATATAGCTTGAAATGTAAATGGATATTTTCATATTTATAATGCATTATATATTGGAGAATATATGATATATCAATATTACATTGGAGAATACTCAGAGTAGAAAATGATCTTGTTCTAAATAGTGATTCTATCCACTAGAGTTTAAGGTGGAAGGCAATGTGTTCTTATAAGTGTCCACTATATTAGAGAATAATCATATTCATCAGTAGATGAAATTGGTTCTTATGTTGAAGGATCTATTTGTGGTTATTGAGATAATTTATATAGTGCCACATCAGATGGATCTTACTCAATGTTTTGGTTGAAGCATGACATGTTTCAAGTATCTCAGCCTCATAGATACCTTTTTGATATAGACATTTCATATGAGGATCATCAGGTTCATACGGTAGATTAGAGTGATAAGAATATATATCTGAAGTTAAATCCTTTAGTATGAGTGTAACAGAAATATGGGCATATCTAGGGGACATGGGAGTGAGAATCTAACATGCAATTGTAGTGGGAAAACATTATCACTGAAAAGTTTCAGTCATTGCAGGGATTAAAATCATGGATAAGAAACTATATAGTGGGGATGTTGAAGATACATAAAACTTATTAAGGAATGGTTTTTTTAAAATTATTTCCATGATTTATGTGTTTTTAGGATCTTGATTGGTTAAAGGTGTTATTAGGTTCTTGGGAGTCATTTTAGGTATTTTTTCCAACGGTCGGGTTAGAAATATGATGTAGGTAGCTCATCACACCATGAAAAGTGAGGTTCATCCCTTTTTATTGGAAGGTTACGGGTTTATCAAACTGCAATTGTAGATTAATACACCATGACTAGTGTCTGTTTTAGAATAAATATTTCAAGAATTAGGAGAGGACATTCCATAGCCTAAGGAGTTACAATGTGGTGAAGGTCACATGAGATTAAATTGTTCTTGAATCAACACTGAATAAACCATGGATTTCTATAATATGACATGGAAAAGGATTCATAGGATTTTATTCATGTGATACACCAGGTGAGAACACACCAACAATAAGATCATTATATTGTGGTGATGGCCGTATAAGATTAATAATATTAAACAGAGTAAATATAATTATGTCATGACCCCTACTATTACACCACTGGGTATTGTTCAAGGGTGAGTCATTTTTGAATAGTATGTGATGTTATTTTGTGGGTGTATGGAAAGTGGGTGGTATTTTCACCATTAAAAAGGAGGAAAAATAGTGATGTTTTGAGGAACATGTTTTTGGTTCATCCTATGAGAGGTGTGACACACCGTTACCAAAGGGTCCACACCATGAGGGGGACCCCAGAGTTTTGATGTTCAATGACTAGTGTGTTCATGCCACAATCCATGACCTTAATAATTTTTATAAATAAATAAATAAATAAATGCTTCATTTTTAAAAGTTATTAAATGAGAGTTCCACATTCATCACAGCTATGAACTTCTATTAAAATCTCTCCTCTTATGATATTCATTCAATTATCTTATTTATTTATATATAAATAATTATTGTGGTCATTTATGACTATTTTATTGATTTTATATGATTTCTAGATTTTGGATGTTTGGAACCAAACTGACAAATGATATTCAATGGTAATATTTTAATGAGCATAGGGTTGGTGGTCCCTAAGATATACATAAGTTATATTCTTTTATTTTATGATATTGTGATGTGTTTTCTTCCAAAAATATCCACATTTCCTAAAACCCAATTTAAATGGTTTATAACCTCATAACAAGATACAATCCCCATTTTCAGGGCATATGGTGTCTATTGATAATAATATAGCCGAAACGTTTGGCTTCTATGTGTTGTATGACTTAGACTCAATGAATTGGAAAAAATTTAGGAAACAAAAATGGGGTCCCTTATTGTGGTTGGGAACTAGTATAATGTCCATTGATTCCCTAGGATAATTCCCTGGTAAATGTGGGTTCGAGAACTTAGTTGGGTGAGGTACCTAATTTTATGATTACTTCCAATGATATAGTTCTCATTATGGATTCCAATGAATCTTAAAATTTAAAGTTATATCTTTAGATAAAGGCTTTAGAGTCAAAAGGACATTGTATTTATAAGGATATAATATATTATATAAAGAGCTATTTTAGAAAATTATTGTCTCATAATGTTACGAATATGAGATTGGGAGACCACATTATTTCAAAAGTAGTACGTTATCCAAATTTGGGGTTATTTGTAAAATATGATAGAGATATTAATATATATTCTTCTAATATGGTTGAAACTAGTTTGGTAAAATTTATAATAGATTATGGGGCTCTATGTGATCATAAAATTCATTAGAAATTAAAGGATAAATATAATTGGATTATTATTAGAGTAGTTTCTCTATTTTATAGTGATTGTTAGAATTTAATGAGACATATTGAATAAAAATAATGGTTGGATAAAAAAATTATTATATGGACTTGTGTGCATACTAAGATGGATGAAATTAGATATGAATGTTTTTAAAATAAAATTACAATGGATTTGATTATTGATATGTTGGACGAGGATAGATTAAAATTGTTTTAACATGTTAGAAGAAGATATACAGATGCCCCTATTAAAAGGGAAATATTAATGAAAATGTTTCTTAATAAGTGAATTATATGTATACATAAAGGGAACTATAAATAAATAATTCATGACGATCTTGTTAAAAGTGATATTAAGGAAAATGTATAATTTAATTTATATAGTTGGTGATGTTTAATCCATGTTTTATAACGCATTTCATTCGTCTTAGGGGTTTGTTTTTATTTTTTGAAACATAAAATAGTAAATCATATTGACACTGATAGAAGCTATTTGATATGAGATAGAACTAATGAGGGGTGTTATTCCACCGTATGTGAGGATAAGATGATATGTCTATAGTGAGGGTTGTTATTACCCTATGATGTTGATGTTTTAGAGTGGTACCAGATAGATATATTATTCCCCTCAGGGGAGGATGAAATGATATGGTTTGGAAGTGGAGGGTGATTCCCCCTGAGTGTTCATGATATATAATAACACTATATAGGGACACCATTCCACCCCCTCTGAGTATAATATGGGAGGGTTCGGGCAAGGGTTATATTTCTATCCCTATGTTTTGATGTTATATAATGATATTATGGATGGGTGATATTTTTATGCTTATTTATTCATGTTTAATGTTTAGAGATACCCTGATAGTATAGGACGAAGGTATGATAGAACTAAAGGTTTATCATAGAACCCAAATATTTATGGGGATTTAATTCATTTCATCTTTTGTTAATTATTAAAAGATATTAGTAGGAAAACTATATTACTAGAGATATATATATGGATGTTGTTATAGGTGGCTTGCTTAGTTATACTCACACACTTCTGGGTAATAGGGGGTACCCAATAATATTTCATTGTTATAGTTTAATACAATATATAAATATCCATTCTTGAATATTTATTAGGTTAGTTGAGATGGAACTTAGAAGATCGGACCATGAAGGAATCTAGAACATTTTTTTTATATCTAGTTTTGTTCAGTTTTGGATTATTTTATACCATTATGTACATGATCTAACCACAATGAATCCTGATTGATCATGTTTGACATATATGACATGTTTATCTTTTCATGTTTTTATTGCATGAGTTTATTTTTTTATTGTGGTATTTATCTGTGATTTATATTTGATATAACATTATTTGTATTGTTGTTATTTTTTAAACAATTTTAATTAATTATGGTTACTTAATACAGTAGGTAGAGCCTCCCCACCATATTATTAGACACATAATGTTATTAAATAGCCTCTAGAATATATTGAGTCAGACCTAAGGTGTGTATTTATCTATTATTTTCATAGAGGAGGTGAACTAGGTAAGGTATGTTACAGGAAGATCTAAGGTGTGTAATTCAGGCGGGGAGTGTTGTAAATAGGAAAAAATTCCATGGATGTCATTCCATGTTGATTGATTCTACGATCTTATATAAATTTTTTTATTTAGTGAATAATTAATATTACTCATGATTAAGGGTATTAGATTTAACTAATTAAATTATTTAATATAACAGTGAATCGGGTAGGTTTACCTTTTTGAGAACTCTTATGATAGTATTTTTGGCATGATGTTTTTAAGGGGATACATTCTTTCTATATTTTTGAGAAGGGTGTAAATGATTCCCAAGGGTATTGGTTACATTTTTTAAGATAGAAAATATATATGAATATTATAGAGTGATTTCCATAAATACTACTAAGTACTATATTACACAACCTTACCATCTTTTCTCGACGTGTGTGTTTGTGTGCACATCATTTATCATCATACAAGAAAAAGTATGTTTTCGCTTCACTTTATTGATAAATCATATGATATTAATCAGTGGGGATCTATGGTGGTGTTTTAAAACATTTATTTAGTGTATTTTTACTATACATTGTGGATAAGTGTTCATTTATAATTATATTTTGATAATATTTTATCCAAACATATGTTTTTTTGATTCTAATATATTTTTAAGACCTGTTTATTTAAAGGATGTTTATTTGTTTTGTTTTATGAATATATATATTTTAATCCAATATATTTTTCATTCATTTTTATGTGAAGTAATTTCCTATGTGATCATTAGTTTTCGAAATATATTAGTTTTTATCCTCAAGTGGTTGTGGAATGAAATTTAGGTATTGGTAAAACATGATCTCTGGTATTGAGGATTGGTATTTAGTTTGGGGAATTTAAAAGAATATATTATAAGGTGATTTTTTTAAAAAAATTAGTCTTCAATGTTATTCTATATAGTTATAATATACTAGTTAGGACTCTCTGTATTATTATAAAAGGAAAAAAAACCAATTCATAAAAAATGTGAGTTCCCAAGGGCTTGAGTATGATATGTATTATGACCCCAAAATAATACAAATATATGTGGCACATATTCATTGAATATTCCATATATATACCCAATAAACATAAATGTGAACTATAAAAGTTTAGTGTACATGGATATTAGATACATAAATATCTTTTTTGAAGTATAATATTCATCATATCAAACATATTTCTATATATAAGGCACAATTTTAGACTCGTGATACATAGTACCCTTCTTCATTACCTAGGGAAAAATTAAAACACAATAAAGAGTGAGCTTAGAAGATTATTAAGGGTAAACATGAGGGACATCAATAAATGATCATGTGTAAGAATACCATGATAATATGGTTATGAAAACATGTTATTATAAATATAAAATCACATCCCAAAATTCAAAGAACATAATAATGAGTCATGAAACAAAATATTAGTATATCACTAGGTTTTCGAATCATCAAAAAAGAAGTCATGATCCATGAGATTAAATAGTAATAATATCAATATTTATTAATATTTTGGAAGCATCATAGGCATATAAACCATTTCATATGTCATGTTTAACTACTGAAACCGTCATATCATAGTGGTTGAATAATCACACCCTTTTTACAATATCATAGTAGATTATGCATCCCTGCCTATTTTCAATAGTTGATCAAGAACATCAACTAATTTACCATAATTATCTCATGATATATAATTCGTTGAGCAATTAATTTTTAGGCTTTAAAAAACCCTAATATCATATAAATAAATCTTTATAGATTTTTAACAAAATATTATTAACCGTTCATCATTTCAACACTTCATAACACATGGAAAAATATAGTTTTCATAAACATCTCATCATAACATAATTAAACCAAGGGAAAGAAACATGTTTAATAGAACCATCGTTATCATAATCCAAATGAAGAATGAAATTTTATGGTATCATATGTTCATAAACACATTTATTAATAACAAAATTTAATTGATTATGACATATATGAAAAACACTATTAAAAGTTCATTCAAATATCTAGTTAAAAACATGAGAAAATAGCCTTTACCTATGATAATTCTTTAACTAAATGTCCTCAAAATTCCAAGAAAATAATTTTATAGAAAACACAAACAAAGAATTATTTTATGGAATATTTATATAAAATTATGGTCATTATGTCAAAAAAATTCATTCATGTCTTATAAGTTAATTATAAAATTCGTTTCACACTTTTATAAATAGTAAAAAATGACTTGCTCAAAAAAAAATTAGATATTTTATTATTTAATATTTTTTAAATAATTTTTAATTTAGTGAAAATATCCTTTTTAAAATATTTCAATTATATTATGTAACATTCATGAAAAACTTTTAAGAGTAAAGAAATGAAAAACAATTCATCAGCCAAAGAGAAAATAATGTCACCTGTTCTTAAAAAATATATATCAAAAAATTTATATCGTAATGAATGAAAATGGTTATAATACATTAAAATTATATTTATAAAAATAATATAAGAAACTATGTGGGGTTTAACTTATAATATGAAAAAACATTCCATCAACATAAATTTAGCACACACAATCCCAAAAGGAAATGTGATTTTATCAAATTCCATTACATGATGTTTAATACTTCTTCATACATGTTATAAATTTATATATTATAAATATATAATTATGATAAATATTTTATAGAACCAAAATCATACACATATTGCTATATAATTTACTTATAACCACTTATTACCCATTTATTTACAATTGTTTACTAAAATCACAGTTCACGGTAATAACTGCATTGTTTTTCATGCGTGTTTTAGTTCGGTAGTCATGTGTCTTATAATTCAATCATGGTTACATAATATAAATAAATTTTATAAGGTTATCAGTATAATAAATAATACAAATAATAATATTGTTTTACTAATTATATAAAATGCTGATGAAAAATAAATTATATCACTTCTTGGAGATGATAGTCTGTACGTACAAATGGGTGATGTTCCCACTTTTTGATGGATGGAATGAAATTAAAGTGAATAATAATTATAAATTAACGAACTATAATCATATCATAAATATCATATACATTATATAATTAAATAATTATTACTGTCAATGTGAAGTGATGATGAAAAGTGGAACACGACGCTTAGTAGATGTGGTTGTCCACACTTATGTACATCTGATGTTTTCTTTTCCGAATGAATAGAAAAGGTGTATAATGATTTTTAAATATTAAAGAAATATTAAATTTATCTTTGACACTTAATTTATTCTTTTAAAAGAGATAACATATATTTATATGACATTTAAGAATAAATAAAATTGAAATTACTCGATAAAAAGTTATACATACTCGTTGAGAAACTTCATTTTCCTTGAACCTTATACATTGTTCAGATTGTATTTTTAGAGTAACATAAGCTATATGACATGAATATGGATTCAATGTTATAGTTAGGTAAAATATTTTTCAGTCTATAAGGATAAATAATTTAATAAGTGAGGATGATAGGTTCCCTTTTATAAGTGAGGAGAGGAAACACCAAGAATTACTTACAATATTTAAAGGGAATTAACATTTTTCTCATGTAATGCTTAAAAATGGAGATGTATTATTAGGAAAAGTGGAAAATGAAACAATACTATTAGATAATAAAATTTATATAAGTATCTTTTCATTTTAAACCTTATCTTATAGTTTAACGCCTTTAGTAACTCATTTTAACATTAAACAAAGTAACACGTTTTTTAGCCTTTACAGACCATAAATTTACTTTTAAGGTGAATTGTGGCTCAAAAATGGACCATGAATGAAATTTTATACCGTATAAAGTCAGAATTTTCCTTTTTAATGTTTGTTTATTTATAAATCATTTAATGAAATTTTAGTTAACATAAAATATCATTAAATCCATTTTTTGCACTATTCATTTAATTTGAAATTAAAGTCATCATGATAATGATATAATCCGAATATAAGAATATTTTACATCACATATAGTTCAAAATTATCCAATGAATTTATGTAATTACACAACACATAATAAAAATTTAAATTTTATTGTATTTAAAATCATTTAATATGATTTTTCTATTATCCGCACAAGAATTGTATTGGTATTGTGTCAGAGTTTAAGGAAATTAAACCACTATAAAAAATTTAAAAATAATTAAATCATAAAAATAATTCAGTTATGTAAAAAATAAAATTTTTTATTCATTCATGGTTTTTAATCCCTATAATAACATATAATAGAAATAAAAATAATGAGAGTGACATTTTGTATTTATCTTTTTTATTAAAATAATATAAATGTTATAATTAAAGTACTATAGAAATAAATTACTATATTTTTATATAGTGGATTTATTTTTTCAAATAACACTCATAAAATATTATAATTTATGGTGTAAAAAGTTTTTAAATCCTTATATCATAGTTTTAACTCTATTTTAAGTATTTTACCATTACTAAAGTGAAAAACAATTGTCAGGGATACTATTAATAATGACAAAATATAAAGGGGTCCTATTAAAAAAATTGAAACTTTAAATTCAAAATATGGAATAACTATTTAAATATTAAATTTCATTAAGTGTAAGAAATTTTTTATTTTAAGTAAATAAAAATATGATTAATATTAGAAAAATGTATTTTTAATCCAAATAGTAAACTTATTCAAAAATGAAGTATAATTATTATGAATATATAATTAATTACCTAAATTTTAATTAAATTAAACTTATTTTACTTCAATTTCAAATTCAAAACATAATAGTCCTTTTAAATTTTTTTATTAAATGTAAAGGAATGAAAAATTTAAAAAAATTAGAATTTTCAACTATTCACTTAAAAAAGAATATTTTCAGATAAATCCAAAAAATTTAACCTAAGATAATAATCACATGATGATTGAAAAAGTTATATAAAATTCTTCAAATATAATTTATAATAGTGGTATAAATTAATTTTTATATTCATGAACAATATGTAATAAAAAATATTTTTTAATAATCATATTTATAAAGCATAAAATGAATTTACTAAAATTGATTATATATTTTTTATAAAATTATTAATATATTTGAATTATAGAAAAAAATTATATATATTTTTCATAATGTGTTTATTCATATTCACGCAACCAATTTAACTACGATTTTGTGACTTTCATGTTTAAATACAATATTTTTTATCATATATAACTATTCTCAAAAGCCCGGTGTTTCTTATTAAGCATGATATTGAGATTATTATTATTTTTAACTAAATTATAAAGGTGTTACATTCCTCCCCATTAAAATAAATTGTATCCCTGAAATTTTTTCATGGAAATAAATGTTTCAATAATTGGAAATACCACTGTTGAGAAATGTAATCTTACAAAGGGGCAATAAAACATCTATCGAAAAGGGTTAGTGGGAAAAATAAATAATTCCCAAAATAAAACATAGTAAAGATCATATATATATGAATAAATCTTAGAATAAGTTAAAATTTTGACATATATGATAAATATAACTTTCAAATAATAATAGATAGTGATATAGAACATGGTCATGAGAATGTTAATGAGACCAAAAATATAAATCAATAAGGGTTTAAAAGACCACAAATTCATCCAAAATGATTATAAGAATAATATCATATTAATTTTCAGGATCTCATTCCTATAGTTGATGAATTATTTTACCATGTAATATTTTTAAATATAATTTATTTATTTAAATCAAAAAATATAATTTCATTCGTTGGTTGTTTTTTGAGAAAATTTCCACCCCTACTTCATTTTATTAAAATATCCTTAATAAATTTTCTTGGACAGATGTACTAAAATAAACCATTAATAAATTATTAAATCTATAAAAGTGTGACAATATATTCTTCGTATCGGTATTCTATTATTGGAACTAAAATGGTTAGTAGATTCTAAAATAATCGATATGAATAAAATTTCATTTAAAAGATTAATATCAAATATTTCATTAATATTACCCAAATATCTCCGTAATTCATTCCATATATTGATAAATTATAAAAATCATCAATGTCTGCTCAACCAGTACTAAAAGAAAAGATAAATTATCTATAAAAAATATGTTACAGAATTTACAAAATCATGTTTACTTTATTCCCAAAATAATACATTGTATCTCATAATGTCCCATATAAAACATATTATCACCTTGATGATATAGTCTCCTAAAACATGATAATAACATAAATCACTATAAACACTCAATTAAAACATATATAATTCAAAAAATAAACATGATCCTTATTCCTAAATTTAAATCGTATACAATTAAATATATTCTATAAATCCAAAAAATGCAACAGACATACATAAATGAACATAAATCAATTATCTTTGAAATCAATAATTAATTTCAAGTTCACTAATACAATCCAAATTACTATAGCAATATCAATTATCACTTTATCCAAAATAAGAGTTAGTATCTCAACATCAGGAACATGTTAAGGGCTATCTATCCCTTAATCATGTGTTTCTTAGAAATAAAACCTTACCATTAAATTAATTTTCAAGGATGTTAGTAATATTCAACAAAGGATTGAAAATCCATAAAGAAAAAGTAATTAATAACAATACATACAAGTTTATTAATCCTATAACTAGAATATCATTGGTAAAAAAACATATATAACATAAATATTGAGTCCAAATACATAAAAAAATAAATAATTGTACTTAAATGATTGCTTAACATAGGCCATTCATTAGTCTAGTTGTTATCCCTTAGATTTGGGTATTGACTTGAATAAAACCTATATTCCACACACATAACACATTGAATTATAAATGATACCTTATGATGTATTTTACTTATCTATATTGAAATATTGAGTTTTTCATGGAAATTAGTTCCTTATGTATTATTTTCCACTAATAAAATATCTTCCTATTCCTCTGCATGATTTCCCTTAAGTACTTCTTCCAACATTTTAAAAATATAGGATGTTCAATATTATTTACTTTATAATATTCATACAAATAAATTAGTTTATTATTCATTTCATTCAGAAACATACATTGGTTTAAGTTGGTATTACAAAATCTATATTTCTAGTTAGAAATAACAATGTGATTATTCAGTCCAACTTTTATTCCCAATGGTATCTTATTCATAAAACCATTGAACTATATTTCACACTCATTGTTAACAGGGATCCTCTATATTCTATACATTTACTAAAACCAAAATTCATAATGCGAGAAGTGATAATTAGATTCATTATTTATATAATCATTAAAATACTTTATCGTATTTATAAATCATGATTTCATATATTCAATCTATGGTACCTTAGGTTTATCCTAGGTTATCCATATTCTTAAATTATTAAAATACTTCATAATAGTATTAAGACCCCACCCATCTTTTGACATATGGACCATTTAAAATTTTCAGAAAATATTTGTTTTTTTCTTTTATGAATCATTTAAGTGGGTTTGAGGTGTCTTAGAGGTGTTAGGGATGCATAAGAGCTGGTCGAGGCATTCATCCTAAAAGATAGAGTGCCATCAGATTGCCGATGGAGGACCACCACCTAACTTGTGGGATTCCTGTAGGTTGGGATAACTACTAGAAGCCCCTTAGGTAGCTGGTGTGTCCAATCTATGTTTTATAAAATGTTAAATAGGGTCTTTTACCCCTTCATCCAATTATTAATTATATCTTCAACATTTACCTCATTTGGTTATTTGCGGCAACATATGAGACTTTTTTCTCATCTCAATGATGTTTGGGTGTTCCTCCCTTAATCAATATCTAATTTTCTTCTGATCATCATGTTGGTACCTATCATTAAATATAACACACATTTAACTTCCTATCTCACCTTCACATTCCATCAAACTCTCTCCCACTCTTCCTAACATAAATACCTTATTTTTAAGGTTTTTTCATAGTTTCTCAATTTCTACCATTTTTACGTGAACCAAATCCTAGTACTTAACATGAGGGAACCTTTTAACCTATATTTGAAGTTCTCATGATTTTCAATCAGTTTCTTCATTGTAATGTGTAATTAGAATTTTCAGTCACGCCAACTTATTGGATGATTGACCTAAATTTAATCTAAATTGTTTTGATGTTGAATTTTTTCCTTCTCCCTTGTAATTATAAAATAGTGTTTTATTGGGAAGAACATTTTTAAAATTATGAAATAGGTTATTTTCACCTTCTTCCTTGATTTTGGGAGAAACAAATATTTATTTTTGGGAAACCCTATGTGACTTTTACTTTAATATGGAATATGTGATTCTTATAATGACCTATAGGACCCCTTAGTTCTTCTGGGGATGTAATTTATAATTGTAAATGTGAATTAAACCTAAATAGTGAAATTGGATTAATTTTTTAAATTTTTAATTACATGAGTTTCTCAGTAATAATTTATTTATCCTGGGAAATTTTTACTGGTATGAAATCTGATGGATAACCTTCGTGTATTACTCCTGATTTGTATTAGCATGGAATTCTCTAGTCAAGCCTAAAATTCTATTTGGGGACGCATGTGAATGTTAGGGTGTGAAGAGACCATTGGATTTATTAATTTAAAATTATTTGTAATTACTTGAGAAATCCATTGGATTATACATAGATTCATTACTATTAATTCCAAGGGGTGACTCCAATATGGATTTTGGTAATGTCTACACTTATTGAATTCCATTAATCAGTGTTTCAGATTCATAGTGGCACCATTTTTTATTATCAGGGATATAATTCACAAAATTTTCTTGATCATATTGTTATAGAATTTCTCAAGTTTAATATTTGTATTTCAATAAATCCATTACTTTAAATTTCAAGGTAAGTCCCTTGAACATAGTCATGACAAATGGATTTTCTATGGAATTATTGAAATGGAATGAAGAGTTAAGAAATTCTTATTTCTTTATGTTTTAAAATCATTGTTTCCTTGGATATATTCCTTGGAACTATATAATTACATGATACCTCTTCCATGTTCAGAGGCTGTCATAGGTAAATGAAGGTAGGATTAGCACCATTTGTCTCTGTGAGACCCGAGGATCAACATAGTTCCCTTTTAATTTTATAATGTATTATTATTTTCAATGAATCATTTATATATTTCAAATCATTATAATTTAAATATATACACTTGATTTTCATATGATACCATTGGTGGAGGAGTAATTATTTTTACTCACACCATATTTGGACTATCATTCAATACCCAAAAAACCATCATGGTTATTGATTGAAACATATGATAGAACCCAACTACTAATGTTTGATGTTATGTATATGAATGGTGTCGGGATCAGATATGTGGGATAGATCTTGGGGATTCATGATTTTTTTATGTTTTTTAGATTTAAATCTTTTGTTTAATTTTTTTGATTGATTTACTTGACCAGGATTGTCTTAATTGTTTCATAATCTATATGTGTTATCAGTATGATATTTTATGAGTTGTGACTTGGAATTTTATCACCTATTTATTTATATGGATATAATTTTTTTGATGATTACATTTTTTTGGGTTGAACTTTTAAAAGATGGTATAGTATCTCCCCCATACAACTGATGGACCCTTGATGCTTGTTAATAGCCTCAAGCATATAGATATGAATGCTTATGGTCATGTGGAAGACAAGCATTTGGCACCAGTTCAATGGATTATGGGTTGGGGAATTTAAAAATGGTATCATATGAGTAATTTCCCTTATTTTAATATTTTTCCTTGTTATAAAGTGGAGAGAATGTGTTTGGACTTAGTAAAGACATTTTACGTAAGAGTATCTGACCCAAGTAATAGGTAATGCCTATGTTTTTGTTAAACATAATTTTTTTCATAGAATTAAATGTTGTAGTTGATCTATTTTCACCATTAGTTAGGAATTTTGTATGTGGTTATAATATATGGAATTTTCACTATTTGGTCGATATTGAAATTTAGAATGCATAAATTTATCATATTAGAGACATAAGTATTTACATTCCCTTGATATGATTGATTTTTTTTATTTGCCGACTGTTTTTTGATTTTCATTGATGTGGAATCCTAATTTTTATTTAAATTTTCAACATTATACAAATAATTTTATTTCTATATAGGTAAATTTTTAATTCTATATAAAAAATATTTATTTGATTAATGGTGTTAAATTCTGACCTCTTGATTGAAAATTAAATTAGGAGCTAGCTAAAAAGGGTTATAAGAAAATTTTAAAGTGTTTTATCATCACTAAATTATGTTTGAAATGTCATATAACCACACCAAGGTTAAGATATTTGAAAATGTAAGTTAATTGAAAAATGAAATGAATTTAAAATAGAATGATCTATGATATCTGGATAAATTAACTAATGGTTTAGGTTAAATGCAATTCTTATAAAAAAAATCAGCTGTTTTACCACATAACATCTGAATGAAATATTATTTAACCAAGAATGGTTATGTGTTGTTCCCTTATGTGTGTAAATTAACTATAGATTGGGTAAATGGGGCTAGGTAGAGTGATTGAGTCATGAGTATATGATCTTATTCTTGTTACTATATTTCCTAAACATTGATATTGATAAATATGGTTTTAATGTGTTTTGATGTGTTACATTAGAATTTTAGAAAAATTAATCTTCTCTGACCACCAGATTAGAATCGGTAGGGAACTATAGATTATTCCACCAAGGTATAGGGGAATGAGGCCCTTGGGACATATGGTAAGGGTACGAACACTCAACTAAATGTGTTTCTTTGTGTGATGTAGTTTATGGAGATGGATTTAAACTATGTTATACAAAAGATGGCTGAGTTGAAAAGGGATTTACATTGGAATTATCCACCTAATTTCTCTACGGTGGGTATCCATAAGATAGATGAGAGTTTTATAGAGGATATACACACTATCTTCAATAATTTGGAGACACCCCATAAAAGGACATTGAATCATTCAACCTATATTATTTTACATTAGTAAAAGAGATTGTGGGAAAATGTGATTCAGGTAGATCAGTATGTGGTCATGGTTTTGACGGTTATTTTAGTGAAACTTCATAAAAATGTTCCCTCAAGTACTTAAGGTCTGATAGGGATAGGTAGTTCATGCACTAAGAGAATGGGATCTTATCTTCCATAGAGTTTTCTATTTGGATTACTAACTTATAGAGGTTTTTGGTAGGTATGGATAATGGTGAGTTATCTAGAGAGAGATGCATCTTGGATGACCTTACATAAAAGATAAATGCATAGGTGAACATCATCATACTGTTCGTAGTCTCTAAGATTGAGAATTGGGCCTTAATTTTTATATGTAATCTGAGATAATCCTATTACCCAGAGTGGTATGTTACTTTTAGTTGTTTATAATCTGGTGGTAGGAAGCATCACTTTTGCGTGTCGCAAAAAATTATTGGTAGAAAAATAAAAAGTTAGATAGTAAGACTATATTTCCTCAAGGAATTAGGGAAGGTCACTACTGTTGGAACTAGAAAAAACCACTAGTCTAGTCACAAACCTATAGGAGGACAAGGATTCTCAAGAGTTTTTATAGGATGACGACATAAGAACCAAGGGATAAAGACTTTAGACCATATCTATGATTAATTTATTGGTCTCCTACTCCATAATAAGGTGATTGTTGTATTTTTACCACTCACATAGGTCATGGTAGTAAAATGAGTGTGCAATATCAGATTTCAGCACAACATATGGGTAATATAGTAAAAATATGTCAATTTGTAACACATTTACAAGGTAGAATATAAGTTAATTATAGTGTATACTACTCCCTTAGATCATAACATTAGGACTTATATGATGAGAGGTATAGTTTTGGTTGTTTTGACTATAGCTTCTATACTTTTTGACATAGGGGATTCACACTGTTTCATGTACACTCAGTTTGTCGAAGGTCAGAGTTTGGATATCAAGTTTGAATATCAGATGATGTTTATCGACACACCATTGGGAGACCAATTTTTAGGGTTCTTCCACTGTAGGTAATGTGATCATTATATTTTAGGTTACTAGTTTCTATGGGACGTTTTTATATAATATATGTCTTGATTTGAATAAAAATTTGGAATTGAATCGATGGTTCACTTTTGAGTTCATATAGACTAATATCATCGATGGTTTTCCTTTGTATCACCTAGGGGGTCAATTTATGTTCACAAGGGAGAGTGGTACTCATAAATATTTTTAGCATGTCATGTTTAGTTTAAGCTCGATTGCACTTTATCTAATATTATCATCGAAATGATTGATGATGGATGGCAGTTTCTGGTAGTTTACACTCCATTAGTGAACATATTTCAAGATGTTTTCCCAGATGAATTCTTAGGATTTTCACATCAAATGGAGGTGGATTTCACCATCGATCACATTATAGGTGTTCATCCATTTATTATTCTATCATATTCCATGGATTTTATAGAGCTTTTTTTAATTAAAGAACAAACTAGATGACTTAGAGGACAAGGGGTTTAACATTTCTAGTACATCACCTTGGGGATAACTTCTCATATTTTTTTAGAAAGGATGACAACAGGTTATGTCTATGTGTGTATTAGAAAACACAAAATTAGGTGATTATTAAGGAATAATATCCAATTAAATGTATTGATGATATTTTTTATCAATAGAGGTTTGTTCTAATCATCTCCATGATTAAATTGAGTTAAGGCTAGCACGAGGTTATGTTAAGCCCCATTGATATACCACATACATATTTTAGAATTTGGCATAACCTCTATGAGTACTTGGTGATGATGTTCATTTTGATTAACTAAACAACAATGTTTATGGACTTGATTAATAGAGTTCTATATTAGTACCTAGATACTTTCATTATGGTTTTTTGGGGAATAAATCTGTATGTATTTATAGATGATGGAGGAGTGTTTACAACACCTAAATAGTGTTTTGGGAACACTATGGGATTATATTTTGTATGATATGATCTTGCAGTTTTATTTTTAGATTGACTAGGTACACTAATTGGGGAATATCATAACAAAATATGATGTGCCTATTGACTCCACAAAATTGAGAGTTGTGGTTTATTATGAACATACCAAGAATTTTTTTGATGTTTTGAGAATCCTAGTATTATAAGTATATTACAAAAATTTTATATAGAAAATTATACAATTTTACATTCCTCGAATAATTCTATGAAATAGGTTAATGTTTACTTGGGTTGAATCTTATCTGATTCTCTTCTAAGAGTTGAATGGGATTTTCATATTAACACCAAAACCGATGTTTATATAGTTATATAGAGAGTATGTTGTCTATTATTATGTACTAAGGATCATGATACATGTGATTTAAATATATGGGGATATAATCTTGGTATATATTCCTTTATAGTATGGTCCAAATGAATGTAATTACATTTTACATGATCCTAACATAGTAACAATAATGAAACTCAAGAATTTATAGTGGAACTATCAATTGAGTGTTAGGTTTTTGGTAAATACATACTATAAGAGTTTGAGGCACATTTTTATCAGTAAAACCTCAACCTTTGCCAAATAATGTGGGTTGGGTACCTCTATTATTTTGAAATCATGTTTTACTATACCATAAGGAAGGGGAATATATTCCTTGATCCTTTAAGCTAAAAGTAATAGCCTTGTGTTGTAGAAGAGTCAAGTGGTGATTGGAAGTTTATGGAGATTTTTGAATAAATGTATTTGGATGTCAAGGAGGGAAAAAGTTTAGTATGTAGGGAATAATTATATATTCCTCATTCAATTATCTATGAAATCAGGCCAATGTAACATTTAGATCTATAGTGCATATCACTTATTTGAAACATCGATGGTGGAGGGATACATCCACACTATAGTATATATGATGATTTAATTATCCACATTTATATGTGTATGTTTCTACCTACTTCCATGTTAGAGGATGTGGTAAGGGAGTATCAAACCTCCATGTGGGTAGTGCACCCACTATCATCAAATATATATTATGATATTCATTATCAGAATTTTTGGCTACTCACCATGAATGAGATAACATTGTTCATCACACATTACTCCACCATCTACAATTTGAAGGTTGAGAATTACGGACCCCTATGCTCTTGTAATATCTATGGATTCAAAGTGAAAATGGGGTTACCAAATAATCCCTTATGGAGTAATTCAATATTGTTCATAATAGATTATGTGACAAAGGTATCCCATTTCTTTGATCTAATAGACCTATATTTTGGATGAGATGACACATTTTTATGTTAGGGAGGCTGTACAACTACACAGGATCCCTCATAGAATCTTTTCTGATAGATATACTTAGATTACATCACAATTCTAGTAGGGTTTTTACAAAGTGTTGAGAAATCATGTGTTTTTAATATAATATACCACTATCATATAGAAACAAATTCCAAGCATACTATTCAGGTGTTGGAAGACATGGTGAGGGAATGTTTCCTATATTTTAATGGTTCATGGAATAATATTTTTAATATTTTGGAACTCGATTATAACAAATGTTACCAGTTGAAGATTTTGATGGATCCTTACAAAGAATTATATGAGATTCAATGTTTTTTCAACCAAGTGTTTGTTGGAGGTTTGTGAGAGGTTAATGATTAGGCTATTCCTAGTTTTAATGATGATACAACATGTCAAATTGATTTGTAAGAGGATTTTTTTTGTGTATATTAGGTATAAGTTATATATATACTTGTACCATAAACCCGTGGACTTTGAGATAAGTGAACATTTGTTTTTACATCTGTCACCAATATTGAGACATTGTTGTAAATAGGGGATGTATAAATTTGATCACATGTGTGGAGGGCCTCTTGAGACCATAGAGAGAGCCATACTAGTATAATAGCAACTTTCTATTCCATAAATATTCAAGGTATTTCCTGATGTGTTTTATAAATCTCAATATTGATAATACCTTCCAAATATATCTCATACACTTGTGTTTAATAGTATATATCCTCTCGTTAATTCATCATTTTAGGACAATCATATTCATATCATGAACCACATTGAGATGATTCCTCATGAATTTTTTCCCTCTAGTGTAAATTAATTTGAATTATAGATTTATTTAGGATGAAACATGGCTGTTGGAATGGGATGTGTAGACCCATTGGTAATGATTTTTTATCAAAGAGATTGATCAAGATTGATAATGAATCTCAAGGGTGATATGTCTTATTGTGTGGAGGTTGTTAGACGCTACAATTATTTTTAGGTATGAACACTTCAAATTTTTTCAAAACACCTATTTCTTTTCTTTTAAGATGTTTTTATGGGGTTCAAGGGGTGTCAAATGTGTGTAGGAGGCATGATAGGATTCCATTCCATGCAGACTAAAGGTTTCACTGCCACCAACTAGATGGTGGGATTCCTATAGGTTGGGATAGCTAATGGAATCACATCATCCATATGGTTAGACCTATCATCCTACTGGTGGAGTCTTTGTAGGTTTTATTAAAAGGGAAAAATATTCTCTTAAACATTCACCCCATTTTCATTCTTTCCTAAACATTTTACTCATTTTGGGAAGTAGCATTAGCTTAGGAGGAGTATTCTCTAATCCTCAGTGCTTGGGTATTCCTCTCTTATTCCACCTTCAATCCCACTTATGTTTATTGCATTGGAGATCTCTCAATAAGCCTAACACTCTTTTAGCTTTCTATATCTATTTTAATTTTTTTTAAAAATATCCCCTTCCATGTTTAATATCAATGCACTATTCTGAAGTATATTTCTTGGTTTCTCAATTTATATCATTTTTGACTAAATCAAAGCTACATACTCAATAAATAGGAATATTCTAACATAATTCAGGTGGTATCACAATATTCAATCAAAGTATCATTGTTGTATTTCATCATCATCATCTGTGGTAAACTAACTCATCAAAATATTGAACTAAAATTATTCTAAATTGTGTTAATGTCTCGTTGTTGTTTTAGAATATCTATTGGATTTCGAAAAGTTATTTGGTTGGGTATAACCATACTAAAATAATTAAACTAATGAGGTTCCCTTTATTCAATGATTTTGGGTGAACCAATGGGGTTTTTTATGGTATCCGTAAGTTACATTTTCTTTCATATTGATGGAAATATTCCTAGGAGGACCTCTATGAACCCTTAGTTCTTATTTATATAGAATGTATAATAGTAAATGTGAATTGAACCTAAATAGTGATCTTCAAATAAATTTTGAAATTTTTTATTACACTAATTTTTAAATAATTACTTTTTTATAATCCTTAGAAATTATTATGTGTATGTAATTACTAGTAGGACCACCCTAGATTCTTCATGATTGGTACTACAATGGAATTACTTTAATGATACATGGAATCCAATAGGGGACACATGTGAATGTTAGAGTGTGACGAATCCTTTGGATTAAATGAGGTTTAATAATATAGAGTTCCTAGATCTATCCTATGTACACTATATAGATTCATTACCATGAATTTTATGGGGTGCCTCCCCTAGAGATTCAATTAGTGTATATACTTGTTGAAATACATATATTCCTGACATGGATTCATGGTGGTACCCTTTTTCAATATTAATAGATTGGATCTATAGATTTTTCTTGATCACATCGGTATGGAATAACTCAGGTGTGAACCATATATTATAATCGAGTCATGTTTCTGAGCATCAAGGCTGGTCCATTAAGCTCAGACCTAACAAATCAATATTCTTGAGAAATTTTGGAACAAAATTCCTAGATAATCCCCGTAGATTAATTTATGTTATATTATCATGTCTTCTATGGTGATGAAACATGAAACTAGATTACTCCATCATACCACTTCTATGTTCAGACGCTGACACAGGCTGGAGTAGGTAGGGTAAGCCTGAGTTTTCTCTGTGAGACCCGTGGCATGGCACTATTCACTTTTAATTCTATAGTTTATTATTATTCATACTAATTCACACATATATTTCATACAATTATTGTTTACATATATGTATTGGACTTTAATTATACACTATTGATGGTGGTCTATAGATTAGAATTAAAACTTTGTTACAACTGCTGTTTGGTACTCAGAAAGTCTACAAGGAAGCAGTTCGATATAATTCCAAACCACCATTAGCTGATGCTTGATCATATGGATATGATTATATTTGGAATATTAGATAATGATTAACATTTTTTTATATCAATTATAGTTAATAATAGTATTTACTTTTGGGGATTATTATACTTGAAGTAACTTATCTGTATTTATTCTTGTTATGTATATGTTATAAGAATGTTATTTCTTGGGCTTTCACTTGGTATTTTAGTGCATATCTATTTATTTATAAGTTATTTTTATGAATATTCCATTATTTTTGTTCTGTTGGACCATGAATAGAGGGTTCAGGTTTCCCACTGTAAAACTGTTTGATCCTCACTACTTGTCACCAACCTCTAGAATATGGGTGGGAACTCTTGAGGCCATGTGTCATAGTGGAATAGGGAACTAGTTTAATGGATTTCAGTTAGAGGACATAAAATGGATCACATGGAGAATGTTCATTAACTCAATCATATCACTTAGGAGGGTCTTGTCAGATGTGCAGTCTTATGATCACTCATCATGCACTGATGAAGATTGAGTAAATATCCATTTCCCCCCTTTGAGGGTTTTTACCCCTAGGTTCATTTGTGCAACATCCACATCCACATGTTAATATCCATATAGTGATATATTTGATAATAATACCACATTATCACCACTTTACCATAACTAGGGATATTACCGAATATATAGTATTGTCCTTGGGGATACCACTACTATTTTATAATCTTAATATTTGAAAGTTAATAAACCCTACTCTGATAATAACAGTAGATCCCCAAGAATAACATACAATGATATTGTATCTTTTGGATGAATATTCAATATATATCCCAAATAAATATGCCTGATAACCGTAATGTTTTAGTGTAGTTGGAGACTATATAAATAAATATATTATTTATTTACAATCCTCATCATCTAAAAAATATTCTTTACATAATGTTCCATTATAGAATCATCATACACGGTACCCTTCTTCATAAACATGGGGTTAATTAAAACATAAGAAGGGTTAAGCTTATATGCCCAATAAAGTTAAACATGGGAGATAACAATTAGTGATTATATATAATCATATATTAAGACTAACTGTATGACAACATGTAATTATCAATAAAAATTAAAACCCACTAATTTTTTGATCATAATCACGAGTCTTGGTATAAAACAGTAGTATGTCGCATATTTGGGGAATCATAAATAAATCCATCATGATACATGAGTTTAAATCACAGTAATATGAAAGTTTAATTATATTATGGAATAATTAAGCATAAAAACCATATAATATGTCATGTTTAACTACTGATATCATCATATGATAGTAGACTAGTCATCATAACATGTTTCCCATATGATAGTGGATCTGGAATCCCTCTCAGTCCTATATAGTTGATTAAGAACATAAAAATATTCCCTAAAATTATATCATGATATATATGGATTTAACCGATGCATTATGGGACTATATTGGACCCAAAAATCGCATAAATAAAACCAATAATATGTTTTCCACATGATCATAAACCATTAATCATTTCAAGAATTCAGTACCCATGTAAAAGAAATTGGTTTCATAAAGGTATTATCATTTCTTAATTAACCCGTGTGAAGGAAATGGGTTTCATATAATCATCATCATATCAATCATATCAAATATATTATATTATTTTGTAATATTATAACCCTAGTAAAGCATAATATTCCTTAAAGTATGATTATATAGATGAAAAATATATTTATAAGATCATTCAAACATTTCATTGAAAACATATGAAAATATCTTTTCCCTTTGATAAAATTATAACTAAAAAATCAAAGAGTATTGAGAAAAAAATTTTATTTAAAAATTTGAAAAGTAATATTCTAAATTAATTTTTAAAGAAAATATTGATCATGACATTGTGTAAATATGTTGTTTTTATCTAATTTAAAATGGATAATCCCCTTCAAAAATTTATAAAAAATCAAAAATAAATTATTTAGAAACATTTTAGAATGATTATTTTTACAAAAATTATTATTAATGCTCAAAGTTAGTTAAAATTATCATTTTACAATATTTTAATTATTGTAAATCACTTTTTGAAAACAGTTATGAAGTGTATGTACATGGAATAAAATTTCCATCAATAAAATACGGTATAAGGTCGGGTAGCCTCTAAAAAATATTATCTATCATTTTAGGTATGAAAAAGATAAATAAATTTCTTAATTGGTGAAAATTATAGAAATAATCATAGGGGATTAAAATATTTTATGTTTAAAGTATAGTATCAATTCGATTTCTCTATAAATAAATTTAGAATAGATAATCTAGAAAATAAATAGAATTATAACCAAAACCCTTACTTGGAGTATCATTTTTAATCATAAATTTTAGAAGCTCCTATATACTAAAAAATATATTTTATTATAAATGAATTATAGAAAAATAATCATAAAATTGATTACATATATGATTTATTAATAACATAATATCACTTGTTATTGATATTTCTTTAATAAAATCACTATCGTAAATGATAACTACATTGTTTTAAATACATATTTCCATTCGGAGGTCCTCATCCTTGTAAAATAACCATGGTTACAAATAAATTAGAATTTTAATAATATCAAGTGTATCATACGTAATAATTATATTTAGTTTTATTAGTATTTATATAAATCAGTGATGAATTAGTCCATACATACGAATTAGTGATGTTCCCACTTTTGATGGATGGATTGAATGAAGAGTAAATAATAATTAATATTTAAAAAATATAATAATATCGTAAATATAATATATATTTGGTAAATACATATTTATGAACATAAATCTAAAGCAATCATGGAAAACAAAATGCATCTATTCGTGGACGTGGTAGTCCAAATGTATGCACGAGTGATATTTCCTTTTCTCAAATGATAGAAATGATATAGATAATAGTTTTTAAATCACCAAAATAAAAATTATATATATTAAATATTATTTCCTCATTATTTCACAATGGATACCAAATATTTAGATATCATAGAAGAATAAATAAATTTTAAACTACCTTGTGGATTGTTATACATCATTATTGAGAAATCAGTGTTGAATTACACATTAATCCATGATATGAATGTATTTTGTCAATAAAAAAAGATATATGATGTGGGAATGGAATATAGACTGGAATTAGGGAATATTTTGTCTCTTCTATGAGGCTCAAAATTTGTAAATAATATAAGAGAAGTGGTTCCCTTTTACAAATGAGGAGTGGACACACATGGAATTATGTAAACATTTTAAATATAATTAATTTATTTATCATGTATAATTGTTCTTAAAGTTCATGGATTTGAATAAAAAGATGATAATGTATAAATATCGTCATAAAATGAAATTTACATAGGTTTCTGTTACACTTTGAACCGTATCCTTTGGTCTAACCCCTTCATGATCCCTTTTAACCTTAATCGTGGTAACACATTTTTTATCCTTTACAAGTCATCAATTTTCTTATAAGGAGACAAGTGGATAAAAGATGATTCATTTATATCATTTTATACTATTTAGCATCACAATTGTCTTGTTTTAAGTAAGTTTTTATTTTTAAATCATTTAATTAAATATTTGTTAACATAAAATTTTATTAAAGTTGTTTTTGCGACTACTCATTTTATTTAATTTCAATGACATAGAAATAAATGTAATTATAATTTTAAAAAATTAACAATAATTTATAGTTAATAATTACATATAAAATTAATGTAATTTAATAATTAATTCAATACATATTGTTTAAAAAAAATAATTTACCATGATTTTTCTACTTTATTCAGAAGCTCTATATGAGTAGTGCATAAGAGTTTAAGTTAATTATAAGGCCACTGAAAATTAAAATAAAATTTCCATAGTAAAAATAATTTATGTATTTATAAAATCAACTTTTATATTCATTCTAAACCTATTTTTATTCCCATGAAAATGCACAATCTAAATTAAAATTAAGAGATTAAAATATTTTATTTATATTTTTATTCTAAAATAATATAAATGTTTTAATCAAAGTAAAAAAGAAATAAATTTTCATATGTTTATATATATATATGATATATTTGGTTTAAAAAATAAAAAAATGGGACAAATCAAGAGTTATATATATTTCAATTATATATCCAATAATTTTAATAATGTTTCAACTGTTTTAACCTTACTAAGGTGAAAAATAATTACTATAGTAACAATTCATAATGACAAAAACTATAAGAGGAAAAATTAAAAAAAATATCATATGGATTAAAAATATCTAAATAATTTTTTGTGATTATATTTATATATTTTTAAAAAATAAATTTATGTAAAATAAATAAAATGAAATAACATATTATTTTTAGAAAAATGTTTTTTTAATCCAAAAAACCTGATATCAAAATCAATTATAATGATGATTCCTGTATAATTAATTAAATTAAATTTATTTAAAACACTCTTATGTTTCATTATGTTCCTATTAAATATAGTAAGAGTCTTTTAAATTACTTTATTTAATAAAAAAAATAACCCTTAAAAAACAACATTCAACACTACTCACTTAAAAATAATTTTTTTTCATAAAAATAAAAGAAATCAACATAAAATAATATTGACGTTATGATTTAAAAATTGATTTTAAAGTACCAAAATAGTTTTTTTAAATATATTATAAGTATATTATTATTATCATTCCCAAAATAGTATAAAAAACCTTTTCAAAGAATACATATTTGTTATGCAGAAAATGACATTACTATAAGTTGAGTAATTATTAATTATACATTAATAAATAAATTTTAATTACATAAAATCTTAATTTAATTTTTTGTGTGTGTTTATTGATAGTCATACAACTAATTTTACTAGTAGGTTATAATGGTGATATTTAAATGATAATATTTTTTATAGTATACCAGTATTCTCTTAAAGATTGATATTATGTATTATTTAACATTTCGAGATTATTATAATATTAAAAAAAAATTATAAGGGTATTCCAAAAATGTAATAGTGGATATCTTTTAGGATTTAGGTTTTTTATTCTATATTTTTGTTTATGATCATAATGGGCTCAGATGAACAACTTGTTCATTCCTCTTGATAAATAAGTATAGAGATGACATTTAGCTGCATCAGATTGGAAAATGATTTCCTTATAATGAAGTTTTTTTTCAAATTGTTTCAAATTAGATTTAGTTTTTTATTAAGAAAGAATTTGGTAAAACTATTTATGAAGTATTCATGATAATATTTATTACTAATATAAATTAATCAATGAATTAATAATAAAGTCACTTATACATAACATGGAATTGTATTTATTAATTTTTAAAACTCACGCAGATTATATAGATTTAATTTGAGTATAGTGATCATTTTATTTTTTATTTTTTATGAATTAAAGACTTTCTTCTGTCAAGAGATTATATTCAGGAACAATGAGTATTATAAATAGATAGTTCCCTAAAAAATTTATTCTCATTGCTCTATGTTATTCATGAATTTCGATGGGAAATGAATGTAGAGGTATCAAGAGTGGTATATTAAGACTTAAAGTCCTATAAGTAGAATGCTTATATCTTTAGAGGATATATATTATATTGATTAGTCTATTAATATGGATATTGGGTAGAAAGGATTAATTTGGTGTTCCGTATCCTTTACACTCCTAATATGTCAAAGGTAGGGTTCACTACTTACATTAATGGTGGAGTGGATTGTAATTAGTGGTAGATGACTTTAGAATTATAGTTTCATAAAGATATGATATGTAATATAGTCTGAGATATTTTTATTCAATTGTAATATCTAATGGTAGTAATGTTAAGAAAGGTTCATGAGTCCATATAGTTTGAGAAGTGAAACATGACAGTTCTAGAATTTGTTTCTAATTTTTTCAAGACAACCCAATTTAAAATAGAGTTTATTACCATTAATAATCTCAGGGTATAATTTTTGTATATGATTCTTAAACCATTGGTATAGTAAAAAATTAATCATATTATATTTCCCACTTATATTTTAGTGGTGAATTTAAAACATGTGGTAGAGTTTTACCTGATACATGTATAAAGTATGAGGTTTTTCCTCCTCATCCTAATAGAGGAAAACATTTAAATAGTGGGAAATAATAAAGAGGAATTATACTTATTAAAAAGTTTTATAAAATATTATAGAGAACTCAAATTCACATTAAAGGATGAGGAGTCATTGTTGTTACAATTTTTTTAACAAATTGCAATTCAAGTGTGACATTCCTAATGAGAATATGAAATATAATCAGTCTTAGAGTCTTTGACATCTAAAAAATTGACATGGTTAATTATATTGTTATGATAATAGTAGTGATTATAATGGATTTGTTCATATTAAATAAAAATTTTGATGTAGAAAAAGATAATAAAAAATGCACACAATGACCTACATAAGTTAAAAATAAAGTCGTGTATACTATAAAATTAATAAAATTTGCATAACATACCCCACAGATAGTTTATCCACCTATATTTAAAAAAAATTAAGTAACATCACTATTATTTTTTAAAAACATTCATTCCATATACAATATCCAGGGTTTAATGGATCACCCAATGCTTGGTTGGGATTCTCCTTTTGTCTGTGGTATGATATTACCTCTTAATGTAAAGAGGTATGAAGAATACATCATTGATTATATGGAATTTAATAATAGTTCACATAGATAATATGAAATTTTCATGGCCTCGATATATTTTATCAACATTGAGCAGTCTCCCTAGATATTATATATTTACAGAATTTTTTATAACCATCATGTAATCCTAAAACCATTTAATTTAACACTCAAAAACACCATTTATTCTCATAAACATTTAATTATATAAAATGTGAATAAGTAATGGTGGTTAATGTGGAAGAATACCTCACAAATATTATTTACATTTGAATATATTATAAATAATTCATTATGATTTATTGATATCACCACCTATGATACATCCATAACATCAAATGTTATTAGGCTAAGGTAGTATATCTATATCCAATATCATTCTGTATTATATATCTAAACCAAAGCATTAAATATTTCATTGGTTTATATATGTCATATTATATAATCTAAAAATATTATTCCTTATAATACATGACAAAACACATTATATGTGTCACAGATTTTGGGAATATATTCTCCCATCTCTCACATTTTATAAACACTCATGAAATTTGATCCATTTCACCTTATATCATATCATATAAAATAAATTATTAAATCATTTCCAAATATAATTTAAGATAATTTCAAAACAATTTTATAAATCTATCATAAAATATTTCATCTCTTATAGCTTTTTTAATAATTTTTCAATATCTCTCCAGAACTCATTTTTGATAAACTTTTAACACTTTTGTAGTATCTCTCTATGTTTTATAATACACAATCCCCATTAAGTGGACTATAAAGTGTGGCTCTATATATATTAGTATAATTTCAAAAAATATATATTTCACAAACCCATAGATTCATGAAAAGTGTTCCCTCTATCAAGCCATCAATGCTTCTAAAGATTTTACAGGATCAAATATGATCTTGACCAAACATATGTATCAATAAAATAAATCATAAATTCTAGGTTCATAACCTTTTGGGTGAGTTTTAATATTGATTTGGAGTAGGAGTAATTATATTAATTAAGACTAAGATCAAGAATATGAGCATTGGAACATCTTATGTTGACATTTTGTTTATGAATAATGTTTTCTGGCTAGTGGTTCGGGTGCTCGAGGAATTATTAGAGAATGTTTACGGTGGAAGAATTATAAATTTCAAAATTCTACAATTGATATCACAATGAACATGGTGGTTCGTGCATCAATATAGGATGAAAGAGGGAGGCCACTCTTTCGGGTGGCCTTCACATTGTGGAGGGTGGTAGTATTAACGATTGGTTCTAGGAAATTCTTATCTAGTGCCCCCATATTTTAAAAAGAGTGATTTGAAATGATTCTCCTATTCACACAAAAAAATTTATGGGGTTGTTTTTTGGTTCAGGACATGGATTTCATGGTCAAACAGTGAATGGGGCCTTGGTTTATTTTTGAATTATTTATGGGCATGGATTTTAAGGATCACCACCATATTTGATTTTTGGTCATCCATACATGTGGGGAGGTTAATTTGATAGGCCCTCCCCTCCAATGTCTTCCCATTGATTTCCTAGAGTAGGGAAGATTTTTATTGTATTCTAGTGGTAATTATGGGAACGTTATTCCTCTATTGTCCATAAAATTTTGTTTTTCCTGACTATCAATAATCTTTGGGTTATTTTGGTAAGATATCAATAGATATTTAACTATAAGAGTGTAAATGTTTCTTGATTTTAAGGGTATTTCATGTGTGGTGGATAGAGGAGGGCCTGAAATGGTGATTATACACCATATTAAGTGGTTTTTTATGGATTTTATGTCTAGTTTGTTTTATGTTATTATACCTTTTTAATTTAAATTGGATATTTAATTAAAAAAATTATTATTTGTTTTTTGTTATATCGTGTGAAAAAATATATTGATTACTAGTAATAGATTCAGTGAAGCTCAATGGACCTTGGAAAGTGGTTAACTTCATGTTAAATTTAAGTGGGACATATGAGACACCCTTATATGCATGTCAATTTGTGAGTGATCATGCTTAAATAATTTTATGAGATGGTGTATGGGATTTAAGGATAGATGATAACATGGGTAGATGATATTAAATGGTGTTGAGCCACTTATTCATGGAATAATTTTTCTTTAACTGTTATGTCAATTGACATCATCTAAGGAATATATCACCAAAGGTAAAGGGTGTTGACACGGTTTATGTTTGTCCTCAAGATTTTTTTAGGATACGAGTGGTGATATTGGATAACCTACATTAGGATTCAAAGGATAGTGGTATGAACATAGGGTCTTGGTGATATGTAATGATATTCAAGATTAACGTACACATCATAAGTATCTAAGAAATCCATCTTCAGGTATAAGGATAGTATAACAATATGTGGAGGGAAGGAAGAGTCCTTCAGGATGTGAAGTGTGGGATTGAGTGGGGTTTCCTCTAGTTTATGGTTTGATATATCTATATTAAGAAATGAAATATGGGAATAATGTAATATTTGTTGGATTTTTTTGGACCTTGTCATCGGGTGGGCATAGGGATTAGTGCAGGATAGTAAATTATGGTCTCTAGGTAGTAAGAACCGATGTTTTGAGGGGTTTTTCTGAGGTTGGACCTAACTTTAGGGTCTAGTTAATGATGATCCTATGGACTTCAGTGTCTCCAAGGGGTGCTGGGTATACACCAGTGCTCACTATCATAGATTGTGATGGGTTTTGGGGGACCAGTCTATTCCTTAATGTAAATGATGAGATAGTCTTGTGATAAGATGATAAGACTCAATGAATAGAACTATGGTGATTATCTTGTAAGTTGTTGGTTGTAATATGAGCCCTATTTATGTTTTCATTTGTGTGCATGATTGTGTGATTGGGATTGGTGATGAAACTAGTGGGAGATTTTGACTGAGTCCTATCCCCACCATGAGCATGATGAAATTGGATGTAATTCCATGGGTGAATTGAATTCTTCGTGTACATGATGTTGGAACATTATTTAATTTGATTTTGTTCATTGACTTGCATTGTGTAGTCTTGTGTAATCGAATCAGACTACCCTGAGTGAGAGGGTTGTGTCATGGAATAAGATGATGTGTTGATGATATACCTTATCTTGAATTATAAGGTAGAGGGTTGATATTTGGACAAGATATTGTTCATTTTTCCTTTAGATAGTGGTTTGATGTTTTGGACGATTCCTATGTGGAATCATTATGTACGAGATGAGTTTTGGGAATGGTCATAAAATAAAGAGATGATGGAATTCAATCATGGTTCTGAAACTATTATGATCTAGAACTATGGATCCCTTATTACCACAAGGTGGTATAACAAGTGTGTGCACTTCATTAGATGGTGGGATGGCCCCATTAACGGATGATATAATAATAATCATGTTAATTTCTATATTTATTTTTCTTTTCCAATAAAAATTATAATTACGTTGTATTTTAGGGGTTCTTGGTGAGAACCTATAATGTTATATGATCACACCATGTATGGGTACTTTAGGGAATGTGTATACCATATGTATTATTTTAGGTCATCGAATAGGATGTGCTTGGGATCAGTCTATAGAAACCTGACCATTTTTTAGGATAAGGGTGTGGTGTGGCCAAAGGATGGGAGTAGTCCCCATGTTTATATTATTTATATTTATTTATTTTTTATAAGTGATCATCTCAATGGGAGATTATTTTAGGTGACTTTTATATACATGGGTTTATATACTAAATTCCATTTTTATAGAATTGTTTTTATTTATTTGATTGTGAATACTATATTTACATGTTATGGATGATTATTTAGTTATTTTAAATAACTATACGACTCTGATTCAAGTTAATTGTCTCCCTGTTTAATGGATGAGATCTTTACTTTTGTCGATGGATTCTAGAATATTCATTTATATTATTAAGGACGTATGGTCCTCCAGCTCAGATGTGTATTTTGGGTTAGGGTTTTACAAAATCACGTTAGATAATTTTATTATCTTAATATTTAGGGAGATGATAGAATAATGGTCTAGGAATGTTTCTAATATTGTTATGGATCTTGAACTGATGTGTTGAGAAAACATTTATGGTGGACATTCCTAGTTATTACAATTATATGAATTTTGTTTTTTTGTTGTTTTGTTATTATTAAGGTGTTTACAGTATGTGATATTTTTAGTGGAGATGTTATTTATGGTTTTTGGATCAGGTCCTATTAGAAATAGGCTAGTGGATTTGCATCATATTTGAAATGGAGGACTCACAAGACTTACACTTCCTTATGTATAAATATTTTACTAATGATAGAGGTTTAATTTTTTAATGTGTAAAAAATATCTTATATAAAATTTTACCATTAAATTAATTAGTGGAATCAAAGTTAATAGAACAATGGAATTTTATTTGATGACATCTCATGTGGATCCAAATGTTGGATATTCTTTGATGATGGTTATGTATTCCCTTCATTCAAGGGTTGTATAGAGACTATTAGTGAGTTGTTTCATGTGTTGGAATACATGGTGATGAAAAATAGTGGATTCCAATTAAGAGTTTATTGCAAAAGATATGATTTATGGATGACAATAGGTCTCCATAAAGACATGGGTTAAATTACTTAAGAATTTATAATGACCTATAAGGTGTTTTATTATATACTATCTTGGTAAAAATCTACTTAATTGAAATCATTAGATATATGTGTACCCATGTGATATCCGAGAAAAGGAATTAGAACTTCATTTTTGTAGTATAGAGTGTGAATTTTTCTCATGGAATTTATGTGCAAATTACAATGAATGAATAATTGTATTCTTATCCTATTGGTTGTAGTTGATGTTTCTAGTAGTGTAGGGAGTGATGATCCTATGTGATCATACCTAGGATGACTATATTATGTGTAGATGCTCATGGGTTTTGAATGCAACTTGTGTGTTTGGTGTTTAAGCAACAAAAAATTATATGAGTGAGTGAAATCTGGCTATTGGGTGATAAAAATATATGAGTAGATTATGGTCAATTATATTGACATGTGATTCTAGGTTCGAAGAGTTACGAATCATGAGAGAATGAGAGGTGTGTGTGATTTGGTTTCATGGGAGTGTGAAATTATTGAGTTTATGAGAGATAAAGAAGGATAATAGTCAAGAAACATTGAGAGGGTTCTTGGTGGTTCACTCTTCCTTGAGAAGGATATTTTCTGTTAGTGTGATATTTTGAGAAAATTCTCAATGTATGAGGGATAGTATGTGTTAGATATGTGTGGTCCTTATTTGGGTTGTGATGAGTGAATGGGTCATATATAATTCTATTGTGATTATTTTATTTATGGATGAACCTAATCAGTTCTAAAAGTTAGTGTGGTGGTGAGACACTCACAAGAATAGTGGCCCGTGGTATTTGGAGAGATGGGATATGTCCCTCTATTATGAGATGTGACCTTCAAATTCATTCACAGTACCATGGTACAATTGACCTAAATATGTTTCATGGAACACATTTACAAGTATTTATGTATTTTGATATTTTTGGGGTAGTTCTCATGGTTTAGTTTAAGTTAATCCATGCACTAAGAAGCACACCACCAGATGTTGTAATTTAGCCCTCGTTTTGGATGAATTTTGGCTGATGTAGAGGGTAGAATTATTAATAGCCAAGGAATGGGTAGAGGTTGGTGTCTATTTTATTTTGATTAGGGATAAGAAGGTGGCCCATGTACAGTATTTACATTGTGAAATTGATGGAGTGTGGTTTTTAGAGATAAAGTTTTCAGTTGGTGTACTATCAAATTTGATATTTCTGTGGTGTGGAAAATAAAATCAGTCATGGTTAAAGGAACCTCATGTTGGATGGGTCATTGGTGTGAAGAGACTAGTTGGAGATATGGCCGAGGTGTAATAAGGATAATGATCCACATGAAGATCCCATATGATCTAGTTCTTTGATAAATCCAACATTTGGGATTCCAATGTGATATAAGGTGAAGTTTATGTGTTGGAATTGGGCTTGTGCTGGAGTAGAGATGATTCAATGGAGAGTCAGATCAGAGGTTTTTTAGTACCCAAGGCAAGAGCAAAACAGCTAGTATTGTGGTCTATTATCCTACTAGGGAATCATAGTATAAGTCTTGTATAGAATTTTTTTTGGTCATTGAGTTATTCAAAAATTCCTCTAATAAATAAAGCATCATGATTGGGTGAAATGGTATGGAAATTATATAGACCCAGAAATTTCAAGGAATTTTTTTCTTAATTCATTGCAATTTTATGAGTATGTGGTTTCTGACGGAAGCTGATTCTGAGGCCCGGTGTTCCCGAAATCAATTTCTGAAGTTTTTTTTAGGTACGTTCTATAAACGTATGTGCGGGTTTTTCTATCTTTTGAACCGGTTCATGGAATAGAAATCTGAGGCCACCGATGAACTAGCAGCGCCGGTATTCACTTAAAGGGACCTTTACCGCAGTTGTGTTTTATGTGGGTTGAGATTTAATATTTGGTGTTTTAGAATACAATAAATAAAATTTGTGGAACAAAATTTTATTTTAAGGATGTTAGTTATTTCCTCCCAGGGGGAGTTAGAGGTGGGGCCCACACCCACGAAACTTCACATGAGAGGATATTTGTGAGGTGGGGCCCACATGAGCCCTAACTTATCACCTCACCTCAACTCCCTTGAAACCCCCCATTTAACACCCCATTTAACCCCCATACATTTATTATGAAAACTTCCCTTTTAAAAGTGGATCCTCTCCACCTCCCAAACATAATGAAGCCAACTAATGTAATTAATAAACTTATTAATTAATTTGGCACATCTCTTTTGAATAATTTTGAATTTCTTGCCGATTCATTAAAATTTGGGGGAACTCTATTATAATATTTTCCATAGAAAATATTTTGGTGGGGGAAACCTCTGGTGAATTGGAGAGAGATTCATTCTTCCACGAAGAACATCCTCTCTTGGCAATGAACCTCCACAACTCCTCCTACCTTCTTCTTCCTCTATAACAAGGAAGAAGACACCGCTCATTAGAAGGGTCGTCTATGTCAGGGATTCTTCCTCCAATGTTGACAGGACGACAACATTTTTTGTGACACCATCTACCGTGACTCCGTCGACGAACGAACCTCAAATACGAGGTAGGGGTATCACATTATTTATAGGTTAATAAATTGTCTCGATTGTGTTGTTTTCTTTGGAATAACCTTGGCCATATGTTACCGAGTAACATGGAGGGCGCTGGCCGAACGAACATGGCCTGAAGACCCTTCGCTATTCTTTATTTTTTAATACGCAATGGGAAGTGGCGACGATCGAAGGCGGTGACTGCCCGCCGACCGCGTGCGAAGAACCGGGGCCAGCAACCGCGGGCCGCTAGGCCGAAGAAGAAATGGCTGTCTAAAGCCAGGCTACGCCCCTTCGGGCCGGGCCGCCCTTGCCCCTGGGCTGGGCCGCACATTTTCAGGCCAGGCCGACACCCCATGCCGGGTTGGACCCACTGAACTAGGTTGACCCGACCCACAATCCCACTGGGCTTAACGAGTCGGGCCTGTTTTCACTTAAACGTGAATAACATGAAGACCGTGCACCCGATCGACGTGCCATCTGTGGCACTGAGACCCTTTCAACAAGTAGGTCCTTTTGTGATACTCTAATTGAGTTCTGGACAAATTTGGAAAATAGCCGGGTTTGGAATGATCATATTTCCAAACGGGCCCCTGGAATAGAAAAGCCAATATCTCTCAGATCGGGAGTCCAATTGACGCGACGTCTGTCATGTTGGGTTCCTTTTAACGAGGAAGAACATCGGGATACATAAACTCTAGACTTCTTGATAGTTGATGTATCGAACCCTTGAATCAAGGAGCAGACCCTCCTAGAATCGAGCATGCTGTGTGCGGGAACCCTAGAGCTAGTTGCGACTACAATGACTAGCGTACTCGAATCCTCTGTGGGTTTGGCAACGACGACTACCATACTAGAATACCCTATGGGTTCGGTGATAACGACAAATGTACTGGAATTACTTGTGGGTTCGACAATGATGACTACTATACTGGTATCCTACGTGGGTCTTACAGTTTGGATTCTGTTCTAGTATCCTACGTGGGTCTGACAGAATAGCTGGTCTAGTATCCTACGTGGGTCTGACAGCTTGGCTGGTCTAGTATCCTATGTGGGCCTGAAAGCTTAGATGAATCAGTGACTACATCTGATCATCTCTATCGCTATACAAAATATGAATACCTTTGTGAGCTGAGTCTTTACTTTCAATCATTATCATCGATGTGATTGACTTCTTTCTCGTGCGGACTGGGTTGTGCATGGGCTCGAGAGTTGGAGCCAAAATGGATTGATGACTTAGGTATATGTATGGTAATATACCTAAGTACAGTTGGTTGATGCACCATGTTTTATATCTTACTTAATTTTTATCCTTAGAGGATATTGTGAGACCTTGCAGGTCTCAGGGTCCCTACAGAGTATCGTTATACTCACCCCTTCCCAGGCTATGCCCGCACTACGTTGTGTTGGTTGCAGATGATGGAAAATACTGATCATGGTTTAGGCTTGTAGAGATGGACGATACCCGGAGGTGTACCACTTGGTGAGACGTACACGGAGCATACTGACGGACTTGAGGGGCTGAGAGGACTATTTTTACCCACCCTTCAGGTGGGAATCCCAGAGAACGACTCAATGGTTTCTGTTTTACTTTTCTGAAGTTGCACCAGCTTTTCAGTTGTACTTTACTTTTCTGTTAGGTTTTTATTCTGGCCCATTTAGCATTTAGCACTTAGTTTTGTATTTAGTATTTTTTTTTTCTTAGTTATTTTGTGTTGTTTACTATTATAAAGGCAATACCTTCCCTTTTTGTCACGATTTATGCCTTCAGTGCTAGTCACCAGCCGCTGGCCTATGGAATGAGGGCTTGGGGTAGTCACGGAACGGGCCCCAAGGACGGGTCATGACAAATTGGTATCACACTACAAAAAGTTGGCCATAATAGAAGGGGTTATTTTTTACTTTAGAATGGGTTATAACCCCTTCTAAAGACATTAGCGGCGCTTTTGAGGAAGCGCTGGTAAATGTGTGATGAATTTAGAGGCAGTTACATGGGAGTGGGTTTAAACCCCCTCTGATGTTGTCGATAATTTGAAATAAATGGTTGTAATTAGATCCAATTTTAAGCTCAATCTCCTCTACTATAGGAATTAGGGGCGGTTTTGAACCACCCCTAATTGTTAATTGTATTTGGGGCGGTTTTACAGAACCGCCCCAAATGCTTCTCTTCTTTTGGTATTGTGTCTTTCCCCCAACCACCATCATCCTGTCTCTCCTCAGGTGTCATCCCCTCCCCCTCTGTCTGTCTCGGGTGTCATCCCCTCCACCCTCTGTTTGTCTCGGTCGCGTCCCTCTATTTGTCTCGGGTCTCATCCCTTGTCAAGTCCTCTTGTCTGTCTCGGGTCTCATCTCCTCTGCCTGTCTCGGGTCTCCTCCCCTCTGTCCCGTTTGTCTGTGTCTCAGGTCTGTCCTGTCGGCCAGTCTCCGCATGGGTGTCCCCCCCACCTGTGTCTCAGGTCTGTCCTGTCCCCCAGTCCTTTCTCCCCCATCCTGCGTGTCAGTCTCTTCCCTTGTGTCTCATGTGTCTGCCTCGAATCGTTTACTGGTCCTCATGTGTCTCCCCATCGGTTCGTGTCTATGGGTGACCATTGCCCTGTCTCCGTGTCTGTGTCTCCGGTCCAGCCCCGCCCCGGTCTCCTCTTGGCCCTTTAATATTCAGAGGGCATCTAATATTTTTGAAGCTGGCAGGATTCGAACCTACCTCCTCTAGATATAAACCGTGCGTATAAACCACCAACACGAAGAACAATTTGATTATTTATTACCTATATTATTCTATTTATATTTATTGATAAGTTTATTAAAATATAAATTATTTTCATAATATATTTAAATACATATAATAAGTTTATTTAAATATGCATATATATTAATAAACTTATATATATTAACAAATTTACAAATAATTTATATATTATTGTATTTATATATATTAATAATTTTATTAAAATAAACATTTTTAAATCAATATATTTAAATACATATAATCAGTTAATTAAAATAAGCATATATATTAATAAACATATTTATATTAACAAATTTACACATATGATTTATATATTACTGTATTTATATATATTAGTAAGTTTATTAAGATAAAAATTATTTTCATAATATATTTAAATAAATTAAATAAATAACATGTATCTATATATATATATATATTATGTACACCTCTATAAATTAAATATTTACATATATTTTAAAAAAATTATGTATGTATGTATTTATAAATATATTTATATCCAACACACACAAACTCAAATGTGTATTTATATATTTATTCGTAATTGTTTATATTTATTTGAATACACATATTATATATATATACATATTATATTTATATGTACACAATTAAATTATATATATATATTACATATTTATATGAATATAATATATTATACATTTTATAAATACATTCATATCTGTATACACAATATGTACTATATATATTATGAATTTTTTAAGAAACTTTTATGGGTTCATAACCCCTATGATAGCTTAAATTAGAGGGGGTTGTGAACCCCTTCTATTTTATGGAATCATTAGAGGTTCAAGAGGGGGTATTGAACCCCCACTAATGTCTTATATTAGAGGGGGTTTTGAACCCCCAATAATTTTTCACATTAGAGGGGTTTGTGAACCCCCACTATATTCATAAAAATAAAAATTCCGTAAAACACACACACACACATAACACCTCTAAAATCTAACTATATATATATATATATATATATATCTACGTGTGTGTATATGTATATATGTATGTATGTATATAACACCTCTAACCGAATATATAGTGTATGTAACAAAATATATAACACCACTAATTATTAAAGAAGCCACATTTTTACATAACCGTCTCTAAAATCCAACTACATAGAAAAATAATACTAAAAATTTTAGAGGGGGTTGTGAACCCCCAGTAAATTCGATGATTAGAGGGGGTTGTGTAGAACCCCCTCTAATGTTACAGAAAATGAATTTATAGGGGGTTGTGCATAACCCCCTCTAAATAACCCCCTCTAATGTACTGTTTTTTTGTAGTGTCAGAGGAGTCAGTTCTACCTCAGAACTCAGGACTATGATCATTATTTTCTATAAAGAAATAATGTTAAAAGTTTTTAGTGTGGTTTTAAGTCCAAGGAGTCTAGTGATGGTGCGGCGGCCGACGTATCCATACACTAGGACCCTGACCTATGATTTCCTACTCAGTGCACGAAAACATTGATTGCATGTGTGTTTCAAATGATTTATTTGTGAATACTTTGAGTCAGCTCACCAGGTATACTATTTGATAGTGGAACACTTGTTTCTTTTTAGGATGGACCCACGAAGGCAGCCAGCTAGGGTTCCGAGTTACATGAGGGATGGTAGCGCACTGAGCAGCGAGGCCATGGTGCAGGTCCCCATCATAGTGGAGGCACCAGCGGTACAACTACCCACTGGGCCACCTATACCGCCAGCCCTAGCAGTAGAGAGTGCACTCCACCTGAGTTCATTGCACGAGTTCCAGCAACAGAGGTCGCCCAGGTTCTATGGAGAGACGGACCCTCAAGTAGCTGAGGTTTGGTTGGAGGCTATCGTATGAGTTTTTAGATTGGTAGGGACACCAGCCGACCTTATGCTGATCCTTGTTGTGAGTATCTTGCACGCAATAACAGGTAGATGGTGGAGCTTGATGCTCTAGGTGAAAAATGAGGCATCTCTACTTTGGATAGACTTCGAGAGCCTCTTTTTCTTAGAGTTTGTTCTTGCCACCCTTCGTGTGGTGCAGATTCAGGAGTTACTTCATCTACGGAAGGGTCATATGACAGTAGCTCAATACTCATTGAGGTTTATCGACCTCTCTCACTACTCCACGGACATGGTACATGACCCATTCTTCTATGCCTAGACCATTGAGTAGGGAATCAAACATGAGATCAGGGCTTCGATGATCCCCCTCAGTATTCGAACGCAGGCGAGAGTACTGGAGTGAGCCCTTCTTGTGGAGATCTTTTTCAATGAGCCGACACCAGTAGTGAAACCCACCGTAGGGTGACACATAGCCGAGTCTTCTATAGCCAGCAGTATACAGATGTCGCAGAGGTCCATGCGGACCAGGCCATCAGTTGAGCGAGCTCAGGATACAGGTTCAGTTGTGCGGGGCACACGGAACAGAGCCAGCTATATGAGGAGCAGGCAGTGCTATGCATGTGGCGGGCATGGTAACATGGCTCGAGACTTCCCGACCCGCTGTGTAGATGAGCAGCAGACAATGGAGGGACCTCCCAGGCAGAGGCAGAGGTTCTAATATGGTGGTCCTCCAGGAGCATGTGGAATAGGCAGTGGAGAAGGCCGAGTAGCGGGTGGTGGACGGCGTTTCGATGCTCTACCACCACCACCACCAGAAGGTCCACCCCGACCATAGGGAGCTGGCAGAGAGGGGTAGGCTCAGCTCGAGGCAGTCGAGGCTTACGACCATGGAGCACCTGAGATGATTCGAGGTACTATATTTGTGTAATCTACCCTTGCTGCAGTACTTATAGACACAGGTGTGAGTCATTATATTATTGACACTACCCTTTTTCAGAGCTTGGAGATTCGGATAGAGTCGTTGGATCGATCCTTATGGCTAGAGACTCCTATGAGAGTAGACTAGACAATTACACACTAGTGCTGGATGTGTGAGCTTACTCTAGGAAGAGAGAGCTTCAGCTAGGATCGTATTTTAGCGGCGTTTAGTCCCTACGACGTCATCTTGGGTATGGAATGGTTGTCTACAGTCCATGCTCAGATTTACTGAATTAGGCGCAAAGTGCGGTGTGTCCGCACAGATGGGAGCAAGTTCACTTTCACCGGAGAGAAGGGAGCCCTTGCAGCACATGATGGACTTACACAGAGGATAGGGAAGCCCATCAAACCTCAGTTGGAAAGTATCATCATCAGAGCGGTTGATGTGCGGAGTCCGAGTTTTCCTATTGTGGTGGATCAGTATGCGGATGTTTTTACTGACGACGTTCTAGAACTACCTCCTCACAGAGAGGTAGACTTCTACATAGACCTATACCCTGAGACAACACTGATATCTACTCAATCATATCAAATGGCTCCCACCGAGCTTCGTGAGCTACTGTTACATTTGGAGGACTTACAAGGGAAGGGATTCATCAGACCTAGTGTTTCACCCTGGGCTTCTCTGATTTTGTTCGCCAAGAAGTCAGATAAGAGATTGAGACTATGTGTCAACTATTGTGTCTTGAATCAGGTGACTTTCAAGAACAAGTACCCACTAATGAGGATTGACGACCTCTTTGATCAGCTCAATGGAGCACATTGCTTCTTGAAGATAGACCTCGTGTCAGGCTATCACTAGATCAGAGTTCGAGACAAGGATGTGCAGAAGACGACTATAAGGTGCTATTATTTCCACTACGAGTTCTTGGATATTCCCTTCAGCATAACCAACACACTAGCTATGTTCATGAGTCTCATGAACATGATCTTCCAGCCATACCTCAATCGATTTTTCAAAGTCTTCCTCGACGACATACTAATTTTCTCAACTACACAGGAGGAGCATGCCTAGCACTTGCGGGTTGTACTGGATACACTCCAAGAGAACCAGCTTTATGGTAATCTCTCAATGTGCCAGTTCTGGATTCAAGAGGTTCACATTCTGGGACACATCATCTCGGAGGTGGGAGTTGTTTTGGATCAAGAGAAGATCAAGGCAGTACTTTCTTGGGAGCCACCCAGGAGTGTGACGGAGGTGCGGAGTTTCCTGGGTCTTTCTAGGTACTATCGGAGATTTGTGCTATACTTCTCTAGAGTTGCAGCACCACTTTTAGCTTTGATGAAGAAGGGGAATCCATTCATGTGGTTAGATAGATGTCAGTAGAACTTTCATGAGCTGAGATAGAGATTGACCAGTGCACACATCTTGAGTCTACCAGAGGAGGGTGTAGGGTACGTAGTTTACTCCGATGCATCAGGGATAGGACTTGGGTGTCTCCTGATGCAGGAGTGAGTAGTGATCACCTATGGTTTATACACTTGAGACATCACGAGAATGACTACACTACCCAGGACCTGGATTTATTAGTAGTGGAATTCGCCTTGAAGATGTGGCAGCACTATCTGATGGGCGAGTACTTTACAGTATACTCTGACCACCAGAGTCTTAGGTACATCTTCTTGCAGAAGGACTTGATCCTGAGACAATGGAGATAGCTCGAGTTCCTCCATGACTATGACATTGAGATAGTCTATACTCATGGGAAGGGGAATGTTCTATCTGATGCTCTCAGCAAGAGATCAAGCATTCAACTACTAGGAGAGGTGATGAAGCAGCTAGCCGCCTTGAAGATATCCTTTGTGGATAGAGATGGAGCATCCTTTCTTTAGTCACTCATAGTCACTACACCACTTCTTTATCGAGTCATAGAGGCACATCGTTGGTAGGTTGACTGTGAGATGCGACGTGCTCAAATATCCATAGGGCAGGATCCTGATGGATTTTCTGAAAGAGGAGGGCATGTTATTCTCTTCAGGGGACGTACTATGGTACCAGTTGGACTGCAAGAGGAAGTGTTGAGGGAGTTTCACACTTACTCTAAAGCGGTACATCCATGAAGGGTGAAGATGTACCAGGACCTCAGACGACAACACCAGAGGCCAGGTATGAAGAAGGATTCAACATAGTTTTTTTCACGATGCCTCGCTTGTCTGCAAGTGAAGGCAGAGCACCAGGTACCAGTAGGCTTGGTACAGTCCTTAGAGATCCCGAAGTGGAAGTGGGATAGGATATCCATGGATTTCATGATCGGGCTTCCACATACATCTAGGGGACGTGACTCTATCTGGGTGATTGTCAACCGACTCACCAAGTCGGCCCACTTCCTACCGATTAGAGAGTAGAGATTAATAGAGATCTTGGGACACCTATACATTCATCAGATCATATGGATTCATGGTGTTCCATTGACTATCATTTCTGATCTGGATGCTCGATTCACTACCCGACTATGTAAATGTTACAGGAGGATTTTGGGACGCAACTACGTCTTAGCACTGCCTTCCATCCTCAGAAAGACAGTCAGACAGAGAGGACCATTCAAAATCTCGATGACATTCTCTGTGCATGTTTCCTTGACTTTGGTCATAGTTGGGAGGATCACCTACACTTGGTGGAGTTTGCGTACAACAACAGTTTCCACTCCACCATCGGTATGGCACCATACGAGGCACTGTATGGACGACCTTCTAGATCACCTTTGTGCTGGACTAACCCTAGGGAGTTAGCACTTATATGACTAGAGATGGTTCAGGTTATGATAGAGAAGATGCAGATCATCCAGAAGCAGATGAAGACTTCATAGAGCATATAGAAGTCCGATGCTGATAGGAGATGAAGACCACTGGAGTTTGAGGATGGTGACCACATTTTCCTACAGGTATCACCTCGACATGGTCTACAGAGATTTGGCTGGGGAAGTATGTTATATTTTCATTTCATCAGACCTTTTCAGGTCCTTAGTAGAGTAGGCGAGGTGGCTTACCGCCTGACCCTTCCACCTCAGTTGCACCGGGATCATGACGTCTTTCATGTATCTCAGCAAAAGAGAAAATTTCACGACCCAACCCACATCATCGGTCACAGGGAGATGGTCATCGATGATGGGGAAATGTTTGCAGTGGTCCCGGTGGAGATCAAGGATCGACAGGTTCGGGTTCTATGTGGATGGTCTATTCCTCTGGTGTGCTATCGCTGGCAGCATGAGAACCTCCAGGAGAGCACTTGGGAGAGGGAGGCTCATATGCAAGCTTAGTACCCCCATTTGTTTTCCTAGTGTGTTTTGTAGCTTTATGGGTACATAAATACCTAAGGTGGGAGTAATGTAAAGACCTAGAAACTTCAATGAGATATTTTTTCATAATTATTAGGAATTTTACGAGTCTGTGGTTTCTGAAGACACCTGATTCTGAGGCCCCGTGTTCCCAGAATCAATTTATGTAGTTTTGTTCGGGTACGTTCTGTAAACGTACGTGCGGGTTTTTCTATCTTTTGAACCAGTGCACGAAATCGAAACTTGAGGGCACTGATGAAATCATAGCACTTGTATTCGCTTAAGGGGACCTTTACTAGAGTTGAGTGTTATGCCGGTTGAGAGTTAATATTTGGGGTTTTAGAATAAAATAAATAAAATTTGTAGAACACAATTTTATTTTAAGGATGTTAGTTATCTCCTTCCAAGGGGAGTTAGAGGTGGGGACCACACCCACAAAACTTCCCATGAGAGGATATTTGTGGGGTGGGGCCCACACGAGCCCTAACTTATCACCTCCCTTCACCTCCCTTGAAACCCCCAATTTAACCCCCATACTTTTATTATGTCATCTTACCGTTTAAAAGTGGAGCCTCTCCACCTCCCAATGTTAATGAAGCCAACTAATGTAATTAATAAACTTATTAATTAATTTGGAACATCTGATTTGAATTATTTTTCATTGCTTGGAAATTCATTACAATTGGGGAGAAGTCTATTATAATATTTTCCTTTGAAAATATTTTGGTGGGGGAAACCACTGGTTAATTGGAGAGAGCTTCATTCTTCAACAATGAACATCCTCTCTCGGTGAAGAACACTCCACAACTTCTTTTACCTCCTTCTTCCTTTGCGACAAAGAAGAAGATACCGCTTGCGAGAAGCTTCATCTATGACAAGGATTCTTCCTCCAACGTTGACGGGACGACACCGTTCTCCGTGACACCATCTACCGCGACTCCGTCAATGAACGAACTTCAAATACGAGGTAGGGGTTTCACATAATATAAAGGTGAATAAATTATCTCGATTGTGTAGTTTTCTTGGGAATAACATTCTCTATATGTTACCACCTAATGGGGAGGGCGCGGGCCAAACGAACATGGCCTGACGACCCTCCTTAGTTATTTCTATTTTAATTTGCAACGGGAAGCGGCAATGATCGAAGGCGGCAGCCGTGTGTCGGCCGCGTGCGATGAATCATGGCCATCAACCGTGGGCCACTCGGCCATAGGAGAACCGTCCGGATAAAGCCGGTAAAGCTGAAGGAGGACCATGGCGCCACAAGGGGCGTCGTACTGCGGAAGATTGCGGCTCACATTCCGCAGGTCTATCGGCGGGTGAATCGGCCGGCAGGCAGCCGACCGGGCTGGGAAGAACTGCGGCGCCAGGAGGGCGCCGCACTGTAGGAACCACGGTCTGCCCATATGGGCCACTCACGTCAGGAAGGCGGTCTAGCTTCATCCGGCTGGTTGGGGGGGCAGCGCCGCATGGCACCACCGGTTCGGGAAGCCCCCCCCTAGACCGCTCGACCAGCCGGCCGAGCCATGGCCCGTCCCTCTCGGGCTAGGCCGCGCGTACCACCGTGTCAGGCCGTGCTTCTTTGAGATGGGATGAAACCCCATGCCAGTTCAAACCCGCTGAACTAGGTTGACCCGACCCGCCATCCCACTAGGCTTAACGGGTCGGGCCCATATTCACTTAAACATGAATAACATGAAGACCACACGTCCGATCGACGCGCCGTCTGCGGTACTGGAACCCTTTCGACAAGGTGGTCATTTTTCGATACTCTAAGTGAGTTCTGGACGACTTTGTAAAATAGAAAGGTTTGGAAGGAGCATATTTTCAATAGGGCCCCTGAAACGGAAAAGAGAATATCTATCAGACCGTGCATCCGATTAACATGTCGTCTGTCACATTGGGTTCCTTTTGATGAGACAAAACATTGGGATACATCAACTCTAGACTTTGTGATAGTTGATGTATCGACCCATTGACTCAAGGAGAGAACCCTCCCAGAATCGAGCATGATGTGTACGGGAACCCTAGAGTTGGATATGACTGCAACGACTACCGTACTAGAATCCTTTATGGGTTCGGCGACAACAACTACCATATTGGAATCCTCTGTGGGTTCGGTGATGATGAAAACTGTACTAGAATCCTCTGTGGGTTCAACAACGATGACTACTGTACTAGTATTATATGTGGGTCTGACAGTTTGAATTCTATTCTAGTATCTTACGTGGGTCGACAGAGTAGCTGGTCTGGTATCCTATGTGGGTCTGACAGCTTAGCTGGTCTAGTATCATATGTGGGACTGACAGGTTAGATGAATAAGTGACTACATCTGATCATCTCTATCTCTATACAAAAAATGAATACCTGTGTGAGCTGAGTCTTGAATTTCAATCATTATCATCATTCTGATTGACTAATTTCCTATATGGACTAAGTTGTGCTTGGGCTCCAGAGTTGGAGATGAACCGGATTGAATACATAGGTATATGTATGGGAATATACCTAAGTAGGATTGGTTGATGCACCATGTTTTGTATCTTAATTCTTATTTATCCTTAGAAGTTATTGTGAGACCATGCGAGTCTCAGGGTCCCTACTGAGTATCGTTATACTCACCCCTGCACGGGCTATGCCTGCACTACGTTGTGTTGGTTGAAGACGACAGACAACACTGATCGTGGTTGAGGCTTGTAGAGCTGGACGATACCCGGAGGTGGACCACTTGGTGTGACGTACACGGAAGAAGACAGACAGACCCGTGGTGCTGAGCAGACTATCTGTACCCACCTATATGTGAGAATCCTAGAGGATGAATCAGTGGTTTCTAATTTACATTACTGCAGTTGTACCAGCTTTTCAGTTGTATTGTACATTTCAGTTGGGTTTGTATTCTGTCCCATTTACCTTTCAACACTTACTTTTGTATTCAGTATTACTTTGTGCATACTTATGTTGTGTACTCTATTGTGTTGTTTACTATTATAAAGGCAATACCTTCCCTTTTTGTTGGGATTTACGTCTTTGGTGCTAGTCACCAGCCCCTGGCCTATTTAAGGCGTGCTTGGGGTAGTCATGGCATGGGCCCCGAGGATGGGTCGTGACAGTGATGATCCAACAATTGTAGTCAAGTGTTTTTGGAAGAAGTTGGTTAAAGGAGGAATCACTTGTGTTTTGATGTGGAATAAGATGTAGTGATACATAAACTAAATTTTTAGTGATTTTTGGAATTTTATTATCTGTCTAGTTAACCCCACCAAATTCGAAAAGTGATTCATATTGGGGGAGTAATATGGTTTTGAATTATTCACTTTCATGTATAGACTAATGGTGGGGAGAACCATATGTTTTAGGATAAATAAATTGAAAACTTCATGTTATGTTTGGATTGTTGGGACTAGTTAAGTTGCATCTCAGTTTTAGTATTGATTGAGATAAAAGGGCTTGACTTATGGTGAATATCATGCTTGAGTGATTGAGGTTCCTTAGTGGGAGCGTGTTTGAAATTTGAAGATGGGGTGTAGAAAATTCTTGGTAAATTAATGAAATTAGATGGTTAGTATTAATGGATAAATAAATAAAAATTTATTTTTGGGGATGAGAAGTATTATGATGGGAATTCTGAAATGACCTAAGAATTCCAGTGTCAATTACTTTTGGGGGGATATAAAATTTTGATTTAGAGCAAGGTTCATACTTTGAATTGGAATTCAGATAAAGAATTTTACAATTTTAACATATCAAGGGGTGTTTTTAGATAAGTAATGGTTAATTATTTGTTATTTGGGTTATCAAGGAAGAATTGGAGTATGGATGGGGTGGATCATTGCTAATTTTTAGCATTCTACAATATATTTTTCCAAGGCCCTAGTAGGTCACACCATAGAATGTTCGTGCTAAAGGAGGATCATATTCTTATTTCTATTTATACCATGAATTGTGTTGTGTATAATGATTCATGAAATTAAATATGGAGTCATTTTCTACTCCTTTACATTGGAGTGATTTACACAAATACTCCTAGTTGTCCCATGAATTTTTGAAGTAGTTGTTGGGTTCACACAATGACCTTTCATGTCACATCACCGATGAGGCATGGGTGTCATTTTTTAACTCGGTTAGAACTATATTTTATATCCCATCCCCCACCATGATTTTATATATACCCTGAACATGGGGAAGGCTATTTATTCATCTCCCCCACCCTTCCACCCATCAACCCCCTATAGTGGTGGTGGTTGTTTGTGAGTTCCAAGAGTGATTCAAAGCTAGTTCTTCCTCCATTGTCATTGATTTTTGATATACATATATAACCCTAATATTAATGTTATTTAGGATAATTTTCAATGATTATTTCACTATATCATGGTGAAATCATCATTGTTGTATAGGGATTTTTTAAGGGATAGAGGAGGACCCTAAATGTCGAGTCACACTATCAGACGTTGGTTTTGTGAAATGATGTAGTCTAGTTAGTTTTAAGTGATTATTTATATTATGTTTAAATTAAATAATTAATTATAAATGATTATAATTAATTATTCAAGTCATATGTTCTATGGCATGAGGTTGGGTAGTGGTTAGATATTTGGTGAGGCCTATTGGAGCTTGGATAGGGGTTAACTTCTAGTTCGAGGTAGGTCACCCATATGATATGAAATCATATAAAATACTTTCTAAGAGAGTGTATGCATAACTAATTACATGGGTTCAGGTATGGGGTTTAGGGACTAAGGGTTAACTAAGTAGATCATATAATATAGTTTTAGGACTCTTATTCTTATAATGAGTTCTTTTTAACACTTTGGTAAACTCAGATCCCCTGATGACTATGTCACTAAGGGGAGAGGGTGTCTATGGATTTAATGTGAGGCCATTTTTAGGTCTCAGGGTATGATTGTTGATAGGATATAATTTTTTTTGGGTTCCTAGGGATATCAGGTTGGAAGAAGAGGAATGCAAATGAGTGATAATAGTCATGATGACCGTACGCCTCATAAGTGGCTAGGAACTCCATCTTAAAGTTTGAAGAGAGTCTTTTCATGTGCATAGAGTTTAAATATTCATACAATAATGACATATGAGATTGATAAGGGCCATCCCCATGTGATGGGTTGAGAGATATCCCTTTACATATTTTATATGTGACCTAGCTGTGGGAGAGAAGAATTGTTCTGGACCTGACATCATGTTTCCCTAATGCATATAGTAGGATATCTTGGGATGGTCCATGGGTATCGTGACCAAGAGTATTGCGGGTTTTTGATGAGGGTGGACTACAATGTTTGGTGTGATTCATAATGATCCAATGGATCGTAGTGTCACCATGGTGTGTTTGGTTTGATTTAGTACTAACATGCAAAGGGGGAACTAGTTCTAGGGAACCTTATGGATTCCATGACATGTGATATGATATAGACCAATGATGAGTGGATAGTTATGATTGACTATTTCACATATGATGAGTGTTATGCTATGTGATGGGATATAAGTATTTTTTTATATCTCATGTATGTGTCTGGTAGTTTTATTATGATTGGAGATTCCCCTGATGGGGGAGAGGATCTTGATGATTGGCCATCCCAATAGTGATAAACCATTTTCAATATTATTGTGGGTGAGATGAAGTCCATAAGTGTAAGAAGATCGACCTGTCCTTGTGTAGGAATGAGTCATAGACCTGGACCTAATTACATTGGGCTCATGGTAGTGGATAACCTAGAGTCTAATGGTTGGTACATTGTATATAGAAACCCATGACATGTACACATATTATTAAATTATTCCTGAACATAAATTCCCATTAATACAACTTAAGGATCATTAATTCCTAGTTTCATTCAGATAATATGTTATTAATATTGAAAATATGGCATCCGTATTTTATTTTTAATAGTGATATCCTATATTACATTTCATATTTTAAATTTTCAATGGAAAACCTGGGGAATATATATATAAAGCGGTGAGATAAAATGCTCAATAAGGGAATAAACATGATAAGGAAACAAACCATGTTATTAAAAGGTATAACATGTTATCATAAAATAGAAGGCACCTTAATAATCACATGGATGAATAATGTAAATAATGTTTTATCAAAAGATCAAGGAATCATTATAAATATGGTAGAAACAGAAAAACATGACATAAAAATGAGTCAATGAAAACCTCTTTGAAAATATCTCATTGTGGAAAAATTCCCTTAATAGATTAGGTTTTCTATCTAATCCTATACATTATGTCTCATTAGAGTATAACATTACCCTATTCAATGGAGCACTATCTAGGTGAACCCATTATAAAAAATTCTTGACATATATGTTCCACATAAAAGAAAATAAATCATAAATAAATACATAGTAATTAGTTATGTAATGAAATTTGGTTTCATAATACCAAATTATATCATAACCATAAGAAGTTTCATAATGAAGGAATTTGATAAATGACTATAAGGAATTTATTACCCCATCAAGGAAGAAATAATTAACTTGGTATATATGTGAGATACATGTATAAATAATTTAGAATCAATCCATAATATAAATGTTTTTTTCATTGATAAAAATACCTTTAAAAATATTTGAAGATATTTTTTGGGAGAATAACCTTTTAACATTTTAGTAACATAAAAGGATGTCATATTAGATGGAAAATGATTTTAAATGGTCACATTCAACATTTAATGGAGGAATATCCTTCCCATTTAGAAAACATCTACTTAAAATATAAAAATCTCACAAACATTATTTTTTAAAAAAATGACCAAGGAAACATAAAAATGAATTTTTAAAATCATTAAGTTGTCATGAGGGATGAAGAGTTCCATTCATGTACAATATTTTTAAAATATATATATATATTCCTCTTTCATTTTTATAAGAGAGGATAAAAAAATAATTTTCCCAAAAATTAAATGAATATTCCATTTAATTTTTTTTCCAAAAATCTATTTAAAGGTAAAAATTACTTTAAACAATCATAATAATAAAATTTTGAAACATATTTAAAAAACATATATTCAGAAAAAGATTTATTTTCGACCGAAGAGAGAAATAATGTTGGGTTTTCATAAAAACTTCTTCCCAATAAATTTAAGTATAAAATAGAATAAAATTTTAATATTATATGAAAAAATAATTAATAACTAGATAAAAAAATTGTATTCATTTATTAGATAATTATGAAATAATTTTCTTAAATATACATTTAATAGTGACAAATACCAATTAAAAGAATATTTAGAGATAAAACACTACTTCATTGGTAACTTATGAATCATAACATCACATAATATAATAAAATGTATTATAACATAAAATATCATTGTACTGTAACTATTCATGATATAGTATGCAAAGGGGATGTATATAAACTATTCATAAGAAATCGGGTGCATAAAAGAGCGTGTGTCTCTTAGAAGGATGTTTGAGACAAAACACTTATAAAGATCATATTATTGAGGCGATAATTAATTAATGGGGATATTATGTGAATGAAATGTATATCCAAACTATTATAATTATAAATAAAAATTATTTTCACACATAATTTTGGCATAATATATTAACTAATGTAGTTGTACAAAATAATAAATAGAAATTGATTTAAGAATGCCATCACCTAACACTTCCCATTATTTGAGATCTCATTAATCAATTTTATAATTTTTTAAATATATTACTAAATTAAAAATGATTAATATTATTAATTATAATATCATACACAAACCTTTCATAACATATTATTACTCATTACTTTTTAATATTTCACTATAACTACTATTTCAGGTGTTAATTGCATTTTTTCACCAATACATTTCAATATGACTATTCCAGATCATGAAAATATGATATATTTCTATAATATATAAAATTATGTTAATTATATATATATATATATTATTAGATTCATCTTTATAATCATTATTTCATTTTGAACATGGAGAATGGATCACATCTTTTCACGGAGATGATAGACAGTATATACGCATAGGCGACATTATCATTTTCATTGAGGGTGACATGTTAAGGAATTTGATTTTATATCTATTATAAAAATAATTATATATATATATCACATATAATTTTATTAAAGTTTACATTTTTTACCTTCTGTGTAAAGCGTTAGTGAAAAATAAATCACATCACTTCATGAGGCGGTAGTCCGCTGAACACACGAATGACGCTATCATTTATTCTATGGATGATAAGGTATGAATGAATATGATATATTACTTTTCTATAATTATTAATATGTTATGAAAATGATATATAAACTTAAAATTTTACCTTATTTCCTTCCATGTAATATTTATGTGAAAAATGAATCCCATTTTTTCATGAGGTGGTAGTCCACCGTACAAACGAATGATGTTATCACATTATCTATAGAATAGAAATAAAGAAGTTATATATAATATTATAATCTAGAATTATTATTTATTTATATATATAATATATAAAAATTGTATTCATCATTATATCAATCTATAAGAAGTGGGGATGGCAAACAAATTACATTGGTTTGCAAGGCCGTAGTTTGTTGTACACATGATCAACTATTTCATTTCCCAATTGAGGGAGGAGAAGATGGTTTTAGCTTACGAACATAAAATATTAACATATTTTTAAATTTAATATAATTTTTTATAATATAATATGGTTTTAATAATATTTTAATTGGGTGTAGGTTGAAATAAAATATAATTCTATGTTAAGTATGTTACCTCTTTTTTCGAAAACATCTTTTTGTTTGCAGAAAAAGCCTTCTTATGTTATATTTTTGACCAAAAAAGGACTACAGAATGGGGTGATGGAATTAAGAAATTTATTTGGGTAGTTCTTGTAAAAATAAATTTTTCTTGAACGTATTTAAATGAAAATAGAGGGAGTGGACAATTATAAGCGGGGGAGAGAAAACACATTGAATTTATGAAAATAAAAAATTATACACACATTATTTAAATTATAAATGGAAATAATGGACCCTTTTCTAAAAATAAAATATATTAAGTCTAAATTTTATCATTATATTCTATTTATACATGTTTCAGGTCATTATTAACCTATATATTTTTTGTTTAACCCATGGTGACCACATTTTTACCTTAATTGTGGTAAATAATTTATAATATCATCACTTTTTTCAATATTAATTACAATAAAACATTATGTTGAACTTATTATATAATATATATTGTGAAACATTGAAATATAGAATCCATTTATACAATTTCTTCTCACAGAAGTGGTAGAAGATAATTTAAAATCAAACCTGTAAACCTATGGGAAATGGTTTTTCTGAAGAAAATGTATCAAAATAGTGAACACATTTTATATAATAATCCAATATTAAATTGATTAAAATTACCTAAATTAAGAAACTATAATATATTTTAACTAATTTTTATTCAAAACCAATTAAAAATATATTTTATCTTTGAAAATAATTTAATTAAAAAGGAAGTTTTCAATAAAAAATCATGATTTTTCCCTACTCATCATAAAATTAATCATTCAGAACGTTATAAAAAAATAAAACCCAAGAGAATTTTTAAATTTATATTTCAAAAAATAATTTTATTTTAACAAATTAATTTTATAAATGTGGTAAAAGTTATTTTTAAATTATCTGTAAAAAGTGAAATTGTATGTCCTACTAGAAAAATATCATTGTCCAAAAAACATTTATTTTATTTTAAAATGGTTCATATTTTATTTATTAATAGAATATAACAATTAAGATTATTTTAATAATGTTTCAAACATATAATTTTCATAATTTATTTAGTCATATTTGTACCCTCCCTCTTAACAGTAAGTTTGTAATGTTTATGTTTAAATAATAATATTTTAATAGTTCCATATTTCATTTAAAACAGGTGTTTCGTTAATCACAAGCTATAACTGATATTGAAATTATTAAAAATTGATATATATATATATATATATTATAAATTTTTGGTGTGTTAAACTCCCATAGAATATTTATTTTTTATGTCATATACACTGTCGAACTTACTTTTCTTCATCTAAAATATCAGAGTGTAACATTCTTCCCCCACAAATAAATTATGTCATCATTATTTAATACTGATCTCGGTAATATTGGTTATGAAATTTGAAAATAACTTTTTTTGGAAACACACATTATAAAAATGGTTAATAAAAATTCACCTTAAAAAGATAGAATGGTATTTACGATTTTAATCTAGAATAACACATTTTTTTCATGTAGGATTACACGAGTGGGAAAGGAATACATAAACATGGAATAGAATAATAAATCCCAAGGATTAATATAGAGTGATATGGATAATTGATCATTATAAATTTAATGATCACAATAAATCCAATGACCACATAACTATAAATCTATGATGAGTTAAAATATCATTGATTCAATAAAAATGAAACTAATAGAAAAACATTTTTTTCTCAAGATCTTTTTCTTAGAGTTGAGGGTATTTTTACCATCAAGATAGTGAAGTTGAGAAAATATACTTACTCTATTACATTATAACTCATAATAATAATATCATCCATTTCCTAAATGAGTAGTTTTAAGATAAATATATCATAATTGAATAACTAAAATTTATATTTAATAGATCAATGTATCTATAAATTGTAACTTGTTATTACCCCAATCTTTAATAAAAATAAAATGTTTAGCAAAATTTAAGATAATAAAACATTATTATATTAATTTGAAAATTTAAATAATGAAATAAAAGGATTAACATAGATCATTCATTTTATAAATATCCCTATAACCCAAAAAAAACCCCTATAAACACTACAAGAAACAAGGTTTTAACAATCAAGGTAATCTCTTATCCTTTAATACTATATATTTATAAATCTATTATATTTTTTCCTAAATAATATTTTATGTTAAACCAAAAGGTTATATGTATATCGACATAATAATATATCTCCTAAAATATCATTATTCACCCCAAAATCAATTAACCTAATCCTATAATACATTTCCCAAAATCAACATAATATTCATCCTTCAAACCATTTAAGTAAAAAAAATCTCATAATAAGTATTACATAACATTGGGAAATGGTAGGAATTTCACCATTATCACATATTATTTGTGTGTTAAACCTCAAGGACATGCCAGATGTGATGGGTTTTCACCTGGTGCGTGTGTTTTCCTTTTTCTAAAACTATGGAAAAACATATGTTATGATCATATTCACAATTCTCAATGATTCTATAATGTTCTCATGAATATTATGATCATATTCAAAAATAAAATTTCCCATAAAATTTCTTTTTGAACCACAATTGTTTTCTATAAATCTCATTCATTTACTCAAAACCAACTAATCACCTCAACAACAAGAACATCTACAAGATTATGTTTTCCAAAATTTGTTTTCCCATTTATTATCATCATTATATTAGATACCCTTTATAGTAAATTCAATGTATTATCCCAAATCCATAATGATAAACTTATGTAGAAACATCCTTATATATATATTTCATGATTCACACAATTCTTGAATTCAAGAACATAAACATTTCACTCATTATATTTCATTCTTAAACAATTGACTAGGCTTCATCATGTTATTCTTTAATAACTCATTACAATAATATTATATTCATTTTATATTCCTAATAAATAAATAAAATCACACATATAACCTTTTTATCTTCTCTATGATCATTCCCCCTAGTAAATTGTTTTTATAATCCTAATAATTTCAACATTTAAAATATTTAAATTCTGGGGATTCCATATAGAAACAATTATTATCATCTATTATGTTAATTGATCATTTTATTTTTCCTTGGAAATTAAAAACTTTCAGACCTTATTATCCACACATAAAACATCTTTTTTTTCCTTTTAAAAATTCCCATGGGAACATCATCCCACATTCTTGACATATAGGAAACTTAATATTCTTTCCCCCATGGTCACCATCACCTGAAATCTCAGAAAACATTATCCCTCTCTTCTTTTCTTAGTCTATGATTTGGATAAGGTGAACGTTTCAAACCATATATCATGATAAATGATTAGGAATATATATAATATCGTTTACTTTCATTATTATCCCATATGTTAACTCATAATAACATTGTATATCACATTCAATGTTAACCATGTTCCTTCTATTTCCCACCGTTGAATAAAATCATAAAGAAAAATGTCGAAAAAATATTTATAGTGGGAAAAATATTATCCTAAAAAATTATTTATATGATATATAAATCACAACACATTCATTTCAATCTATGAATCCTTAGGTTTAATTTAGTTCATCCATGATCATTATCAATTCATATCAATCATATTGGTTTATAAAGAGTTTGAGAATTTTCAAATAATATCCCCAAAGAGTGTCAAACAAGGTGCACAATGAGTCTCGTTGTAGTGTATCAGGTAATACTGGAGTCAATCTCGATGTGCCTTTTTCAAAGTTATTATCCCTAGGTACATTTGGAAAGAATAACATCCACTTATTGTATCTAAATTGGGATTTAATATTTATTTAACAAATCGCTCTATAAATCACCAATATTCTAGGATAATTTTATATAATTAGTGTTATCCTTATACGTATCCATAGGGTTCTCACTAATGTTTTATCATCTTAGTTCCAAAATATATATAAATATTTCCCCTAATACAAACTATGTTGAATCCGGAATTTTATAGACATTATTACAAGAGTCTTGAACATAAATATCCATTAATAAATCATAATGGTCTTAAAGGCCTAGTGTATTTAAATGAATAGGATCCTAATGAATTAAATATGGTATAATAATTTTATTTCCTAAATAAATCTCCTAAAAACCAATTTATATCCTAAATATTCGGGGGATAACTTGGTTAATACATAAAAAAATGGGCGAGATAAGAATCCTCGTAAGGGAGTAAACAAGATAAGAAACATAATATGTGAGTCAAAGGTATAACTTGATATCATAAAAGAGAATCCGCATGTGTAATCATATTGAAGCATAATGTAAACCAAATTGTATAATAATATCATACAATCATAGGAAATGTGAATGAAACAAAAAAATAGGACATCAAAATAAGTAAAGGATAACTACCTATACAATATTACACTGTGGAAAAAGTCCCATAATGTATTACGTTTACACCCTAAACCCATTAATAACATCTCATGAGACTATAACATTGCACAAAAAATTTGATCATTATCTAAGAACACCCATTATATCATTTTAACTATCTTTGTGTACCACATATATGAAATAAATCATAAGGCATTACAAAATAACAATCCATGGAATTAAAATGGGTTTCAAAATATTTTTTTATATCATAATCAATGGAAAATTCACAACGAAGGAATTTCAAAAATGATCATATGAAATGTTTTACCCCATCAAGGAATTGATTATAAACATAGTATATATGTTAGAGAGATATATACATAATTTATAATTAATAAAAATTTTAAAATGTTTTATAAGAAAATATATTTAAAAAGATTAAATAAATTGTCAAAAATTTACTTTTCACATTGAGTAACATCAAAGTATGTCCTCTTTTATGGAAAATTATTTTGAAAGATCACTTTGAACATTTCTTGGGAAAAATATCCTTTACATTTCAAAACCAATTATTATAATCTAAAAAATCACAAAATATTAAATAAAACAATTGTTTTAAAATATATATTGTAACTTAAAAATTAATATTTAAAATATTTAGTGGACATGATGACGTAAGAGTACTATTTATAAAAATTACATCAAAAAAGTTTCCTTAAAATTTTTTGTAAGGAAATCAAAAAGTAACAAGTTCTAAAATAATAAAAATATTCCTTATAAAAATATTTTAAAATGAAAATAATGGTAAAAATTACATTAAAAAGTCATTGTAAAACTTTTTTTATAACACTTTCATAAACCATTGATTTAGAAGAAGAAGAATTTTAGATCAAAGAAATAAATGAAGTCAGATTTTAATAAAAACATTTTCTCAATATTTTTATGTAAAAAAGAGTGAAAATGATAATAATAATTGAAAAATTCATCAATAACCATGGGATTAGAAAATTAAATCGTTTTATTATAAAATTATCAAATAAATTCCTTCAATGAATGTTCAAGCATATGCGATCATAATTAAATTGAGATTTAAATATAAACCACGAACACTTTGGTATCCTTCGAAACATAACTTACCGCAAATGAAGTAGTTGAATAATAAATTAAATTATCATTATATAGGAAGGATTCATGATATTGTATGTAAATGGGTATTATATACACAAATCAAAATAAATTAGGTGTATAGAATAACATCTGTATTGGAGAAGGAAGTTTGAGATGACACCCATAAAATGGTTGTATTGTTGAATTGAGAGTTAATAAATGTTGTGATTACATGTTTAAAAATTATATCAAAAAAAAATAAAATTGTAAAAATTAAATAAATAAATAAAAATTAATTTCACATAATGTTTTATTATTTTTATAGTCAATGAAGTAGTTGTATAACACAATGAAAGGAAATTGAGTTAAGAAATACCTTAACTCACACTTACCTTTAGGTATGTTCTCTTAAACCTCATTTATGGTGGTTTTAAACATGTTAATAACTTATACCATAATAGTAATATTATTTATAATATCATATATGAACCTTTTATAACATCATATTACCCATTCATTTGTAATAAGTCATCATCACTATTGGTTTGGGTGTTAATTGCCTTGTTTCCTCTTTCATGTTATGTAATGAATGTTATAGATATTGAAAATAGGTTATTGTTACATAATCTACATAATTATATTAATTTTATAAATATATTTATTTCCATTACATACATCTTTTTATAATCATTATTTGATTTTTAACATGGATAATTAATCATATCATTTCATAGAGACAATAGGTTATACATAAGCATGAGCGATGTCATCGTTCCCTTAATGGGTGGAATAGTAGGGAAGTATATTATATATTAATTTTTCATAATAAATATCATATAATATATATACCACATATATTTATTAAATATATCTTTTTTTACCTTCTATGTAAAGCGTTAGTCAAAAAAATCACATGTATTTTCAAGGTTGTAGACTACCGTACACACAAGCGATGTTATCATTTATTCAGTAAATAATGAGGAAAGAAACTAAACGATATAATTAATTTATATAATTATTAATATGTCATTAATATCTTTTTAAAATATAAAATTAAGCAATATTACCAACCATAAAATGAATAACTGAAAAATGAATCACATCGCTTCGCGAGGCGGTAGTCCTTCATATACAAAAACAAAATTATCACATTTTTTATAGAATATAAAGTAAGAAGGTATATTGATGTTATATTAAAAAACTATATTTAAATAATAAATATAATATATAAAAATTATATAGATAATTATATCTATATGTGAAAAGTAGTTATGGAAAATAAATTATGTCGATTCGTGAGGTGGTATTCCACCGTACACATGATTAACAGTTTCGTTTCCCATTTGAGAGAAGAGGATATAGTTTTAAGTATAAAAATTAACATTAAAATAATTTCATATATGGAATATATTTAGGTTATTATATCATAATATTTAAATAATATTCCTATGAGGGGATTCAAGAAATAAAATAAAACTCTCGATTAAGGGTGTTACGACTTCTTCAGACAACTACTTTTTAGTTTGCAACAAAACCCATCCTAGGATTATTTTATGAAATGAAAAGGATTATAGAATTAAGGTAGGAAAATAAGAATGTTTTATGGTAAGGTATTTTTTAAAATAATGGGTTTTGTAAGTGTATAAAGTAGGGAAAATTGGGTGGCCTTTTATGAGTGTGGGACAGGACACACATGTAATTTTTGAAAAGAATGAATTCCACCCACATTTTTCTCATTCCAAATAGTTCAAAAATGGTCCTTTTCAGAGACTCATAGGATATGAGTTATAAATATAACCATTAAATTTGAATTATATAAGTTTTATATAATTTATACCCTTATCATTTTATTTTAACCGCACATTAAACCTGTTTTTACCTTAGCTGCATGAAATGTTTTTTACATTTTTCACTATTCATTATGTTAAAAAATAATTTTAAAATTATTAGATAATATAAATTATTATTATTTAAAAATATTTAATCCGTTTTTCTAAATTCACAGCTTATAAATGGAAAATTTTAATTTAAAATTAAACCCACATATGTGTTAAAAAAATGTATCTTCCGGATGAAAACTCATAAAAACATAAAACATTTTTTTTATCAGAATTAAATATTAAATCAATTCCAATGACATAAATTTGATAAATTGTAATATTATTAAACTAATTGTACTTTGAAAAAAAAAATTAAATATAATTGAATTATGTAAATAATTTAAACAAAATGGGGTTTTAAATAAAAATGAATATTTTTCATTAATCATCAAATAATCAATCTTTTAAAAAATTATAAAAAAATCACTCTAAGATAAATCAAACACGTAAATTTAAAAATAAAATTTATTTTTTAAAATAAATTCTCTAAAAATGATAATTTTTAATTTTCAAATATATGTGCAAAGAGTTACTACACTACCTTTTAGAAGAATACTTTTTTTCAGAGAATATTTGGTTTTCATTCGAATTTTTATTATTTTATTTCTAATCAGAAGATAGCTATTATATTTAATTTATAAATATATAAACAACATAATTTTCCTAATTTATTTAGTTGAATTCATTCATACCACCTTAACGGATAGGTTATAACAACCATGTTTAAATAATAATATTTTAATGCAGTATTGAGTTTTGTTTAAACTCAATGTGCGTGCATCTAAATATAGAGAATATATTGAATTTATGAAAAATAAATATATATGATACAGTATCAAGGTGTAAAATTACTTTATATTTTTGGTGTTGCATGTCATATACTCTATCAAATGTTGTGTTCTTATTTTAATGTCACAGGGTGTCACATGGAATGAATTGAGGTGTAGATGATGGACTCTACATCATGTTATAAGGTATTAGGTCATGATTTGGATAATAGGTCATTCTATATTCCTTCGAGTACTATGTTTAGGTTATGGATGATGTGTTCCATATGTCATTGGGTATGGTCTGGGTTATCGTTATGATAGTAGCATTAGGGGATGATGGGATTTTGACATGGCACCGAAGAAGGTATGGCCAGACATCATGGTGTTCTAGTTAACACATTGTGGCCTAGTAGTTGTGTGTAGCTCCTCCAGTTTCATTTTTTCTAGGTTTGTAGAAATGACCTAAAAACCATGTTAATTTTTTCTTCTTCAATCATATACGAATTTATGATGATTTATATTAGGGGTGTTTAGTGAGACCCTACTGAGTTATATGATCATATCCTACACAGGTTGTAAAGATCCTAACTCTAGTATCCTGATTCAGTGGTTACATTATTAAATTAGATGTAGATACAAACATTCACGTACAAAAGAAATGAATAGTTTAGTAGTATTTATAAACTTGATACATATTTTAATATCATATAAATATTAAAATATAAAACAAAATAAATTATTTTCATTGAGAACTCCATTATTATCACTTTGTATCCATTAATATCAATAATACTACATTTCTAAGCATCGTGGGAAATGGAAACATAAGAATGGGGTGACCTAATATACCTTTTAAGGATTACATATAGTAGAATCTATCTAGATTAAATATGTTTTAACCAATATGTAATGTTAAATAACTGACAACCATACCATTTAATCAATAATATTATCATTATGAATAATATGGTAGGAATAAATTATGATCAACTAATTCCAAATTAAAAGTAACATTATTTCGAATCATATCGATGGATAACATAACTATTCAAATAATCATGTGGTCATCAATAAATGATTTTATAATGGAGGAATGGATAATATTTAATATCATAAACTTATCGTCGATGGATCGTTCCCAGACCTCTTAAACAGAATTTCAAGCCCTCTTTCCAAGACATCATACATAAATGGGTAAGGCGTATTCCAAATTCCCAAACAATTTTGTCTCATGAGACTTACTATTTAATTAATAGGATATCTATAATTGGGTCCTCCCTTAAATTAAAAAATCCAATTCATTCATCAGACGAATAAATATCACAAATTAATCAACATATCTTAATAATAAAAAATTTCTATATAGAAATATTAATTATAGGAAATTTTAAATGTTTCCTTAGTCAAACTAATCATAATCTATCCAAAGAAATAATAATGAAGGTATAATTAAATCATATCCATAGTGGGTCATAAGTAAAATAACGTTTTGTTGTAATTGATTAATATAAATAACATAAAACTATCATTAAAAACATTCTTGATAAAAATACCCATTTTACTTTGAAAATATCTTTTAGAAACTAAAAATATCTATAATGTACGAAGAATATTTTCTTTGAAAAGAGCCATGGAAACGTCAAAATGAAGATTCCATTCATTGGGTGACCAGAATGGTGGAAAATTCTTTTCAGGTTGAGTAAGTTAAAATAATGATTCCTTTTACATTTTCTATAAAATTTCAAAAAGTTTCTTATTTAGAAAATGAAAATAATATTTATTTGAATTTTAATATACAAAGTATAAAATGGTTAAAAATAAAATAAAAAATAATAGTATAAAAAAATAATGAGTATATTTTAAAGAAAATATGGACATAGATGAAAAACATTCCTATTCGAATAAAAAATAAAGTCAGTTTTCCTTGTGAAAATATTTTTGTCTATTTACTTAGTGGAAAAATGAAAAATATATATATTTTTTAAATATAAATATTTGATAAAAATATATTTCATTTAAGATAAAAATATTATAAAATTCCCCCAATGGAGTCTTAATCATAATCAATTCTAATAAATGATGAGATATTAAAGTAAAACCTTATCGCTTTGGTGACATTTGAATTAGAAACCACCTAAAAGAAATAAATTCAAATTAGAATTTATATATCATGAAGATAAGGTGATTAATTATTTAATTGGTCAAATAGTAAGAATATAGACTATATAAAACAAATTAGTTTTATAACATTAAAATATGCCTCAATGAATAGAAATTGAGATAAAATCCATTATTTCAAGATTCTACTTAGTTAAATGTGATTTATCCTCATGTATAATTTAAACTTATTAGTAATTTATACTAGAACAAGATTAATATTTATAATATTATATATGATCCACTAATAAAATTTTATTACATGTTTATTAATAATTATTTATTAATACCATTTTTTCTATGTGTTAAGTGTCTCATTTTTCTTGTATGTTTCATATCAGTAGTTTCTGTCATTCATCATTATCATGGTTCCATATTTTATAAAATTTAAATAACGAAAAAATATATTATATATTTATTATATACATATCTATAATCTTCTATAAAGGGTGGAGATAAAAAAATGAATGACACTATTTCTAGAGATGATAGGTTGTAACTACACATGAACGCTGTCTTCACATTTCAATAGATGAAATGAAAGAAATGTAAATAATAAATGACATTTATAGGGTCATTATTATATCGTATATATCATATTTATTCATTAAATGAATCCTTATAAGCATACATGTAACGGGAAATGACAAAATTATTACATCACTTGATGAAGATGGGAGTCCCCATGTACACACGAGCGTCGTTATCTATTGAGAAAAGATGAAAAGGAAATAAGATAATTGATATATTATATTTAAATAATAATATTTACTTCATACAAATCATATATATTCAATATTTATATCTTTATAACCATCAATTAAATTTTTTATGAAAAATGAATTACACTATTGTTTGGAGAACGTATGTTGTACTTACGAACAAGAGAAAATTTCATTTTTTATATGATGGAAAAGGCATATAAAATGGTTGTAGAATAATAATAATGACATATAAGTTTATTTATTATTATTTATTTATTATTTTATAATGGGAAAAAATTATAGTTTGTAGAATAAGAAATAAATTTGAATGAGTAAGTAAAAAGAATTTCTTCATTTTCGATAGACTTCATTTTTATAGACAATTAAGGGACCTAGGATTAGTTTTTTGGAAGAAAATAATGTATAGAAAATGAAAAATTATGTTTAAAAGATAAATGTTAATGTCTTTGTCAATATAGTAGGTCCAATTTTTTAAAATTGAGGGGCACAAGGTGTTTTTTTATAAGTGATAGGAGGCAAAAATTTTGAAATTAAAGAAATATTATAACATATTATTTGTGTCTAACTCAAGTAAGTTGTTTCCAAAATATCATTTATTTGAATATAAGTAGGATATATTTATAATATAATCATATAATAATATTTTTACTGGTTTGGATATGTTTTTCAACCTTATCTTTTGGTTTCTCCCCTTGGTTAACCAATTGTAAACTTAACTGTGATGATTAGATTTACAATTTTTATGATTTATAATTTTACCTATAAATTTAAAATTGTATCATAAAAGGGTACATGATGACATTTTATATATTTTATCATCTTAATTTCACTCTTTCAAATTTTTTTATTTTGAAATATTATATTAAAATAAATTTATCATAAAATACTATTAATTCCATTTTAAGAAAAATTAATATAATTTGACTTGGAAACAACATAACATCATTAAAATTGGTTTATAAACCTTTAAAATATCTCTAATATGTTATATTTATTTTTAATCTTAATTTAATATAATAATTCATCAATAATTTAGTAATTTTAAAATTTTTAGTATCATTCAATTTACTTATCTATTAGTTGAGTATGTACTGTTTTAGTGTTGTGTAAGTAATTAAGGTAATTACTGAATCACTAAAAATTAAATATTAAATTAGAAGACAGAAAAAATTAATTTCTCTATAAAAACAATTATAACTAAAGCTATCATCTTTTACCCTTTTGTAAAAAATTTAGAGCTATTAATGTCAAGAGAGTAACATTTTGATTTTATTCATTTATTAAAATAACATAAAGATCATAATAAAAGAAAAAATTCCCAATGTGAAAATATATTCAATATTTGGATTTAAATGGTCAAAATCCACTCATTAAATAGGATAAAATCATGTTTTAGTGATATTATAAACCCTTATCTAATGGTTTTTAATTTATTTTACTTATTTTACCCAAACTAATAAGACAAATATTTACAAGTATATTATTTATAATGACTAAAAATAAAATTTGGATATAAACCAAATTTTATCCTCTTGATTATGAATATGGAATTTATTTTGAGATATTAAATTCATAGAAGTCATATAATTTAATTTAAAATCAAACTCACAAAACATGATGAAAAATAGTTTTCGAGAGACAAATATATTCTAATGTATAAATGTATTTATAACAGAATGAAACAAAAAGATAATTAAAATGAACATAATTAGATTATTAATAATATTAATGAAGTAATTTTACTTTTAGAACTATTTAAAATAAAATTCGAATTTTTAAATTCTTTAAATGAAAAGAAAGTCTTCAATAAAATCATTATTTTTCACTATTCATTTAAAAATAAATATTTCCAATAAAAAAATAAAAAAATTTACTCTATTGTAATTATGAAACATTGATATAAAAATAAGTTACATTTTTTAAATAAAATTGATAGAAATTAATTATATTATTTATTCCAAAAAAAAAATTTGATGAAAAAATTATTTTTAAAGTATATAATAACTTTATTAAAAATATAATCTATTCATCTAAATCCTTAATTTTTTTGAAGAATAATTGGTTATTCCTATTGATAATTCCAATTCAACAACAAAGTAATAACTAAAAATATTTCTATAATATTATTTTTTTGTCTTTTAGGCTTAGTATTTCATGTTTTATATGGTATTGAACATAGTGTTCCTTGAAAATAACAAGTTGTTAAATTCTACCCCAACCCAAGAAAATAAATTACACCCCGGATATTTAATCATCATTATTAATGGCTTAATACTTGAAAATAATTTTTCTAGAATCCCACATCAAATCTATTGAAAATAATACATCTTTCAAAAATGGTAAGTGGGAAGCATATGGTTTTCTTGAAATAACACATAATTTGGTTACTAGACATGGATAACATTGGTGGAAATTTAAAATATAGGAATTAAGGAGAAAAATAATATTTGGGGACTAATAGAGCATAATAGTTATCATGGTCATTAGAATATTAATAACCACAAAGGCATAAATCAGTGAGGGTAGAAAATACTATTAATTCATCAAAAATGAAGATAAAAAAGGCACCCTTTTAATTTCATGATTCTTTTCCAAAATTTGATTAATCACTTTACCATATATAATAATAACATAAGGAAAGATATTTTCTTGAGAATATTAGTTTCAAACATTAATCAATATCTACAAAAATATATTTTGTTTCTCTAATAAATGATTATTGAAAAGGAATTTTTCATTTCTGAATCACTAAAATAAATATCTAATTCATAACTTAATCCACATAAGTATAAAAATAAATTCCTCCAATATTTAGTAAAACCAGTTTTTTATCACAATGATAGATAATACCTAGAAAAAATATACCATCATATGAAGAAATAATACATTAACATTTAAAATTTAGTAATAAAACCAATTATTTAACATAGATCATCACTAAATAAATAAACCTATATCCAATATATCCTCAATTACATCAAAATTAATGAAAGTAAAGCAATAAGTTTATATCATACCCTTCATCATAAATTTCTAAAAATGTAATATAATTCTACCCAAATAATCCTTTATGTAAAACCTAAAGGTCATATATACATCAAACTAAACAACATTTCCCGTTACATATCAATAATCATCTCAAAATCACAAAAATTTAAAATAATGTTTTACAATAATATGCCTCCCAAAATAAAATTTATCACCATCCATCAAAATTTTTATCTAAAAAAATTTCAACAAACCAAGACATCACATAAGCTAGTGATTGGTGTTTCCCCCTAATCAATCTTCAATTGTGAGTTCAATCCCCACAACCTTACCAAATGAAATGGGTTCCCACTCAACATATGGTTTATCATTTTGTAAATTAATATTAATATAATTTGTATAACATTACCAAAAATATAATTAACATTTTAATAAATATCATTAATCATCAAATCACTTTTTAACCATTAAGGTTTTCAATAAAAACATATTTTTACACATAAAATACAATTAATTGACTATTATTTTAACAACATCAAGGATTATATTAACCCAAAATGTTATATATATCATAAAATAATTTACAATAAATATAACAACATTATTACCCAAATAAATTTCTCACTAAAAAGCATACAAGGCCAAAGGGTTATATTCTCATAAATAACTCCCAAAATATCATTAATCATGTTAAAATCCCATCACACAAAACATCAAAATGTTTATCTATGTATTCATACTTATGAACAAAAATAGACTTAACAACCCAAGAAACATTAAGTTTATATCAAATCACTATGGAATATCATAGGATTTCATAGATTGTTTCCTCTCATTCATTATAGTTCATTATATAGAAAATATGAATTTACCTAATCATATAATTTAGGACTGTAAAAATTGGTGAACAATAAGGGAACACTATTTTTGAACTAGAATGCGGTTTGAGAGTTATTTGAAATAATAATTTTGTGTTTTTTACCCTTATATGCTTCTATTCTAAAACCATGTCCACTTTTAGAATCTATAACAAGATATACAGCTAGGAAAACCACAAAATCTCTAACTTTCGAAAAAATTTATGATATTTTCCTATAATTAAGAATATCCTCAAAGTATTGCATTTATCTAACTTCCCAAATATATGATATACTAAATATTTTTCTCATGTTTTATAATAAAATTATCCATTTACCAATTGTAATGACCCCTAATTTAGTAGCCCAAGATTCGATGGTTGCATTATTACATTGTCATTAGATTTAAGAGAATTTAACCAAATGAAATGAATTGTTTATTAGTCATGGTAAACTAGATATGTACATGAATCTCACATACATTTGATAACATAAAATTCAATAATTTATTATTTGATAACATCATTAATATCTCCATAATTTCCTTGTATATCAATCATAGTACCTTCCTGGCATCCTGGGAAAATGAAATCTAAGAAATGGGTGATCTTTGATGCTTATTAGTGGTTTTGTACAAGAAAATATATCTTAAATAAATAATTAATAACCAATATAGTATGATAAATAACTAAAAAAATTATATATAATCAATAACTTGAGGATGAATAATAAAATGGCCATAATATATCATTATCATATAATTCCATATAAATTATCATATTATCTTGAATCTTATCGATGTATATTATACCAACATTAATAATCACATTGATGAGAATAACTGATTTTATAATGATGAAAATCATATTTTTAAAAATCATTAACTTAATTTCAATGCCTCGGGAAAATGCATCTTAAAAATATTGTCAAGGCCTCATGCCACTATATCATTCATAAATGGGTAATACATAGGACAAATACCCATACTTTATTTCATCATGATACCTACTGACACAATAAGGGGACATTTATAACTAGCCCCCACCCATCCCATAATAATTCCAATATATTCATCATATGAATAAATAATAAAACATAATCAATATGCCTTGATAATAAAAAACTGTCTGTGTATGTAGAAAAAAGTATATAGGATTTCAATACATTCTCCAGTTAAAATAATTATAAAATATACAAATAAAGAATAAGTATAATACCATTATAACATATCCCAAGGAGAAATGAGTAAAATAAAGTATTTGTTTTCATTGATGTATAAAAATATCATTAAATATCATTAAAAATTATTGAGGAATATACCTATTTTATTTTGAAAATCAGATTTTAACAAGAAGAAATTGTTGAAATTTATATAGAATATTTTCTTTGAAAAGAACCATGGAAACATGTAATGTAATTTTCAATTCATTGCGTTGTATAGTGGAAAGAAACTTCATTCTTCATGATTATGTTTCAACAAATATTACTTTCACATTTTCATTAAAAAACAAGTATATCATTTGAAAAATTATGGCCATATTCATTTCCATTTATTTTAGGGAAGTCAAAAATTGGTTAAGATAACTTTAAAAATCATACTAGAATAAGAAAAACATTATTTAAATCATTTAATTAAAAAATAGACTTGTAATGTAGCATCCTGGGTAAAAAGGATCATCTATTTTTATATAAAGAGTTTGTTAGTTGGGTTTAGATTTTTTATGGAATTTTCACCTGATCCTGATTTGGGAAGCTCTTATAGGACCATTTTACATCACAATGATCTAGTTTATGAAATAAATAGTTCATTGATCACAATACGTGAAATGATTTATGACACAAGAATCTTATAATGCGTAAAATAATTTTTTACATAATAAATTCATTTTATTCCATATTATCCCATTTTTAAACCATAAATAATCAATCATGTGTAAATTTAACATGAGGAATTGTGTATTTATATCTAAATGAGTTATTTTATTTACACTATAAATGAGTTCTCTTAATCATAAATATTTTACCCTAATATATTTTATCATGGTGCACTCATGATTACTTCTCCATTTGATTTTCAATCCCCCCTCATAACCTCGGTATCCTTCATGTGTGTTGGGGGATATTTTACTTCTTTCGGACCAACTATTTCATCAACAAATCAATAAAATGGTCGCATCAGTTCCCCATGGTAGGTATCTTTTCTACTTCAATGTTTCAGTTGGTCCCGACAGTGGTGTTGGATATGTTTATAGAATATATTATATTGTTTTTTTGTTTTCTATTAATCATATAATTTTCCCTTGTACCTTTTATTTCAAATCCCAATATACTTTTTTCCAATCTCTATTGTTTAATTTGATTATCAATTCTCCATTTTTGATTTAGGCTTCTCTATACAATGAATATAATTCAACAAGATCTATATGTTCTTGTGAGTTCCTTTGTATTATTCAATGATATTGATAAATTTTTCATCATTGAGGTTATTTTGGATGAGATTTGTTTTTTTAAAAGGGGTTATCCTTAAAATGGATATGTGCACACCTAGTGTTCAATGAAATTATTTAAAGGTGTTTTTGGTTTTTAATTTTTTTTCAATACCATAAAAAAAAAGGAATTGATATTAATTTTTTATTAATGGTTTGAATGTTTTTAAATTAATTTTGAAAAACATAGGACATTGGGTAGCCTTAGGTGCATCAGTAAATAGGATTTTCAATCTTTATGTGCGTAATTGCACAATAGGTTTATTTTCACTTTAGTGTGTGTTATTCCACTGAATGTTATATTACTTTCATCTACTATAGTCATGTATTAGGGATTTTCTAATAATCTAAACATGTATTCATATAGGATAAATACTAAATTGAGTGTTTTTCTCAATTATTATTGGTTACCATAATTTTTTTTATTTTAATAGTAATTTTATTAAATTATTATATTATGATGTTTCCATGGTTATATTTTGAATTATTACCTTTTACCTTTAATCTTGACATATTCCTTGATTTGGGGAATATACTATATTTTTATTAAAACCAATGTAAGGCTTTAGAAAATGTTTTTATTATATGAAATATCATTGTGAAGAGTGTTTTTTAAAATCTATAGGTAATTAATTTTTCATATTAGAACTTTTATAGGTTATTTGGTGGTATTATACATTTCCTTGTGCTCACACACTACTTTTGACTATGATTGGTTACATATGTTTTATTTTAGTCAACTAAAGGGAAGGATATTATATTTTATGTAGGTATTTCATGTCCATCATCGCATTCATTGTAGGATGGTTTGGGTGTGAAATATAATCATGTGGTGATGGGTCTCGTCTCATTGGTTTTATCTCTATATTTCTTATTATTTGGATTCACTTTATCTATCTCATGGATATGGCCTCTTTTATATACAATTCACCTTTCTGGTCTTTCTTCTTTTGGTTTTACATGATATATTTTGCTTTTTTTTGTTCTACATCACCACATGGAAGATTATCATTGTTGTATTGTCTATTTGACCTAGATTGGTTCATTAAAAATTGAAATTAGAAACAAAAACATGAAATAAGTGTTTTAAAACATCCTAGTATTGGTATGGTATCTTTTTTAGAGATGAGTTAGGACTATCAAAATTTAGATAGTATGCGTGGGAGGGTACCTATCCTTCTCACTTCTTTGTCTATTTCTGAATTACTATAAGTGGTCAATGATTTTAGCCATGATTTCAACATAGTTATTGGGGTTAATAAAATAAAATGTTTATGGTTTTTATTTAAAATTATTTCTTCCTTTCTTATGGTGTTTTATTTTGTTCTCGTAATTGAAAATTTCATTAATTTTTTTAAATAAATAATATTGTTTTTGGAAAAGATTCATATGATTTTATAATTTTCTCTTAGATGAATGGTCATCATCATGTGTTTAATAGAATATGCCTCATTGAAGAGTTCATCCATATATGAGAGAGGAGACTGTAATATAGGTTTTGTAGGAACTTCTACCAGGGGAACCTTGTGTAGTGGAAGCTATAATCAACACCATCAATACTCTATGTCGAGCGGGCGTCAGGAACATGGGATGAGTGGTGGACCACTACTCATAATTTTCTAAGAAGCATCTACCTATCTTATATGATGAAAAAATACCCCATGAATATGTTAAATAACATGAGTGGATTGAGAGTATCTTCAACATGTTGAAAAAAATAAAATATATAAGTTGTATTTTCCCATGTATATTCTCGAGGGAATATGAATAAGGTGGTGGGACTCTATTTCTCAAGCTATTTTTTTATGAGAAAATTACCTAGAATTATTTCATGAAAATATTCAACTAATATTTTAACCCTAATATGTTTTTCGTGTTAATGACCCAGTAGTTTCTGGCCATAGTGTATTGGGAGTGTACCATTTTTTAGTATTCACCCAATTTGTTGTATTGGTGCATTTGGAGATGATTCTAGTCACCATTGATTTCCTAAAGTCTTGGAGGATTGAGTTGGGTTTGAGGGGTGATATTTAGTCAAGGATAATTCTCAGGTGACTTATGACCTTCTTGGTGGTAGTTTATTGGAATCATTGGTAGAGATAGACATAGTTGGGAAAACTAGTTTGTTTGGAGGTTCAGTTGGAACTATTGTTATTTAGGGTGTATATTATTTCCAAAACATTTTGTGAAAATTTAGCTAGTTTTCTCTATGAGAATATTCAAGGGAATCATCAGGACTGCATCTGGTTTTCAAAAATCAATGTGGAAGGAGTAGTCATTCTAAGCCTAACATTATAGAGGTTCACAAAACCTTTCATCATTATAGACATTCTAGTTATCTATGGTGTTTTTTGAAATGATATCCCAAGGAAGTAAGGTTTGATCCACCATCTCAAAGGGTTCATAGGTTTTTTGTGATACTTCCAATGATGGAGGGTCTTATCCTCAGGCCAAGTGGGAAGTTGTTGTGGCTAGAATATCTTAGGTACAAGCTGATACTAGATGAATTTATTCAGAGATGTATGCATAGGAGGAGTCTTAAGAAGGTATATCCATTATTAGAGGTATGCTATTTATTTCTATATATATGGTGATATATTTTGTTTGATATTCATTCATATCATTATTTTATATCATTAATTTTAGTTGATTCCTTTTTATTGAATTCAGATCTTATGTCTTTTGTTGGATCATTCCCTACCATTGGGAAATGGGTCCGAACAAGGTTTCAAATGTTCCACATGAAGGGTGACGATATTCAACCTTAAAGTGGAGTAGGAATTCATAGTGACTGATTTTGATATATTCAACCAAATTATTAGTACGTATTGGATTGTCATCATTAATACCTATATCAACTGTTATTTCTAGCATGTTTAATTTTTTTCTAATTATGGAATGACACATGTCTTTCAAAGTGAGTTGGATTCTAGGTCAGGGAGAGAGATGTTTTTCTCTATATGTTGTGTTCATCTCTATCTTTTTTTTGAAAATATTCCATGAGGTCTTTGATCCTTGTTTTATAATTCCACATCCTATGGTGGTATGTGTATACCTCAAGGTATTTTTATATATTTTTTATGGTTTATCTCTACCTAGATATGCCGAGTTTAATATTGAAATACTACCTTGTATGATGCAATTTCTATTAAATCTTATTACACGGTACCTATTATGTTACAGGAACTTATGTCTCATCTTGAGGACCTTGAGGATATGAGATTTATTCGACATAGAATTTCATAATGAGGCTAAGATTTCATCTTATTTATAAATGTATATAGACTCCTCATACATCTTATTGATTATCAAAAGTTAAATTGGGTTATCATTAAGAACAAGTATTCCTTGTGTAGGATTGATGATCTCTTTGATCAACATCAAGGGGATTATTGTTTTTCCAAGAATAGACATAATTATAGGTACTACTAGTTGATATTCCACGTTATGATACACCTAAGATAGTGTTTATGAGATGGTATGGGCATTTTGAGTCTCTAGTAATTCTATTTGGTCTCACAAATTCTCTTGTAGTATTTATGGCATTGATGAACCATATCTTTCATCAATTTTTGGAATATTTTTTTTTGTTTTGTTCAAGGATGATATTTTGGTGTTCTTCAAGTAAGAGGAGGTTAACATGGATAATTTAGATACTATCCTTATTACATTTAGGGAACATCATCTATATGGTAAGATTTCTAAATGTGAGTTTTGGATTATGGAAGATAAATTTCTGGGGCATGATAAATCTATGGGGGAATCTTAGTGGAGAATGAAAAGATACACGTAGTCATGAATTGGGATCAACCTAATTTTTTTTAGATCCAATGTTTATTTCAGTTGGGTAGTTATTATAGGTGGTTTGTTTAGTAATTCTCTAGTCCTTCATCTATAATGAAATCATTAACTTATAAGGGTGTAAATATTGTGTTGAATGAGAAATTTTTTCGATCAGTTGATGAACTAATTGTGATGTTGACTTCATCCTTAGTCTTTATTTTTTTTGGAATAGGGTTCAGGATATGATGTTATCATTGATACTTATAGTATGAGTTTAAGTTTTTTCTAGATGATGTTGAAATAGTTGGTAGCCTATGGCTCCCTCTAGTTAAACCTTAATGTGAAGAACGACCCTAACCATGATCTTGAGTTAGAAGTGGTGATTCATGCACTCAAAAAGTGTCATCACTATCTCAATGAGGATCACTTAATGGTATATTATGATATTAAAATCATGATTTATATTTTCAATCAGATGGATCTGAAATTTTAATTTATATTTTTGGTTGAGTATATCCGAATTGTTTATTTTTTATTTATCTTACAGTCCTAAGAATTAGAATGTGTTTTTAGATACATTGATCAATAAATTACTGACTCAAGAAGTGATGTAATTAGTTGTAGTGTGGTATCCAATGAGTCTATTTACTAAAATGAGCGTGGGAGTGGAAGAAACTAATGGGATGATCCTATTGTCTTTGATAAAGGCCAACTCATCCTTTAAATTTGTATGTTTGGATTAAGAAATTACCTAACACGGTGTCTTATCTCTCTATTGAAATCCTAAAATTCAGTGGGACCTTGGGTGAGTGGTCATGGTCTCTGAGTGGTGGTTTGGGTTTCCATAACATGTTTGTCATTCCGATTTCTCTAAGGATATAGTTGATTGAAAAAGTAAAAAGGTATTTCTAGTTTGCACATCCTTCGTAAACCATGATGTATCAAGATCCGATATGTCAGTATTGGTGGTTGGGGATGAAATAGACGCATTCAGATTTCATTTCATAGTTTCTTACTTATCATAGTATTATGGTTCTGCACTAGAGACCTGTAGGCTTTATACAACTAACAACAATTCGTATATATAAATGAAATGATATATCTATGGATTTCTTCATTGTATTTCCATACAATGCTAGTGGGAAGGATTAAATTTGGGTGATCATTGACCGACTCATGAAATTAGTGTATTTTTCCCGATAAACAAGTTTTTGAATGTGAATAAGATCTATGACTTCTATATACAATGGATTCTGAGAATTCAGGGGGTTCCATATATGATAAAATTTTATAGGGACATATGGTTCACATCTAGATTTTGTAACGGTTTTAGGGAGGTGATGGGTTCCCATTTGAAATTGAGTATAGAATATCATTTATATATTATTTGATAGATAGAGATATATATCTAGGTCAATGAGGGTATTCTCCTAGATTGTGTGCTTGATTTTTGTGGTTCTTGAGAAAATCATCTCAATATGGTCATGTTTTCCTATAACTATAGTTATCAAAACTTGATTAAGATAGCCTATTTTTATGAATTATATGGGAGGCCTTATATATCTACCATGTGATTTGAAGAGTTTTGAGAAAGATCCTTGGATGAACTGTGTCTTGTTCAGTAAATGATGGAGGGGGTGCAGTTAATCTATGGGAGGTTGTTTAAAACATAATATCATTAAAAATCTTATACAGACAATCATTGCTAGTTATTGGAGTTTATGATATATGATCAGGGTTTTATCATATTTTCACCTCACATAATACATCGTTAGTTTGGAAGGTATTGTATGTTTTCATTGAGTCTTATTGTCCCCATTGTGATGGTAGAGAATCTTGTAAAGGTTGTATATCGGATGGAATTACCAACTAATCTGACTTCAATCCATCATGTTTTTCATGTTTCCCAACTAAGGAAATATCAAATAGATCCATCCAATGGGATTTAATGGGAGGATTTTGATGTTAATATTAACACCATTGTGGTTTATTGAAAAATTAATTTTATGTATAACTGGGAAAATTTACTACATGGTAAAACAATTCCCTTAGACTATGTACCATGGTAGTGCAGATGTGATAGTCCTGAGACATGGGAGTGGGAATTGTTGATGGGGTAGTAGTGAATTTCTATTTTTGAGATTCCAGGATCTTGAGAGAATAATGGGAACAAAAATATTTTACGGTGGGCTGAATTTTTTCATCACATGTAATAGAGGCATATATCTTTTAATATAAAGAGCTTGTTTCATGGGATTTGATTTTTTTCTTGTAGAATCTATAGATTATGGGATAGGTTCTATATGGAGAACTATTTTACATCAAAGCAGTGTAGTTTATGGCTTACATATGTCACTAAGAATGAGTCATGAAATTTTATATTGAAAAAGAATCCTAAAATCCATAAAGTCCTATTTAAGCTATTAATTAATTTTTCCTGATAATATCATATTTTATGTCGTAAAATAATCTATCAAAGTTAAATATAACTTGAGGCAATGTGTTTTAAAAGGATAAGAGTAATAGTATATTTACACCATAAATGTGGTGTTCACACCATAAATCCATCATCCTAGTATCTTTTTTCGTATATTGGACCTAATTCCTTATCCATTCAACATGTTAGCCTCCCTCTACAACACTATGCTTCGTTCAGGTACATTTTGGGTGTCATTACATCATCTAGACCATTTCATTCAACATTCCGTCCCAAACAAGATTGTGTCACCTCTCCCTAGTAAGAGGCCTTTATACTCCCAAATGTTTATTGGTTGCAACATCAATGTAGGATGAGTTTTTGAAAATATATTGTGATCAAATTTTATTTTCTATCAATAATTTTTATATTTTCCTCATTCAATTTATTTTGAATGCTGATCTTCTTTATTTCCAATATATATTATCAAAGTAAACATGGTTTACTGCATTCTTGATATAGGTATCTCTATAAAAGGGTTCTAATTCATGTTGTTCTATATGTTCTCGGGAATATGTTTTCACTATTCAGTGAAATTTATTGATTTTGGTCATGGTGTTTTATTTAGATGATAATCCTATATTTAAAAGGGATTTTATTTTCAAACGATTTTTTTTGCACACTGAGTGTAAAATTATATTATATAAAGATGGATTTGGTTTTAAAAAAGGTTATCAAGTTCAGAAGTGGAATTTATTTGATATGAATGTTTTTTTATTAATGTTTATCATGGGTTTTAAATAGATTTTTACAAACTTAGTACATTGGGTAACCTTTGGTGTGCAGAGAAAAATAATTTTAACTCTTTGTGTGTAATTATACAAGATTCTTTTTGTAAATTTAGTATGTATTATTCCACAAGATATTATATTAGTTGGATCCACCATAATCACATATTGGAGAGTTTCCTTTGTTTCTATCATGTATTCCAATATGTTAGATCCCAATTTTTGTGTTTTTTCTTTTATTATTGATTTATTAAATGATAGGATTTTCATGGTAATTTTCTCACATGATTAACTTATGTTGTATCCATGGTTGGTTTTCATATGCTTACATTTTTTCTCCCATACTTAATATATTCCTAGATTTTGTTAATATGGTATTATTTTATGAAACCCAAATTCATTTTTTACAAAAAAAATTATTTTATGAAAATTAATTGACAACATAATGTTTTAATGTTATGGAAAATGATTTCTTGATATTTGAACATTTTTAGATTTTTTAGTATTATAATATTGTTATTTTCTCTCACACCCTACATTATCTAATGGATAGTTATGGATATTCTTTTAAATAAATCAAGTAAAATTACAGGAATTATATTGTACATTGGTTTATCTTATTGGTTTTCAACTTTGTAGTATGATGTTTTAGTGGTAATGGATGGTAATATGAAGACGTTTCTTGTTTTATTTTTTTATCTTTTATGTTTTTTTCGGTTTGGGTGGAATTTTTTACCTCATGGATATGTTATCTTGATTCCACGACACACCTTTCTTGTTTTCATCACTCATGTTTTAAATGTAACATGTCACTTCTATTTTGATTTACTTCCATTCATGGTGCATCACATTGGGGGACTTGTCTAGTTGGCCTTTTTTGGTTTTTACATACAATTAAATGTTCTAAGACGAATATAAAAAAGGAATATTTAAAAAAAACTTTAGCGTATTGAGTTATTAATAGAGGAAAAATGAATGGAAAATTTATAATTTCTAAAAATAAATAGAGGAAAAATATAAAATTTATAATAATTATATTTTATTTAAATCACCCATTAGAGACTGATACATAAACAATCCCGAATAATGATGAGATTGTGAATAATATCTTTCCACCTTCGTAGCTTCTAAATCATAGACTCAATGAAATATGAAACATCGAATGAATCATTCAATATCATGAACTTATGTATATTAACGATATAACATTTAAAAGGGTATGTATATCTACCATATAAATGAAACTAAGGGCATAACATAAAAATATACCTCTCTGAATGGAAAATGAGATTAAATCCATTATCTTGTGATTTTACTTTGTTAAACATGGTTTAAACTACAATATAATGGTTTAAAATTTATTTTTAATTTATAAAAGAACCATACTAATATTAATAATATCATATATGATCCACTTATATTAGTTAAACACTTGTTTATTAAAAATACTTTATTAAAATTTTCTTTTCCAAGTGTTAACAGTCTCGCTTCTCATGAATGATTTAGTTCTATAGTTTTGATACATTAATCCTTATCGTAGTTCAATAATTTAAATAATTATAATTCTGATATAAATATAATATGTATTCAATATAAAAATAATTAAAATTATCCAAGAATTATTGAGAGAGTAAAATTAATTAAATAATTCATAGAGATGGTGTGTTGTACGTTCACAAGAGTTACATTTTCACTTTTCATAAGATGTAATGATAAAAAATTATAATATTTCACCTTTAATAAATAATTATTATAAAATACATTTATAATATATTTTAATTAAAAAAATCCTTAATATCTTCCATGTATTGAGGAAAAAAATGAATCACATCACTTTGTGGTGCTGGTAGTCTACCGGAATGCCCGAGCAACATTATCAATGAAATTAGGTAAATGGTATATTAAATTTCTAAAATATATTTACGTTAGAAATATAATATATATTCATTATTTCAATATTTACAACAATCTATGTAAAATTTTTAAGAAAAAAAATTACACCATTGGGTGGTGACGGTAAGATGTATGTTTGCACAAACAATGTTTTCAATTTTCATAGATTAGAAAAGAAATTGTAAATGGTTTTAAAATAATCATGAATATATTAAAATAATTTTCATAATTTTATTATTATTATTGAATATGAAAAAAAAATTATATGAAGTAGAAGAAGAAATAAATTTTAAAGAGACGGTAAAGACAGTTACGTCTTCTTTGGTATACTTTATTCAGATCTAATCTTATGGTAACTAGGGTAAGTATTTTGGGAAGAAAAAAATATATTGAACAGGGATAAGAATTTGTAGAATAAAAATGGGTAGTTTTTGGTTGATTAAGAAGGATAAAATTGTTTCAAATATGATAGGGAAGAAGTGTCCTTTTATATTTTAGAGGATGAAAACTTTTGGAAATTTAGGAAATATCATAATATAATATATGTCTAACTCATGTTAAATGGTTTGAAAATGAAATGGATTTGATATATGTCTATTTATGGTCATAATATACTAATAAAATAATTTTTTTAAAAGTTTAGATAATATTTTAAACATTATATTTTGGTTTAACACGTTGGTAAAAAATTTAATTCTTAACCATGGTAATGACATTTTAAATAATAAAGGTTTATTATATTACAGATAAAGGGAAAATTAGACCATAAATTTCCAAATTATTTTATTTTAGATGATTTATAATTATAACGTTCCCCTTAAAATCATATATTTTGTAAATATGTTAATGAAATATATGAGACATAAAATACTATTAATGTCATTTTAAGAACAATTCAAACAATTTTACTTTTTTAAACCACATGAAAACAATGTAATTAGAATATAAATAATTCACACCTGTATAATATGGTATTATGGAATTAAAAATTCATAGAATAAAATAATTCTTCCAAATTTTATTACTTTTATTATATCTAAAATCATTAAGTTTATTTTCCTATTAATTGAATAAATATTGTCTTGGCATTGCGTACACATTTAACGTAAGTATTCAATCACAAGAAAATTTAAATTAAATTACGATGATAAAAAATTAATTTATATATATAATAATCATTAATATCAAATATTATACTCTTTTTATACTTATGTAAACAAAATTAGTGATATTAAAGTAATGATAGTGAAATTATTTACTTATTTTTTTGTTAAAATATAATATGGTAATAATCGAAGAAAAATAAACCATGTGAATATATATTTGATAGATGGATGGATTGTTCCATAACACACTCATCAAATAGGATAATATAATTTTTAAAGAAATTTAAATCCTTATTACCAATGTTTTAACATTATTATAACTCTTTTACCCTAATCGATGTGACAAATATTTAAAAAGGATATTTTTAATAATGAAAAAACATGATAAATTTTATAAATTTCATCCTCTTAATTATAAATATTTAATACATATTTCATGATTATATTCAAAAAATTGAAAAATTTTAGTTTTAAATTAAACACGTAAAAAGTGATGAAAAATAGTATTTTTTGAAAGAAATATTATCTAAAGTATAATTTTTAATGAAAAAAACCATCAAAAAATTAATTCCAATGACTTTAATTAGATTATTAATAATATAAATGAACAAATTTTAATTTTAAAACCATTGAAAATAAATTTTTGATTGACAAATTCATTAAATGAAAATAATTTTTCAAATAAACATCTATATTTTTAATCATTCATTGAAAAATCAATCATTTCAAAAAATTATCAAAAATTCACTCTTAACTAATTAAAAGATGATAATTTCAAAAATTAAGATAATTTTTAAAAATAAATTTCGAAAAATTAGCATAAATTATTTATTTTATTTGTTTAAAAATATCGTGAAAAACAATTTAGGGAAATGTATTTTTTAAAATGTGGTTATTCTTATTTATTTATCAAATTCAATGACTAGATTATAAAAATAACATTTAAATAATAATATTTTTTGATATTATTTGGATTAGTATTTACTGTAGTATATGTTACCAAACATAGTGTTATTTTAAAATCTTCTGGTGTTGCACAATAAAATTTTAGAATGTGTGGAAGTTATGTTTGGTTTTAGGTCATATCACAGGTCACACAGGGAATCAAGATTGATTTGCTTAGTTGGTTTTGGAGATAGAGATGAGGTACTTCCAAGTGATAATTGTAAGGTCTGTGTTTATTTTTTTATTTAAATAATTTTCATATGTTATCATCGAAGTGTGAATTCAGATGATGTTTATTGTATGACCATGTTCTATTATGTGTCACTATTCTGTTAAGTCATTGGGTTTATTTAATGGATTATGTATACTCTGATTAAGTGTTATGGATTATTATTTTGTTCTTTACTATTTGTTTAGAACTCTAAGTCTTGGGAATAGTCTCCCATTGTATGGATTAATACCTCACATATAGTTAAAATATTCTTGTATAAATGGATCCACACTTTAGGTTATGTAGCCCTTAACCTCAAAAAAGTGTTATAGGTTAGAGTGTTTTAATATCTATACCTAAGTCCACCATTTTTTTCATATATAAAATATTCATAATTGTATGATCTAATTCTATAATAAATCATGGTAAAGTGATACATGGATTATTTTGATATCATATGTCCACTCATATATTGTTGATCCACGTATAGAGTGACTATATGAGTAAACACAAAACACTTCATTCACCCCAATGTATGAACCCGTTTCATTCCAATCATTCGATAGATATGGAAAGTACATCAAACATATCTATATATAACCATAGACACCTTTATTTAATCAAAATTGAGGTCCCAAATTTCAGGAACTTCACATAAAATTTAAAATACCATCTATGATAAACCTCAATAGATGGAAAGATTAAAAACATACAAAACTACCTACTAATTAGTTTTGCCTCACTGATAGAATAAGAAAAATCATCAAATTATGAAGGTTATCATTTTAGGTATCTATTCCATCCTTAGGTAATGAGGTAACCCTACAAGGAAATATCCACCCTTAGTATATCAATGTCTTTCTATATTATACTCAATGTGTTATACATCATGATTTATCTAGTACCAAAAAATCATTTTATTTTTCATTATAATATTTTATTATCTCAATAAAACAATATACCCATGATAACAATAACATTTAATCAAAATATATACTACTATATAATTAACCTCATTTAGAGAAAACTCAAATTCCAAAATTGAGTGGTTAATTATCATTTCACTTCATGAAATATATACAAGCAATGTTAGTGAATGATAAAGTTTATAATAACAATGTATAACATGAAAAAATTTATTTTTTCGAACTCCTTTATTAATATTAACCAAACCATACATAAGAGTTACATAATATCCCTCCCCTCCAAATTGTCTTGAGTTATGGTGGAATTTCTACTTGGCCTTAAGAAATATCTCCAAGTCAACAAACGATGATAATAAATACCAAGTTCTTAAAAACAATTGGGGGATGATTGGCCCATTATAAACAAAAACAACCACAAAAAAGAATACCATATAGAAAAAATATAAGATAAATGAAAAAAGGTATAAAACTCAATGTATAAACAACCAAAAAAATTAGTGTACTATGAAAAAATATAGATCATCATCAACTATAATGAGGAAAGAAAAACCAAAAATAATCTCAATACACTACAAAGAATCAAACTCATAAACACCCAACAATATCCATGCTCCAAATCCCAATCCATTCCCAAGTATGATAAAGCAACACTAAATAAATGAAATGATTTCCCTTTACATTTATCTGAATAAACAATATCTAACAAAGTACATAAGTTCTAGAGTATGGGGTGATTAAGGAAACTCGGTAGACGTTCTCCAAATGACTTCTCTACTCACGCCACAAGGATAGATCAAGTTAGCACATTAATATAAAACAATTCAAATAAAACCATTTAAAAAAGTTTATCTATTTATATAAAATCCATGTTGTTTCACTTTAAAATAGTTTTCCATACCAAAAAAGTTTCCAAAGAATGGAAAAATGATTTAAACCATTTCACATTCCTTTTTGAAATACTCGTTCCATGATCCACACACACACCCAAACATGCTTGCTTTAGTGAAAGTCCCATACTCATGAGGGGTTTCTCATCCATCCGCCAATTCATCACTAATTGGTCAAATACTTTTTCCCCAATGGACCACATCCTATATTCAGGGTCACGCCCCATGTACCCTAATGGTACATGACCCTTATTTAGGGTAACATAAAAATATTGAACTCACCAAAACCCATGTATGACAACATCATTTAAAATAATTTCAATTGAACCATAATTTTATTAACAACATTTAAATAAAACCAATTCAATGAATCAAACCCAATATATATTTTAAATAATCATTTTAAAATCATAAAACAAAGAAATTTTCATAATAAAAAATTCCCACAAATCCATAAACCATAAATAATGTGGGTATATAATAATATTTTAACATAAAATTGACAATCAGTCTCATGAAATTAAACCGATTTTAAACTATGACTTCATATTATTTCCCGAGGAATTGAGATTGAACCCACCAAATTCAGAAACTATGGTAAAAACAAATAAAAACATGTATTCTTTGACAAAACTAGGCTGAATCTCTATAAAACCAACTTAGATCTTGTTCCCAAAAATCAAAAAATACATATCTATGAATCAGTATCATAATGTATAATATATATATTCCAAAAAATACTATAATTATAAACACATGATATGAAGGACAATTATATTTAAGGAAAACTATCAAGAAAGAAGACTTACTATGAAATATGGCCTATAAGGGACAATGTTTTTCCAACAGAATGCTTCCATATCGAAGGTGAGAGTCTCCATATCCTTTATGGGGAAGAAAAAATATATTTGGGTTGAAATATAATGAAAAAATTTGTTTAGATTAAAATACGAGGGAGAGACATATTTTTAGGATCTAAAAACTAATTTTTCATGGTTGGGTCACATAGTTAGAAAATTTTTACACCAACCATGTGCCAGCCACTACCACATAGAGTGCCTCATAATATTTTCCCAATGGGTTTGAAAAACAGTGCTCCAATAGTACAGAATCTCTCTTTCCAACTTCAAAAGATTACTCCTAAGTGGATGCATGGTTTTTCCAAATTTTGATCCTAACTGTGAACCTACCTAGAATCCCTCTTTCACTTTTCATGATTTTCAATAAGAGTTTCAGAGTTTCTACTATCTTTTATCCTCCATAAAAACCCAAAAACATTCCAAAAATCTTCCAAACTCTCCCAAAATTAACCAAAAAAATTTACATAAATAAAATACATAACTAATGAGTTACATAATTTAAATAAGGGTGCTAAATTCTCCCCACCATTTACATTTCCATCCCTATAAAGTAGAAGGCCCCAACTATCCTGAAAGATTTTGGGCCATTCCGTGACCAATTATTTCTCCCATTCCAATGTTTCTTATTGAATCAAACATGTTTCCAATAAAACTACACTAGAATAATAATTTTATAGATAATAAATTTTATTTCCTATCCACAATCTTCAGGGACCTAAGAACCATTGAAGTATTTGGCTCTAGGTCAATTTGATCCCATCAAATGACATGTTCAAGATTAGGTTGATAATTTTCCAACTAAGATACATGAAACACATTGAGTACTAAACTGAACCATGGTGGAAATTACAACTGATTCTCTACCTCTCTAACCTATTTAAGTATCTCAAAAGGGCCTATAAATCAAGGATATAACTTTACATGATTCCAAAAATGACAATGATCATGAGATAGAGATATTAGCAAGAACAAATGACCATTAACAATAAAAAAAACAACCATTGATGATGATTCATATATTAGTTTTGAAAAAATGTGATATGTCTCTATTCTTTTATTGATCAGTTGAATCTTCTATGATGATTCTTGGAAAAGGCATGGTCCAAATAGTCAATTATCACATGTTTACTCCCAAAAAAGTTGAGAGAGATATGTATTACTACATAATTATTCAAAAAGATATATATGCATTGAGGATTCATAACTATTTTTATATGAGAACCCCACTAATGCTAAGTGCTCCTCCCATGAGCCACCATAATCCATTAAACAATTCCAAAGCATTTATTCCAAAAGTATTTATCATCCTTTCAAATTTTTATCTGTTTGTGGATGATACAACTTTCTTATGGTCAAATTAGTCCTGATTGATTACTGTAAGGATTTATATAAATGATACATAAACCTTATATCTTTTTCTGACATAATCAAAACTGGTATTCCATTCATATTTAACACTTATTGGGTATATATTTTGAAAATCTTCCACAATATTAGATTCATGAATTGGGATGAAATTGTCTATAATTGTGAACTGATCAACTATCACCGATATAGAATTTTTTTGCAAGTAGTTCTTGGGGGACCTGTCACAAAATCCATAGCTATCATCTCCCATTTTCAAATAGGTAAAGGTGATGACTAACAAATACCTACGGGACTTTGATGCTCTTATATAACTTGCTAATATGTGAGGCATCTCCATAAAATATCATCCAACTTTATTTTTATATTGACCCACCAAAACTATGCTTTCATCACCGTATACATATTTTGTATTTTGGGATTAATATCCCATCATGAATGTTGGTAAGCTTGAAGAAATTGTTCTTGTAAATCGATTAGTATGACCATACGTTTTTGAAATCACAAAACCTAACTCCTATATAGATTTCACCCCTCAATGGTCTCCTAACCACTATGTTTTTACCTCATCACTACACATTATAAATCAGATTTCCAATCCTGTTTAATTGTCTTAACCAAATTTATAACAAACAAAACTAAAAAAACACAATACGAACTCGATCTTCACATTCCAAGTGCATGCTAGATTTGACTGACATCATCTACCACTAATATGAAGCCTCCTTTTCCAACTTATCATAGCAATCTATGCTTAATAAATATGCCACACAATTTCCATTACTTCGTATATATATCTAGTCATGGTAAAAGTTTTTGAGATAATCCAACAATTTTATCTACCATCGATTGAAGTACCCTTATGATAAAATGAGTTTCATGTTATTATGATCGTTAAAAACCATAAATTTCTCACCAATTAGGTAATGACCCCATTTCATCAAACAATGGAATATGTAAGACAAATATAAATCATATTTTGGGTAGTTCTTCTCATGTAACATTAACTTCAATGAACCACAAAAAGCAACATGTTCTCCTTACATTAGAGCACATACCACCCCAGATCTCGGAGTATCATAATACACTACATACCCTTCTCATGATTCCATCAATACCTATATTCGTACTGATTTAAGGAGAAATTTAATCTGATGAAAATACATTTTAAATTTATATTTTTATTGGAATGGAACATTTTCCATTGAAAATTCCATCATATATGATATTATTAGTGAAATTCATGAACAAATCATTAGTAATAACTAGTTAATATAAGAAAACTGTGTATACTAAATGAATTCATTGGTGGTTTCCAAGATACAATGACATTTATCTTTTCTGGATCCAATGAGACACCTATTTCATATATTACATGGCCATGTAAATGTACCTCTTTTATCAAGAAATTAAACATTGTTGATTTTCCGTACAGATAAGGATCCCAAAAAAATTACCAATGTGTTCGCAAAGTGTTTCTCATTCTCATCCCTTTTCCATGAATACACTAGTATGTCATCAAAAAAACCACCAAAAATTTATCCAGATACATATAAAATATATGATTCATCTGTTCCATAAAGACTATTGATTCATTTATAATACTAAAAGAAAAACCAAAAATTTATAATGGAATTATCTACTCCTAAATGTTCTCATAGTAATATCCTCATTCCAAACCAAAAATTAGTGATATCCTGCTCATATTTCTACTTTAGAGAACAACTTGTCACCCCTCAATTTATAGAATAGATCATCAATACTTGTAATTGGATACTAATTCCTTATCGTAACATGGTTTAGCGTATGATAATCTACACATAACCAAAGAGTTTTATCATCCATTTTTATCAAATAAATTAGTGCTTCCCTAGAGAAGTTCTATGTTGAATGAATCCTTTACATTTCAACACTTCCAAATGCACTTTAAATTACCCTAATTCAATTTGAACCATTTAATAAGATGAATGATAAATCAATCTAGTCCCCAGAAGGAGATCAACCATAACATCCACTTATATTGTGGGTGGAAACCCTAAAAAAGTTTTTGGAAAAACATATAGAAATGGAACAAAAACTATTAGAAAATTATTATTCTCATTTTCTTCCATTGATTAAAAATTCCAATATTCCAATTAGTATGATATCATTCATACTTATCATTCAAAAAAATTCCATTGCACCCTCATTTACATTATGGTCTCTTCTAAAGAGATGGTTGATGCAATCATGTGTCATTAAACTAACCTTTTACATATAATAGTCGATGTGAGCCTTGTACATTGTCAACCATTACATACCATGAAAAATGTCAGAAAACCCCATCCTATGAATCATGAAATCCCATATAAACTCAACTATATTAATATTTATATAACGTATTATACATATACAATCTTGACTTTCTCTTTGATTAAGAGGAGTTTTAAATTTCAAAACTAAAAGAATCATCTCAAAATTTAAACCTAGAATATAATAAGTGTGAGAAGAAATAATTTAATGGGATCCACTTATATCCGAAAATGATTCAATAAAGGTATAATTAAATGAATCATACTTATCACCATTGATGTTCTAGATTGATGATCCAAAATCCATTTCCCAACTCCAAATAAGTTCTTACTCACTGCACTCCTTTATTTCCCTACTGTATTTCACTTACTAAGGAGTAATGGTATTCATGGACTCATCATGGATAGCTCAGATATACTGATGAGAGGTATTCTCATTCCTTCACCCTGTAGAATAAGATAATAGTTGTCGAACATGATATGTGTTCGAAACACCAGACCTTGGAGGACTATGATAATAACACTGAATATCCCCCCATATGATTTCAATTGTGGAATTCTTGTGATGGTGTTGTATACTATCAATTCATAAGTTAAAAAACACATTTAAAATGTCGAACATTTCTCTTACGTCAAAGAGGAATATTCACTAATCTAGATATCTGATTCTGAGTCATCTCACTACTTCGGAAATAGGTCTTGCTTTAGTTTTGTCATATCATTGGAGTTACCACTATTTCCCATTGGTATCAACTTGCTTCCTCCACCCATAACTCCTAATATTTAACTCTGTTCCACTATTTCACTATTAAACATCTATATATAATCCATTATATAGAGCATGAAAATCTTCAAGAAAATATCTTTCCTCGACCCTGATTAAAAAATCTGTTCCATCAAGGACACACTAGTAGTAACTTTGTGTGAAAAGAAAACAAAATTAATAAATTTGGCCACATAATCTATTATTGAGAGATCATACAACTCAATGTTGAAAAATTTTGTCATTCATATAGTCTTGAATGTGTGACGATAGAATTTTTTTATTGATCCGTTCTTCAAAATCATTCTATTCAATGAAATTGTCTTATTTTTCCTGGATTGTTATATCCCACCACTGACATTTAATATCCTCCAACATATACATCACCAACTTGACTTTTAGATCATCTGTTGTTCTTAGGAAATAAAATATTTGATCCATCCTATTTAAACACACATCTACCTTATCTGGTTCCAAATTACCATGATGTATGGGTGGATTATACTTTAGGAACTGAAAATAATGATCCACTTGTCATGGTTAAACCCATTGATTCCCTATATTCGGGGCTTGAAAATCATGGACAATATATTGACCCAGTTGTTGGTTCACACTATGGCTGAGGAGTAACCGCATTCTCAATCGCTTCTTTTGGAAGATTCCTACAATGCCTGTTGGGTTCCATATTATATAAACATAATGAATGCCTTAAGTCTCACACTCTATCAACTAAAGGATTAACAATATCGAATTCTACAACATCATATATTATAAAATTACATTCAAAAATCCTAAATTTTCTACATTATACCATTTTTTAAAATTACACCCTAATTGTGAAAACCAACCAATTTTCAAAATACCACAACCATGACCATTTCAAAATATCACAATTAAAACATATATAAATATTTTTTAAAAAATAAAACTGTTTTCAAAAAAATCATCAATCATTACTCAAAATGAAATATGAACTCCTAGTGGGAAGTCATTTCTAACAATTCATGTCTTACTCGTCTCATTGTCTATACACATGAAAATGATATTAGAACTCCTATAAATGTCTCTAAAACACTTATATAACAAAATATCTACTATATTGAAGTTAATCATAAATACATTAGCTACATATCTTTATGCTCTACAATTCAAGTACCCTAAATCCTACTCCTTTATACTATCCCAACTCAACAACTAATCAAATTGAATTTCAAATCAAAGAAAGAAAAAATTGATAACCATGGATCAAAAAAACTGACACCACTTGAAACATCCCTCCCCACCACATTATCATTATTCGAGGAGGAATTGATGCCTAGAATGAGGGTATGTCCCCAAGATTCCAACTTATGGAACTACATGATAATGGATCAAATACAACCAAGGGGAAATTTTCCCTTTGAATATAAAAACAAACAATAATAAGAATACCATAACACAAACCACTATACAATTCATGACTACAAAGTATACAAATGAATATAAAATGAGAAAACAATAAATATTAGAGTACCATGTTGAAACCTAGACCAACATCAGCTACAAAGTGGATGTCAAAACCAAAGAAATTTCAAGAAACTCTAAAGACACCATCTTGGAAAATCCTAACATGCTCCAAGATCTAACTCCCAATCCAGGCCGAGGAATCATGATGCACCACAATGTAAATGTGATGCATTTCCTTTACTTATATCCTAATAAACAACATCTACCAAATAGCATTTGTTTTATTGTATGGGGGTGAGTATTGAAACACAATATGCTTTACCCAAATTACATCCCTACTCACAGCACTGGGATTGATAATTTTAGCACATTTATATAAAACCCTTAATGGTCAAACATTCAAAAAAAATTAACAGTTTATATGAAAGACAAGAAGTTCCACACTAAAACAATTTACCATACTATAATAGTTCACAAGGAATGAAAATGATTCTTTAATCTATCTCACATTCATTTGGTGTAAAGCACCGACCCTAGAAGACCGGATTTGGTGCATTATTTTATTACATTGATATGATTACACGGAATCAAATCCTAAAAGGATGATTAGTTTACTAGTCTTGGAATTAAATATTACATACATGAAACCCCTAATATATTCAGAAATAGAAATTATAAAAATGATATATAATAAAATGAAATAAACTGAATCCCATAAATAATATTCAAATATTTATTCTTCAAAACTCATAGAAAGGAAAAATACAAAGGGTGAGCACAGATTCTTCGTAAGGGTAAGTTAAATAAATAAATAATCGTTTAATGACAGGAAATGAACATGGAAAGATAAATAACTCATAACACATTCCATTAAATCAATAAACTGAGAATGAAATTCATTCATAGATATGGTGACAAAAAATCTCATGGATAATTAATAACTGAGATTAAATGTAGTAAATGATTAATTATTATACATCATGTCTGAGGTACATGAAATCCTATACAACAAAGATCTTTCACATGACGGTTTAAAACTACTCATAGAAACTCATTTAATTTGGCCAACTTATTCATCTCATTTAACATGTTTATTCATCGAGGGAAAATATAAAGTCCATACCCCACCCGTAATTGGATGTCAAAATAATTACTCATATAGATTAGTAAAAATAAGTAATATTCCTTACGAAATATATGTATGGAATAAATAATAATTATTTATCAATTATTCTATAAATAATTAAATAATTGGTCAAGTAAACATCATATGTAAAAATGATAGATGGTTTAGGAAATACTAAAATCAATATTATTAGAATATAGACATTAAAGTATATTTACAATAAATATTATTAAAATACAGTGATTGTTTTGAGATAAATTTAATAATGAAAAACAAGAATTGAGATTTCAAAGTTAATCATTAAAAAATTCTTGAGGAGAATATTATTTAAACATACCAAAGTATCCCATACCCCTATGAAACATTTAAATCATAATACAAATTAATGTATGACATAAAATGAAACTCATAATATCATGATAATAATTATATTGGTGATATTACATTTCAATGTTCATTATATACACTATATAAAATAATCTTTGTGTGTAACAATAAATAAGTCACAAGGGAGTGTAAATTGAGACGAAATCCCTTACCTTAACCTTCCTTTTGTTGTGTTGAATTTATCCTTTTGTATAATAGATGGAAATATGTTATTAAATTATACCTAAACCATAATCATGCTTATAATATCATATAATAACTTGTTATAATATCTTATTTTCTGTTTGTTAACAATAACTAAAATATTTTCATTATTTCGGGTGTTAATTGCCCAGTTTTCTCAAGTATGTTTTGACTTATTATTTATTGTTATTATTATATAAATCATGATTTGATCATCTATATAAGGTAAACCATGATTTAATTATCATATATATTCAGTACATGTGTATTTAAAATAGTCTATAATATTTGGAGATAGAAAATTAAGTGAACTTTCATAGAGATGGTAGAACATACACCCACATGAATGCTACATTAATTTCAATGTAGTATTGAAAATATGATAAAAATATGACATGTATGTATAATATAATTTTAATATCAAATTAATTTCATATATTTAATATTATTATTATAGACATCCTTTATACATTCTATGTATAACATGAATGAATCACATCACTTTACAGTGGTTGTAGTCCACACTTCCAAAGATAATGTTACCGTAAGTAAACCAAATGGAATGTATAGAGGTATGTCTTATAAAAGAATTAAATAATAATAAAAAAATTATAAATATCATATATATTAGATATAAATAGGTTTTATATCATAATTACTTCCATGAGTGGTGGTAAAGGAAGAACGAACAATCATCGTTTTGGGAGGCAGTAGTTCACCTTTCACGTAAACAATATGTTTGTTACCCATTATATGGATTTTTTTGTAAATGTAGGTCTAGAAAATAACACAAATAAATTATTGTATATTTAGGATATATTTTTTATATGTTATCACGGAATAAGGATGGTATAGGGAGCGAATAATGGATATAAATATAAAAATCATGAGGTTGTTTGTTACCTCTTATTCAAGTAACTCCTTTTGGGTTGTACCAAAAAATATTATATGGATTGATTCCTACCAAAAGTTAGGCCTATATAATGCTGTGAGGTATTTTTAGGAGCTATTTGGGTAGATCTTCTTCATGCTAATGTGGCTTGATATGTGTGAGGATGTGAGAGGAGAGTAGTCCATTCTATTGTGGAGGAATATCACTCTTGTAACATTTGGACAAAGGAATTCCATACACGCATTTCACATTAAATGTTTCTCCAATAATGTTAAAATTTTGATCCAAATTTTTATAGGGTTGAAATATGTCTATTAAATGGCTCTTGGAAATGTTTCTATGTCATTTGGACACTTATGATTAAGGTTTAGTTTCTTATTAAGCATAATTTTACAGTAATCATTGTAATTAATTTAAATTACATTCACACGTATATTTGGTCAGAAACTAAGTTTACATTTTTAGAAATTATAAATTATTATTTTAAAATAAATGGAATCTATTTGTTCAAATACCTATCCCATAAGTGGCATAAATTAATTAAAATTTAATCCCGCAGATGAAAAGACAATCCATGTTTATAAAGTAAAGACATCCAAAAGATTGGTATCTTTTTAAACCTAATTTCAAAGTGAAATAAATTACAATGATATAAATTGGAAAAATTGATATAAATTTTATGTAATTAAACTGTAAAACCAATTTATAATGTAATTTATTCTTATAGTTAAATTATATGAAAAATATATATTAGAACTAAAATGAAGTATTTTTCAATATTCATTTCAAAATGAAACATCATGGAAAATACAAAAAATTTAACCTAACATTATTATTATTTGTTTATTTTTCAATTATGAAGTTTATTTTGACTTATAAAATCCATAATTTTTTTTGAATTTTTATTTAAACTATGTTCCTCATTAAAAATAATTAATAATACCTTAATTAAAATATAGAAATTTATGCACAAAATTGGGTTTGTTATTATCTAAAAAAAAATAAATATTCGATGAATATCAAAAATATTTTATTGACTTATAACGTATATATAACATTAATAACAATCTTTAAAAGTAAATTCTTTAATATATTACGGTATTACTCCTTTGTGAGCATAAAAATATTGTCCTTTATATTCAATCAGTTTCTATAATTATTTCAAATTAAATTGTAACCAATGGAGTAATTTTATATATGTTTAAAACAAAAAATTCCATAAATTAGTCAAACCTTTTCATAACTACATCTTGAAAATCTAGGTTATATTAAATAATATTTCAATAATATATCATTTTCTATAATAAAAAAAATGTCTTCTGTGTCACACAATCCATTTTAAGAAACTCCTTGTTGCATGTGACACATGATAAATAAGTATCAAGTTTATTGTAAGATATATCATAGATTTAATTTTCCAAAAATATTAAATATATAGAAAATTTTTATGGAATTGTATTTTCTTAGGTGTTTGGTGATGTGTGTGACACATGTTATCAATTAAAATATTATTTCCTTAGAATTTCGGGATGTTACATTTTCCATATTTTAATTAAATTGTATCCTAACAATTTAAACCCAATATCAATAATCTATGGATTGATATTTTAAGGTAAAATATTTTGAAATACCGACATTGTAAAAAGTGTGAATATCACATCTTCTTAATAAGATAGAAAGGTAAATACAATGGTCTTGTAATTTGGTTCCCTGGTAGGAGAACATAGGTGGGAAATGGAAATGTGGATACAGAGGAAAAATATAACAATAATGTTCTGATGGGGAGAGCTAGATAACATGGTTAGGAGAAAATAAAAAATAAAAATCCCTAAATCATTGATTATCTAAGGGTATATTTTGATTCATTGAAAATGATTGTACTGGAATAACAATTCTTTGTTTCATGATCATTTTTCTAGTAGTTATCGGATTCTTTCAATCCATAAGAGTATATGTAAAACATGTTTCTTTAAACACAATAGTTTCCTTTGATCACACCTTAAAATATTTATACTTCACCTCCTAGAATAAGATTCATCATATATTAATTTAATATATAAATCTATAAATTGATATCCAAATTTTAACATAAACCATTTCATAAATGATTAACCTTTCCAAAATATTATGATCCAATACTTTAGAAAAAATAACAGTAAATTACCAAAATGATATCATCTTTATCCTTTAATCCATATGAAGCGGCTATAAATTTTCACATTCAAAAAAACTGAATAACTTCTTCATGTCTCATCTTAAAATATATTTATAACATGAATTACCATGAAAACTTATTAGAGACATGAATTCTTCCATATTATTTATGTTAGACAGATGTTATTGTATATATTACTTAAATCTAAATGTGTTTCGAATTCCACCAATTATAGCATAATAAACTTATCAAAAAGTCATTAATAATTTATAAGGTACTTAACTCTTGTACCAATCAATTATTTCTTCACCATTCTATGAACATAAAGAACATATTAAGGGTTTTATCTCCAAAAATAATGTGTTTTACAAAAACTTAAAATTCTACTGTATAAAATTTCTTGTTACCATTCATCATATAATCTGAAATCATTATTGAAAAAGTAATCCATTATAATTCTTATTTATTTTATAAATAATATGATGATAATTTCATAAATAAAATACCTTTTCAACATATTTGTTTGATAAAAATACAAAATCACAAAAATCATTCCACTTGGGTTGTATCAATAACAATTTCTTATCCTTGATCTCTTATCTTCATTGGAGGTACATTCCTTTGATGCTGGAGGAATTTGTTTGCATAGTTCCCACTTCTTTACAATTAAAACACTGAATATCCACATTTTCCTTCTTCCCTTTACATTATTTTTCCTAGTGATCTTTCTCTCCATATTTATAACATACTCCCAATACTTTCAAGAATTTACTAGGGTAATTCATTCCACAGTTACACATGATGGAAAATGCTTCTCTCCCTCCATCTTCTTGGACTCATTCTATTTTTCACGGTTTTTATATAGACTCTTATTGTCTTAATTTTCCATGAATATGTATGATCTTGAGAAATATTTCTCTATTTTTATAGAACATAAAAAGCTAATTTGTATAATGAGAATGTTTGAGAAACCAGTTCCCTTCAGGTATTTGGATTTAGGCCTCCAAATAACTAATAAATCTTCGACTCCGTGTTTCATTTGAAATTTATAATATAACAAGATAACCATGTAAATGTATATTCATAATCCAGAACACTCTCTTCTTCATTTTACGTTAAAAAAGTAACATTTTCTTTATCACAGTTTGTTGATCACAAGGGAAGTATTTATCTAATAATGTATCCTTAAAAGTAAATAGTTATATTAGTTATATTTGTTATTAATCCCTAGTATTAATCATCAATGACCACCATTGATCATCATCACCTTTGAAAAAATACACATAAATTGTATCTTTTTACATTTCCTTACATCCCAAGGATGTAAATATATTCTCATAATACATAATTCATTGTTCAGATTCCATTAGATTACTACTCCCAACAAATGATGGGGGCCTGTATCACATAATGTGATCCAACATAGGATATTCTCTCTGCAGAATAGGTTTCTCCATTTAGGTAAGGTTATTTTTCATAACATGACTATATTTCCCAAAAAATCCATAACTTGCTCTGTTATAATACCAGCAACATTGACTCACTTATTAGGAAACCTCTACATAAAATATGAGTATTGATACCATTATTTCTTTTAGGCTCCATTTCTAAATAATGGAATATAGTAAATTAGATCATAAAGTTACGAACTTTGTATAACTCTAAATATGGTATAGATAATAACATAAATTTATGCATCATGAATACTAGAATCATAAACATTGGATACTTTGGGGAAATATTTACTTTTAAATTCTTCAGAATGTTTGGTAAATAAAATTTGAACTTTCCTAAACATATCCCTAGGGAGTGTCAAAGAAGGTGTATAGTAAGGCCCATTTTCACGTACCAGGTTACATTGAGTTAGGCTCGACACACCTTGTCAGAGTAGTTACACCTAGGTACATATATCCAAAAACAATGTGCACTTGTAGTATCCAACTAAGGATATATTTCTTAGAGTTCCCACACAATATCTACCATACAAAAATCCATGGATGTTCTTCTATACTTATCATTAATTTCGATCTTAGGGTTGTGCTTCCTAATCAGTGTTTTCTAAATATAGTTTCCAAGGTTTCTATAAAAATTCCTCTCATATCAATTGTAATGCCCCAGCCCCAAAATCCGTGAGCTAGTGAATTATTTAATTACATTGGTATGATTATAAGGAATTAAATCTTGAAGGATCGATTAGTTTAATAGTATTGTAATACCAGACTGACTGACTGGAAATTATTTTTTTATTGAGATAAACCCCCTTTTAAGGGAGAAGGGGGAAACCGACATGACATCAAAGACATAAACAAGACAAAATCCCAAAATATCCAAAATTCCAATGCCAAACAACCCACATTACATGAGAAAATCCCCTCCTAACATCAAAATACATAAAATCCAGCTTCCACCTTTCACTTCTGATCAGCGAGCTATCCCATGCAATAATTCAAGAGCCTTGTACCAATGTTCGTAGACATACCCTCTCAAACATCATATTCCAAGAAATGATGTTGTAGTGGAAACTCATTTTCCTAAACCTCATCTGGACTAGCCACATGTAGATGATCTGATTATAGAATCCCCTGAATTGCAGAACAATGAGTCCAATGAATATCCAACTACCATGAGTAGCCAAAAACTGACACAACAATCATCTGACTATTAAATAACAATTCACACCACACAAGAAAATATTGAGAAACAAATCCTTTACCAAAAGAAGATTTCATTTAACACATTCAAATTCAAAGACACCCAAATTTCTGGAACCCTCACAAGTAGAAAATCCAAAGCCCCGACCTCAGATCCTCAGCCATCAACTCCTCAGCTTACTACGATGCACCTGAACATAGAAGCTCACAAACAGTAAGAAGTGAGGAACCGGACCTCAATAAAATTCAAATATGCAACCAAATCACATAATCAACACAACCCAAAAAACCATACCATCACCATCTTTGACTCATGCCATCACGAACTCATCATCAAGAACAAAAAAACTAGAACAAAAAAAAAACAATGACAGAAAAAATCAAATACATAAAATCATCACCAACACACTAGAAACAATACTCATGGAAAAAAAGATCTCATCAGCGCCAACCATGATTCCCGTGGAATCCATAAAGATTCCTCCATCAAAGACACTAGTAACGAGGCAGCAACACATCGTTCGTAGGAGAAGGAACTCAACCGTGGATCGTCACTATGCCACTATGGGTAACCCTATTTGGCTGGAGGAATTGGTTAAAGAAATAGGCCTGTAATGTTGAGGTCAATCCAGCTGAGTCCGTAAAGCCACACGACACCACCATCGTAGGGATCCACCACCATGAACTCACCAATCACGAGGAGGGATGCCGCACCAACCCAAGATGAAGGAGGCAGCAATGAGGGGAAACCCTAGCTTCCAGAACCCCTTAAAGGCACATCAAAACTATTTCTATTCAATATTATAAACCCAATATAACTAATTGTGAAATTAATTACTCATTCTTGGAATACCATATTACATACATGATACCCATAATACATTGGGAAATAGAAATTATGAAAATGATACGTAATAAAAATTAATAAACTACATCCTTGAAATCTAATTCAATTTTTTTTATAATATGGGGAAGGGAAACATAATAAGGTTGAGATAAAATGACTATTATGTGTATGTAAGGTAGAATAAATAATTAATTGATGATAGTAAATGAACAAGTAAAGTTAAATAATTGATAACACATACCATTAAATCAATAAATTATGAACCAAATGCATCTATTGATATGTCGATGAAAATTATCTTGTATAACTAATTATTGATTATAAATGAGTTAAATGATTAATTATTGGATTTCATTTCTGTGGGACAAGAAAACTATACTGTCTATGCCTTTTAGAATATAATTTAAAACTATAGATGAAACCATTTAAATTTGGTCAGCATAATTGTCTCATGAGAACCCGTAGATACATCATGTGGCTATATAAAGTTTAGGCCCCACCCATCATTAAATATAAAAATAATTCACTATATTTAATAGTATAAATTAATAATATGTCATATAAAATATTCATATTGAATAAATAATAAGGATTTATCAATAATTCCATTGATAATAAAATAACTAGTAAAGTATACACCGATTGTAAAAATGGTATAGGTTTAGGAAATAATAATATCCATAGTATAAGAATATGTATATTCAAGTAAACTTAAAACAAATAATTATTTAAAAAAATTAATTATTTTGAGATAAATTTATCAATCAAAAATAAGAAGTGATATTTTAAAGATAATCATTAATAACATTTTTGAGGAGAATAATTTTTATACATTCCAAAGTGCCCCATACCACATTGAAACAATTAAAGAAAAACCCCCATGAATCTATTTAATTGAATGAAACATATAATATCATGATAGTAAGGATATTCATGATATGACATGGTAGAGGGTAGTGTATAGACCATATAAAATATACTAAGTGGATAACAACAAATAAGTCTCAATGGAATGTAAATTGAGATCAAATCCCTTACCTTAAAATTCCTTTAGTTTTGTGGTATTTAAGCTCTATTATAGTAGTTTAAAAATTTTAATAACTTATAAACAAAAATAAATAAAATTTATAGTATCATATAACAACTTCTTAAAATATCTTAATTTTTTTATGTTAACAATATTTCATTATCTTCACAATTTCGTGTGTTAATTACCTAGTTTTCTCAAGTATGTTTTGAATTTTAATTTGTTGTTATTATTATGTAGATCATGGTTTAAACATATCCAAAATGTAATCCATTATTTCATCATCTAATATATTTGGAACATATGTATTTATAATAGTGCATAATATTTTGAGATAAGAAATTAAGTGAACCATTCATGGAGACAATAGATCGTACATACGCATGAACACTACTTTAATTTTATTGTAGTATTAAAAAAAGAAAAATAAATGATAAATATTTTTATTATAATTAAAGTATCATATATGTGTTGTATATGTTAAATAGGTTTATTATAAGCATACTTTATGGATTCCATGAGTAGTGTGAATGAGGCACATCTCTTTAAGGTGGCGGTAGTCTATGCTTCCACAAATGATGATATCGTATTTACACAAAAATTGAATGTATAGAATTATGTGTTATAATGGAATTAAAGAATCATAAATAAATTATAAATTTGAAATATATTATATATAAATATATTTTCCTTCTTAATGACCACCATGAGAGGTGGTAAATGAATAAAAAACAATCATTTCATGAGGTGGTAGTTCATCGTTCACATAAACAATATGTTTGTTACTTATTAGATGGGGGTGTGTGTAAGTGTACATAAGAAAATTAACATAACAACATACTAGTATATTTATTATACTAGTTTTTTATATATTCATGGAACTAATAGAGTATAGGGAGTGAATAAAGTAATGGAAGATAAAAAGCTGGAGGAAGTTTGTTACCTCTTATTCGGGTAATTCCTTTTGGTCTGTACCAAAAGGATTCCTTGGATTTATTATCACCAAAGGTAAGAATTATGGGATGAGTCTATTTATATTTAGGATATATTTTAGGTAGATCATGGTTGAGAAAAAATGGTCTGATAGGTGTGAGGAAGTCAGAGGATATGACACCCTTTAATAGTTGAGAAGTAGTGTCACCCTTGTAATATTTTACAAAGGAGTTTCAAACACGTTTTTCACATTGAATGTGGCTCCCATAATGGTCCAGTGTAAATACAAATTGGGATATGGTATAAATATGTCCAACTATATTCTCGTATAAATGTTTTAAGGTAATTTGGGCCATTAAGATTAAGGTTTCGTCCCTTATTAATCTTAATTTTACCTTAATCGTTGTTATTAATTAGAATTACCTTCACTAATCTTTTTTTTTCAAAAACTAAGGGGAACCTATTATAAATTAGAAATTATTATCATTCTAAATATAGAATACATTTTTCCTAATTTTATAACAAAATTGGCAGAAACTAATTTAAATTTAATTCTTCCGAAAAAACTATAATGCATGATTTTAATTTAAAAACTTCCAAAAGTTTGATATATTTTTATAACCAATTTCAAATTTAAATTTATTCCTAAGAAATAAATTTTATTAATTGATAAACTTTTATCTAACTAAACTATAAAATAAATTTAAAATTTAATTTAAAATTATAAATAAATTAGATGAATAATATTTTTTGAACTAAAATGCAGTAATTTTCACTATTACTTAAAAAAATAAAACTTCACAGAAAAATACAAGAAATTTACCGTAACCAATTTTTTTTATTTAGAATATGGAGATTATTTTTACATATATAATCCATAGTAGTTCCAAAATTTTTATTTAAAATATTTTTTAAATTAAAAGGCGCTAAAAATACCTTAATAAAAATATAGTATATTATGCATAAAATTGGATTTGTTTTCTTCTTAAGCCAATCAAATACTTTTTATTAATATAAAAAATATTTGGGTTAATATATAACATATATATAACATTTTTATCATTGATTAATTTTTATTAATTTAATTTATTATTGTAAAAATGATTTTTGAGCATAACAATATTTTCCTTTATATTCAATCAGTTTTCTAATTTATTTATTATTAACATATAACCAATTGAATCATTTTATTTATGTCTAAACCATAAATTTTCATAAGTTTGTTAACCATTTCCAAAAATAAATATTTAACTACTAGTTTATATTAAATAATATTTCAATAATATATCGTTATTCGAAAAAACATGGTCTTGCGTGTAACACTAGTCATTTAAGAAAAACTTTTTGTTGCGTGTGACATACCCTAACTCAGTATCATGTCCAGAAAAATATATATCATAGATTTAATTTACATAAAATTTTAAATATATAGTAATTTCTCAAGGTATTATATTACCCTACGGGCTTGATGATGTGTGTGATACACACTATCAAATACAATGTTCTTACTTTATAATTTCGGGGTGTTACATTTTTGGAATACCCATTCCATGCTCCACACACACACACACCCACACATGCTAGCTTCAATGATAGTTCCATAGTCATGACCAATTTCTCATCCATCCCCTAATTCATCACTATGTGGCCAATATTATTATTACCCAATGGAATACACCCCATATCGAGGGTCACGTCTCTTGTGCCCCAAAGGTAAACGCCCCTCTTTAAGGTCACATATAAATCTTGAACTCACACAAACTTGTGTTTACCAAAACCATTTTAAAGAAACAATTTTATGAATTTTCAAATAAAACACTACTTTTATTGAAAAAAAATCAATAAAACTAATTAATGAATCAAAACCAATCCATATTTTATAGAATCATTTTAAAGTCTTAAAACATAGCACTTTTCACATCAAAAAATTTCCACAAATCCACAAAACATTACAAAATAGGGTTCCTACAATGTTTTTTCACATAAAATTAACTATCACTTTAATGAAAAAGAAACAATTTTAAACAAATCCTTTATGTTATAGAAATATAAGTTGATATTGAAGACATAAACCACAAAAACTATGGAGAAAACGAACATTATAGTGAATTATTCAACATAACAAGGATAAATCCCCCAAAAATAGCCTTATATTTTGTTCCCTAACACCTAAACAGCCATATATCATCATTATTGGCATAAAAAATCATAGATATACCCTCAATTAACTATATTTATTAATCCAATACATGTAATAGAAGAGGATATAAAAAAATCACCATGAATGAAGACATACCATGAAATATGGGCTTTGATACACTATAATCTTCTAATAGATCACTTCTAGATTGAAGGGGAGAGTCTCCACAGCCTTTGGGAGAAATAAAAAACAGAGTTCGAATCAAAATGGATAAAAATGATTGGTTTAGAGTAAAATCTAAGTGATATAAAAATTTTACAATCTAAAAACTAACTTTTCGTGGTTGGGACACACATTAGATAAATCATGTTCTAATCATGTGCCAAAAACTACCTCAAGAATCACCTAGAATGGTTGTCCCAAATGGTTTCCCCATAGAGATAGACTCTCTATTCCCAAACCGTGTTGAATCCCTCTTTCTCAATTCACATAATTACTCCTATGTGGATGCATGATTTGACCAAACTGTGCACTTAACCGTGTACCTACCAAGTTTCCACTATTTCACTTTTCACAGTTTCATGTTGGAGTTTCACAGTTTCTATGTACTGTTCTAAGAACATCCCACTCAATAAAATCTCTAATAACATTCAAAAAATTTCTCCAAAATCCCCCAATATTCACCCAAACACATTACATACATAAAATATATAAATAAAGGGTTACTTACATAAAACATGGGGTGTTACAAGTTCATCTAATTACATTATATATGATTGACCATCATAGATTCTTGTTCTCAAGACAATTTTTTGGATTTATTAAACTTATTAATTTTTATATAATTCCTAAGAAAATAAATAATACCATTTAAAAAATCCTACAAATAAACTACATTTTTGTTTATGATCAATGATGAAAAATTGTTTGAAATGTGGTGAGTATATGAATCCTAATTCAAATGTCTAAATATTCAAAAAAGTATAAAAAAATTAATACAAAAAATTTATTTATATGATGTTAATAAATTTTTTATATTCTTAGAACTTCATCATTTTTAATTAACATCATTATTTTTACAGCTTTTCAAGTTAATCATTTTATTAAGATTATTTTCATAATAAAATTTGACTATTTTCATTAATATCTTTGTTGATAAATCATTAAAATTGTTAGTATATAATGTGAAATTCACATTAATTATAATTGGTTGAAAACTTTATTTGTTACTCATAGAAATTTTAAATGTACAAATATACTCCCCAAACCCACTTAGAACTATATTCACTTTAAATTATAATATTATGATAAACAAACTATTTTTGTTTGAAAAATAATATATAGATTTTTAATTTGAAATATTTGATAAAAAACCAATTAAAAACATTTTATTAGATGGAATTATTTTCCTTTAGAGAATTTTCTTAACTAAATATTATATTCTTTAAAATATTCCACTGGAAGGGGGTGGGGACCATTTCATTCATATTTAAAAAATATAAAATATGAACACCTTTTTTCTAGATAAAACTCCTTTTATCTTCGAAAAATATACTTTTATCCTTACCTTTTTTGAATCCATGATGTAGAATAGTATTGAATAGAACCATGTCTAGAATAAACATAATATACTTTTTTGATAATGACTATTATTTCCATAAAAACTCTTAAACCATAATAGGAAAATGATATGATAATACACAATATTCATTCTAATCCAACATTAATTTGAAGTGGCCCATTGTATCCAAATTATTGATGTATCAACCTTTTATTCATAATGTGAATTCATACTTAATTCTCTAAGAATCATTCTTTTGAAAATAATAAACCTTTATACTTATTCACATCAAATTTTTAATGTATACCTGATATCATTACCCTTTAATGTCTTTGAATAAACATATATGACATTAAAATATAACATGGAATATCCATGATGTTTCATGAACCAATATAGATAATATTTAATGTTACTCATTCATCCACTAGTCTTTCCACAATGTGAGTAATTCTCATGCTTTTTGACTCCTATTTATGTTTTCAAATACATTAACTAGCTATTGAAACAACCATTTTTGGAGTTTTTATAGTCATTTCATATTTAACTATAAATATAGAACATAATCCTAGACACACAATGTTTTTCTCTTTAAAAATCAATATATTATGGTATCATGTAATTTTCTTTTACTCATTCATATTTTAGTTTATAATAAACTATTAGAATATTCTTACAAAATATTATTATATAAAGCTAATATCTTGATAAAAAAGGAGACCTTGAACTCTTTCAGTCATTGATGTACTCAATAATATTAAGCACATTAGTAGATATTTATGCTCAATCAATATATTTTTTTTTCTAAAAGATTCCTTTAAAACCTCATACCACTCATACCTATTATATTTTTGATAGTGCCTTTTCAGATGATGTATCATCTTGAAAACATTTATATATTTTCATGATGATATTATAAAATTGGATCAATATAAAGAAGAATGAGATTGAATATTTCTAATAGATATTTGAAATCCTTGTAGTAATAATGTTGATTATTTTACTGAGTGAATTGAATAATTGTTTTCATAACAGGGATTTCTATAATATATATAATTTTCATTCTTTCTCAAGAATTTTTTTTCTTTTATACAAATCTAAAAAAATTCTTCACCTAATATTTCTATTCTATAGGACAGATATCAAATTCATATTCAATGACTATGATAGTAATTTATTTATAACAAAATCTTGTAGCAAATGAGTATCACGTTTGAGATCCATTAATAATGACTTTTATAAAATGTTACCCCACTAAAATTATGACCCATTTTAAATTCTATTATAGTTGTTAGTGGTATAACATCATCATTTCATCTTGAATTATCCCATATAGTCTAATAATATAATATATGTATATTTTTGATAAAAAATAATTTCAATTATAAAACATATAACTATTGGCTAGTTTTGTGGAAAATCATTTTACCAAATCCATCATATAGATAAACTCAACTATATTCCTTTTTTGTCCTAATAGTTATGGATTAATAATTAATTGTAACCTAAATCCAACATTAGATATAATAAAATAATTCTTACGGTCACCTATAATATGTTTAAATTATATAATATAATTTATACCCCCCTAAAAATTAGGTTCACAAGTACAAATTTATCTAAGTCTTGAAAAGTGTTTTCAATTAAAATAATCTAAAATTTATAATTTTAAATTGGTTTTAATAACTCACCATCATACCACATATATTCCATTTACATTTATGAGTTCTTATAATGATTTCGTTTTGAATTATTATTCCATAAAACAAATCATTTATTTTGAAACTATATGGATTCGTAACTCATTACATAATTCATAGTTTGTGTTATTAGATAAAATACAAAAGATTACTACACCTACACGAATCAAAATGTATCACCTAAAAAAGGTAGGCCACTAAGTATACAAAATAAAAAATCCCCATAATAGAAAGCATGGTATGATAGGTATCCAATCGCCACTATTCTAGATGGATCCTAACATCCAAGGCTAGTGTGATGTTTACCCAAAATACCAAATACCCATTGTTCACTACAATAGAGAGACCTCAATCCCATCATGATTATAACACCAAATATGTATAGAATATTATTAAATTCTCAATTGAAGTTCATCACTCATATAAAATTCAATGTAAAAGAAACCTATATTTATTATCATACATAGCATATAACTCCTTAAATGCATGTATGATAACTTAAATAAGAAGTTTAAAGACATTTAAACTGAAGAATACATCTATTCATAACATATAAATAATATTCATTAATAAATCATGGAGTAATACTAAATAAATTAACATATCATAAATTCATATATGAGAAAAAATTATGAACAGTTCATAAATAAAAAATTTAAAATTAATCATGTTTTATAAACACACTATAATTAAATTAATATATGATTTTTTATTTATTTATATTATTAACTCCATATTGTTTTTTCAATAAGATAATTATTTAAATATATGATAGTAAAAATATAAAATCGTTAATTTAATATGAGCACTTAATAAATTATGTAAAAATTTACATAATAAAAAAATTACATATTTATTATTTAAACCATTATATTATCAATTAAGAAAACTCCATTTGATATGGTTAAAATAATATCTCAAATAAATATTTTTAATTTTAATATTTCTATATAATAATTAAGAATAGTTTATAATTTTAAATATAAATACATATATATTTTAAATTATTTTCTAATTTATAAAATTTTTATAAATTACTTTTGAATTTCATTATAAACACTCTATATCAAATTTATAAGTCCATATAAATAGATAAATTGTATTTGATATTAATAATTAACATTAGTGATATTTAATTTCTTGAAAATAATTAATAATTAAGAATTAAGAATTAAGAATTAATTATATTTTTTTTAATTATTTAACTTATCAACCATTTAAAATTAAATAATATATGAAAATTACTTTTTATATAAATTTTAAATAATATTTAAATTATTAATTTCAATCTATAATTGAAAAATGAAAAAAATATAATTTTCTCTTTTATATTTTATCTTATGACTCGTTGATATCTTGATTTTTGGTATAGTGAAAAATCAATATCATGGTTTATGATAGATTCTATGGGCCTATGATAAATAATATGTGTACTATCAATTATAAATTATAATATTTTGTATATCATAAGCCTTGGAAATTTTCAAAACTCATACCTCAGTTTTACTACTAGAATTGGTGACCTAATGTATCACTCATAAACAACTAGGAATAATACTTTATTATATATGTTAGTCGGAGTGGACACTCAAGAGGGGGGGGGGGTGAATTGAGTTCCAATTAAAATTTCTGTAAAAAATATTGTCTAGTTAAAAATCCCCTGATTTATAAAATAAGTTAAACTATTGTGAATTTATACAGATTGTAAATGTTCACTTAGGTTCTCAAAGATTGATTAGATCTCAGTTAGTTTAACCACAAGATCAAACTAACATTTGAAACTAATCTACTAATTTACAATAAGTGTAAACACTTGCTAATTTTACTATCAAAGTAGCTTCAAAATAATTTTTTATTTTAAAGTAATAGTAGTGGAATAAATATGATATATGTCGTATACATTAAACTTAAATAACAAATGCACAATAGATATAACAAGAGTTTCAGTCTCAAGCCGAGACTTAGTCCTCTCAAATATATATATAAATTTGATCCACACCCTGGATCGGGGTTAACAACAGTTTTACAAAAACTGTCCAGGTCCAAGACCTATACCACTGTTATTTGTGGGAAACAAAACAACAGAAAACCAGATGTTCAGGTCACACACGACCTCTACCACTATCTCAGTGGGAAATAAAAGATGTAAGAGTTTGGGTGCGGATTTACAGATCCTCCAGTTAAAGTTCAGGAGACAGTGTGTGAGTATAAATACAGCAGATGGCACACACTGCTCGAAAAGTAAATAATGAATCACAGAGCAGAGATGTAGTGTTTAGAAAAGGCTCTAGTGATTGTCAATGTAGCTTTGGCCTCGTTGGATTGAGCAGGAATTCTTCAGAGTCCTTCTCTGGTTTTTCTGTTGAAAAACAGAGTGTCGTAGTTCAGCTTGTGTTCTACTGTCTCTTGATTCGTCGTGTGTTCTTCAGAAATGTAGGATTGCATGTATGGAACTTCATTGAGAATCGTGCAATGTGTTCTTCATAGTTGTGATCCAGATTGTTCTTCTGTTCAGTACAGAGCTCGAATGTATTGTAGTATATGTGTCGAGATGTGTCAAGCGTGCGCATGTTCTCTAATGCAGCTCAATCTTCTTTATATTCTACAAGTTCTAGTAGTAGGAATTATTCCCTTCTCATAGGTACGAGATACGGTTTCCTGTCAAGCCAACAACTAAAATTAAATAACATTAATTGCATTATAAACAACAAATATGTCCGTTAGCATTATTTAAAATAATATTGACAAAAGCTTCAGAAACGGTGTCACAGTGATCATGGAAACGGTGTCTGGTCACGGTTTCTGGTCACGGTGTCTAGTCACGGTGTCTGGTCACAGTGTCTGGTCACGGTGTCTGGTCACGGTGAGTCCTTCATGATGTCTGGTCATGGTGTCTGGTCACGGTGTCTGGGTCACGGTGTCTGGGTCACGGTGAGTCCTTCACGGTGTCTGTGTCACGGTGAGTCCTTCACGGTGTCTGTGTCACGGTGAGTCCTTACTTAGACGAATATCTGTATTTGGACTAAGACAGTGATATGCAGAATATGGGTTATGGTTAATCATTAGAGATAATATATAAGAGAATTGTGATCATGCATAAGACTTGTAGAGAGTAATTAATATCCATAAGATTTGTTATTATAAAAACATGATGTGCACTTATTGTTGAGTTTGAAGAGCATTAGAAAGATGTGCACTGAAGGTCAAGATTAATTAACAGTAATGAGATTTGTGATCATTAAAACATGATTAACAGATGAGGATTCCAACAATCTCTCCCTTTTTGACGATCACAAATCATATATAGGCAAAATATAAAAGACATATAATATTAAAGATACTAGCATAGCAAAAACATTATAGAACAGATACTTGTAGTTTTTCTCCCCCATTTATACTATTATAGAACTGATACCTGTAGGTTTTTCTCCCCCTTTTGGGATTATCAAAAAATTAGAGAAAGTAAAATGAAACTCGGCAGTTTTCATTAAACAAAGGATTCATAATACAAAGTACAGGAGAAGTACAAACTGTAAACAAGAAATGATATCCCATCAAAAAGAAAAACAGTCGGTAAACTCTTTAGGGATCCATTTTTGTCTTGCCTTTATCAGCAGCAGGAGCTGGTGCTGAAGTAGAAGAAGGCATAGAAGAGGTAGACAATGAGGGTAAGGGTAGACCTTCAAAAATAGATAGATCCAAAGTAGGAGCAGTAGAAGATCTAGGCTTAGGTTTGTCAAGAATGACTGGACGAATCTGAGAAAGGGCTTGGCTAACTGACATGGTAGTTGATGCTAAGGCAGAAAGTCCAGGTCTAAGGGGTCCAACAACTGGATCAACTATAGTAGTACTATGCACATGAAATTACGGCTTCAAAAGATTGATGAAATCAGTAATGATTTCACCACCATACTACATAGCCTTTCCAAAATCATCTTTATTCTCCAGAAATCTGTCCAACAATCTGGTGAAATATGAAAGTTTCTAAACTTGAGATTTAAAAGCTTGAGTCACTAGAGGGATTCTTAGATTTTCAACAAGATATCTAAAGCGATCTGTGATTTCACTTTTATAGAAAATCCGGTAAAGATACAAATCTATTTTCTTAGAGATCTCTTGTTGAGCATCATTGGCTATCTTTGAATAGACCCTAACCAAGTACAATGCTCTATCACTGTTCTTAATCACTTCTGATAATGAAGATAGATCCAAGCCACCTAAGGCATTCTGTAATTCTTCCATAATTATTGATCTCAGCAGAGAATCATCCAAAGCAGGTGTGGAGGTCTAACCAGAAGCAGGTGAAGCCTTGACAGCTTCAGTTAGAACTTTGAGCTTTTTAGAACTTTTTGCAGACATCCAATGTATTCATCTGTAAGCTTATTCAAAGTTTCCACAAGCTCTCTCATGCATTCCAGCATATTCGTGTGCCTTTTTCCAATCTTTTAATCAAACGATTGTAGGTAAGGATGAACTTGAGACACAATCTACCTAGCAAGGAGGGAATCAGAAGACTCAGGTGAAACAGCAGTAGGTGCAGGGGCAGAAACAGGAGCAGGATCTGATCTCACAAATAGCTCATTCTGCAGACTTCCGATCATACTTTTCAGATTTTCAACATCAGCACTCAACAGTTTATTCTCTACTCGGACTTCTTGAATTTCTCAGATCATCCTTGGTTGAATATGTAAGATAATATTTTATAAGAGAATTGATGCATCTTCTTGACTTAATTGAGTCACTGGGCGAGGTTGAGTGGAGACAATTTTCTCAAAACCAGCTAACAAAGTCTCACCAAAAACTTTCAGATCATCTTTGGTTAAAAAGGAATGAAGCTCAGGTAAGGATGCAGGTAAAGGAAGAGGTTCATATTCTGGTTGAGGATCAGTGTCAACTTTAGACCCAGATTCTGATTCAGATTGAAGTTGGGGCTCTGGTTCTGGTTCTGAATGAGCTAAGGACTTCAGTTGAAACAGAGAAGAAAGATCCATTCCAGTTGCAGTCACTTGCTGTGACTCATTCACATCATAAAATCTTGGGAACTCATACCGAGAGTGTACAAAGAAAGTGACAGATGGTTGAGAAGCTTCACCAGATCCAGCTTCCACAATATCAAGATTTCGAGTTTCCTCCCCCACAACTTGTGCTTCCCTTTCAGATTCTTGAGGTTCAGGAACATGGACAAGATCCACAGTATCATCCCTAATATCTTCATCAAACTCTTGCCTTGCCAGCTAAAAGGCAATTTCCTTTCTTTCTTCAGTAGATGGAATAATCTCAAGAACTGATTGTTCCACTGGATAAGCTTCCAGACTGGATTCTTTCTCAACAGGAAGAGTCTCTTCAACAAAAACTTCCTCAAAGGATGCTTGATGTCCTGAACCAGGAAAAACTAATTTCCTTGCAGCCTTGGGATGAGTTTCTTCTTCATGAAGAACAACTGAAGGATCCTCAGTCCATTCCTTTTCAACAACAACTTCCTCTCCTTGAGGTATTTCAGTAGGGATAACACCCCTTTCCTCTTCAATAGGAACTGTTTCCATTGGAGGTATTACCGATTCTTCTCTAGATGGAACTTCATCTGTTACTTCTTCTTGATCTTCTTCTTCTGAGTACTCAACCACTTCATCTGGTTCCAAACCAGGATCATCTAGGTTCTTAGGCCTTCTTGGATAGTCAACAGGATTAAAATTTTTATAAAGTTGATCACTATCCTCAACCCATTTATTTTTTCAGGGATTCCAGATAATCTTCGTCCTTCTAATGATAGGCATGGATAGGCAGAAATCAACGTCCTCTAATTTTTCTTTATTAGGTCCAACCATTCCTTTTGATACTAAGATGGCTGAAATCATCCTTGAATAAAACATGGAGGTGGATTTGGAAGTTACTTTGATAAGCTCACAGATATGGTTGATAACATACTTACACAGATTGATCTTTTGGACATTTTTCAACAGGTGAATCAGGAACACATCCTAATACTTCATCATAGAAAAATATCCTTTTCATGGACTAACCAAATTCTGAACAAACTTGATCAAAAGTCTTGTCTCCCCATCCAGTTCAGTAGCTATGGCCCTTCGCTTGGTTCCATTTCCAGTTATATTTTCCAAAGCGGTTTCTAGGTCAAAGATGTCAGTTATTGGAGGAGGGTCTCTCTGGTAATCTTCACACACTCCTTCATGTGGAATTCTTAGGCATGCAGCCCAAGACATTGAAGAGAAAGAGAAATTCTGACCATCGATCCAGCTGGTCACCAAAAAGCTTTCTCCAAACTCAAAAGAAAACTTCACATACTGATATAATTGAGATACAAGCCTAGGGTAAATTGGTCTATTCTGTCCAGTGAACCATTCAAGCCATCCTTGTTCTTTTAAAACACTCAAAACTAATGATCTTCTAGACAACAACCATTCAGGGAAAACCTCTTTTTTAGGTACAATAGTACGACTTACCAGGTTTGGGTTTAGATGTCCTTCGGGAGCTATCCTCGGTATCCTCCTTTGTTTCTTAGAGCGGCGCTTCTAAGGCGAGGGTGAAGATGGACGCTTCATCCTTGGCATCCACTAAAGGTTCGGGCGAGAGGGAAGAGAAGGTTCAGGAGGGAATTTGGGTAAGGAGTCGAATGAAACCATTAAGTTTTATCATTTGGGAATGTCAAACGTCATAAAAACATAAACGCGGGAAATCAAATAGTGGTGAAATAAAAATTACCGTGATACAGGTAAAAATAAAATAAAAAATTATCATACTTCTCACGGTGAGACAGAAAACTATCCATCACGGTGAGACAGTTTATAGTTATCACGGTGAAACAGTGAGCAATTTATATAGTCACAGTGAGACAGTGAGTTGTCAAACTGTGAGCATAAAACTGTAACTTAGAAACAGTAAGTATAAAACCATAAAGTAAAGTACAGAAAAATTTTAAACATTAATATCAGTAAGATAATCATTTATGATTAATCATACCAAGATCATGTATGATGTAGTCTAATCTTTCAAAATTTAATGGTTTAGTGAATATATCAGCATGTTGATATTCAGTACCAATGAATTCCAAAGTGATATCACCTTTTTGATAATGATCCCTCAAAAAGTGATGTCTTACATCAATATGTTTTGTCCTAGAATGAGAAACATGATTCTTAGAAATATTAATAGCACTTGTGTTGTCACAATTTATTGAGACATGTCTGAATTGATATCCATAGTCTAGTAATGTGTGTTTCATCCACAAAATTTGTGCACAACAACTTCCAGCAGCTATGTATTCAGCTTCTGCAGTTGACAATGCAACAGAATTTTGTTTCATAATACACCATGATACTAGTGACTTTCCTAAATGATGACATATTCCAGAGGTGCTTTTTCTATCTAGCTTACATACAGCAAAGTCATCATCATAATAATTAACTAGTTCAAAAGATTTTCCTTTGGGATAGAACAGTCCTAAATTGGGAGTATGCTTGAGGTATTTGAAAATTCTCTTTATAGCATTTAAATGTGACTCTTTAGGGTTTGATTGAAAATGAGCACACATACACACACTAAACATAATATCAGGACGACTAGAAGTTAGGTAGAGTAGACTTCCAATCATTCATCTATAAGTGGTTTGATCAACAGATTTACCATTTTCATCAAGATCTATCTTATAGGTGGTACTCATGGGAGTGTTACTACTTTTTGTGCTATCCAATCCAAAACATTTTAAAAGATCTCTAGTATATTTACTTTGAGTTAAAATAATTCCATCATCATTTTGAAAAATTTGAAAACCAAGAAAGAATTTAAGTTCACACATTAAACTCATTTCAAATTCATTTTTCATCATTTTTGAAAAATCAGTACATAAAATTTTTTAGAATATCCAAAGATAATATCATCAACATAAATTTGTAATACTAAAACATCTTTAGAAATTCGTTTTATAAAAAGAGTAGGATCAGATATTCCTTTTGTAAAACCTTTAGAAATTAGAAAAGTACTTAATCTATCATACTAAGCTCTTGGAGCCTACTTTAAACCATATAAAGCTTTTGATATTTTGAAAATATGATTTGGAAAATGAGGGTTTGAAAAACCAGGTGGTTGTTCAACAAAAACATCCTTAGCAATATATCCATTTAAGATTGCACTCTTGACATCCATTTAATATAGTTTGAAATTTAGATGTGCAGCATAAGAAAGTAAAATCCTAATAGCTTCTAATCTGGCTACTGGAGAAAAATTCTCCTCATAGTCAATACCTTCTTCTTGACTATAGCCTTGTGCAACTAGTCTAGCTTTATTTCTAACTATGTTTTCAGATTCATCTAATTTATTTCTAAACACCCATTTTGTGCCTATTGTGAAAGTGTACTTAGGTCTTTCAACAAGATTCCAAACATTATTTCTTTCAAAATGATTGAGTTCTTCTTGCATAGAAATTACCCAAAATTCATCATTAATAGAATCATCAATGTTTTTAGGTTCAAGCTGTGACAAGAAGGCTTGATGTTCAACCTGATTTCTAAGAGAAGCTCTAGTCTGTGTCCCTCTATCAGGATTTCCTACAACAACATCTAAAGGATGATTCTTCAGAATTCTAGTTGATCTAGTAAACGTAGGGCTAGAAATTTCAGGTTCATCAACATGTTGGGAATCAACAGAAGCAGGTTCTGGAAAATTTCCAAAACTGGACGTTTTAACTAGAGGTCCAGTATCTTTATCATTAAGGTTAAAAATATATAGATCATCTTTAAGATTTTCAAGAGAGGTTTTAGGCTCATGTGGATCAGTTTCATCAAACTTTATGTGAACAGATTCTTCAACACACATGGTTCTCTTATTGAAAACTCTATAGGCTTTACTAGAGATAGATTAACCTAGGAAAATTCCTTCATCACTCTTGGATGCAAACTTATCAATATTATCTTTGGTATTAATAATAAATACTTTGCAGCCAAAAACTCTAAAGTAGTTAACCTTAGGTTTCCTATGGTTCCACAACTCATAAGTGGTCCTCTTAAGAACAGGTCTGATTAAGAGTCTATTGATAATATAACAAGCTGTATTTACAGATTCAGCCCAAAAATAAACAGGCAGGTCATACTCATTAAGCATAGTTCTAGCGATTTTTTACAGGGTTCTATTCCTTCTTTCTACTACACCATTTTGTTGAGGTGTCCTAGGGGCAGAGAAATTGTGACTATATCCATTGTGTGAGCAGTAAGATTCAAATTCATGATTTTCAAACTCACGGCCATGATCACTTCTCAGAGTTTTAATCTTAAGCCCACTAAGGTTTTCTATAGACTTGGAGTATTTAACAAAGTAAGAACAAGCTTCACTTTTGTGAGCTAGAAAATATACCCAAGTATATCTAGAAAAGACATCTACTAAGACATAGACATAGTGCTTACTATTTAAGCTAGAAACTCTAGATGGTCCAAAAAAATCCATGTGAACCAACTCGAGAGGTTGAGAAGTTGAGACTTCTTTCTTTGGTTTGAAAGAGATTTTGTGTTGCTTTCTCTTTTGACAAGGATTGCAAACTTTGTCATTTGGAAACTCAAGTTTTGGTAGGTCTCTAACTAAGTTCTTCCTAGTAAGTTTTCTAAGTGAGTGTATATTGCAGTGTCCTAATCTTCTGTGCCAAGGCCAAGACTCTTTATGAAAGGAATTCAAACAAGTAATATTCTGCTTAGCTAAAGAATTTAAATCGACAGCATAAATATTTTCATTTCGCAGGGCAGAAAATACTAAATCATTTTTATAATTAAAAACATTGCAAGAATCATTTTCAAATTTAACATTAAAACCATCATCACATAACTGAGAAATACTTAACATATTATATCTAAGTCCATCAACAAATAAAACTTTAGAAATTAATACTGAGTCAGTGTTACCAATCTGGCCTAAGCCGATGATTTTCACTTTAGAATTATCACCAAAGGTGACAAAGCCTCCTTCAATCCTGACTAAGATTTTAAAGCATGAGAAGTCTCCAGACATATGTCTTGAACATCCACTGTCCAAGTACCAGGTCTTCCTACTGGAGCTCTTTAAGCAGGTTTCCTACAAAACAGATTTATATAGGAAATGATTTTGGTACCCAGATCTTCTTGGGTCCAGACAGGTTAGCAATCAAAGCTTCTGGTACCCAAATTTGTCTTATGGGTCTAATGAAAGTTTTAGAATCAAAAAACATTGAAGGATAAACCTTATTAGATCCATAACTATGAATATAACTAGTTTAAGCATATAAATGTCCAGAACTAGAATTAGCATCATTCTGTCTAGATTTAAGAATAAATCTATTCTTAGAAAACATTCTCTATCCAGGTTTGTAGCCTATTCCAGTAGTGTATTTTGGTGAAACTTGCTTTCCTAGCATTTGAGTTAGTGTATCCTTCCCAATTGTGAATTTATCTAAATCCTTTCTGAGTTGCTCATTAGATAATTTCAGTTCAGTGTTTTCTTTCAGCAACTGGGCATTCTTTTCCATTTCAATATGAAGATCAGATTTATGTTTAATAATTAAAGCATACTGTTTCTTTATACCTTTGTATTTGTCTTTCAGCTCATTACAGGATTCTTCTAACATATCACAATATTCAAATAGTTCAGATTTTGACATGTTATCAGATTCAGTATCATCTCCAGAATAATATGAATTTAAAGCAGGGGTTTTAGCCGTTACCTCAGAAGTGTTTGTCATAAAACACATGTTCGCCTTATTTCTGTGTTCAGTTTTATAAACTTCAGATTTAGTGGAGCTATCCTCAGAAGTGCTCCAAGTAGCCTTCATAGACTTTTTGTACTTACTGTCCTTGTAATCACATTTCTTCTTGAATTTGAGCTTTGGGAAGTCTTCTTTAATATGTCCTTTTATTGTTCACTCATAATAGTCAACTTCATTACTTTTATCTGGATTTTTCCAATCCTTCTTCCAATGTTCCTTATTGTCATACTTTCCTTTGTAATTTTATTTGCTAAAGAATTTCTTTTTCTTATAAAACTTCTAAAACCTTCTGGAAATGTGAGCCATTTCAGCATCACTATCAGAAGTACTTTCACTATCTTCACAGCTTGTACTCTCATTTATAGCTTGGAGTATCTCCTTATCCTTGTTCTTCGAAGTTGAAGATTTGAAAGAAACAGACTTTCTTCTAGGTTCTTCTTCTTCTTTGTTCACCTTGAGTTCTTCCTCATACATCATAAGCTTACCAATGCGTTCTTTAATAGGTAGAGCAGTAACGTCACATGACTCTCTGATTGAATCAGATGTGCCTCTCCATCGGTCTGGTAAACATCTCAAGATTCTCATAATTTGTTCCTTTGCTGGAACTGCTTTTCCAAGTGAATTAATTGTATTGACTACCTCATTAAACCTGAGATACATGTCAGAAATAGGTTCATCTGTTTTCATTTTAAAATTATCATATTTAATAGTATAAGTATTTAGAATCAATTACTTAACATTGGTTGTTCCTTCATGAGAAACGCCCAAGGTATCGCAAATTTCAAAAATAGTTTTACAAGTAGAAATTTTGTTAAACTCTTCATCTCCTAAAGCACATTACAGGGCATTCATGGCTTTACAATTATTATTGTAAGCAGTCTTTGTAGGTTCATCCCAAGTGGATCTAGCAGTAGTGGGATGTTTATATTCTGATTCTATGGTAGTCCAAATATCAAACCCTATGCTTTCAAAAGGAATTTTCATTTTAAGTTTCCACTGAGCATAGTTGGTACCATTGAAGAAAGGTGGCCTGTTAGTAGCAGCACCCTCTAGTCTATTATCCATAACTAGATTTTAGAATGACAATTTAAAGAGATAAAACAATTTGGAATTGACAGAAATTTAAGATCTTTAAAGATGCAACTAAAATCACAGTTGAAAAACAGATTATTTCAATAAATCTTTGAACAAAACAAAAAAAACTAAACTACACCTTTGATACCAAATGTTGGTCGGAGTGGACCCTCAAGAGGGGGGGGGGGTGAATTGAGATCCAATTAAAATTTCTGTTAAAAATATTGTCTAGTTAGAAATCCATCGATTTATAAAATAAGTTAAACTGTAGTGAATTTATACAGATTGTAAATGTTCACTTAGCTTCTCAAAGATTGATTAGATCTCAGTTAGTTTAACCACAAGATCAAACTAACTTTTTAAAATAATCTACTGATTTACAATAAGTGTAAACACTTGCTAATTTAACTATCAAAGTAGCTTCAAAATAATTTTTTATTTTAAAGTAATAGCAGCAGAATAAATATGATATATGTCGTATAAATTAAACTTAAATAAAAGATGCACAACCGATATAACAAGAGGTTCAGTCTCAAGAAGCGAATTAGTCCTCTCAAATATATATAAATTTGATCCACACCCTGGATCGGGGTTAACAACAGTTTTACAAAAACTGTACAGGTCCAAGACCTCTACCACTGTTATTCGTGGGAAACAAAACAACAACAAACCAGCTGTTCAGGTCACACACGACCTCTACCACTATCTCAGTGGGAAATAAAAGATGTAAGAGTTTGAGTGAGGATTTAAAGATCCTCCAGTTAATGATCAGGAGACAGTGTGTGAGTAAAAATACAGAAGATGACACACACTGCTCGAAATGTAAATAATGAATCACAGAGCAGAGATGTAGAGTTTAGAAATGGCTCTAGTGATTGTCAATATAGCTCTGGACTCGTTGGATTGAGTAGGAATGCTTCAGAGTCCTTCTCTGGTTTTTCTGTTGAAAAAAAGAGTGTCATAGTTCATCTTGTGTTCTACAGTCTCTTGATTCGTTGTGTGTTCTTCAGAAATGTAGGATTGCATGTATGGAACTTCTTTGAGAATCGTGCAATGTTTTCTTCACAGTTGTGCTCTGGATTGTTCTTCTGTTCAGTGCAGAGCTCGCATGTGTTTTAGTATATGTGTTGAGACGTGTCAAGTGTGCGCGTGTTCTCTAATGCATCTCAATCTTCTTTATATTCCACAAGTTCTGGCAGTAGGAATGATTCCCTTCTCATAGTTACGAGATACGGTTTCTTGTCAAGCCATAAACTAACATTAAATAACATTAATTGCATTAAAAATAACAAATATGACCGTTAGCATTATTTAAAATAATATTGACAAAAGCTTAAGAAACGGTGTCACAGTGATCATGGAAACGGTGTCTGGTCACGGTGTCTGGTCACGGTGAGTCCTTCACGGTGTCTGGTCACAGTGTCTGGTCACGGTGTCTGGGTCACGGTGTCTGGGTCACGGTGAGTCCTTCACGGTGTCTGTGTCATGGTGAGTCCTTCACGGTGTTTGTGTCACGGTGAGTCCTTACTTAGACGAATATCTATATTTGGACTAAGACAATGATATGCAGAATATGGGTTAAGTTTAATCATTAGAGATAATATATAAGAGAATTGTGATCATGCATAAGACTTGTAGAGAGTAATTAACATCCATAAGATTTGTTATTATAAAAACATGATGTGCACCTATTGTTGAGTTTGAAGAGCATTAGCAAGATGTTCATTGAAGGTAAAGATTAATTAAAAGTAATGAGATTTGTGATCATTAAAACATGATTAACACATGAGGAGTCCAACAATATACATTACATCAAATAAGTTATTTAATACATTGTTGTGTAGTCACATAAATATATCAAAATGGTGATTTCATAGCTCATGATTCCCTATATCATATGATTTGATATATCAAATCCAAATTATTTACACGTGATTATTCATTATAATATCACAATCCTACGGATCATTTGAATAAAAATTTATGATATCTTATATTTAAAAAAAATTGTATTAAAATAAATCATGTTTAATTATAACCAAAACGATTCCTTTTTTTGAAAATATTAGACATGACCCCATAAAAAAAATTATAAAATGGCATTTATATGATACCATATATTGAATTCATAGGATCAAATAAAAATTCATCATGTAGGGGAATATAATAAGAGACCACAAACCATGAACAGATTTCAATGACACCAAAACTATGTATACTATAAAATTAAGAGAATGTGTGTTCCATACATTGTAGATAGTTGAGGATCATATCATCAATCAGACATTTGATGAAGATAATTGCGAAGAAACCCAAGGACTCCATCCAATTTTGGTATCCATGGGTTAATGAATCACACAAAACAGGGTGACATTCTCTTATTAGACCTTTTATGCTAGTATCTCTCAAATTAATGGAGGAAAAATAATATAATTATGGGTAAGGAGAATGGTCTAGGGATATACATAGATCATATTCCATTTTCATAGATTCAATGTTTTTTATAGGCCTCAAGAACTCTTCCGGAATCACTATGAATTTACTAGGATGTTATATAATGTTGAAGTAATGTTACCACCATATTAACTCTAATATTTCATCATATAAAACATTGTTAAATAATGATAAAATGTATAATAAGACCCAAATATTGAAACTTAACATTTTATTTCTTTTCAAATTATACGATATAATTGATTTATATTATATATTGTGACATAAAGATATCATATAGTTTGATATGGATAATAAAATGATGTGATATCCTATACCCCCTTAAGATAAGTCTTACCAAAATCATATAATATGCCTTTTTTTTGTATTTCATACCATTCAACAAAACTATATCATACCTTATGATAGAATAAAAATATATCATTTTTATAAACGATACAGGGAAAATATATTTCAAATTTATACTTGAAATATGAAACAAGGATGAATACTAAGAAACATACTAATGTCTGATAAGAATCATAAGCAAGAATATAAGGTAATCCCTCAATGGGTAAGGATCAAAAAAATGAGGGGTAAATATTTTCAACTAAGAATATATCAGAGGAGTTCAAAGTAGTACATGAAAAAATACATGGAATGTTTTATATTTATTATACTATGATATCTGTAATTTTTTATTTTAGTGAATAGAATTCATTCATATCTACATGGGTAATTGAATAATTTAATATTCATGGAGAGTTAGTGGTGTATTCTCTAAAGGCTAAAATTCCACACAATCAAAGTATTGAAAAATGGTTCAATTATCTATCTTATTATTTTATGATTAATTATATATAAATTTAATGGTAAATCATGGATATAGATTTGAAAACATATTCTATAACAAGAAATATTTATACAATTGATATGTATAGTTCTCATATCGATTACTATAGTTGTAGAGATTCTTTTACTTCACCTAATGGATGTTTTTTTCTTTTGAGGGATAGTGGTTTATTAATTAATTTCACTTGGGGAATATTATTAAAGACTTTATAGCTTTTAAATAACATGTATCTATGTGGGGTCTTGGATTTTATGAATCAATATATCAAACTTGGTTGTTAGATACGGTTTAAAACTACATTGATGTGCTTCCTAAAAATTATCTAAACCAATAATAGAAAGATACGTTGATATTTTTTATTAAATTGTTTCTTGGAACTAGTATATAACATCATATTTGATATTATATATTACCTATAAATTGTAAATAGCTAAAAAGTCATCAGAATATTTTAATGGAATGGGGTTTATTTTACATAACATTTTAATATATCCATCACTGATTTTTTTCTACTATCAAAAGTGTAACCAATAAATATAAACAATAAATACCCTCTACCTCACATTAATAATTTATTCATTCAAATAAAAATATAAGAGTTTTTTTTTCAATATTTATGAGATTGTTATATCACCAGTTGATAGTGAAAGAAGACAAAATATTAAAGATTGATTATAGGATCAAATTTGGAAATTATGAGATCTGAGTAATGTATTCAAGGTTTACTAATAATATTTCTATTTTTATGTAATTTATGAATTTTATATCATATAGATATGTTTAGTAATTTTTTATAGGGTCCATGAAATCTATTATAATTTAATTTGGATAAAGAGTGTATTATATAAGGCATTTAATAATCATTTTATATATATTTTTAGAATAGATGTTATATGTGAAGCACTCTAAATTTTGATTTTGGGTTCAAGAGGTGTAATTTTTCTTATACATAAACTCCATGAGGGGTTGTTTTCATTGATCTTAATAATATGAAATTAGTTATTTATTGAAATAGTCCTAGGATTTTTTTTGAGATTAGATGATTTATTAGATATATTTTAGGTAATTTATATAATATTTTTAATCTTTGAAATAACTAATGATATATTTGACCTGGAATGGTGTCATGTTCAAGTGGGATGATAAATATCATAGGGATTATGATGATTAAGAAATGTTATTAAATTATAAACTATTTTTGGTATTACACGATTCAAGTAAAGCCTAATTAATATACTACGATGTATCTAGAGTTTGATTCTGATGTGTTCTTATACTAATGGATAATATAGTGTCTCATAGATTTAGAAAATTTTTGAAACCTAAAAGAAACTACTACATGAATAATATAGAGTTTAAATAAATAGAACATACCTTTAATAGTTTGTGTAATTTCAAATTTGATGGAAGGTTCATGGTGTATTAATATCATAATGATTTAAAATATATTCGGTTATAGGTAAATTTGAATTTTATATAGTGAATATGGGATAATTATATTTATACATTTAAATTTTACTTATCATATATTCCAAAAAAGGTAATAAAATAGTATATTCATTGATATGGAAGAATTAAGTGGTAAATTAATTCAAGGTTCAACCATTGGAGATGATCGTGATAATACATTTGCATCTTGAGGCTCAGTAATGGGAAGATAACATTTCACTCTATAAGGTTAAAATTACTTATACACTTATATATAAAGTGTTATAGGTGGAGATATATAATATAAAATTCCATATTATTAGTGATTCCATAAATAATAGGATCTCAATGTCAGGTGGTCATTATCCACCAACTCAATACTAAAATTTTAATGTAAATTGGTGGTATCCTCAAGTTTTAAGGAATATTTATTAATTTATTTTAATAAATCATTTTCTTTGGTGTATCTTATTATGGTATGTATATATCAAGGAATTGGATAAAAAAGAATTTGTGTGGGGATAAAGAAAGAGATTGAGAGGTTATATCTTTTAATGGGTGATGTTTGAGCATCAATATCCTCGTGACAATCTAAAAAAAATTCATGGAAAAATTTTATATGACAGTGTATTATAATTGATTTTATATTGGTTATAACTATCAATTTCAAAATATGATTTTATTTGGTAAATTATGCAGCAATATATGAAATTGGATCACTTATAACCTATTTGAGTGACACTTTTTGATGGAGAATCTAAGTGGGTTGTATATGAAGGAAGTGGTAGACATGTTGTTATAAATTTGTTAATTATATATGGTATAAATATAAATAAAATATATATAATATGAATAGGAATTCATGTGTAAATATATAATCTTATGGAGATGAGTATTTTTTATTATTATCAAATACACATTGAATAAGAAAAAGCCATAACGACTTTGGAAGGTATGTTTCATGATTGTGTTCTCGATTTTTAGAGATTATGGGAGAATCATTTCAATTTGCTGATTTTTTTTAGAAAAAATAACTACCAATCATAAATTTTGATGGTTCCTTTTAAATCAATTTATAGAAGAACATATTTACCAACATTTTGTTTTGTTTTAAATAAGAATAATTGTTACTCTTGTGTTCTAGTCCAGTGAAGTAGATAAAAAATCAAGTTCATCAAATCTAAGAAAGATTAATAATATCTCAAACTCAATAGATTTGTTATTATAATTTTATATGATAATTTTTTGTATTTATAGTAGGTAGTTGAGTCATTTTATAAATATCACTATAGTTGGGACTTTTAAAACAATAAAATCAATTAATAACAGAACAATGATATGTGTATACTTTAAAAATAACTGAATATATTTAATATATAGAATATATTTTTTTATTTTACTTACAATTAAATTTTTTATATTAAATATTTTTTATGTATCAATTGTAAAACAATTGACTAGATCCTTCTCACATCCTAATATATGATGAAATTGATTTAGAATAGAAAAATTACAATGGATAATTTGGGTGGGAGGAAGAAAGATAATGATGTGTGGGATAAAAGGTTCTTGTTATTTGTGGAAGAAAAATACTGATGAATTTTTTGGGATGAAAATTCTCAATGTGAGAGAATTTACACCCTTATATTTGGTACATAAGATTCAATTTTAATTTTTTAACTTTTGATAGAAAATTAATAGATTTAGAAGTTTTGTAATAGATTAATGGTTAGGTGAATTGTTATCTAAATGGCGAAACCCAACCATTTATTTTTTTTGAGTAAAATACTAATGCATGATTAGATACACATTTTAAAAAATAATGTAGTTTACATTATATGTTATAAAACATTGGGTTACGATGAATGCATATCCAGATATGTATTTTTGGTAACCAAAAATAGTAGCCTTATAGTTGGGTAAAAGATCTATTATTTGTTTTGAAATGCCTATATTTTCAACTTTTCACTATCATTATCACTATAAAATGAATTTTATAAAAATAGATATTCATTGGAGTGATTTCGAATAATATTCATCATATATCAGTGAAATTATATCCATGATGTAGCTTATTTACACTAGATTATAGGTGAAAGATATATTATAACATTGATTCTATGTACCACCCTCTCCCTTAGTGAATCTACAATGGTTGAGGGATCAAGAGTAATTGATAATTGTAAACTAGATCATAAAGGTTAGAAATAAAATCATTCCTTATAAGTCAATATTTTTCGAAAAGTCATCTCAAGAGTTTTTTTCAAATCCAAATCTAAGAGATTTTTAGATTTCATCATTATTTACTATCACTTCATCAATTATTTATGAATATTTTATTTTTTATTGAGGTTATTTACAAATACTAGATTATTATATGAATTTTATCAAATAATTAATCATGTTAATTGATTTGATAAGATAAATATTTTTATATTTTCGAAAAAAATAAGATCATAGGGTTTTAATGGAAGTATAAATTTTAGGGTTCTAAAATAATTGGATTGTTTTGATGAATTTATTTTTTGGGAACCGTGATATTTATTTAAATATGGGATTATGAAAATAACTGATTTCATTTTAATTTTTTTTGGATTTATTAAATGGGGATTTATCGATTTCACCTGGATATTATGTTCAGGATTACAAATTATTTTTTTAAATAATTGTGTAATGGAAATGGGAAAATATTTTGAAGATCCAAAAAATGTATAGAAAGTAAAGTCATGGAATATAAATATATGTGAAGAAATATTGTGAGTAATACAGGAAGGGAGGTATATTAGTAAAAAATACTAAGATTTATGATGATCTATGGGGGTGGTTTTATGACTATATGTAGGTATTGACACTAACATATTATGTTGAAATTACTCATGATACATGATAATTTGTTTGTCTAATGATCTTATTTAATTCATAGTAATATTTTTTAGGGTTACCTTTTTTTGACAACTCTTATGTGTGTTTTATGGAATTGTGTTTAATTTTATGTAAATAACATTGAAACAATAGTTTTGAAAATAAAAAAATCAAATATATTTTATTAAATTTTCATAGTATAGAACATTCATGACAATTAATTGTATTTATTTAGTGGATATTACTAAGTATTGTGTTACTTAACCTTACTCATAATTCTTTATGTCTATGTATATGTTATTTTATATGATGTATCATTAGAGAAATACTATATTCATTGGGAATGAATCATAAGATATTTGTTCCTGTAGAGGCCTATAAATGTTTCTTAAAACATAATTGGAGGATTTATAAAATCTATGAAGGATATGTATCATTGTCTAGTTTTATTTTGATTATTTTTTATCTTGATATATATAAATTTTTCTTTTATATTTAGAGACTTCCGTTATATGAATTATTTTTGAAACATGGTTTTGGTTTTTATGGAAATTATTATTTATATATCATATAGTTTTCCTATGATTTTTATTGAAAATAATTTCCCACGTTATTAGATGTTATCCACAAATATTTGTTTTTAGCATTTGATGATGAGAAATCACATTAAATCCTACTGGATAGCTCATATATGGTCTTAAGGACTTGGTATCTCATTTGGGTCATTAAAAATATACTTTATAAGAGCATTAGATATTTTAAAGTGAGTATATTAAGATTAATATATATTCTCTCTAGAGGTATATTCACAATAAGGTTGGGTGATGTATGGTGTGATTTGAAATAAAAGAAATAAAAAAACATTATGGTGGGGAGCAGTGTGATTTTGTCTTAAGGAGTTAGTATTATACTAGATTTTAATATAGTGTAGTTCATTAAATTATTTATAAGGTATTTTAAATCAAAATATTTACATTCTATATGTTGGGATACATTTAACAATATAATTTATGATAAATTTATAATAAAATGTTTGTATCATTTATATAAATGATAAGGTAATAAGATTAAATATTATTACATTAGTTTGGGGCATATCAAAAAAACAATAAATATTAAGTGGAATGATGGGAGAGGAAATATTACAAGAAATATCGATGTTAATAGGTTTATATAGAATATTTTTCCTTCTATCTTTCTGTTAATGAAAACTGCTTTTGTAGGGAAATTTTTTATACATTTATTTTGATATAAAATTGGTTATTTAAATTTCTAGTCATTTTTGTTGAAAATGTAAGTGGTAAGAAAAAAGAAATAGTTGTTTTTATGTTATTATTATGTATAAATGATTATATTGGTTTATCGATTTAATATTAAAATAATATAATTATTTTGGTTGTGTTTAGAAAATGGTTTAACAGTAGTTGAAAGTATTTTAATAGATAATTAACATTTTATTTTAAGGTATAAATTTATCAAATTCATTAAATGGGACCACCATGACTTATTTTATGTATGGAGAGATCTGATGACTATTATATAGAGTAGTGGGAGATTCTAAATCATTTAACGTGTGGATGAAACCAGTGAAGCATTTAAAATATAATGATATATAAAGACTCGATTAATTAGTTGTAATAGATATTGATATTTAGGTGTTGATAATTTATGACAGATATCGATATGTTGTATAAAAATATGGTTGTAGGATACATTGTTTCCTCAAAAAAAAATATTATTATCTCTATTTTTAATTTTCTATAAAATCTGATTGTGTTTATTTATTTATTAATGGAATGTGAAAGATGAACATTTTTTCAGCTTGAAGATTGAGGTATGTTAATATATTTATAGGTAACTGTAAAATATTGCTAATATTATCATGAATGAATTATTCATTAGGAATTCATGGTGGTGAGGGGTTATAATATAATGGAAATCCAATCTCATTAAATTATAATTCAAAAAATTTAAATTATGAGGTGGGAATCATTGAATTTTGATACTTTTTAGGGGAGATTTTCAAATAGAATTGGTATCATGAAACCCCATATATAATTAATCTTATGTTATTCTCCATTGGATCATTATATAGTGATTAAAATTCATGAAATTCCATATGGAGTAGGTTTCATTACATATAGTTGAAAATAAACACTTTTCTAACCAATAGTAGCATAAATGTATAGAGAAAAAAACATAGTATCAGGAAGAAAATGACATTGTGGAGAATTTTATAAAATTTCTTTGATATATTTAAGAGATATAATGACTATGAAATTTGTTCTTTATGTACTTTTTTGATGAATATATACCATATATCCTATAAAAATATATTTTTCTGGCTTATATCATAGTGTTCAATATGTGTGTGTGTGTGTGTTGTATCATATAACATATTGTAAACAAAGGAATATAATATTCCTTGGTATGTGTATATCATAATCAATGATATGAGATATCATACAATATCATTGTACCATATCATATTTCATGATATGTATTGATTAAAATTCTTATGATATGTGCGAATAATGTCCTATTATTAATTTTTAGAATTAAAAATTACATTTTAATATTCAAATCATCATTCAATTAAGAATCCATTTAAATTTTACATTTCATATGATGCGAAATTTGTGATAATACACTTAAGGTAGAAGTTTAGAAGTTTTATAGCCATAACACTACTTGAACATTTCTTAACAATTGAGTTAATTCATAGAAGATTGATGAGAATCCCCAATGAATATATAATTAGGTCGAAGCCATTGAGATGGGGTGTATACACATCTTTTTGAATCTCTCCCAAAGAAATCTTCTCATTCTTAACTTTCCACCAGAATATATAAGAATGTCATGTCCATATGGAGAATCCCACCTAAGAACTAGGTGATCATTGGCCTATATATACACTGTATAGGAATGAGTCTTTTGGATTATTCTCAATGATATTCACTGAACTCAGGATTAATGATATGATACATTATTATATTCAATGTAAGGTAAAAATGTTCGTGATTTTATTTTATATATGTCTTTGGATTTATAACATGTAATATCTTTTTAATATAGTTTTTAAGGCTTTTACTGCTATAAAAATTATTATTTTATCATATTAATCACAATAGTGATATAGTATACAGTGATATATCCTGAAAATATGATATATGATATTATAAAAAAGTCACTCTCTGATTTCTTCTATTTTTTGACAATGCATAACGTATGATATAGCTAATCAAAATGTATGATGGCACTAAAATACATGGTTTCCATTCCCTAAAATAAAGGCTCATATCATAGAGTCAATATTTGGTTTGTTATAAAATTTTATTCTCGACCGAAAAAGTTAATGTCATGGACCACCTCTTCCACTCAGAAACTACATTATAAGTCTTAAATTATAATACATTTTTTGATATTGTATATAATCGAATAAAACTAATAATTTCTAATTTATCTATTAGAGGTTGTTCCACACCAACTATAATACAAGATATCAGTTTTAAACAAAATCCTGAACTAGGATCTTAGTGATATCATAAAATATGATATGAAGAAAAATATCACTTTTTTTATACTTTCCAACTATAAATTGAATTTTTTATTTTATTAAATATTTATAAATTATGGGAGAATTATTTTGGAATATTTATTTATTTTATTATTATTTTTTTAAAATAAATTAATTATAAAATGTTTATAATTAGTTATTAAATGATTGTGAAATTTTTAATAAATAAATTCCCAAAATATTAATTATTAATATTAAGGTACCCTTTTATTTTTATGGTTTGAAATATATTTTTATTTAATGTATTTATATAAAAATTATAAGGAAATTTATGAAATTTTTAAAAATATAAAAATTAATAAAAAATACAAATAATTTTAAATTTAAATTATGAATTTTTCATATTTCTTAATTTAAAATGTTGAAATTAAAAGGAAATATTGCAAAAATTATTTGAATTATGTCATGTGTATTTTTGATAATTGATATGATCAAGGTTAAAATAATATTAAATATGGGATATTATATTATTTAAAATGGTTACATAATGTATGAATTATTCATAATAAATATATACTATTAATAATTCAATTAAATATCATTTACATAAAAATTCCATATAATGGATAATATGAAATAGATCATAATAGAATTAAATATAACTGTTCACTTTATATAATTTTAGAATTTCTATAAACCATGAATAAATTATTAAGGGTTTATAATTTCTTAACTTATTAATTTTTTATAAATATTTATCTCATGTCTAAATTTACCATGTATTGACTTTTTTAGTATTTTTCTCTACTTTATTAATGTATATAATTTTATACAGAATAAATGGATGCATGATTTGGTTTAAATTGTTAAAATGATTTTTTAAATATATGAATTTAAAGAGTTATATTATAAATATGATAATTGAAATTGGAATTACTTTCCTTATACCTTGAATTTGAATTATAATTGATTATAATCCAAAATTAAGAAGGTATATAAAGTTTATACATATTAGATGTTATAATTATTATGAATTCATGGTGTATATTTCATAAAGAACCATGTATAGAAGGATTTTAAGCCATACTACTCACAAGACTAAGAGCATATGCTCTCTCTAGAAAATTGTGGACTTGTTACCTATCACACCATGCATACTATTGTGGGGATTATTGATTTTATTTATTTGTAATAATTTATCTGAATTTAATTATATACATTATAAATGAAATTTATTTGGATATGTGTGAATATAATTGGATTTAAATTTAGGTTAGTTACATATTTTATATATTTTTTAAATAGTTACACATCAATATGATTTGTAAATATTAATTTGGTGGAAGGAATAACGATTAAAACTACATTATTAGGATTATAAATATAAATAAAGGGGATACACATGATAATATAAAGGGATTCTTAAAACCCCATGAAAATATTAAGTGTAATATTCCTTATAATGAAAAAACATATTAAGACCTCTATTATCTATCTAGGTATGTTAATTCCAATGTAAGGTCGCCAAGGTTAATATTGTGCCATGAATAGGGGAAATGAGTAACTCAAAGAGTTAAGAAACCGACTTTGTAACATATCTCATTCCCCTATGGTTTAAGACCATTAAAAAATTTAATTTATGTGTTTTAAATCATTTAAAATGGTATTATAAAGTGTCTTCAAGTGTTTAATGGAGGAGGATACTGAAACTAGGATAAACAGTCATTATAAAAGACTATTGTTTGATCAATTAAATAATAATAAAAATCCCATTCAAAAGGAAGGTAATTTACCAACTGATAAGAATCCATATAATATCTTATGGGATTTCCAATTGTGTAGACATTGTGTCTGCTACCTCTAGCTATCCAGTTTTAGTCATCGATTATCCAGATGCTTTGGGATGGCATGATTTAATTGAAAAAAATTAAAAATAAATAAACCACCAAAACAAAATTTTATACCCTATAATCACCCCTTCGACCATATTTCATTATGTACAACATTAGGTGATATTTAGGGTTTCCTTGAGATCACTCTATCATCTTCTATTGGTGCTTTGATATCCAGTTGGTTGGTTACTCTTCTTTTTGTGTGTCTGGTCAGTTCCATCATAATCCCTCAATCTCATTTGGAATTGGATTTTGTTATAAGATATTTCTCTATGATCCATTGATCATTTTATGTTCATTCTCCAATATCTTCAAGATCCCTCAATAAATTGTCTTTTGGAAACCGTTTTTCTTGTCATTTTTGTATGGTGTGTGTGATTTTTTAGGTATATTTCAATATAAATTCTTTTATTACCCTTAATTTCTATTTTAATCATTAATATATGTGTTTCAAATATTTTTTAGGGCATCCGTTATTGTTTTTAAGTCCATTTCTATCTCTTGTGTGGATTCCATCACGGTTGGTGTGTGACGTTTGTTTAAGGTTGGTGGATTTGTATCTATCATGTTCTCTATGAATTTTAAATGATATTTGATTTCTAAATTGTTTCAAAAATAAATTTATATTATGATTTAATTTTATTATAAGCATGTGTGAAAAAGGTTTTTGAAAAAAATATTGCATTTATCCCCATTTTAGTAAATGAAAGGTGTTATCAAAGTATTGTGGAATCAATTGTGAAATAGTTTTTCAAAGAATTTATTTGATGAAAATGGGTAATTGGGAAATGTATTATAGAACTTTTTAATACCATTAAAATTATTCGATAAACACATCATTTGGTTTCCATGGGTGCCAAAGTGGAAGGTTTAGTATTGGGCATTTCCCATTGAAATTTTAAGGGGAACCTCTTTCTTGGTTGGTCCTCCATTACTATAATGTAGATACACTGGATTAAGGAAAATTTTCTTTAAATTATAGAGGGTTCAATTTATATGGTGTTCCTACAAACCCAGTTCATAGATACATTAACTCAAGGGAATTTATTGCATTCTAGTCACTCTTTGTGATTTCTGTCTGAGTGATCTTGCTACCTTGACCTTTTCTATCATAGAGGTTATTGCCACTAATATTTCTAATTTTATGAGTTTGTATTTGATATCATATGATTCAGGAATTTATATATTTAAATGGTTTACTGAAATTATTCTTTGAATGTTATTTTTCCTGGTTTTGATGATGATTTAGAAAAAGGGTGAACTAATTATCATGATTTTCATTCAAAACATTATAACTGATTGTCATGATATATTTTCTGATCAATTCATAATATTAGGACTATTTGAAAGAGGCATGTTATAGAACACATGGGTGGGATCCTAATAATGATTTTCTAGATCTCAACCTACACACTCCCTAGAGGTGTGTAGACAATATTTTATCTCATGTAGAAATGTTATAGGTGCACTAGTGAGGTGATAAGGGTTTTGGATAGATATTCATTGGTAGATGGTGGTGAGATGGTGAGATGTTTCCAATGTATCACAATGAGTAGTGGGGGATTTTTTTGGTTGTCCCTATTTTTTTGGACATGTAATTTGGGTTTTTATCTTACTAACTTGGGTTATATCACTAACATTTGAACTATTTTATTTTTGGAATATTTCTTTTCTAGTTATCTACATATATATATATATATGTATGTTATGTATCTTATTTATGGTGTGGAAAACCATTCCCTCTTGTTATTTTTGGTTTCTTGGGGTCCAAACACTTTCCTCTAGGGATATATAATGCTCTTAGGGTATTCTTATAGTCTAGTTCATATCCTAGTTAGATATTTCATCTTGGTTAGGTCAGGATACTTGTTATGATATAATGATTAAGCTCGGTATTGGGATGTTTTTAGATATGAGATAAGCTATTTGGGACTTTAAAGGATGTTTTCAGTGATTTCCTAGCCAACTATTATTATGATATGCCTTTTTTCACCATGGGATTTCATGTTTTGACCCTAATCATAGTTTATAGTCAATGTTTTTCATGAAAATTGATACATACTTTGTTGTGTGATCATTTGATTCTACTTTTTCATACAGAAACATGTCTCTAATAATTCTTATGAGGGTTTAATAATAGGGTGTAATGGGTGATTCTCCCCTGGAAAATGACCATATCAATCAAAATCACATTATAAGAAATCGTAAATTTATTTTGGTTCTTGGACCAAAATGTACCGTAGGTATAGGAGAAAGTAATTGAGTCAAAACAAGGGGATAAAAGAGCCATGAATCAAATAAGATAGTTCTTAAATGAGATTCCTCCATACATAAAGGTAATTCATGATACCCATAAGGAAATTAATAGAATGTAAAGATCAATGAGGTATTATACTACCTAGAGACACTTATGTCTTTCAAGGTGAAATGTGAAGTACCCATGATCAAATGTCACACCAAGTTATGGTGGGATTTTATAGTGCAGGAAAATGACCATGTGGTCTTGGAGTGGAAGGTCTTGAATTACCATTTATTTCAACTATTATTCTAAGAATAAATAATGATATTTTAGTCATTGGAGTTTCTATCCTTTAGGTAGAATGAGATTTCAATGTTTGATTACACCAACCATTTTTTGTATATGCTTCCTTTTACTCAAGTGTTTTTTATGAATGATTTGCTGAAGTATCATGAATACCTTCAGGGTTTGAAACCTAAAATCTAATTATAGGTATTAATTATGATTTTTTCCACCTATTCTAGGATATTCTATTAGGAAATGATAAATAAATTTAATATAGAGGGAAATATTGGAATTTCTAGGTCTTATCTTCTACCTAGTAGAAGTTCTTATATTGCACAAGGAAATAAGTAGAAGTGGCATGATAACTGCAAGGGAAGTGAATTTTGTTCTTAATAGAAGGATTTATCTACACCAGAAACCGTATCCAGTTGGGTACCTATATCCTATTATCAATGTGGAATGGTATAGAACACTCTAAGCTCTTTTCCCACAACTATGAAAAATTGCAATGCTTTGGTCTGGCATGAAAATTTGTAGAGATTCTTTTAGTATTTTTTTATTCTCTATTATATACAGGGATATTCATCCCTAAAGGACACATCGACATAGTTAGAATATTCTAACTGCATAGGTATCTATCCATTGTCCTCAATTGTGAATTACCTACATAAAGTAGATGATTTTCCGAGGGAGGTTTCTTCAATCTTTGGTATAGTGAGAAGTACCATCATTGTTGTATCTTCTATATTAACATCTATTTTTGATATAGCTTCCAAATAATCTATCAGATATACCTAATTTTTATGAGATAAAATATATAATTTATATAATTTCTTTAGTTATGGATATATATATGCATCTTAGAAAGAGAAAAGAATAAGTATTTCAATGTCTTTCATATTATTTTTTTGATATATGATAAAGAGTAAGTCTGAGAAATCATGGTTCTTGATTAGGATCTAGTCAACATCACTGAGATGGATTTGATTAGAAATCACTAATCCATAATTTATTATTTTATTTGTACTATTTTGTTCTATTTTTTCAATTGGCGATCTTAGGTGTTCTAGTTAGAGTGGGATACGAGGTCTCTTTATGTTGGAAATTATCTCATGAATCTCATGATTATATTTTCAATAATTTATTTCGAGCATAATAATGGTCAATCTCTTTTGGATCTTCACTTGGTTGTTTGGGATTTCTCTAATGTAGTCATAGATGACATATCTGGACATACTCTAGAGAGTTAGGTATAATTTTTTATTGATTTGGTGTAGAGTATACAACCAATTTCTATAACCACATACCGTTTTCACCCACTGAGTAAGATGAGATCAAGAATCTATTGAAAGAACACCCTTATAAAGACTTTATTTATCATAATGATTGTTCATCCATCGATAAAATACCCTTTACCAAAAATGGAGATGAATATAATCATTTGTACATGTACTACCAAATGCTTTCATGAGGTACTATTAAGAATAAGTACCCTTTTCCCCATGTGATGATGTGTTTTTCTAATTAATCACAGTGAAGAGGATTCTAAAAATCCATATTTAGTTGGGGTATTATTAGATCTAGGTTGAGGAGTATGATATCTAGATGAATTATTTTTGGATATGGTGTAGCCATATGAAGATATTGTAATTCCTTTTATCCTAACTAACTCTCCTACAATGATTATGGATTTGATGAACTGAATATTACAATAGTGTCTCGCCACCTTTGTAGTGGTATTTGCGGAAGATATCTTGGTTTATTTGAGATTTTAGCACGAGAATGATCACAATCTAATTTTGGTTATGGAAATAATTATTTTCCATCATAATTATGAGAAGAAACCAAACATAAAATTATTGGATCCAAGATGAATATTTCTTGCGGAATGTGATTCCAAGACAACATCTTTTAGTTGATCCTAAGAAGGTTAAGGTTTTATTGACATTTTTAGAACCCCAAAATATCATTGAGATATGGTGCATCATAGGTCTATCTAGATACTATTAATGGATTGTCTAGAATTTATCAAAGATAACATGAACTTTGAATTCTTTTACAAAAAAGTGGTGAATTTATTTTGAGATTCTAAGTGTCTGACCTCCTTAGAGGAGTTGAAATGGATTCTGAAATCAATTTATAATCTAATATTGTCAGAACCTGGTTGGGGATACATGGAATATTGTGATGATTCTAGTGATATTCTTGGATTTTTTTCTTATTTATGTTGATCACATTGTGTAATAAGGTTGTCATCAACTCTAATTGTAGGATATGAATTATCTAACTCATATCTTGAAGCTGTACATTGGTATGCATGTGATTAAGTTATCATGATACTATCTTTTTAGGGCGAGGTTCACCATATTTTTTAATCATAAGATTCTATGTTACAATTTTCTCAAACAAACCTGAACCATATACAGAGGAGATGTGTGGTGTACCTCTTAATATAAAAATTGGGCATTTCTTGTACACCATGGTTGGGTAATTTCATCACTCATTCTATTAGTAGTAAAAATACATCTCATATAATCTTAGAACTAAAAGATTATTCAAACTTTATGTGTAATTTATCTAAATTTATTTTTTAGGATAAGGATGATGATTCAGGTAGGGTTATCACTAGTGTTTAGATGTATACACCTGTCATTATGTCTATTTTGTAGGAAAAAATAGAATGATGATGAATTTAAGGGAATTATGGAATCCTTATATTGAGGGGAGGCTATCAATAGATAGTCTCTCCCTCTAATGTGAATTTTTACATTAGAATAAGTATTCCATTATGTTATGTGTTAGTAATTTTGTGTTATATGATTTTCATAGTTACTCATTGGTCATTAAGCCTAGCATAATGAAGATGTACCATGAAATGATATGGTGTTTTGGTGGATATGTATAAAGTTTTACGTGAATAATTATGTCTCCCACTATTAAAAATACTAGCTGATAAAATGAGATCTCTTGAATCCTTCTAGTCTACTTTATACTATTATAGTTCAAGTTTGTAAATGGGACATGGTATCTAAGAATGTGATTTTGGGATTACTATGGACTCCATGAAGAAATAATGTTATCTTGGCACTGATTGAACAACTAATGAAATAAAATAATTTCATTCTAATGAATTATACAAAAATAGTTGATGATATAGGTAAGTAATATTCATTAGGGGTTATGAGGATGAATTTGGTCCCCTCTTCCAATTCCTATAAAATGGATCATAGGTTTACGTACTAGTTCTATAAAATTCCTTAGCTAGTGATGGGGAATCCGGTAAGATTGAGTAAAACATAACATCCATAGATTTATTTCCAAATAGAGAATACAACAAAGAGATTGTTTGATTTTATCCATGACTGCATATTTGATTTTCATGGATCATTGTATAACCATATGAGACTTGTCAATTTATTTTATAATAAATTTTACCAGTCCTCGATCATAATGGATCCCTTCAAGTATTTTATTGTCCACCTATGAAGGTCACCTATTTATTGATCAAAGGTGGTTGAGGCACCTATTTTTCGGAAAAGTCTCATTTTAGAGAATTAAAATAAGATCCATGTTATAAATTAATTCTTAGTTATAGTTCAGATCTTGAAGAATTCTTTTTTGGATTTTTGATGATAAACTTTGGAGTTTTCTATTAGTGATTGAGTCTTATTGAAGGTTTCTCCTTGGATGGTTTCTCCATGGATGGTTCATTGTCAGCATGGAAAAAAGGGAATATGAAACTGAGATATGATGGATTATTTGAGTTCATAGAGTGGGTTAGAGATGTTGGGACCATATTTTCTAGAAGTTAGTTTTTAGATACTGGAATACTTTATTGATTTTTGTTTTTTATTCCATTTTCATTAAAAAATTCATTCACATTGTAAGTGTTGGAGATTAGAAGAAATAATGATAGGAATCATAATATGGGAAACAATGCTCTAATTAAAACCAATTGGATTTCGTTTTCTTTTTGGAAAGTCTTCTCTAGATAATTTTTTCTTTTGGAATCACCTTGGGTAAAGAATGATATTTTTTATTGGATTGTGATGTTTGATGGGAGTCTAGAATTAGTTAATGATATTTTATAAGTATCTGATGATGCTTTTCTATTTTATATGTTTTCAATATTATCAGTTGTCTAGAAATCTTGTGATCTAATCATTTTGAAAGAATGGTGGTGAAAGGTTTTTAATGTCATATGATGTTATACTGATCTAAATGTTCTTAACATCATGATGAAATAATTATACAAGGAGGATTATATGGAAGAAGATATATTAATAAGTCAAAGAGTTCATGTGGTAGATATTCGGTGTAATAATCCCTACATGATGATTTTTTCTTAAGACTCGAATGTTTGAAATTACTAAAGTTAGAGGTTTTTTGGAAGCATTGATCCACCAATCCATTGGACATAATGATTCATCAGACTATTTGATTAACTGAATGGATCATTATATATGATCAATTATCACTTAAAGAGCATCTAGAAAAAATAAGTCTTTGTTGACACCAGTTTATCAGAAAATTTGATCCACTGATTCATCAGAGGTGTCCTGACTAAGATCCATCGGACACATTGTTGGTATCTTTATGGAATAATGTACAGAGTTCTATTAGTGGTATATTTGATTTTTTAAGTTGGTGGTACCTAATATCAAAATGATATTAAGTATAAATCAATTAGAAAAACATAAATAATTTAGTCACCCATTTTCGTAGAGAAAAATTATTTTTCATTTTCAATTGGGTCAACACTCATCAGACATTCACTGAAAATGATTCATCAGATGGTAAAAGACATTTATTATTTAGTTGTAGATGGACAATGATTGATCATTGGATGTTTTAAATCATTATATTTTTTTAATCCATTTGAGAAATTATTAAACAAGAGTATAAAATATTTGTTTTCATTCGGTTTTGAACATCAGTATGAGAAAATTAATGCTAATGGAAAATAGTACTAGAATGAAAAAGTATGTTGGACTAAAAAAATTAATTTAGAGAAGGTGGATGTTTTTACTAAATGGATGTAGTTTTTGGAATATTTTATATGATTTGAGAAGCACTGAATTGGAAAAATATAAAGTCAAAATGAAAATGAAATATGAGTTTTGGGAAATTTGGTTAAGCGAGAAAGTGAAATTGGTTTATTTCATGTTCTATTTTTGGCACACCTATAAATAGAAATTTCAGTGCAAAATAATTTCTGATGAATACACTATTCATATGTGGGTGAGAGTGATAATGTTATATGTTTTTTGAGAGAATTGGTTGAGGATCATTTTTCAGAAATAGTTTTCTTGAGAAAAATTTCTAGATTAAAAAATCATAAGAAAGTGATAGTGCTCAGATTTTTCTAGATCAGACTGAGTCATTAGACTATCATTTCTGGGAAATATATAAGTGGTTATAAATATTTTATGAATATTTTTTCAGACTATTTTCCATACTAAATAATTAGATTGAGTATTAGATTGAGTTTTCATACTACGAATAGAAGACTTGTTTCTACCTTTTACTCGGTAGGAAAGTGAAGAACTAGGTATTGTGGTTTTACAAAAGAAGAATTTATTTAAGAAACAAAGTGAAATGTTACAAAAACTTATGAAGGTATATAAAAATATTAAAAAAGATGTTTTACGTCATTAATAATTTAAAAATAATATGTAGGGTTATATTGAACATAGTGATACACAATGTGTATTTTTATTCCTACTTGTTGTATTCACACAAATGTATCTTTTCCAAGTGTATTTTTTTGGTATTGGATTGTTTCCAATCCAATCCAAGGAATCTCTAATCTTATAGATTATTGAAACTTTTAATACATGTTTTCCTATTGATTTGTGAATGTTTTTTCTTCAGAAATGTGATAAATCAATACCATGAGGTAATAATTATAATAAAAGAAAGATATAATAAATGAAAATATATCAATGATTCACCCCTCCCCCTCTCTTATATACATTGATAATGGATTTTCTATTTCAATTTGAATTAGATTTATGGTACCCTTTATTTACTATTTGATGAATGTTTTGAAGAGAATATGGGATAGTGAATCTAAATTATGTGAATAGTAAATGGATTCTAGTTTTTTATGTGAAAAACTCTCGTATCTAGAAATATAGAATTCTTCCATATCATTTGTATCTTTGGTATAATGTTTTGGATTATAAAGAAAATGGATTTTCTCCTCTTACATATATGGATAATAAGAATTTGGATAGTGATGGAAGAGATAATAATGTTTTCCTCTAATTACATTATGATTTTGAGTCCCTAAAGTGAATAGAGTGTTTACTGCTAAATGTATATAGGAAAACTTGAAAAATAGTTATGAATTCAACACAATGGTTAAGAAATCCATGTTAAAAATATGGATGCTGAAGTATAAATATATAAAAAATGGTTGATTGTGAATTTGTTATTGAATTATTTATAAGGGTGAATGATATTGTATGATACATACGATTTCTTCATGAAAATATAGATTATTCAACTGTAGTTGAGAATATTTTGAGAATTATTCTAGACAGGTTGATACCAAAGATCCATATTTGGAATATAGAGATCTTTAAACAATATCTTTGGATGAATTTCAAAATACTATCATTACTTATGATATGATAAGGGTGACAGTTAAGAAAGTAAAAGAAAAAGTTTATCGTGAAATGTCATTTAAGCCTAACAATCAAGGAAATATAATAAAAATATTGAAGAAGAAGAAGGTGGTGATCTTGAATGAAAATATGAGGTTAGTAATAAACCTATTGAATTATAATTCTTCTTTTTTAGGAATGAAAAAGTTGGTATAGGTGACAAAAAATTAAAGATACTCGTAAAATGTTTTGAAAGTAGAGATTTTTCAAACATTAATATAAATGTTCCTCATTGAAATAATAAAGTTGAATTTGATGGAGATGATATAAGTCCAATGAAATATTGGAAGAAAGATCGTAATAAATAAAAATCTTATTCCAAGGAAATAAAAAAAATTCTCATAATTAAAAAGGATAATTTTTTGTCTTAATATGATGTAGATGATGATAGTGAAGGTTAATATTAATGTTTTACTAATGTTTCTATAGAAAAAAAATTGCAGCAATAGTTAATGATACAAAAATTGGATTTAGTGGTTCTAAATAATAAGAGACTGAGTTAGAGTTTAACAAGAAGATATAGTTGAAATAATATATTAGAAAGCTAGTAATACATGAAATAAGAACCTAGAAACTAAATAAGGAAATTCCAAAATCAAATAGTCAGGATTGTCTTCCAAAAGAGTAATCTCTGTTTCTAGAAGATATTGATTATTTGAAGAGGTATCTTGAAATTAAAATAATTGGAATGAACTTATTGATGTAAATTTGAATTAAAAGTAAAAAAATTTGGAATGTTTTCAACAAAATGTTCCTATAGATGGGAAGGGTGTTACAAGATTCAAGAAGAATGAATATGATTTTGGTGAATGTTATAAAAAATGAAACTTGGAATGGATCTAAAAATGTGCATTTAAAGGCTATAAAGGAAATTAAAAATATTCGTAAGGATAATTACTATGAGAAAATAATATATATAACCAAAACCAAAAAAATTTGATATTCGTATATCTCTAAAATTTCCATCACTATTGGATTCAATAAAGTAGGAAAGAATCTTGAATCGAAGAAGATGAATCCAAATGATAATAGGATGTTTCTAGCATAAAAAAGTTCTAATATTAATTAAATATTTTTTTTGAAAAATATATTCACAAAACCAAGTATTATATAAGTTACATATGTAAATAATCAATATAGTTACTTCTAGTATTGTGGTAGATTTGGGAAGAATAAAAATATTTTTTGGCTTATAAAACAACATTAAAATTATCCTATGACTTATAGAATTAAATATTTATTTGGAAATAGATCCTATTAAAGAAAGAATTCATAGAAAGATGTTTTGGATGTTGATAAAAATCTCTAATGATTAGAAAATTTTTATGAATGTGCGAACAGTCTGGAAATCATACACGATGGTGTCTAGTTTTGTTACCAGCACTACAACACATTTATAACTATCCTCATGAGAAAACTGTGAAAAAATATAAAGGAACATAAAAAGATCTTTTTGTAGAAACCTCCCTCAATGAAACAAAAGGACAATGGACCTGGATTCTGAATAGTGTGCATTATTCTCATAATATAGGATATTTTAAATTGTTATGAATGTGAAAGATTTAAAATAAGGACTAGTGATGCTAAGTAATTATGAAGATATCATAATCAGTGGTTTTGGATATATTATTATTTGGGAAGAAAAATTAAAATCCAAGAAATATTTGTTTTTTATGGATTGAATAATAATCTATTGAGTGTTTATTAATGTTGTGATGACGGAAATATTTTTTTTATAAACTAGGTTTTGTTTATAAAATATTTGAATATGGAAAAGTTATTACTAGAGGATAATATACAAAATATAATTTGATTTAGGTTGGTGATGTTATGAATTCATGTTACCTTTTCATAATTGAATAAAGTTAGTTTTTACATATGTGTCAGATAATCACATGTCTTTTATCAATGAGATATAGTGTTTGAGGTATTCTAAATATGTTGTAAAGAAGATGTTAATATTGTTCTATCTTTTAGAAATGTAAATTTACAAACTCTGCACATAATAACGATGAATTTTTTTAAATAATCCCTTAGAACTAATTCATAATGATATATTTTAGTCCAATTAAAAAACAATAAACTCTTTGACATATCATTTCATTCATTTATTATTTTACTTAGATTACTTGTATTATGTATTTGAAACATAAATCAAATGATCAAAAAATGGTTAATAGTTTACGGAGATTATATGAGAAGAAATGTGTGTATTTTTTGATGAAGTTGAGAACTAATAATTGGGTTGAATACAATAATAAAGAGTTAAAAATTTATCTGTAGATGCATGGAATTCATCATGAATTTTGTACACCATACACACCACAACCAAATGGCATTGATGAATGGAAGAATAGAAGTTTAGTTGAGATGGGGCGTACAATGTTACTTGAACATGGTATTTCATACTACATATAAAGGAAATCTATTAGTACAACTATTTATATTTGGAATAAATTTTTATACAAGCCATGTTCTTATATGATTTAATATGATATTTTCTATGATAAATCTTTATATTTGAAACACATAATAGTTTTGGGAGTTCTTGTATCAAAATGACCCAAGGTTTAAGTATTGGATAGTTTTACTATAGAGGTGAATATGTAATTTTTTGTGGCTATGATCTGTATGGAATAGGATATATGCGTTCCAATAAAAAAGTTGGATGAATTTTTGATTCTGTTGATGTAAAAGTTTTTGAACAAAATGAAGATCTTTCAAAAACACATGCATATGAGTAAGCTAAAGAAGATGATTTTTATTATTAAGAAGCATGAAAATAGTTATTTAAATGGTGATGTTCATATGATGGAGTAATTACAATTATCTATTTATAGGGATGAGAAAATTGGTGGAAACATAAAATATCATTATTGAACAAAATAAAAAATGTTCAAATAATAAGAACATAAAATTTTGTAACACATGCATCTTAGTATTGTAAATTTGATCCAAAATGTGCTATTGATGACTTTGATCTTTTCTAATGGGTTCATGATATGAATGAAATGTTTGACTAGATTGAGAAGAACGATACATGTGAACATATACCTAAAACAAATGATAAAAATGTATTTGGTACAAAGTGGTTGTTCTGAAAAAAAAATAAATGAATATGGTGAAGTGATAATAAACAAATAAATATTAGTTTGAAAATAATAATCATAGATTAAAATCATTTATTTTTATGTGAATTTTTCTACAGTATAAATTTTAGAATCAATTGGAATCTTTTTGAAATTTCTGCACAACAAAGTTATTTTTTTATATTCATTTGATCCCATCATTTATGAATGGAGAACATGATGAAGATGTTTATATTTAATAATAACGTGTCTTTTTTAATGAATGATGAATTTTATGTGTAAAAGTTGATTATTTTTTTGTATGGTATTAAGAATGGTCTAATGGTGTGATATTCCATATTGGATACCTACTTAAGTGAGTTGAACTTTAAGAAAGGAAGAGTTAATAGAAAAATTTACATAAAATAAATTAAGGAAAATTCCATCATTTTTATTGTACATGTTGATGATATTAACATTGATGGGAATGATAAAATAACTTTTGAAAGGTTTTCTGATTAAATGATGACGTTTCTTAAATTTACATGCATTGTTAAATGAAAAAAAATTGTTGTGTTAAAAATAACACAAACAAGGAAATACATATATAATTATCAAGAAAATTACGGTAATGAACATATTAATATTTTTGGAATGGATAATTCAAAACCTATTCTGACATAAATTTTAGTGGAAACCATGTTGAATAAATATGTAAAAGGGAATAAAGTGGACTCTACAGAGTTTGAAAATATGGTTGGTAGTATTTCGTTTCTAAATGCCTCACGAACATATATTGTTTTTATAATACCTTATGTTAAGGATTAAAAAATACTACAAAATAATCACATATATTGTTTGGGAAAATAATTATCATATATATAATAGTAATAAAAGATATTAAATTAAGTATAATGGATCTAGAATAATTGATTTTTTTGGATATTCAAATGTTAATTTTCTATGAAGAGTTGATAATAAAAGATCCACATCTGTGGAGTTTCCATTTGGGGGAAAATTGTGTAAGATGAAATAATAAGAAATATAATTAATTAAAAATTATTAGAACTGAAAAATTGTATGTTTCTTCTACTCAAGCGGTGACAAAACATATGCTGATTAATACTCAGTTGGAAGACTCAATTGTTGAAGTGAAGTTACTTATTTCTTTAGGTTGTGATAATCAGAGTTTTATAAAAAATGTATAAAATATAGTACAACATTCTCGTTCAAAACACATGATATAAAATATAAATTAATCATATAGAATATGGAGAAGAATAATATCAACCTGGAGATTCTTCCCACATCTAAACAAGTTACATAAAGTTTCACAAAACCATAATCGAAGGAGGATTTTTTCAAACTAATGTTGAACATGGGTGTCAGACCTCTTTATCTTCAAGGGTGAGGTATGTTTTTGTTTCCTCACTCATCTATTCATTCAATCATGTTTTAAATGGGTTGAAAAATGATGTTTCATAAATCTATCCATTGATATGTTCTAAACCATTTTGGAAAAAATATATAGGGGGGATTGTGGTTAAGAATTGAACTCAGCATGTAAGTGTGTGAACTATTCTTACAATTTTGTGAAGTGGTGTAAATATGAACTCAGAATTAGAAAAATCAAATAGTTTGTTGATGTTTTTATAGGAAACGTTTTATAGGAAGAAATTAATTGCAAAGAGGTGGGTTGTTTGAATTGTTTTGTAGTTTCATGAATAATTTTCTTAAGTCCTTACTTTTTCACAACACGGATTTTTCTATCAATGGTTGTTATTTACAACATTGATTTCACTCACATAGGCTTATAATTTTTTATTAATGATCCATTTCTTGAGTTACAATGTTTTAGATGTTTATAAACCTTGTTTGAAATAAATTTATAATTGTGGAGTATTGTAAGAATTCATTTCATATGTGAAGGACACTAAGACAATACATGGCCTTGAAAATTTAAAAGCATTCTATATTCTATGGTATTATAGTCAGTGTCCTATGGAATGGCTAATTTAATTAGTGAGTGTTCAGTAAATCTATCCCCAAAACACATGTTTAAACCCTCTAATCACCCCCATAGACTTTAATTATCTTTGTACAACTTTAGGGTATCTTCAGTGTTTTCTTTTACTCTCTATATTTTCATTGATTGGACCTTTGATCTTGAGTTATTTGGTATCTATTATTTTATCAAGTATGATCAAATCCTTATTAATCACTTTTCTTATCTTTGAAATGGGACTTATTAATTGTTATTTTTCTAGGATTTATGGATTAAGTTATCATCGTCCTCCAATGTCTTCAAGATCCCTTGTGAAATTATCTTCTGAAGACCAGTTCTCTTATCATTTTTGGTGTCTCATGTGTGATTATTAATATATGTATAGATTTCCCTTCTCTATCATCCATTTTTTGGAATATTTGACTATATTCTCCACTAACTGTAATAGAATTATCATTCCTTTCGGTGTGCAGATCATATCGTTGTTGGTGTGTGACCCATGTTTGAGTTCTATGGTTCCATATCTAGACTATGTTATATAATATATGAATTATATTGGTTTTATAATTTTTTTCAATATGAAATCTTTTTATCCATTAATTAATTGATATATTGGGGAAAAATTCTAAAAAATTTGATTTTCCACTCATTTTGGTAGTATTGAGGTCTTTTCAATGAATCGTGGAATCGACCATGGAACATGATTTTTTGAAGAATGTTTTTTAGAATATGGGCCCTTAGTAATTATTTTGTAAAATTGGATAATCCCTATGAAATTATTTAAAAAATCCAGAATAAGGGAACCTTGGTTAGCTAATTATAGTGTTTAGTATTGGTAAATGTCCATTGATATCGTAAGGGGTTACAATTTCATGGGTTATCTTTAATTATTAGAACATAGATACATTATATTTAGGAACATGATATTGACATTATATGGGGTTAAAATTCTAGGGTGTTCCCCTATCCCATGTTCCAAGATACATTTTATTTAGGTACATTAGTGTGTTATAGTCATTGTCTGTGATTTGGGAACAAGTAACTTAGGTAGCATGACCTTTTTTCTCCTATGAGTGATTACCATTGAATTTTGGATTTAAATATATTTTGTATTAGATATGATATGATACCTTATGTAATAAAAATAATTTCTTTGATGAAATTATTATTTAAAAACTATATTCTCTTGTTTTTTTGAAGATTTGTAAAAAGGAGAAATGGATTACCATTATTTTGATATAAAACTATGTAACTTAATATCATTCCATGTTTTACTTTTAATTTATTATATGGTGATTATATGAAAACGTACAAGTTAATAGAAAATAGGTTGGGATCCTACTAATCATGTTTATATCACACCTTATACAATCCATCGAGCATGTTTATAACTTGTATTATCTTTTGTAGGAAATGGAAAGGCTCTACAGTTAGGTGGAGAGGGTTTTGGTTAGCTACTCATGGGTTATTTGTTGTGAGATGGTGGGGTGTTTCCCACACATCACATGGATTAGTAGTGAATAGTTTTGGTTATTTCTTCTTCTAGTTTTTTGTGGACACGTACATTGGGTTTTTATCATTCTACCTTGGGGTGTATCACTAATGTGGAAACACTTTTGTTTATGAAATATTTATTTTATAGTTATATATATATATTATATTTTTTAAATTAGGGAAAATGATTCCCACTAGTTGTTTTTGGTTACTCAGGTACTAGTCATTATCCAATGGGGACCAAGAACTCCATTCGAGTATTGCCATTTTTTATATTATAGTTTATTTGGATGGTTTATCCACACCAGTTCTGAAAATATATTACTATGAGATTTTTGATACAATTTAATTGGAAACCTTATATTATATGACATGAGATTGATAATGTGTAGTGAATTAATATGATGGAATTGGATAAGGAGTTATCAAATCAACTATTTATGTGTCATAACTGATATAATTAGTATAATGATATACCTATATAACTATATGGTGAGAGGAATGAAAAAAATGGTATTATATCTTAGTGAAATAAATATCATACCCCACTAATGGACATGATGTAATTTTAAAGGGATTATCATTTTATTTGGAATACACATAATAAAATAACTTATTCAATTAATGTAAAACATTAAACTGATATGATAGAATCATATATTTTAGAAAAAATGGAAACATAAAAAAATATTAATTTGAGACAAATATTAGAAAACTAAAAGGTTAATTGATGAAACTATCTAGAATAGTACAAAATAATAATAATAGTTCTTGAACAATAGGGAAAATTATATTTAATAGAGAAATCCTCTTTACCATTAATGGAACAGATTTAATTAGAAAGGGATTATCATTTTATAGTGAATACACTTAATAAAACTCTATATTAAACAAATTTATTACATTAAACTAAAATGATAAAATCATATATTATAGATAAAATGGAAACATAATCAAAAATTACTTTGAGATACATCATATAAAAAAATCTTAATGGAAGAAACACCTTATACTTGTACACAAAATACAAGAATTATTCAAAACAATATGTACAATTATATGTGGTAGATAAATCCCCTTTCCAAGAAATTGACTATTTTAGTTGTTCAATAAAAAAATATATATCCTTAATAAAAGAACATAACATTTCAATTTATTTTCCAAATGCATTTTTTATATACACAATGATCAAATGAACACTATTTTTTCACTCGTTTAATTAATATGATATGGTATTCCAATGACATAGAGGGACTAGGGTTCCATTTGTTTCATGATATAGTTAGGGAATTCAATTTTGAATCATCATTGGAGATATTCTGAAATTGTGATTTATTTTAATTAAATATTACCCTATTTCGTTAAAGTGTTGAATATAGTTAAACCTAGTATGAGATGTTAGGATTTTGGTACAATATTGAAAATTTAGATGGGTAATAGTTTAACATAGATAAAAGATTTGATGGTCCAATAATATACCATTTTCATAAAATCAAAAAGGGGGAATAAATAATGAGGTGAGGGTTTTTTCATTGTATGTAATTATTTGTAGTAACTAAATGGCTTTAATAAACTCCATAGGGGTCTATATTAGGAATTGATGTGGTAGAAGAAATTTCATTTATTTTTAATGTATATATATATAAATATATATTCTATTTTTCTTTAAATATATAAGAATTTGAAATAAATATAAGAATTTATTTAGAATATTGTTTCCATTAAAATATAGTAGAAAAGGTTTCTAATATTAATATTTTGAATATAAAATAAATATTTTATGCTAAAATATATCTTAATAAAGCATTTAAATATTCATGTAATTTCTCAAATATGAATTCTTTTGTGAAATATTAATTTTTAATTTAATTTGAGTTTATAATTTAGATTTAGGTTGGTTATTATTTATTATATTTTATAAATTATTTAAAAGAAAAAATGTATAAAATAGGTTTTTTCAAGGAAAATATTATCTTCACAATGATATTTAATAAAATTTAAGAGAAATATTTTCCACAACCCATCAGTGGAAGATTTTCATAAACATGGTCTTTTCATAAAAAATTTACAAATACATATAATACTATTTAATATATGGTTAGTAATAGTTTAATTTTTAAATATTCCTAGAAAAAATTAAATTAGTATTATTATATGAGAATAAAACTATTTTATATATCATTGAATGAAATTCTAAAGAGAATTTAGGGTTAGGAATCTAATTTATTTAGTAATTATTTTCCAAATATTTAATAAAATTTGTAGAGTTAGTTGTAATTAAATTTCATTAAATTTTATCATTATGTGATTTTAAAAAGATATAATATATGTAATATTTTATTTATATCAACATGTATGAGAACACTTGATAAATCTGAAATTGTGACTTACATAAATAATTAAAAAATGTCCGTTGTGTCTGTAATGTGTAATTTTTCTTATATGAGCTATAATTTTATGGGTAAGTCTTCGAACCATTGGAATGAGAATTAAATATCATTATTTTTGGATCATATATATATTTAAAAAAATATAATAATATTTTTTATGGAAGTATGATGTGGTGATGACATAGAATATAATAATATATCATATGGTATTTTCTAATGTCAGGGTGGTTTTTTGTTGATTTTATTATTTTCATTATTCTAGAGCATTATTATTGTTCAATGTGAAGAAATGTTATGAGAATTAATTTTGATTTATGATAGAGGACTATGGTAGGATAATTTATTCTCCCAATTCCACCTTTTCATCATCAAGAAATTTTATAGAGAATCTCCCCACCTCTCCACAATATCTTTTTGTTGGTGGAAGGATCCTTTAGAAAGTACTTATTTCCCTCTTGTAATAATGAATAATTATTTGATATTGTTTTCATTCCTCATAGTGGTGGTGAAAATTAAGAGTGGTCTTTGTGAGAGTATCATTGAGAGATGGATATTAACTAAAAATCTAAGCCTTTAGTTTTTTGATTTCTTCTTGTTATCCACTAAATGAAATTATCATTTTATAAATCACTAAAGTGTAACCTGATTACAAATAGATTCAATCCAAAAAAATTAATTATATATTTTAAAATAATATCATGTGAATTTATTATTTTACCTCATATCATGTAGAATATATATTTATTTCTAATTCTAAACATATCTTTTTTACAACTCCATTTATTTGAGAAATTATTATAAATTGAAAATAATTACAAATTAAAGAATATTTCATGGAATAATTGAATGGATTATCATATCATCATGAGAATAAATAATTTTATGCTTCACTAATATTTTCTTCTCAAAGAATACTAACTCTATTATTTTATTATTTTATTTTTTTATTAATTTATAATTTTATAATTTTAATATTTTATTAGTTTATTATTTTATTATTATCCTGTAATTAATAAGGGTTTGAACCATCCATGATAATAAATAATTTTTCTTTTCAAATTATCCATTGTTTATTTCTCTAAGAGACTTTTTTCATGGTGATGAATGTTATAATAATATTGATCACTGATAAATAATTCATTAATTGATTCAAATGATTATGAAGTCATCATACAGTCAAAGGAATACCTCTATAAATAATGAATTATTTTTGTCTCATGAAACTATTCTTCGATTAACCAAAATGAAAACTCATTCTTTATTTGTTTTGAATACCACCAAACACCTATTTATTGAATTTGTTTCTCTATTTTTTTCCTAATCAGTTTTATTATAGTTTTATGATGATATAATAGAGGAAAACTGGAAAATCATGGTTTTAAGCCTATGGTATTGACAATGTGATGGGTTTCAGGCATGGTTTGATGAATTTTTGGATGAAAATGGATTTAAATATAGTGAGTGGTTGTAAATAATCTCATAATGGTTTTTTAGAGGCTTTAATGATGTCATATTTATCCAGTAGTAGATGCATGATTAGTAATGATGGTGACAATGGAATTCATAGTGTGAAGATAATGTTTTTGATATAATGGAATTTCTATGACTACATGACATGAACTCTTCTCTATCTCTCAATAAACTTTTCCATCTATAGTTTCAAACTAATTATTAATGACACAAAACATGTAACCTCATAAACATCATAATTTTATATGAAGATTATGATTCTAGTGTTTCACATGATTTATAATATCACACACCATGTGACATTAATTCACATTATGTATATCTTGATCTCACATACATCAATGTGTAATAATGTATTCAAAGATATGCTGAGTTGGACCCACATGACATTTACATCCATTTTAAACACCGTGTATATCAGGTTAGGTAGCCCGACATGTACAAGTTAAACATTCCAAGTGACAGAATAGGCTTAAACATGGATTAGTCCACAAAATCATTTTGTTTAGCTATAAAATTAAGATATTCTATATATATAACTGAAAACATTATGTATATAAACTTAACATAAATTAGGTTGTTCCATTAAATGACTAGACATACAAGAGATACCATTACACCATGTAACCTTTTATACATGTTGTGTGATGGACTATTTAGAGTAATATTAATGACTTATCACCAAAGTGTTATCCTTGGATATGTAAGAAGTCTATTCAAGTTACTTTTTCATGTAAAACACAACAATATTATCCTCTCAGTCATTAGAGTCTAGTCACATTATTTTTTGGGTAGTTATAGGATATCCGCTCCACTATAGTGATGATAGATTGTGGGTGATATGTTTAGAGTAGACATGGAGCTCATCCACTCTGCCATTTTTTAGTGAATAAACTTCATTTGATGGGATTTAGTTACACAATTGGTGAAAAGATCATGATTGGTAATTTTCACATATATGATAGATGGATTTCAGATACTACCTAGTGTGTCATAGTAGGGTCCTCTATTTATGTATTTAGTACTCCCCTATGATTCTACAAATGGTAATAAATCCATAGAGTTAGTACTCCTATATATATAATGGTGAGTTCCAAAAAACTCAATTATGAACAATTACCCACTACTTACAAATATATATGTATTTAAACTTTTTAAAATTAGTTCCCTTGGGTTTGTGGTTCTCTAGATAAATTAGGTTTCTGCAGTAGGTAAATCCAACTAAGATAAGCTATATAAAATGATTACAAAATCATATTTGGTTAAATTTTTAGCTTTGATAACATCTTGATACATAATATTGATCAAAATTCTTATTTTACTTTCCCTCCCATGATTTTATGGTATCAAACACTGTATATTTATATTCACCACTACACAAGCTTCAAGCATTTACATATTGTGTCTATAAAGATGATTCTTAGTTTAGTGTTGGACTTAGAGGACATGGATATGGTGTACTTAGTTCATAGAGTAGATTGGCAGTGCACATGCTTTTATTGGTGTGATGTGTACTTCTTTAATTACATTGTTCATAGTTGATCTATGTCTTGATATATAACACCACAAAAAACTAAATTAGGAAAATTTTATTCCATAATGTGAATGACACGCAACACCAAATGGGTAATGGGATTTAATATCCTAATAATTTATAATATATCTTAAATTTTAAATAAATTTATTATATTTTCTAGCTTTCAATGCATGAAACACTGAGTTAGAGTAAGTCACACAGAAAAATGCATTTATTTGATGGTGTGTGTTACAAGTAAGACTGAGTTTCACCGAATAACAATAAATTATTATAATATTATTATTAAAAGATATAACCTATCAATTAAATTAGTGGTTATGAATAGGAATAATAAACTTATAAAAATATTTATTTTAAAAAAACATGAAATGAATTCATTGGTTAATAATTAATTAGAAATTAATATAATAACTAAATAAATATAATGGAAATGTTTTAATAAAAAAATATTTTTATTCTCACATAGCTATTTTATACTATTATATTAAATTAATTAAAATTAGTGAGTGATATTAATTTAATATAAATAGTATATATTCATTAATTTATTTTTTACATTAATCCAATATATTTGATATAGATAAGATAATAACCAACCTAATTTTGCGTATATAATACTGACTTTTTATTAAGGCACTTTTACGACCTTTTAATGGATAACCAATTTTAAATAACTTTTTGTAAATTTTATAAATATTATATGTAAAAATAAAATTAATATTCTCATTTGGAACATATAAATTACATTAGGGTTAATTTTTTGTAGTTTTTATGAGGTTTCATTTTATAATGAATATTGAAAAATACTGAATTTTAATTCAAAACAATTTCACGTCTATTTTATTTAAAATATTAAATAATTTTTTAAATTATTTTTAAATTTTAATTAGATAAATTTTACTTCAATTAATCCATTTTAGGTTATTTTAATCAATTTCACTTTGAAATTGAATATAAATCTTGTCATCTTTTGGACATTTTTACTTTAAAAACCTCTTTTATTATCCCACACGAGAGATTAAATTTAAATTAATTTCTTCCACTTATATTATTGGAATTTGTAAAAATGTATTACATATTTAGAGTCAACATAAATTATAATATCTAATAAGTTAAACATATTTTTTGACCAAAAATATTTGTAAAAATAATTAATATTCGTTTCTACGATTATGGTGAATTTATGTTTAACAAGGGACTAAACCTCAAACATATGGTCCCAAAAGACCTATAAACTTGTAGAAAAAACATATTATGTACCTATTTTAACATTATACTCAATTTTATAAAATAATTAATATTATTGGATCCACTTCTATTAGAGAAAACATGGGTGGAATTGTTTTTCCAAAATTTAAAATAGTGCCACTCCTCCACTATAATGATGCCTTATCTGCCCCTACTTCCTAAAACCTCCAAACACTCTTGTCTCAACAAATTTATTCCAAAATAATTACTCAAAATCCTCCCATAATAATATTGGCCTCACTTAGGGAATAAATCTATCCATGGAATCACTTTGGTGTAAACCAAAATGATTTAACCAAAGAAGATGTAACATCTTTCCTCCAGATCTGTAGTTTTTTCCCATTATTCACCCTTGATCTCTCTTTATTCCATTATTATATAACAAAACTGGTGTAATAAATATACTAATATGTTTTTATGTTATTTTTTCTACCTAAACATACACACACTTCCATCTAATTAGTAACAAACTTATAATTTATGTGTATGATGAACTACCACCTCACAGATTGAGGTTGTTCATTTTTTCATATACCACCCCTCATAGTTGGGAATTATGATGGAATATATTTTCATATATGTTATATATGATATTTATAATTTATTTAAACATATTTAATTATTTTATAACACATACTCTTATACCTTCTATTTTGTGTAAATATGATAACATTATTTGTGGATATGTGGCCTACCACCTCCTGAAATCGATGTGATTCGATCTCCCAATATATGTAATGTTTAAAGTTAGGGTTTAATAAACAAATATGGTATATAAAGAAACCTATATTATATTAATGAAATAAATTAATTTTTGGAAATATAACATATATAATTTTATTTATTACCCATTCACGCACTTAAAAACTGATCATGTAATTCGTAGATGTATGGATAACCACCTCCTCAACACAATTTTATTCCTTTTACATCCCAATAATTCAATATATAAATATATATTATTAAATATAATGGTTATTATGATATAATGATAATTATAGAATGATATATTTTTACTTACCTTCTTTCTATAACGATTATTGAAAAAATGGGAATGTTACTCAGGCGTACGTACATCCGACTGTCTCCGTGATTGTAACGTTGATTCAGTTTTCATAACCATATTTAATTATTGGTATTAAATATATAATTTATACAAAAATATAATATTTATGTCAGAAATATTATTCTGTATATGTTATATAATGACCCTTTGACCATAGTTGTCCTCCAAATATATTTTTGAAACATAAACTGAATTCGGTCAAAACAGCTGATGTAAACATAATTTATTTAGTAGTTTTATAAGAAATGGTAATAAGTGAAATAAAATATATGATAAAACTGAAAAGAAAAATCAATAAATTAATAATTAATATATGTTTTTTATTTCAGAATATAAAGACAGACATGAAAAATAGGAGGCAAGGTAAGGGATTTTCATCTCGCTTTTTACATTAATGAGATAAATGTCATGCTCACCAATTAATTCATTTTTATATTTAAAATACTATCTATTTTGAAATATTATATCATTAATAATATTATATTCATGGTATTTAAAACTTTTATTTAATGTTTTTCCTTCATGGGGATTATCATTTAAATTTTTCAAAGTGGTATGTGAAACATTGGAATGTTTAAATATTATTTTCCATAATAATAAATTTAATGATCATTTTTAAAGACCTAGAAATTCCATGTAATTTTTTTTAAATATATGGGAATTTTATGAGTCCATGGAAATTGACGGCGTGTGATTACGAGGCCCGATGTGCCTGGAATGAATTTCTGAACTTTTTTCGGGTACGTTCAGTCAACATGCGAGCAGGTTTTTCTAACTTTTGAACTGGTGCTCGGAATTGAAATCTGAGGGCACTATTGAGCTCACAGCGCTGGTATTTTCATAAGGAGACCTTCACCATTACCACAGTAGGTCAAGGGTGAAATATATTTCTCCTCTATTCATGGGAAAATAAAAATAATATTGTTTAACATTTTATTTTTATTCTTGAAACCTCTCTATATGGGTTATGGAGGTGGGGACCACCCAAACTAAAACCCCCAACATGAATTCAATGGTGGGGACCACCTGAATCTTGAACTCCCTCTTTAATGGGGGGGGTGACCTTTGGTTTACTCTAAATTAATTATTCAAACACCCCATTTAATTGATGGAGCCAACTAACAATTATTGAAATGTGTCATAATTTTTAATTGTGCCATCATAATTAATATTCTTATGTTAAATTATATTTGAATCTCATTCTTTTGGGGGGGAAAGGATAAGGGGAGATATTTTGGGAGGATTATGCTTCTTCAATGAATAACACCTCCCAATGAAGAACTTCTCCAAACGAAGAACGCCATTGAAGAACGCTCTTCAGAATCAAGGAATAGGATGATGCACGAGCCGACTTCAGAAGCGTCTTGGAAAAGTGACGAACGCCAACACCACCATCACCAACGAATTCGTCTCCTTCCTCACGACCTCCGTCAATAAACCTAGGAGGTAGGGGTTTAATTATTTGTGATTATGTATTCCCATGTTCATCCCTTCTAAAAAAAGAACACGAATCAACTCTTTAACTAGTTGATCTATGAATGATTTCTTTTTGTGGGTTTTGGTGATGGAGGTTGTAGGGATTGAATTTTTTCAAACAAGATTTATTAAGCCGATTGCTACCGACATAACGTAGAGGGTGCGGGCCAAACAAACATCGATCAGCCTCTCCGAAAATCTACTTGAGGTTTTTGTTGTGTTCCTTGCAATAGAAGCAGGCAGCGACCGGTGATGGTGAATGACACCAGCGGGACTCAGATACGATGGTCAGCACACTTCTGCCCACGACGAATGTGATGGTACAACCACGGTTTCCCTGCGCACCGTGGCCTACCCTCCGTACCGCGGCCGCCCCATGCCCCACTATGGCCCTCGCGCCTCCCTACGGCCCTCGTGCTGTCCTGCGGCCCACGTTCGCCCTGCGGCCCCTGCGCCATCCCGAGGCCCTTGCGCTACACCGTGGCTTCTGGGCCGCACTGCGGCCCTCGCACCACCTCATGCTACCCTGCATGGGCCGAGCAGGACGGAGCGTGGGCCGGGCCAGACCCAACGCGGGTCGGGTCGTTCTGGCTGGGTCGGACCAGACCCGGGCCAACTTCGACCCATTTTCACTCTATCGACCATAACATTGGCACCGAGACTCTTTCCAACAAACTGTTTGTGGCTCCACATACCTTAGAGAGATACAGTCCTTTTGGTATACCCCTATGTAGATTTGGATAATGTTGGGGTACGATCTGGTTGGATAGAGCATGAAACCAACCGAGCCCTCGGGACTAAAAGGCTAATAACTTATAGACCAGGAGTCTGATTGACAAACCGTATGTTGCGCTGAGACAAATTTTTCATGGCGGTCATTTAGGATACTTCTTCATTGAACTTAATGTCAGTTGTAGTATCAAAAAATGGCTTGTGGAGAGGAACCTCCTAGAGAAAAGTGAGATTAGTGCGGGAACCCAATAGCTGGCTGTGACAATGTACTGGGATCTTGTGTTGGTCTGATGAGGTACTCGGATCAGGTGTTGGTCTGACGATGTACTAGGATCCTGTGTGGGTCTGACGATTTACTAGGATCCTGTGTGGGTCTGAAGAGGTATGAAGATCATGTGTGGGTGAGACGATCTACTAGGATCCTTTGTGGGTCTAACGAGGTACTAGGATCCTGTGTGGGTGTGACGACGTACTATGATCCTCTCAAGGTCTGATGAGGATTTAGGATCCTTCATGGGTATTTCTCTTAATGGAGTAAGATGATTCGGTAGTTATATCTAATCATCTTTACTACCGTACCTAAGTTATACCTAGTGTGAGCTGAGTATGTACCTATGTGTTTCATTTATTTCGTGGTAATACCTTTGTGGTATTATTCAGTGTGGCGTACTTGTGTGGTACTTACCTTCGTGGTGTTCCTTCATTTGTGGAACCATTGATCTTTGGGATAATGAGTTCGGCCTTATGTTTCCTCATGTTTGAGTTGGGTTTACTTGATAACTTAGGTATATGTATGGGAATATACCTAAGTAGGGTTGTTAGTGGTTTTCATGGTTTTTGGTTTCTAACTATGGATTTTGTAAGACCTTGAGAGTCTCGGGGTCCCTATTGAGTATCGTTATACTCACCCCTACACGGGCTATGCCCGCACCTCATTCTCAATGGTGTAGATGACAGACAACGTTGACTGAGGAAGAGAGTACCGGGACTGGAGGTAGCTCGGAGGTGGACCCTAGATGAGGCTTACCACTGAGACGACTATTCAAGAATTGTACATACCCTTTAGGTAGGATCCATGGTGGGTGATCAAAATATTTTTTTCAGTTTACTTGTACTTTCAGTTTCTTGTACTTTCCAGTAGGGATTGTATTCTTGCCCATTTTACTTACTGTACTAAATATTTTTCTATTCAGCCTACTTGAGTTCGTATCTTGTTGTGTGATTTGTTGTGTGTGTTTACAGGTTATAAAGGAAATGCCTTCCCAGATTTAGGGAATACGCCTTCGGTGATAGTCGTTATCCCCTAGCCTATGGAAGGCATGCTTTAGGTAGTCCCGAAACGGGCTCCATGGGATGGGTTCTGAAAAATTCATATCAGAGTAGTCGGTTCTACCAAATAACATATGGCTATGATATTTTTAATGACAATAGTGTTAAGTGTAGTGAGTGTGGTTATCAGTTTAGGGACTCCATTGTTGGTGCAGCGACCGACGTATTCATATAGCAGGACCCTGACTTCTGGTTTCCAACTCAGTGCATGAAAACACTGATTATGTGTGTGTTCTGAAGAGTTTTCTTTGTGGTCTCTTTGAGTCATCTCACCAGTTATAACTTATTTACAATGGTGAACCTATTTCTTTTCAGGATGCCTCTATGCCGATAGCCATCTAGGGTTCCAGATATAGGATGCACTGATAGCCCACCGAGCAATGAGGCCTCGGTGTAGGGCCCTCTTCCAATATAGGAACTAGCGGTACCTTTACCAATTGGGTCACCGATTCCACCATCCCCAGTAGCAGAGGGTGCATGCTGCTTGAGCGCATTGCATGAGTTCCAGTGCTAGAGGCCACCTAGTTTTCAAGGGAGAGATGGACCCCCACACAGCTAAGGATTGGATGGAGGTCGTGGTAAGAGTCTTCCGACTGGTAGGGACACCGAATGACCTCATGGTGATCCTTGATGCCAGTCTTCTTCAGGAAGTAGTAGAAATATGGTGGAGCATGATACTCCAAGATCACGATGAGGTGATGCTTCTCTAAGCAGACTTCGAGAGCCTGTTTCGGGAAGGGTTTGTCCCAACGACTCTTCGCGCAATGCACATATAGGAGCTTCTTCATCTATAGCGGGGAAACATGACTATAGCTCGGTACTCAGCGAGGTTCACTGACCTATCACTGTACTCCACAGATATAGTGAGGGACCCATTCTTCAGGGCCTGTACCTTCAAGTAGGGACTCAGGAGGGAGATCATGACTTTCATGATTTCTCTTAGCATCCCGACGCATGCGGGGGTGTTAGAGAGAGCCCTCTTAGTAGAGAGTTTTCTTGGTGAGCAGTCACAAACAACAAAACCCACCATCGGACATCACATAGAAGATTCTTCTTCAGCTAGAAGCAGACATATTTTACAGAGGTCCAATAGGACTAGACATATAGGTGGGCGACCGCATGTCTTAGGATTGGTTATACGGGTTACCTGAGATAGAGCCATTACTGCAAGGAATATACAGTGCTTCCCATGCGGCAAGAAGGGTGACATGGCTCGTGTCTTTTCGACCCGCTGTAGGGACGATCAGTAGGCAGTCGAAGGACCTCTCTAGTAGATGCAGAGGTTCTACCAAGGAGGTCCTCAGGGAGTAGGGAGATATGGTAGAAGAGCTGGTCGTGCAGCTAGCGGTGGTCGACGATTCGAGGTGTTACTGACACCACCACCAGGTGGTCCACCCTGACCATAGGCAGCAGGTGGATAAGGGTGAGCTCACCTCCAGGCAAATGAGGCTTATGAAAATTGCACTCCAGAGATGATACGAGGTACGATCTATGTCCATTCCACCTTAGCTGTAGTACTTATATACGCAGGTTCCAGTCATTCTTTTATTTCCACTGCCCTCGTTCAGATCTCAGAGATTATGACAGAGCTGTTATATCGATCCTTATGGCTAGAGACTCCTACAAAAGAGGATTAGATTATTATTCATTGGATTTAGCAGTGTGATCTTACTCTAGGAGGCGAGAGCTTCGACATGGATCTCCTAGTTTCGGCGTTGAGGTCTTACAACGTCATCATGAGTATGGACCTTTTATCTACAGTTCATTATCAGATTGACTATATTAGGTGCAAAGTGAGGTGTGTCTACACGGATAGGACCAGGTTTACCATCACTAGTGAGAAGTGAGCCTTTGCAGCACATGATAGACTTACCCAGATGAGAGTGCAACCGATCACTCATCAGTTGGCTAGAATTACTCTTAGATCGGTTGATCCGGAGAGTCCGAATTATCCTGTAGCGGTGGAACAGTATGCGGCAGTCATCCTTGATGATGTTTTGGGTCTACCTCTACACAGAGAGGTGGACTATTACATTTACTTGTACCCCAGGATGGAACTGATATTCACACCAGCAAATCGGATGGCTCATGTGGAGATTTGTGAGCTGTGGGTATAGCTAGAGGAATTACAAGGGAAGGGATTCATTTGGCCTAGTTTTTCTCCTTGGGAAGCCCTGATTTTATTCTCCAAGAAGGCGGATGGGAGATTGAGAATTTTTGCTGACTATCCGTGCTTAAACCAAGTGATCGTGAAGAACATGTACCCACTCTCAATGATTGAAGATCTATTTGATTAGCTGAAGGGAGCACGGTGGTTCTCTAAGATAGACCTCAGAGCTGGTTGTCACCATCTCAGAGTACGAGAGGAGTATGTGAAGAATATGGATTTCAGATGTCATTATGGACATTACAAGTTCTTGGATATTCCATTAGGCATGAACAATACTTCAGAAGTGTTCATGGGGCTCATGAACTGGATCTGTCAGCCATACCTTGATCACGTTGTAGTAGTCTTCATCGACGACATTCTGATCTAGTCAACTACTGAGGAGGAGAATTCTTATTATTTTCAGATAGTTCTAGACGCACTCTGAGAGCACCAGATTTATGGTAAACTCTCGAAGTGCCAATTCTGGATCCAAGAGGTTCAATTTCTGGGACACGTCATCTCATAGGATGGAGTTTTGGTGGATCCAGTGAAGATTGAGGTGGTCCTTGCATTGGAAACACCTAGGAGTGTGACGGAGGTACATAGTTTCTTGGGTTTGGATGGATACTATCAGACATTTGTGCCATATTTCTCCAGAGTTGAAGCACCTTAATCAGATTTGAAAAAGAAGTTGCAACCATTCGTTTGGTCAGAGAGATACCTGAGGAGTTTTTAGGAGCTGAGGTAGAGGCTATCTAGTTCTCCCAACATGAGGCTTCTAGAGGCATTCATAGGGTATATAGTCAACTACGATGCATCAGGAACCGGTCTCTGATGTGTCCTGATGCAGAAGCGAGTAGTGATCGCATATGGTTCTTGATATCAGAGACAACATGAGTAGAACTACGCTACCCCTGACCTGGAGTTAGCAGTAGTGGTCTTCACCTTTAATATGTGGCGACATTACTTTATGGGTGAGATTTTTACAGTCTACTCGTATCACAAGAGTCTCAGATATATCTTCTCTCAGAAGGACCTGAACCAGGGACAATGATGTTGGATTGAGTTCCTCCCAGATTATGATTTCAAGATAGTCTATACTCCTGTAAAGGGGAACATTGTAGTACATGCACTCAACAGGAGATCTGGTATACAACTTCTAGGTGAGGTGATAGAGCAGTTGGCCGCTTTGTATATATACTTTATAGACCCGTATGGAATAGATTTTCTTCAGTCTCTTATGGTCACTCCCCGACTATTTCAGCGATTCAGGGAGGGGAAACATATTGACACTGACTACAAGGCTCGATGTCTTCCAATATCCACATGACATGCACCTGATTGATTTTTTGAAGATGAGGATCATGTCATCCTCTTTAGAGCACGTAACATGGTACCCATTTCACTTCTAGAGGAAGTGTTGAGGGAGTTCCTTAGATCCCCTCTAGTAGTACATACAGGAGTTCCAAAGATGTATCAGGATCTCCGTTGATAGAACTGGTGGCCGGGAATGAAGAAATTAGTAGTAATGTTAATCTCTCGGTACCTCACTTGTCAGTAAGTGAAGTTGAATCATCAAGTACCAGCAGGATCGGTTCAGACTTTAGAGGTCTGAGAGTGGAAGTGGGATGGGATATCTATGGAATTTTTGATAGGACTTCCACGTACATCTAGGGGTCATGATTCTATCTGGGTGATCATCGACCGACTCACTATGTTGTCCCACTTCCTACTGATCAGAGAGCAGGGTTCAGTAGAGAAATTGGGACGCCTCTATGTGCAGTATATTGTAAGACTACATGGAGTACCCTCGATGATTGTTTCCAATCATGATACATGTTTCACTTCCAGGTTATGGAAGGGGTTGCACGAGGCTTTTAGGTTGCAGATTCGTTTGAGTACCGACTTCCATCCTCAGAAGGATGACCAGATTGAGCGGACCATTCAGACCCTCGAGGACATGATATATTCTTGTGTCCTCGACTTCAGTTGCAGTTGGGATGTTCACATTCCCTTGGGGGAGTTTTTATATACAAACAGCTATCACTCCACCATTAGGATAACACCTTTTGAGGCATTGTATAGGTGAACTTATAGATCACCTTTGTGCTGGACTGACCAAGGGAAGTCAGTACTCATGGGACCAGAGATGGTACGAGCTACCATAGAGAAAGTGCAGATCATCCAGGAGCGGATAAAGACTACAAAAAGTAGGCAGAAGTCTTATGTCGATAGAAGATAAAGACCTCTGGAGTTCGAGGATGGTGACCATGTCTTTCTACAGGTCTCACCTTGATGAGGTTTGTGGAGAATTGGATGAGGTGACAAGTTATCTTTGAGGTTCATCGGACCATTTCAGGTGGTTAGTGGAGTTGGTTAGGTGGAATAACACCTAGCACTTCCCCATCAGTTGCACCAGGTGCATGACATCTTCCACGTATCCCAGCTGCGAAGATACGTGCATGACCCTTCTAACATCATCGACCATGGAGAGGTCGACATCGATGATGGGGCGACGTTTATGGAGGATCCAGTTGAGATTGAGGATCCATAGGAGAGAGTCCTTCATAGGTGATCGATACCTCTGGTGCGCGTTTGCTGGTATTATGGGAACCTCTAGGAGAGAACATGGGAGTGGGAGGCTCAGATACGTGCTTAGTACCCCCACTTGTTCCCTTAGATTGAGTTGTGGCTTATGGGGACACAAAGTACTATGGTGGGGAGAATGTAAAGACCTGAAAATTCCAGGTATTTTTTTAAATATATGGGAATTTTTTGAGTCTGCAAAAATTTACGGTGCGTGATTTCGAGGCCCAGTGTGCCCTGAATGAATTTCTGAACTTCTTTTCGGGTACATTCAGTAAATATGCGAGCGGGTTTTTCTAACATTTAAACAGGTGCACATAATTGAAATCTGAGGGCACCGTTGAACTCGCAATGCCGGTATTCGCTTAATTAGACACTCACCTCGACTGCTGTAGGTCTAGGGTGAATGATAGTTTTTCACTTTTCATGGAAAAATAAAAATAAAATTATTTTACATTTTATTTTTATTCTTGAAACCTATCTACATCGGTTATGGAGGTGGGGACCACCCGAACTAAAACCCCCAATTTTAATTACAAGATGGGGACCACCCAACTCTTGAGCTCCCTCTTTAATGAGGGGGTGACCCTAGGTTTCCTATAAATTAATTATGCCAACACCTTATTTAATTTTTGGATCTAACTAATAATTAATGAAATGTGTCAGCATTTTTAATTGTGCCAACATAATTAATCTTCTGAAGATAAATTATATTGGCAGTTCATTCTTTTGTTGGGAAAAAAGGAAGGGGAGAGCATTTGGGAGGAATACGCTTTTCCAATGAAGAACACCTCCCCGTGATGAAATTATCCATATGAAGAATTCCATTAAGGAATGTTCTTCGGAATCAAGTAAAAGGATGAAACATGAGCCGACATCGAAAGCATCTTGCTGAAGCGACAAAAACTGATGCCACTATCGCCAAAGACTTCTTCTCCTTCCTTGAGACCTCCGTCAAAAACCTATGAGGTATGGGTTTAATTATGTGTGATTAGGGATTCCCATGTTCTTACCTTATAAACAATTAATGTGGATAAACTCTTTAACTAGTAGAACCGTAGATGATTTCTATTTGTGGGTTTGGGAATAATCATTTCCGAAGGTTGTAGGGTTTGACATTCTTCATACAAGATTTATTAACCCCTTGCTACCACCCTAACGAGGAGGGTACGAGACAAACGAACATGGCTTGACCTATCTGCAAATCAACTTGAGGTTTTTGTTGTGCTCATCGCAATGGAAGAAGGCAGTAATCTGTTCCGGCGAATGACATTGGTGGGACTTGGATATGGCAGTCGACACACCATTGGCCCCAACAAAGGCGATGACGCAATCACGGCCGCACTGCCGCACCACAGCCGCCCTACCGTATTGTGGCACCTAAGCCATCCCGCGGCCCCTATGCCGTCACGCGGACCCATGCCGCCCTCTGCCCCCGCGCCACCCCATGATCTTCGTGCTACCCTGCTGCCCCTGTGCCGACACGTGACCCCCGTGCCGCCCCACGGCCCCTGCTCTGCCCTGTGGTTCACCTGTCGCCCTGCGGCGCAGCACCACCCAGTGGCCCCCGCACCGCACCGCGGCCCCCACGTCACCCCACGGCCCATGCGCTGTACCGCGACGCACCACCCAGTTTGGATTGCTCGGGCCTGCCCGCCCAGTGCAGGCTTGGCTGGTCCCAATGCGGGCGAAGTCAGGCTGGGTCGGTCCGACCGGGTTAGACCAGACTCAGGCCAATTTCAACACATTTTCACTCTATCAGCCATAAATTTGACATCGACAATCTGTTTGACGAACCTTCTACGGCACCAAAAACCATAGAGTGAGACAGTCATTTTTGTATACACCAATATAGATTTAGATTATATTAGTGTACAATCGGTTTGGATTGAGCACGAATCCAACCGGGCCATCAGGACTAAAAAGATAATAACTTACAGACCGGGCGTCTGATTAACGCATTGTCTATTGCGCTGAGACCCATTTTTCATGGTGGTCCTTTGGGGTTCTTCTTAGTGGGACATTGTGGAAGTTGGAGTATTGAAAAGTGTCTTGTGGAGAGGATCCTCCTAGAGACAAACAAGCTTAGTTCCGGAAGCCAGTAGCTAGTTGTGACAATGTACTAGGATCTTGTGTGGGTGTGACAAGGTACTAGGATCTTGTGTGCGTTTGATGATGTAATAGGATCATGTGTGTGTCGGAAAATGTATTAGGATCCTGTGTGGGTCTGAAAAGGTACTAGTATTATGTGTGGGTCTGATGATTTATTGGGATCCTTTGTGGGTCTGACGTGGTACTAGGATCCTGTGTGGGTCTGACGAAGTAATACGATCCTCTATGGGTTTGATGAGGATTTAGGATCCTTCTTGGGTCTTCCTCTTAACAGAGTAAGATGATTCAGTAGTTAAATCTAATCATCATTACTACCGTACCAAGGTTATACCTAGTGTGACCTGAGTCTGTACCTTTGTGGTACTTTTACTTCATGGTAATACCTTGGTGGTTTTCTTCAGTGTGGCATACCTGTGTGGTATATACCTTTGTGGTATTCCTTCCTTTGTGAAATGGTTGAGCTTTGGGATAATGAGTTAGGCCTTGTGTCTCCTAATGTTTGAGATGGGTTTACTTGATAACTTAGATATATGTATGGGAATATATCTAATTAGGGTTGTCATTTTTTATCATTATTTATGAGTTATCCTTTTGGATTTTATGTGGCCTTGATGGTCTTGGGGTCCCCACTAAGTATCATTATGCTCACCCCTATACGGACTATGCCTACACCTCGTTGTGTTTGTTTTAGACAACGGACAGTGCTGACTAAGGATGAGAGTACCAGGACTGAAGGTAGCTTGGAGGTTGAACTTAGAAGAGGCATACCGTAGAGGTGACCCTTCGAGAGATGTAATTTCCGTTCAGGTAGGATCCTTGGAAGGTGATCATAGGAGCTATTCCAGTTTTTTTATACTTTCAGTTTCTTGTAATATCTAGTTGGCCTTGTATTCTGGCCCCTTTTACATACTGTAATAACTCTTTTACTAGTCAGTTTACTTGTGTTAGTATCTTTCAGTTTGCATGATTCCATGTGTTTATAGGTTATAAAGGAAATTCATTCTTAGTTTTAGGGAATATGCCTTTGGTTCTAGTCTCTAGTCCCTATCCTATGAAAGGCGGGATTGTGGTAGTCATGGAACGGGCCCTGGGGGACGAGTCGTGACATCATTCATTTTCATTTTGAGAAATTATATCACCATTTTTAAAAATACCCTTTATTTTTCCCCCTATAGTTATTCATAAACTATTTCATATATTATCACCATATTCCCACTATTTAGTACTAAATGCTTTTTATAAAATATTTTTAAGAAAACCCAATATATTTTCTCTCTTTAGTCGGAGATCCTATTTTCTTCAAGAAACCTAATTTTTGAAAAAGGTATTCAAATTTTTTACATTTTCAATATGATTTATTATATTAATTTTTACCCTATTATTCTTTTACCATTTTTTTCAAAGGAATAATCACACCTCATTCTGAAAAAATGAATTCTTCTAACCATTTTACCATGAAAAATGAATGTTCTCTTTTCCTCATAAAACATGTAAATAATTTCCCACCATTATTTAATTGGAGATTAATTTTCATGTTTATACGGTTACTTTTTACAAAAAAAATTCAAAATTTATTTTCAAATAAATGTTTTTTCATTTTTTTTAAAAAAATCACAATTTCCCCAAAAGTTTTTTGAAAAGATTTTCTTATTGTATTTATCTAATAAATCATTGAAACAATATATTTTCATTCCACTTGGGATATATATTATTGATTATATATTTATTCTCTCTCTGAATATTTTATGATTGTTTTGGGAAAGGATAGACTTCACATTCACTTCATTGGTTCCTTTGTTAATCCACTTTACATAATCAATTTCCTATTATAATACGAAATTTTATTTCCCCTAATTATTCATATCATTTATCATGGAGACATTCATTTATTAAACCATATATCATTTTTTCATATGGTGTTCAAATTTATTGTTATTTTATAAACAAGATAAATATTGATAAAACCTTATTCTTTACTCAATAGGGATATTTTATAATTCATATTATGTATTTTGATTATCACATATGAGGAATGATTTGGAATGGTAATTATGGGTGGGGCTTAGACTATATATATTACCTAATTGCATTGAAAGGTTATCATGAGAAAATATATTGTAAAAATTACATTGGTTTCTATCTATAGTTTTAAACCATATTATGAAAGGTCTTGATGTTACAAGTTTTCCTGTGCCTTAGACATGATGTACAAAAATTAATCATTTCCCGCATTTAATTTTAGTTATTATTAATCCATAAAATATTTATTCAACATATCTTTGGATATATAAAATTTTAATTTCATTGATTAAATTAAATATGTTTTAGCTTCATACCTTTCTATATTTATTTTATCATGTCTCGTTATTTGAAGGACATGTGTTTCTATTTATTTACGCTACCACATTATTATTCTAGTTGATTCATTATTTAATTGACTCTATTTTCCCCTTACAGATAAATTGAGATCACCCTTTTTATGTTTCCTTTCCTAATTAAATCAATATGTACACTGAGAATGTTATGCAATGGTATGGTATATGGAATAATGTATTTTAATCATATTTATTTTAAAAAAATCTGTTATAATTACTATATTTTATTCTAATGTATATATTAAATTTAAAAATACTACTAAACTGTTTGGTCATTTGGGATTTGATTCTTTTTAATCATGCTAATTTACTGATAGTAGGCACTGGCTCCCGACCTTCTGGGGTTGGGTCACTATAGTTGGTATCAAAGGATGTTCAGTAACAGACTTGAGAACTTGATTTTTGAAATCATAAATTATAGAACATAACACTATGGTATAATTTGAGAATTATTGTAGAATAACATCCTAGAATTTTCATAACGTATAGTTGTATTGGCCTTCCTAGAAATACATCCCTTTCTAGATACAATAAGTGGATGTAGTTTTGGAATAGATTTTCCTCGGAGTAAAAACACTAACAAGGTGTGTCATACTAGACTCAACGTAACCTGGTAGATGACAACGAGCATTATTGTGCACCTGGTTCGACACTTTTGGGGATAAACTTTGGATAATTCACATTCTCTATACAAAAAATCATGAAGTATTTTAAAAATGAATACCCTTGGTTAAAAATATTGTGTTTTAGAATGAAGTTAATGTTTCATGATTTTGATATCCTATAAATGAGTACAATTTATTCTTTGAATATAGTTACCCAAATTATGTTTTTTGGTATTAGTCAATTGTTGGTACCTGAAAGAGTCATGTTAACATTGAAATGATATAAAAGGCGGTAAAAATGAGAAATCAAATGTGGTATTAATTAGGGTTAAATATATCATTCTTATTTATAATCATTTTTCCTGAAATATGATCAAAAATATATACCATAACAAAATCCCCAACTCACAATAGAAGAGATGTATGGAGGCTTCTAAGAGATCAACTTGTAGAGACCATGAAGAGAAGAAGTAGAAATTTCACTCATGAAATAACTATAGATGGAGACCCCGAGGAATGTTTCACAATGGAATAGATAAATTTTTAATGTGTGGGAAATAAAGGCATAATGAAATGAATTTTTGAATAAAAATAATGAGTATGAAAGAAGGAAGTAAAACTCTTCATATATAATCATTTATAGTCCATTGATATAAATGTGGGGAACCTAGACATTACCTGAGTTAATTCCCTCACATAGAGGATAAACCCTAGACCATGGAAGTATCTACAATGAAATAATTGGATGGAGTATTTATGTATTGAAAACATTAGTTAAAAGGTTATTTAGTTATTAACCTTATTTAAATGATGTCCATAATATTTTTTATGGAAATTATTTCAATGTGGTTTTAGAAAGGGAAAACTAGTATGCCGAGTGATAACCCTTCATGTTTGACAAGACCACGAGACATGAACCCATGACTAAAATATGATAAGGGTGTAATTCCAACCACTGACATACACAATGTATCAGTTAATATTTCATTCTTTTGAGTTTACCAATTTGAATAATATAAATTAATGATGAACTAGTAGTGTAACTTTTTATGGTTTAGAGATTAATATATTAGACAAATTTGATTTTGATAATATATTAATACAAATGTAAAGACTTTTCACTCTTTTGTGGGCCTTACAATTTTCTAAATGATTATTTTAGTGTACTAGGGATCATAGTTAATTTTAGGATATCCATTTCTTGAAGTAATGGAAGAATTGAAAATTTATCAAAGCCTAACCAAAGGATGAAATTGTTTTTGTCAAAATATATTAAGTGAGTATATTACCTTATATACTTATGTATAAAATAATCATTCATCATTAGGAATATGATCAAAAAAAATTTATCATAATAACTTAACTTTTGTTGAACCTATTGTCTTATAAATCATCATAGATTTATGTATTTGAGGCCATAAACTTTATATCGATCATTAACTTTTTATTTATTTATGAACTCATTAACTTCCTATAAGTATTTACTCTTTTAACCCGATTATATATCTCTAATTGACACTAATTTTCTCTTACGTTGAGAAGTAGTTATATATTATTCCATGTGACATTTTTTACTTCCCATTCTCTCTTTTCTAAATGATTTCATAGGAACCCTTATCAAAATTTGGGATTTAAATCATAGAAGATATTAAAAAGTTAATCAAAACCATTTAGTTTAAACTGAAATGACACAATTTAATTATGTTGGGGAGAATGTAATATCTTTAAAATCTAAATTACAAAAATTTTATTCAATAACATGTATGAAACGCAAAACCAACCACGTAAGGGAGAATAATATCTAATAAATTTTCAATATATCTAATATTATAAATAAATTAAATATATTCTATATAATTTAATTCACATGACACTACATTAATGTATATCGCATGTAGCAATGAGTTTCTTTGATTACTTATATTACTTATAAGACTGAGTGTCACCAAACAATAATATATTATTAAAAAATTATTATAAAAAGATATAACATAGCTATTAAAGTATAGGTTATGAACACGATTAAATAACATATTATAATATATTATTTAAAGATATATTAAATTAATATAGTCGTTACTAATTATTTATAAATGAATATAAGAACCAATTGAATATAATGGGACTATTTTTATAAAAAAAATATTTTTATGCTTGCAGAGCTATTTTATCTTAATAAATTAAATTAATTACAATTAATGAGTGATATTAGTGTAATACATATATATATATATTATTAAATAAAAAATTATTGATATTTATCCAATATATTAGAAAAATATAAGATAATAACAAACACAATTTTACACAAAAAATACTATATTTTTATTAAGGCACTTTTATCACAGTTTAATGTAGAACATATTTTAAATAAACTTTTTAGTGATTTTATTAATATTATATGTCAAAATAAACTAAATAATTTAAATAAAAACATAAAAATTAGGTTAGGGTGAATTTTTTGTTTTTTATGTGGAGTTTCATTTTTAATGAATAATGGAAAATACTAAATTCTAATTAAAAAATACTTTTTTTATAATTAATTTTCTATTAAATAATATTTTAAAATGTTTTAAAGTTATAATTAGTTCAATTTTTTATCAACCCATCCAATTTAGTTCATTGGAATTATTTTCACATTGAAATTGAATATAAAAACATAGTAAACATTTGAATGTTTTTACTTTTAAAACCAAAATTATCATCCCATACATGAGATTAAATTTAAATTAATGTCTTCCACTTATGTGATTGGAATCTAGAAAAATGGATTGCTTATTTTGAATATTCATAATTTATACTTTATAATAATTTCAACTTATTTTTGGATAAAAAATATTTGTGAATGTAATTATAATTAATTACTATGATTATGGTGAAAAAATTCTTAACAAGGGACCGAAACATAAAATTAAGGGCCCAAATGACCTATAAAGTTTTCCAAAAGCCATTGTATGGACATATATAGACCTTATATTACATTTAACATAATTTAGACCATGTAATTCTCTTTTCTCCAAATTTACTAGAGCACAACTCCACCTCCACTATAAAATCCTTCCTCTCCTCCCACTTACTAACACATTTCAAGAAACTTTTTCTCAACCAATATCATCTATAATATCTCCTAAAAATCTATCTAATAATCCTATAATTCTACCATTTTCATTAATTCATCCAATTAAACACGTTTGTGAAAACCAAAAGGAGTTACCCAAATATTAGGTACCATCTTTCCTCAAGCACTTTATTATTATTTACATTAATCAACCCATCATCTCTCCTTATTACATAATTATATAATAAAAATAGTGTAGTAAATAAACATAGATTTTTTATGCTATGTTTTTGACATAAAATTACACAAACTTCCATCTAATGTGTAACTAACTTATCATTTTTGCGTACGGTGTACTACCTCCTCACGAAACGAAGTAGTTCGTTTTCCCTTTACCATCTATCTTGGTTGGGAATTATTATGGAGACTATATTTTTATATGTTATTTATGATATTAATAGTTTATTTATACATATTTAATTCTTTTATAACACATAATATTAAACCTTCCATTTTTAAATATGATTACATCATTTATGGAATAGTGGACTACTGCCTCTTAAAAGAGATGTGATTCGATCACACGATACATGGAATGTATAAAAGGTGATTTTAATTAAAAATATGTGACATAACTAAAATATTTATTATATTTATGAAATAATTACCTTGCTAAAAAAATATTATATATCATTTTCATTATTACCCTTTTACACACTTAATAAGTGATAGCGTCATTTGTGGAAGTGTGGATTACCGCCTCCTCAACATGACGTGATTCCTTTTACAACACAATAATTATATATATATATATATATATGTATATATGATTAAATATTGGCTTATTTATGATATAATTATCATTTTTTAATGATATAGTGTTTATTAACTTCTTTAAAATATGATCACTGATATATGGGAATGTTTATCATGCTTACGTAGGACTTACCACCTCTATGATTGTATTGTTGGATCATATTTTATAACCATATTTATTTATTGGTTTTAAAATTATAATATTTTTATAAATATAATAATTATTTGATGATTATTATTCTATATATGTTATATAATGACACCTTTTACCATAATGGACTTAAAAGAGTTATTTTTGACACATAAACCTAATTTGGTAAAAAAACAGGATCTAAACATAATTGATAAAAAAAATTATAAAACATGTAAATACATGGAATGAATGTTATAATGAACATTAAGAAGGGTCTCAATGATGTATAAAATTAACATAATTATTTTTTTCAGGAATATGAATACACACAAGAAAAATTAGATGCAAGGAAATGTATTTTCATCTCACTTTTTATATCCATGAAATAAATGTCATGATCACAAATTACTTCATTCTGTTGTATATCTACTACCCATTTTCAGATATTATATCATTAATCTTTTTATATTAATATTATTTAAAAAATATTATTATTTCTTCATGAGGAATATTTTTTATAAAATTTCAATGTAGTTTGGGAAACATTGAAATGTTTAAATATTATTTTCATCAAGAATAATTTTAACGATATGATATTTATATTCAGAGAAATAATATGACCATTTTTTAGTAGACCTTAAAATTTTCCTCCCAAATATTTATGCCGGACTTTTTTCAAGTATTAATAAAAAAATTTACACTCTTAGGCACTGACATTATTTTATAAAAAGTTTTAAAGAAAACCCAACATCATTTCTCTCTTTAGTCACAGAACCTATTTTCATATAAAACTGTGTTTTCGAAAAAGTTTTTAAAAAAAATATAATTTATCATTTAAAAAATTATTTATTAAATACATGTTTACACTTTTATTTTTTAACAATGTTTTCAAAGGAAAATTATTATATGTATTCAAACATGTAATTTTTATAACCTTTTTACAATGTAAAAGAATGTTCCATTTACCACATATGATATATAAATAATTACATGTCATTATTTATTTGAATATTCGTTTTCATGTTTAAAATGTTACTTTTTAAATAAAATGTTTTCATATTGATATTCAAAAAAGGTTTTTCAATTTTTTTTTCAAAAGAAAAGGATTTTTTCCTCAAAAAATTAAAATGTATTTTTATTTTATTTCTATTCATCAATGACAGAAATAATTTATTTTTACGCTACATGGTATATATTGTATTGATTCCATTTTTATTCTTTCTCTAGAAGGTTTATGATTTATTTAGCCTCGTATAATATTCACATTCAATTCCTTGATTTATTTTCTAACTCCATCGAAATATTACATTTTCAATGATCCTTAGACATTAAATTTACAATAATTATCCATATACATTATCATAAAAATATTCATTTCCTAAACATTATACAATTTTTTCCAAAAACAAATCACATTGGCAGTTATTCGATTGATTGTGGAAATATTTTAAAATCCTTATTCTTTATTCAATAAGAATATTTGATCATAAGAATTATTTATTTAAATTATATGATACAAGGAATGATTGTAACTATTAATGATGGGTGGGGCTCAGACTTGATATATCCCCTCAATGAATTGACATGGTATCATGAGAGAAATATGTAGCACAAAGTAAAAATGTTTCTATCCTTAGTTTTAAACCATCTTGTGAAAGGTATTGATGGTATAAGTTTTCATTTTTCTTAGGAATGAAATTAAACAACTAAACATTTACCTAATTTAGTTTCAGTTATTATTCATCCATGAGATATTGCGTTGACATATCTATAGATACATTTCATTTTCGTTTCATTGGTTAAATGGAATGTGATTTTAATTTATTAGAATTTTATATTTATTTCTCCTTTAAATGATATTTTAATGTCATGTGTTTGCATTTATTTTCCTTTCTATTTAATTATTCCAATTGATTCATTATTACTGAGTATTTGATCTCCCCCTTATTAAGATTAATTTCCCCCAGAACTCAACAAGTATACTAACAATGTTATGTAATGATATTATAGATGTAAAAAAAAATTATCCTCATATTTTTTAAGGAAACAATTATGTTGTAATTATTTAATGCTTTTCTCATGTATGTATTTGGGTCACTAAGACTGCTAAAATGTTCGGTCCTTCGAGATTTTATATCTTGTAATCATGATAATTTAATTTATAGAAGAAAACAACTCTGAGACTTATAGGGTAGGGTAACTACATGATATTATTGGATTTGTACCTTCCATTGATTATAGATTTGGTTTATATCAAATTTATGAGATATTTTTCATGATAACATGCATGATATACTATATTTGATTCATTCATAAAATGGTTTTAATCATTATATAATCTATCATGGTGATGTTTCGATGTTTATGGGTTTATAGGCTAAGGCCTCTCTTACCTAAGATATTCCTTATTGGAATTAATATTGAATACTTGATCTATTAAAGGTAGGATTGGGGTGTGACACTTATATTACAAATATCCAAGGTGGTTTCTCAGTGGGTTGAGTTATGTCTATGGTATCTGAGTAGTTCAATTCTTATGTACAGTGTTTATAGTTAGTATTATTTTTTACAATTGTTTTTAGATACTTCAATAAATATTATTCATGGGTCTTGAATTTGGTAAATAGGAAAAGGAACTTAGATATTTCTATATGTAGTTGATGTATCATTTCACTAGGACTTTGATAAACTATTAGTTGACAAAGAATATTGAGGTCTTGATTTAGGATTTAATGGCAGAATACATGAAGATTGTACAACTTTAGTTGTGTATTCATATAGGATTTAATTATGTCGGGCTTCTAGATACTCTTCAAAAATTATGATTTCATATTATCCAACCTTGTGTTCCACCACATAGATATCTATATGATCTTCTATGGTATAGACATGTTGATATCAGGCTATTAATTCACCCTCTAAATGATATATATTTGAGTGTGGAGAACTTATTCAGGAACATAATTTTGAGGTGTTTCCCATAGTAATAGAGTAGAATATTTACTCCTAAAATTGTATAGGTAAAAATTCCACCAGAAAAACATATATTATTCCTCACAATAGAGTATGAGCCTATACATTGGTTTAGTGATCTTCTTGTGTTTTATGTATAGATACTTTTTAGGCTTTGGGTTAAGTGAAACCCTCATGAAATAATGGATTTGATGGAGACTGTTACTCATATTGTTCATCTGGTTATCATATCCTTAGATGAGATGATAATTTATACATTGATTCTTCTCTATGGAATAGTGGTCTATTGGTTTTAATAAAACATTCACACTTAGGATGAGGCTATCCTATATTGGATATAGATTGAGTTCATATTTATAGAAGAGTACTATCTAGTATCATTAATGATTTAATGTGTTAATGAGCTATAAGACTTTAATAAATGATGTATGAAACTATCTTAGTACACTGTGAGGTTTATAGAACTTTTTTTTGTATTCTTAGGATATGATTCATGATGAATATTTCTAGTTATGAATGTTTAATAATGGAATTAACTATAATATTTAGGTTGGTATTGTACCTCTAATCATTCCCATATATTCTAGGGTTTTGGAGAAAGCCCTAGTGGGTTAGGATTTCATCCGTGATACATGGATAAATTCGAAGATAATTTCCAATATTCATAATGTATAGTCATTAGTATTGGCAATCCCACACTAGATATCAAGCTCTCTTCATTAAAGTCATCAATATTCATGATCCCATTATAGGGTATGGATATTGGAGGGATCCCACCTGGTTTCCAACTAGAAGGTATCTATGATATACTACACTTAGATAGAATTTGGAAACATGGATAAAAATTTACTGAATTGATGAGAAATATATTGTAGAAAAAGTGGATATGCATAATGGAATATGTAGTTCACAGATTAAGGATGCCACTAAGGTAGGTATAATGGCTCTACCTAAAGGAACCGTGATAGTGGAGTAGCTTAGCGTGGATGAAATTTTGATTCACTCCCACCACCAACACCTCTAGGTGGAACACAATAGGCTCAAGGTGGAGTTTAGTGTATAATATATATTTATGTGATGAAGGTATTCAAGTAGGTGCTCCTGAAATGGTTTGAGGAATTATTTGTTATCACTATAAATTAGTACTCATACACATTATTACTTGTATAAGGAAATAGTTTCTTACTATCCACCTTTTTCATGTGTAAGAGGTCTTATTAAAGCTCTTACATGGAGTTCATTAGATAGATAATCCTTCCCCTAGTGGTCATTCTCTCTCAAAACTTCCATTAAAGAGATATTACTCTTATTAGAGAGACATTATCTTAGGAACACATCATAATAGATATGATAATTTATGACTTCTTACACATAATGGACTTATTATCTACGATCTAGTCTTAGGTATATTTTTAATAAAATAGAGTTGTATTTAATTCATAAAATGGATCAATGTTTACCTTTACTAGTGTATATAACCCTTATATGGGATGAGTAATTCCAATGATCAATATATTTTATCTTATTTCACATAATTTATTGATCCCTATACAATTTTACATTAAATACATTGTTTAGTATATACACATTTATATATATAATTATATGTATATTTTTTTGAAGTTCCATTTTCCCCCTCATCTTGAGTTTCATTTTGGTGATTAATTTCACCCTAGAATCATGTTGACATCCTTTAAAAATTATATTATAACACAATATAATCATAGAGATATAAAGTAGTAGTTAGAGAACCTTTTAGGTAAACTATTTATTAGACCTAATTAATCCCACTAAGAAGATAATTTTATGATCACTAAAAAGGATAATGATAGATTGGGGCTTTTTGTTAACTATCATTTCATAAATCATGTGGCACTACAAAAATACCCACTTTCAAGTACTGATGATCTCCTTGATTTGCTAAAAATAGAAGGGTGGTTCTTGAAGATTGATTTGTAGTTCGAGAATCACAAAATAAATGTTTGGGAGGAGGATTTAAAAAAATACATCTGGGTTCCACTATAGTAACAATGAATTCATAGTGATTTCATTCATTGTGAAGAACAACACATAATTTTTCATAAGACTCATGAACTTTATTTTTCATCCATACATGGACTTGTTCATGGAAGTTTTTATAAATGGATTCTTCATATATTCTTAATTGAAGGAGAATAATTTTTAGTATTTAAGGATTATCCTAAACATAATCCATTATCCTTAGCTACATTGACATATCCCAATGTGATAGTTTTTTTTGAATGTCAATTCCAGGAGAAAATTATTTAAAAGAGAAATGCTATAGTCAATGTAATGACCTGAACACTATGATCAACGAACATAGTCATCTAACCACAAAGGTCTCATGTAATACTTTTTTTAGTCCCAGTACATCATACACTATTACCCATCATGGTCACTTATCATACTAATGACATTCCACACTAGAAAACACATGTTATTTTTGTGTTCTTTGTCCTCACTCCCACTCACCCTGAGAAGGTTTCCCATCATGAAAACTACACCATGGAAAGAACGCATATCTTTGGATTGTTGATCTAGTGAGAACCCAAAAATAAATGATCACCTTGTTGACTTGGTAAGAAAAAAATATTCTATTAATTATCACATATCTATGGGGTTATTCACTCCACTCTTTAAAGAAAAAATACCCTCTTTATGGACCCCAAAACTAAAACCTATCTAATGCATCAACACATCTAGATTAGTGTTGGATTTTATACAATTTTTCACAACCAAACCTATCCAGACCATGGACATAGTCACCTAAACCCATGGTTTATATCTAATACCTCGGTTCACTTTTTAGAACACAATAGACCATTACTTACTTGGGTAACTTATTAGACTAGTGACTATCCCCATAGGCCAACCCGTGTTCATTTATTATTCTTTTTCATCATTACTACTCCTTTTGGGAAACATATCTTGAGGTCACCCATCCTAAATATTTCTCTCAGGCAACAACACTTAATGTATAGTTTTAATCAACTGGTATCTCTAAAATAATGTTTCACCTTATTTATATGGGTTGTAACATTTAGTCTTTTAAGTCTCAAACATCCATGGGTATTAAAGTTAACGTATAATATGTTGAGATAGCGATGCATCAGGAGTCATATAATATGGTTTTTACATGTGTAGTTTCTTTTAGAATGTGGGAAAATATTATAGTTTAATAGAAGAATTACCCTATACTTTTTCCCCAATAAATAACCATACCCAAAGGGGTATACATTCATTTGGTTAGATAATTTTTAGAATGTTATGAGGATATGAAGGGGGGACTGATTAGTTCATCCATATTCTAGGTTCCTACAGAAATAATAGAGTATAGGGTGTACTATGATGAATCCATGTATGGTCTAGTTAATGTGCTGATGTAGAAGATATAATTTTTTTCTTATGGGTCTGTGTAGAAAACACCATATGAACAAAACTATTTGACTCCTATATTTGATATTTTTATATATTGATTTTCCATGAAGATGTGAATACATTATCTTCTCAATAATCAATTTGTGTTTGTCACCCATCAAAATAAGATCGAATTAATATTTTTGGAGAGTGAAACTATTTGAGGAAGATATTATCGTTAATGTTATCCTAGGACTATGATTTGAAGATAGTATATGCTCTAGGAAAGGGAAATGTTATAGTTGATTCACATAGCTATAAATATCATGCTCAACTGTTGGGGGAGGTTTTTGAGTGTTGGAATCATTATAGTTATATTATATTGAGAAATAATGAATTTTCACCATTAGTCAATGGAATTAACCCAAATTTTCTTTTCATTGGATGAAGGAGTCCCAGCATTTAGATATTGACTATGAGGTTCTACATGATCATATTCTCTATAAATATTAATATGGTGGAGATTTTAATAAGGAGGAGTACATCATTCTCTTCTAGATGTAGAAAGTGGTTCCTACATTGATTTATGATAATGATCTAATGGAGTTATATACATACCATTTTTATTGGGTCCTAGTTTGATGATGACATACCATAATCTTAAATGTTTATTTTAGTGTCTTGGTATAAAGTGGGATGTTTATAATATTATTTTAGAATTCCTCAATTATTTTTGGTTCAAATATGATGATTAGTTTTCTGAGGGTTTAAGTTCATCCATTGAGTTATAGAGTGGATGTGGGATAGTACATAGATGGATTTCATAAAGGGGTTTATATAATTTACCAAGGGTCAGGACACTATATAGGTGATTCTTGACCGACTTAACTAGTATGCTCACATTCATACCATTTGATATTAGTCTTTGGTATACATCCTTGGTCATCAATATATAAAAAATATTATACAATTTCAAGGATTTTCTTAGATTATTATCTCTAAATATTCTTCTCATTTAACATACCACTCGGGGAGGAGTTTTTTGTAGAAATTCGGAACCCATCTACATTTGAGTATTTCCTTTCATCCCTAGAATTATGATAATACTTAGAATAGAATCCAAGTTCTAGGGGATTTGTTGTGACCTTATGTACTATATTCTGGTATGATTTGGGATAATCACTTATGATTAATAGAGTTTTCATACCATAGTAACAATAAATACACATTGTAATGACACCTTTTTAAGTCATATATATGAAAACTTATAGGTAAACCCTTTGTTTGATGGATATTTGTGAGTAATTTATTATAGGTCTTGATCTAGTGTGATCGATGTTGAAGATGGTGATGGTGATCCAGGATCATATAAGTGAAGCCCAGTGTTTTTAGAAGTTTTATGAAGATATAATGTAGAGAGTTTTTTAATGCATAGAGGGATTACATGTATTCTTTAAGGTCTCATTTTTGGAATGTTTTGGGACGTTTTTATGGAGTAACAAGTTATCAATGAGGTTCATTTAACTGTGCAAGATTCTAATAAGAGATGGAAGAATTCCATATTCCCAAAATTTCACTCATATATGGATTGTATTCACACAATTTTCAATATGTTATATGTTAGTTTTAATTTTCAAGATCCATCACATAAAATATAATAGAGTGCGATGGATTTTTTGGAATACACTACCTTTATGAAGTACCAAGTTGTAATTAAGGATCACTTGGAGAATATCCTTCATGGATGAGTGATTGAATTGTTTAATTTATTATGGTACTATGAGAAGATTTAGGACACCTAATAAGAGAGTGAGATTCATATATGATTTTATTACCCTCACATATTTTCTTGAGTTTAGATTTTTTTTGATGAAATGACTGGCGATTGGGAGAATCCAGTGATCTGGATTTTTGTAATAACACCTCGAAATGTTTTTGATAAAATTTTTAAAGGAAATATCAATGTTTGATCATTAATTTTGTCCCTTGTGAACATTAAAAAATATATAATGTCATATTTTTATACATGAAAATATGTAAACATGATAACCCTTAAATAGAATCTTGAATCAAAATTCTGACATGATTTGTTTTCTTATAATGTGGATTTATTCATATCAGTTGTATAATTTTTATTGTAAATATTTGAACCATGGAACTGAGAATTGGATTTATTTTGTTAATCACTAGTATATTTAAATAAAAATTTAGAAAAAATAATTGTTGTAATGATGATGTGTAAATGACATAACATGATGGTTATCATGTGGCATTGAAGAATCTAAATTCATCTATTTTTGGAATGTCATGGAAATCGTAAGAGGATTTTATTATGACCATTATAGTAGAGAATTATGTGGAGATAATTTATCCTCTCTATTTTTATTTTCCATTTTTGGATTATATTATAGATATATCCCACTCCATCTCCCTCTCACCCTTTTTTTGTGGAAGAATACTTTAATGAATACATTTCTCATTCTTAGAACAACAACCCGTTATTTGATAATATTCATATTCATTAATGTTGTGATAATGATGACTGAGATTATTTATAATAACATCAATGATTAATAATTACCAATATTTTTAGACTTTTTTTGTTGTGTTTGCCTTATTTTTCTCTATATAATATTCTCTTTTTCTAAAACAATATTCATAAATGAAAAACACAATTACAAGAAAATTATATCATGAAAAGATAACCATTTACGTAAAAGGAATAATAAGTGGACATATTATTATTTCCCTCTAATAGATCATATAATAAATATGTGATTATTGTTCTAAACATATTTTTTTGTGCGGATATGATTAATTTAGAATTTATTGTAACATCAAAATGGTAAGGAATCAAAGAATATTCAATGAAATAATTGAATTAGATTATTTTACCAACATAAGAAGAAATATTTTTATACATTAATAATATTTTATTCTCTAATCAAGCTATATTATATATTTTTTTATTTAACTCATATCATAGAAAAAACGGGGATAAAATGTCCATGTTTATTGAGAATATTATTTTCATAATTATCCATGGATTAATTCTATAATGTAATTTTATCATAATGAATAATATTAAAAATATTATATATCATTTATAAATAATTATTATATCAATTATTAATTTTACAAATCCATCATCCCATTAAATGAATCCCACTAGAAATAAAAAATTATTCTCATCTCATACCAGCTTTCAGAAAAGAACAAAAATGAGAACCTATTCATGGGTTGTCTGGTGTTCCCCCAAAAAACACCTTCTCAAATACTATTCTCATGTCCTTTTCACTTGAGTTTGATAATGGATTAACAATTATATATTTAAGGATAACCATATAATAATATTTTTGGGTGAATGATACTTAACATGATGGGTTTTAGGTATGGTTCTATGACAGTTTGGATGAAAAAAATGGGACAATAAAAGATGGAGAGAAATATTCCTAGAAAGGTGAAACATATGCAATGAGTGTGCTAAATTAAGATAATTATTGATATGGGGATGGTCATAAATGTGGATATTGTGTTCGTGATATAAATATATGTTTTTATGATTTTTTAATTTTTATAAACATATGAAATGAAATCTCCTATCACAACCCATGAGATTCTACAAGTAATTAATCAATATCAACATTTATGTCACATGGAATGTCACATTGTAAATAGCATTTTGTGACTTAGACATAACAATGATATGAGTTTTCATAATTATAAATATCATAAAACATGTGAATTATGTTTACACATTATTTATCTCAATACCATATACATTGGTGTATAATTACATACACAATAAGACAAAAAGATAGACCCACATAACAAAGTCCTAAAACAGGCCTTGTATATTAGGTTGGGTGACTCTGTGAGTACAATATATACACACTAAGGGAACACATGGTCTTACAATGTCATTTTTTTAAAATATTCACAGCATATATAGAAAATTCTTCCATATTTCATTAATCTCATTGAATAAACATATTTATTTCATATTCTCCTGGGTTAGGTAGTACAAGTGCATGATCAAATTTTATCAAGATATCTATATGTTGTGTAACACTAATAAAGAATTCATATAGTAGGCTATTTATATTACTATTTCATATTTATTTCCCATGTGTTAGTATTAAATTTATATGTATTCTATTTTGATTATTTTTCAAGGTAGAGAATAATAGAACAAACCTATCATTCATTAGAGTCTAATCACATTTCATTTTGGGTATTTTTGAATCTTATCTCCATTATGGTGATGATGTAAGGGTTTCATTTTTGGACAATGCATAGATTTTAGGTAGTCCCCAATTTGTTAGGGAAAATTTCTCTATATAAGTGGTTATTTTTACCCTAGTGGAATACCAATAATGGGACATGGTTCCCCAAATGAGAGATAGAATCCAGTTACTCTCATATTTGTTGGATTAGGATCCTCTATCATTGGACTAAGTACTCCCTTGTGTACCAAAGAGAAATCATAAATCTTTGGAATTAGTAATACCCCATTTCTTGTTGTGGTGACTCTAATAGGATCCATGAAGATTATCAATCAATACATACTCTCCTCGATGTTGTCTATTTTTCCACTATCGATATGGATAGTTAGTTTTTATGTTTCTATAATTAGTGTCCTTGGGTATGAGGAGATGTGGGTGAATTTTTTTATTTTTGTAGATGAATATTTCTTAATTTAGTTATTTGGAATGATGAACTACTTGAACATGGTTAACTATTTTTATTTTATGAACAATTGGATTATTTTTTTAGTTTATATTCTATTTTACTTTCCTTAATAAGTTTTTGGAGAATCTACATATTATATTAATATATAACCCCATGTACGATTTATGATAATATATTTTGTGTCTATGATGATAATTCAAATTTTGGTGTTGTATTCAATAGAAGTGCAGTTTGTTCATAGAAGAGTTGGAGATTCATTTTTCTAGTGTTTATTGTGTTGGTGTTCATGGGATGCAGAGATCATATTTTCCATTGTACACATTTGGACATTATATTGAAATGTTGGTTTTTTACATTTAATTGATTATAGATTTTGTTTTCATCATATTTTTTGGATAATTGTTCGTGGTCACATGAATGATGTATAATAGTTGATTATTTTTTACATGTTTTTTAATTGTTATATAATCTATCATAGTGATTTTTGGATGTCTATATACGTATATTTTATGTCCTCCCTTGCATAATATATAACTTGTTGGAACTATTTTCCAGCCCCTAGACTATTATAGGTGGGATTGGGTGGGGGGGGCACAATGACCTTACTAGTAGCCTATGTGGGGTCTCAGTAGGTTTGGTCAAGTTATATATTTTCAAAAAGTATTGTGGGAGTATTTTTTGATATAGCTATGTTCAAATAATAATAAGGAAAATACCAATCAAAAATAATTGTCAATATCATTTAATATTCTAAAAGAGTTTATGGTATGCTAGAAAAGAATAATGTAAAAGGTTATATTTAGTAACTATAAAATGTGAATTTCACTTTATATAAAAAAGGTTTAGTGTATAATAAAAAAATTTGTGAGTTACATTTAGTTACACAAATGTAATAAACAAAATTTTGATTGAAAATTTCCAAATATGTTGATAAAGGACATATAATGATTTATAAGTAGAGAAAAACAATTATTAACATCATAAAATTGGATGTTGTAAAGTAAATGTGTTTGGGTAATTGTTAAAAACTGAAAATGGAGAATATGATTTCCAAATTTACTATTATTCAAAATGTATTTATTTATAAATGTTCTAATTTAAATTAGTCTATATTGATGTTTTTTATATTTCCATGAAGATATGTGATTGTAAATACATCATGATGTGATTATTTTTTTTGAAAAATCTTAAAATACCAAAAACATAATGAATTCCAATGGTATTGGATATGATATATGAGACAAGAACATATATATAATTTTTTTATCTTATTCATAAATGAGTTTAATAAAATAAAATTCTATTTTTTATAAGCATTATTCTCCATTTTATCATTATTTCAAATTGGTTGCATATATGAATGAATTTAAATGATAATTAAGCTCTCAATGTATGATTTTAAATTAAACTCAAGTGATACAAATAATATATTTTTATTGGTTGTTATTAAATCATATGTATAACATAGGTATAATTTCATATAGAGAAATTAAATATAATCATTATAAATAAAATTACTTTTTCTGTCTTATAACAGACAAACTATAAAACATGGAATATTATACACTATTTATTTGGTATACTAAAGGTGAATGTTTGATAATATTTTACCCATTACCCTCTGTTAGATGAAATATCTGTCAAGAGAACGTTCATACATTAATAATAATTTTTTAAACCATTAAACTAATTTTATTTAGGATTTATTTGGTATTTTATTCATCATTTCATCAATTGAGTTTAATCAAGATGGAATGTTCCTCTCATGTAATGATAATTTAATTTAAAACCTCAATATATATTTAATAAAAAGTCTATAGTCAAACCAAGATAAGTCACATGTGATTGGATTATTTATAATGGTGAATGATATGTTTTTTGTTCATCCATTTAGTCAACCTACACATCAAAGAATAAATAATGTTTGAGTGGTTATTTGTGATTGAAATACTCAATATCCAATGGATGTTCAATGTATTCGAAATGTAAATCATATGATTATGAATTTTTGTATATGATATAACTATTGGAAACATGCAATTGGATATATGTGTTTAATGACAATCATGACAGATCCATTCGCAACTTGGGTAGTAATAATTCATTATAATGCCCACTATTTTCCTATATTTATGAATTCTAGAATTTATATTTATCTTCATTAATAAAAATTCCAATGGTTCCACACATTTTTTGTTGGTAAAATGGGGATTTTATTTTATTTAACATTGATAGATACTCTAAAATATTTTTAGAGTTTATTAAAAAGGTGTTTAGGAGATATAATAATAAACCATATCTTATGAGGTGATTCATGGTGATGTTAATGTTAGATTTATAAAAATATTTTTAAAATATAAAAAAGTATTTTTTGATATAGTTTCATATGTTATTTTATAAGATTTCATATAAGGTGAAATGGCATAAAATCTATGAGACTACAATGAATGTAGGATATTAACGGATATGTGTCCTAATTTCTATAGAAATATAATGTTTTAGATTGTATCATAGTTATGATATATATATATATATATATATATATATCTCTGTGTGTGTGTGTCATATTGTATGAATTATAGGATACAAAGGCATATTGTATGCCATGTTGTGGGTATATCATCCGGAAATATATAAGATATCATAAAAATTTCTCTTTTTATATCACATTTCATGATAATTCCTATCATAATTTGTATGGTATTTTTGAATGATATACTAAGATTCAATTATTAAATCAAATAATAAACATTAATATTCATATCTAAATCTATGTAAGCTATCATTTACATTTTATGTTTCATATAGAAAACTATCCTGAGATGAAATATTGAAAAATGGTTATAGGTTTTGTAACCATATATTCTGTAAAACATTTTATGTTGTGTGAGTAAATTCATTAACGCATCTTGGAGTGTCTATAAGTCCAATATTAAGAGGATAAATCTGTTGATATGATCTATGTTCACTTTCTATTGATTCTCCCTAGATATCCTTTATCCTTATTCATTTTTCCCTGAGATATAATTTCATATCATGGTCATAAGTATAACCCAAATTTGTATTGGGAAATTAAATATGTGACAGATACACCTCATAGGAAGAATTAATTTTTGAAAAATTCTCAGATATATCCATTAAAATCATGAGTGAATATAAGAGACTTTATCATTTTTTGTGGAAGGTATTAATGTTCTTTATTTTATTTTATATCTTTATTTCATTCTATTGGATGGATGACCTTGTTTTATGGTTTTTATAATTATTTCACTACTCAGATAATTATTATTTGCTCTTATGGAATCCAAAAATTTCTAGGTAGTTGAAAATTTAAATGTATTAACTACATTTAGTTATAAAAAATCATATAAGGCATGTGTCTCTAAAAACATATTATCATGTTTAGTTAATAAGATTGTTCTTCTATTATATGAAATTAAATAAATTATTATTTTGTCTAATTTTTTAAAATATAATATGTTTTGGTAAGAAAAATATCATTTATTTATATAAATTACAGATTTGATGGATAATATAGATTAGGGATAAAATAAATTTTTTTTGCAAAAATATATTTTTTACGTATTTTTTTTTAATAAAATCTATGAAAAATATGGATGAAATTGGTTTGGGAGATTTATCCATGAAAATAATTGGTTGGTTTTTTTAATTTTTTTTAATAATGATAGTAGGTTGTTTCTGTGGGTTTTGATAGTGATTTCATCTTTATGAATTTGTTTTTGGAATTTTTTTGGGTTATTTTTTTTATCACAATAGAAAAAATCAAGGAAATTCACTATAGGATTAGGATATATATATATTTGTTCATAATTGTTTGTTATTATGTTACAAAAGGATCAGGGTGTGGGTGTATGGATGGGTGATTAATTTTTCTATATAATTGATTGACAATATGATCGTACATTTGATCCAGGACAACAATCACTGGCTAGAATGAATATTTTAGGTTTGTATCTTATATAGACTATAAAACATGTGGGTTACTGAATGTTTTAGGATAATTTATCAAAATGTATTATTTTATGTGGGGATTTTAGGATAGGGTTAAGATGGGTTTATGCTGCATGTTTTGAAATCAAATTATGATTGGTGGATAAAATTATATTTTGGTAAAATAATGTTTCGTATTGGTATTTATTTATATTAATGAGAAATAAAATTCTTAGAATGATGGATTTTTAGATAATTTTTGTTTCTTCAAAAATAATAATTTATGGGGCATTTTTCTAACGTGTTTCATTTTCCAAAATGTTAATTTTCATAATCATTTAATTGATATAAACATGTGTAAATGAATCATGTGGGGAGTTATGAGATTCATTGGAGAAATATTACATAAAACTATTATATACCCCCTATATGAATAATATTGTGTACATATAGATATTATGTTTCATGAAATTGGTGATGGAGAGGTATGATATTAATTGTTGATATACAGTAGAAACTTAGTTTGATTAATGATGCAGAAGCTAGAGGATAATGTATTTTCATTCATATACTCTATTCTATTGTGTTTCTACAATGTTAAAATTATAATACATATTGTTTTATCTTTATATATTATTATTTTCTTGTATTTTTATAAATCTTGTTATAAAAATGATTCTACACATGTATATTTTGTTGAGTTCTATTTAAGTAATTTAATGAATCAACTCAGATTACCCTAAATCTAAGATGGATCTTCACTGACCACAAGGACATACCCACTGATCATTATAAGCTTTGAACAATAAGTGAGGTGTAAACATAAATGCTTGAGGAACAATATTCCACAAACCAAACAATCCATAAATTATTTTTTATTTGAAAAAAATAAATATCAATAAAAAATTAATAACATAAATATTTTGGTAACATGATATTAAATGATGAATAGATACACACTAGTCTCATACAATCCAATATAGATATAAAAAGGAAAATTTTATACGATCCAATATCAATAAAAAATAAAATAAAATGATAAACTAGAACTATGTGACTATTTCCAACAAATAATTCATCAATGTAACCATTGAGATTCATCCAAGAATGTATCCATCTATCAACTCACTGTTATGTATCTTCACTACACAAGATAAGCATAATATATATATATATATAAAACATCAAATTCATTAGTTGAGTATAGAAAAAATGACCATAGATAAATAAAAAATAATAACTATTTAGAAACCATATAATCATAAGTGGTCATGATAGTTTTAAATTATTAAAATAAAAAAGACACACCCCATCATTATAAAAGAAAAATTGGTTATTAAAAAAGTGGAATTCCCATCATGTTTAAATAAAAATAAAAATTCAATCCAAAACATTTAAAAAATTAAAAAAAACTAAAATTCAATGTAAACCTAGACACCGATCAAGGAAATATAAAACATCATGGAGTAAGATAATAAATACTAATAAAAACTTATAATATGAACACATGAAATGGATCCATCTATGTATTAGTGATGTAAATCGGTAACCCGACTTTATCAATAGAAGACTAATTAGGTGACCAGATCTTTAGATAGTTATAACCATTTTAAGAACTTATTAGTTAGAGAAAAATCATAATAAATAGTACTCCTTAGCTACCTTGCACTATCTTAATAATTTCACGAAATTGGACACATACAACCTCATTTGGGAATTAAAAAAATCCCATTATAATTAATATAGTAACAAATATATCACTCATTTCACTGTGATACAAAATCTAATATAATAAACCGTTTTCACATTGACACTAGAAAAATAATTAAAAAATTTGGTGGGGCTTTCTAAATTTATTATATAATAATTGATGTTCAAAACCATATTGAAAGTAGTTATAATTTACGAATGTTATAATTATATAAATTTATAGTTATCATATTCCTTTTTCAAAAAAATTTGTTTTAAATCATTATTTATATCATTTATTTTTAAAAAACACAACATTAAAATCCATTTTAGAAAAATTTAAAATTGCCAATCATAGTTGTATCCTCATTTTACATGACAATAAATTTTTATATATCATTCAATAAGAGTCCCAAAATCTCTCTATCCTTTCCTATCTACCCATGTTATAACATTAATTGACATTCCACCATCAATCGAATAATCCTCGATCATCACTCTACAATTTTTTCTCACCAATGACACTTGTCCAGAAATTTCCATTCTCCATTCTGATATTTTTATGTCCTTAATAATTTTATATGTTATTGGATACTTATTAATTTAAATCTTATTTTTTCTCGAAATATTAAATAGTTTTAATAGTAATTTTATTTTACATACCCATTTCTAGTGTTTCTATATTTTTAGTGGAAAAATTTAATTGAATTAACTATTTAGATTGTGTTTTCAATATATTCAAATTAACATTATATTTCATGGATTTTATATTTTTTAAAATTGAATTTAAATTAGTTAGAATTGTATTTATTGTATTAATCATACTAATATAATTATATATATATATATATACAAAAAATAAAATAAAATTTAAACATGTAACCATATATTACAAAGAATATAATCATATAATAATATATGTGTGTTTGTTTATATATGTTTGTGTGTGTGTGTGTGTTTAAATATCACTAAAAATTTATATATTTAAATATTTTAAATTGTTTATTTGTGTTTACTTGTTTGTATGTTTATACAGTTATGTTAGAATATAAAAAGTAAAACAAGAGGGTGAGAATTGTGTCTTCTAAAAAAATCATCCAAAATTATGGATTTTGACTCCCACTATGATATATGCTGATATGTAGTGTTTTTATTCTATATGAAAATATGAAGCAGATAAATAGAAATAAAGAACATATCATCTTATAGTAGATTGGGGCACAAATATCCCCTATTCCACTCCACTAATTACTCTCTCTACGGGCATGGTGATTTCACTAGAATGGTTCTCTTATCACAACACCATCAATCCACAACAGAGGGTAGTTAGTTGACACCATTACAAATAAGAATAATTACAAAGACTTATAGTTTTATAATAGAAAGCTGGTTATCAATAGCTCAAATCGATAATCAAATACTCCATAACAACTATGTACGAGTAGTTAAATACTCCAATAAATCCGAATATGTTTATTTGAAAGGTTCAAGTTGATCTTCATAGTTGCAGTAGGACAAAACTGACAATTGAATGATATTATTCATTAGAAAATAATATCTTCAAGATTAAAATATTATAAAGTGAACCTTGTTGAAAAATGATCCTTAATAAAGAAAAAACTAAATTGAAATAGTAATCTTATAGCAGTAAAAGATATGACATTTATATCTCAAATTTATAGCTTCTCTCAAAATTGATCGTTCATTACAACAGGATAATAAAAGATAATCTCAATAATACAGTTGCATATTTTAATCTCTTATCACACACATATTTTAAGAGATACTATAAAATAATATATATAATATAATACCTTCTTCAGTATATGAGATCCAAAAGAATATCTAGATTGATTATGGAAATGTAAATTCCAATTGTCCAGGGGAATCGTAACTTCCTATAGGAATATGAGTGATTCTATTTGATGAATACAGATATTTGAAACAATAATAATGATCCTTGAATTGGTCTTTAATTCATACTTGAACATTGCAGCAATCTCAGACAGAAAAATAAGCTTAAAAACAATACCATTGAGAACACTATTTACGGTTGATCTGTGTAGTGTAAGATTTATTCACATACCGTAGGGTTCATTCACATAGTGTAGGGTACCTTCATGAAGTGTAGGGTTTCTTAACCATAATTTCAAATTTTCATAACATAGGGAACAAAAGTAGTGTATGGATGATAATCGATATATTTTCCTTGTAGGCATAAAATCCCAAACATAACATTAATTTACCATACAATCAAATTTTCTACACGTAGGGTATGAATAGAAAATACAGATTCCAATATAGGGTTTCACATACATATGCGTTTCGTTTTTCTGAATGTAATGATGTTTCTTTAAGCACAAACTATTTATTATAGAATAGGGTTGATTCCATACGCAGGGCTTTAACTTTTTTAGCATAATGTATGGTTAATACCATACATTCATTTACCGAACATAGGCTTTTGAAACAGCGCTTCCGTTGTTATTCTCGTAACATTAAATTCCATAAATAGAATATAAATTCATGAAAATTAACTCAAGAAAATTTTTTTAGAAAACAATAAATGGTATTTTTGAACATCAAAATCAACATAATTTATAGATTATTTTTGAGAAAATACATGCCCAACAATCTCCCCCTTTTTGATGATCACAGAACCCATAACATAATCCATAACTAAATTTAAATAAAATTTATGATTTGTAAACATAAAAAATAGATATAGAAAATATTTTTATATTTCCATTTCATATTATAATTTAGTTAAATTAAATATATATATGTAAATTAAATATTTTCTCTAATAAATGTTATGGTTTGCATATATTCTCCTACATATCCCCATAGTCATCATGGAAATTCCTTATAGATTTTATTATTAATATTCACCCCTTCCATAAGTATTCTCCCCATTTTTGTGATATCATAAATATAGTTTTAAAGATTAAATGATATAAACCATAGTTAATGTATCAAAAAACTATAAATTAATAGTTTATAAAAACTGATAAGAGAAATAAATTTAGGATTGGCAGTTTTATCATTGAACCAAAATTAGTGAAACAAAAAATATAATAATAAAGTAAATTGAAATTAAATAAATTAATATTTTTTGAAAAATAATGGAAAATCCTAAGTCAATGAAAGGGTCTTCAAAATTAAGGGATTTGTTCTAAATTTGATGGGATAGAGGTTTCATTAGTATGAGGAAGGTATTGAACTGCATAGCTAATATTAAGAAGCTTCAAAACAAGGCTCTAGAAATGGTTATTGAAGACATATGACCATTTTTTGAAGAATCTTCTTAAAATAATTTCCAACCATTAAATTACCAACCAGATTGACCTTTACAAACTCATTCATTGAATCTTATGACTGAATGAAAAATGTAATCCTATCCTTAATTTGATTAATCACTAGACCCAAATAGGATTCAGTTTAAGGTAGTTAACTAATCAGATGTATTTTATTTTACAACTGCACACATAATGGATTACTATCACATTTAATATTGTGTAGTCTATCATTAAACTCATCCAGTACTGAGGTAATAGATTTAAAATTTATGAGTTGTTTTAGAAGTGTCTTTTGATAGGAGGTTGATTCTTGAATACTTTCCCTGAGAGATGGAAATTATCTCCCTATTATTAGTATAAACTCATCTAACTTTGATTTATTAACTTATTTATCTCTTAACAAATTTATCTCTCTAAAGATCTTGCTAATAATATATTTATGGTCTCCAAAAAAAATAATGTTTTCTTTGAATTCTCTTAAATATATATTCTAAGATACAAATTGAGATCATGGAACTAAAGAAACAATATATTCTTTAAATTTCATTTTCTCAGACTCCAACTTCTCTATAAGAAACACGTTTTTATATTATAAAATATTGGTATTTATTACTAAGGATTCAACATAATAATCATAATATTTAGGAAATGGAGTGTCAATGTCAGGAATAGATTCCCTGATATGAACTTCTACTAAGGCCAAACCTGGCTCTTCATTACCAACTGATCTGTTTCCATAGTTAGACCCTCCAGAAACATTAGAATCCAGAACAACATGAGTATTTGTATCAGGAAAAGCTACCCTAATATGTTATTAACATGAGCCTCTTTCTCAACATTCTCATCCACATGATTCTCATGCTAAGCTACTCTTGGTTCTTTATCAATAGTCTCTGGAACAACAAATATAATTTTTTTTGAACAATGGATTATTCTGGCCTAGAAGATCCTTCTTTATCAGGCGTCTAAAGAATATAACCAACTGATGGTGTTATCTATTGCTCCCCTTGAGTAGTTGGAAATAACTTTTGTTATTGTTCTCCACTAACTAAAAACACTATTGCAAGAATTTATCTAGAAAAATCCGAGCATCTTAATGGTTCCATCATTCAATGTGTTGTTGTATTGAAATATTTTTTCAAAAAAAATATTTAAAATGTTTCCTTTACTTCACAAAAAATGAAAAAATCTATGTATAGGGATAATATCCCATCTCCGCATCTGTGAGGAAGAAATAGTTTAGATATATTGTCATAAACTGATAGAAATTTAACTTTATGTGATCCAGAGAGAATACCATGATATATATGTAAGGATATAGGACTTTCTCTAGATCAGAGGTCCTAGATAAATTTCTAGACTTAATTAACTTCATCATAACTAAATGATTAGGAGTATGTTCTTTCGTTGTTATCTTCTTGATTGGTCTTTATAAAGAAATGAAAACATAATGTCTTATAACAAATGTCTTCCATTACAAATATGTCTTAAATAAAATTGAAAATACCCCTCATGCGGATAATGTAACATCTAAAACATTTCAATAGAAGGCAAAGAAAACTCAGAATCATTAATCATAGATACAATGATATCTTCATCAAATCCAAGGATAAATAAAGAAAATATGAAAAATTATTTTTCTTTAATGTTATAAACCATAGGCATTTTATCTTCCAAAAATGTATAAACCAGACTTTGATATCTCATTGACTCCTTAAGAAAAATATTTGTAGAATATAAATAACCGAAATCAGTTACCTTTCCCTAGATCACACTACTGTCTTTCACTGAAGCATAAGTAGTTGAATCCTACTTAGTATCTAAAGATCATTGAGTATTTTACAACTCTAAATGTTTTGAGATTGTAGGGATTGATGTTTTAGGGTATTGGAACATAGAAATATATATAATATATGCAAACCAAAAGGATATGTAGGATAGGAGAAACGGAGTATAAGGAAAATGGTCTTCTTTTCCAGATTTAGAATGCACTCATCACATTTTTAATGTTGAAACTAAAAATATAATAAAATTGAAATTAAATTCTAAATTAAATCAAAATATAATAAAACAAATTAAATATATCTTACTAAAATAAAAATATAGAGACTATAAATAAATTAATAAACACTCACTTAAACTCAAATACAACTAACTCCCCCTTAATAAAATTAAAACAAGCATTGGGAAGTGGTTTAGTAAAAAATTTATCTAATTGATATTTGGTATTGAAAAATTCTAAATATAAATCATGTTTAAGGACATGATCTCTTATAAAATGACTTTTATATCTATATGATTAGTCCTAAAATAAATTATAGGATTTTTGAAAATATTTATAGAACTAGTATTGTCACATAAAATATGTATACTATTAATGGAAATACTAATGTCCAGTGGACTATTTTTCATCCACAATTATTTTTCACATTATCTTCCATTACATAGATATTTTTCCTAAATGGTTGAGCGGGAAACTGAGTGATGTTTCTTACTATACCATAAAATTTTTTATTTTCTTAAGATGTGACAGGTTCCTGAGGTACTTTTTCTATCTAATTTACAACCTCTAAGGTTAGTATCTGAATATAAAATAAAATTAAAATAAGATGGTTTTGGGTAATGAGGAGATTGAAAAGAAAACTTCCTTTTAAATATTTAGATATTCTCTTAACAGTATTTATATGAGACTCTTTTGGATTTGATTGAAATCAAGCTCAAATACATGAAAAAAAACATAATTTCTGGTTTGCTAATTTTACGATATAACAAACTACCAATCACACCTCTATATATCTTACTGTCAACTGGTTTTCTAGCTTCATCCAAATCAATTTTTAAATTGGTGTACATAGGAGTTAAATTTTTATTCCAAATTTCTAGTCTAAATTTTTTAATAAATCAGTAATATTTTTATGTTGATTTAAAACAATTCCATAATCATTTTGATTAATTTTAAATCCAAAAAAGAAAAATAGTTCTCCCATAATACTCATTTAAATTTTATTTTTCAATAAATTTGAAAATTCATAAAAATTGTTTTTATTAGTTGAAAAAAATAACATTATGAACATAAATTTGAACTTATAAAATATTTGTCACAAACCAGTCCAAGTGGACCCTGAACCGGTCACCTAGGCTAGCCCAAAAAAAGTCATGAGAGGCATTCCTGATCCTCCTAGGATGGAGACAAGCACCAAAGGGAATCAATAGACTACACAAGGGAACAATTTCACGCAAATATAAACAATCAATCAAATAGAAGAATGAAATGGACAACATAAAATACATTTACATTAAAATTGAACTGAACATTAGTAGTACAAGAAACTGATTGAAAAACTAAACTAAAAACTCAACAGACCAAAACTTATAACAAACTAACTCCATGTGACCCCTCTATTCACTCTACAACACAAAGATCACACATCACCCAAGGAGATTGAAATCAAGCCAAATCTTGCACAAGGGATAAAAACAGAACAATAATATAGGCGTGAGTATTAAAACTCAGAAGGTTAGACTGATATTCTATTCCCAATGCACGTCCTATAAAATAAGAGAAACGTCAATTTCATGTTTGAACCATAATATATAAAATTATGGATTTCAATAAGGTTACTCAAAAACAAATTATGATCCATTTCCCATATTCCTTTCCAAAACTAGATTCATTCCACTAGTGCACCAATATCATTTTCAAGGGGAAACTGATGTTTACATTTTCATATTTTCAAAAAAGGATAAACCACTTTAAGTTGAAAATAATTTTCATAAGCCTAATAAAAACCATCCTGTATCTTTCCATGAAAAACAACACACAAGAAGGCATAATTGTAATCACTCAACAAGGTCAATGCAAATATATATAAAAGCATCATATTCATCACTACAAGAAACTGAAATCCAATAGACATGGGTGAACCTAGGAGATTAATAAAAAACAATATCATACTAATACGGGAGACTCCATCCCCATTGGCATGCCACATAGGATAAAAATCAAAACGCCCATACACCTAGCCACCCTAACTCAGGACAGACCGAGGGGAACAATCTCATAGTAATAAACCCAAAAATATATCCACCTACTATGGGACACTGGTCAGTCCATCCACTACTAGTGTAAAAATCTTTCTTATAATTTTCTATCTATATTCCAGGTCCACACGTATAATGAATAAAAAAGGGGGTTTTCTAATCATGGTCATCTGAGCATCCAATCACAACATATATATAATGATAATTCACAACAGATATCACCCCAAATAACACCAAGGACTGATATTAAGACATTAATAAAAAAGGAAATAAAGAGTCCAACCCCAGGAACTCTCATAATAGATCATAAGGATTTCCCAGAAAGTAAGTCTCATCCATTATATACATACAAGCATGTAATGAGAAACACCCACATGAGGTTTTCATAAAAAACATTTCACCACTTTTCACATAGTTGCCAAATGGGCCCTTAAGTGTTTATCAAAACAATAGTTTTACAAAGGTAAACATCTCAATTTTAATAAAGAGGTGTGTACACAACATTTATAGTAGAAAACCACTTTTATAAATGCATTATAACACTAAATTTACATATTCAAAACATGACCATATTTGAAAGGATGCCAAACATGCCATTTTCCAGCAACTAGGGACAAAACATGTTACCAACCAAAACCCATTTATTTGTAAAACCAAATACACCTTGGAATACAATAAAAGGATCCAAAAATAACATTTCAAAGCTAAAAATGTATTTATAAATACAAAAAATCATTTTAATTTGCACTGTACACATGAAAGTCAACTGGGCAATGTATCGAAAACCTGACATGCACTCTTTAACAAAAAAAACTATTTTAAGCACCTTAAAAGGGATAAAATAACATGTTCATGCCATAAATTTATTCAGTCTACTGAAAAATATTCAAAATACCAAAAACTAAGTGAGAATGCTCATGGAATAATTTATCAAACAAGACGAGTGCACATTTATACCAAAACAAATATATTTTTAACAAAATATGGCATTAAACACCATTTTCATAAAAAAAATTAGAACCAAGGTTTCACAATAGCACAAATCATATTAATAAGGTCATAAATGTATTATAATGATTAAACATAAATAATAAAGGCTTGTGCAAGGGATATCCTACCTCAAATCCATGACGGAAAGGAAACACACACCTGAAATCACTCGTTGTGGTTCCCAATACTCTAGATATCTGATGACCCACCATAAATGAACCAAACCCCCATAAAAAATCATTCCAAAATAGTACCCTAGGACTTTAATTATTAGGGGATAAGAGGAAACCAAAATAAAATGGATATAGAAGGAAAAGGGTGAAAAAAGGGGAGGGAATCTCACCTTAGAAGCTAAAGGACTCTTCATCTTCCCTTAGATCAGCACCCATATAGGAATGTTAATGGCATGAAACATCTTGTATATACTTCTTAGGTCTATAAGAACTAGGGAAATTTTATTTGGGGAACAAATAGTGAGGTATGAAGGATTTATGAAAGAGACAATTTATCTTAGAATCTATGGATGATTTCAGGAATATTGAGAAGTTTCTCCCTATTACTCGACTAAGATGATCTTCAGAGAGTAAAAATATACAATGGGGTGTGCCTAGGTTTCGTGGTATCAAGTGGGAGGTGGAATAATCAAAATATGTCAAAAAATGACAATAATATAAAAGAAACAAGTTATTTTTTTAAAACAGAAAATGGGCCCATGGGATGGCCCAACACCTGAATAGAAAACCTAAATTCACCATTCTTATTAATTATTTATGGGGACAAAATGATATGTGAAATTCAATATGTTAGGGGATGAAAAATAATAAGTGTAATGATAAATTAATGTTTAAAAATGAAGTAGTTATAAAAGAAACAAAATATGTTTTTAAATCTGGAAATGGGCTAACGGTTCGGCCCAAATCATGAAGTAACCACCCTTTCTACAAAAACAACAAAAAAATAATTAAGGATCCCAAAGATGGATGATTAGATATAGATGACACTTAAAAACATAAAATTAAACTCACCCAAGTCCTAGGAAAATAATCGGTATAACTAATGAACTGGATCAAAAAAAGACATGAAAAACTGGGTGTGATAATTCTCACCACCATTAATGCTTTCCGCCCCTAGAAAGACATAGCACTTTCCAGATTAAATATCAACACCTAAGGAATCTTTATCAATATTATCCAGCCTCTCATGAAAATTAAATATGATTCATAATTAAAGGAACCTAATATTTTTTCCTCAAAAAATCACTAACTCACAACCACTTCTTGAGAATCAACAAATGAATCGAGTCACAACCTCCAAAACCAAATTAAGAACCAGATTTTTGGACCTTCTCCCAATGAACACAACGATCAGCCAAACCAAAGATCACTCACAAAAACAAAATATTCTAGTGGATTCTAGAATAGACTCTCCACCATTATTAAACAACTAACACTAAACAGGTTCAAAAGATGAAAATCCACGAGACCCATGGTGGGTATCCCCACCATTAGGAACAAACTAGGAATGAACAAACATGAATTAAATATGAGATAGAATTGGCCCTCACTCACACAAGCCCACCAAAACTCTCTTACAAAAACCTACAAACCTAATTTGAGAGGAACACAACGTGGACATTTAAGCCACCCACTATCGAATAGAGGTGGCATGAAGGGGTCAAATCTCTCTGCACGGATCCAAACCCCCACCAATTAGGGAGGGGAGGGAAGGTGACCCAATAATTGAGCCATTTAAACCATAAATGAAACCAAAGAACTACCTCATGGAAATGGTAGAGGTATGATGTTATAAATTCTACCCACAATCCTATGAATCCTGACTACGTCTCGGCTTCACTCCAAAACTTATGGTTGGAGCTCTGATGGATGAAGCATCTCTTAACTCATAATCATTCTTTGATAATCTCCAACTTTTACTCCATCCCTGAGTTCCACATAGTAAAACATAACACTCTCAGAAAGAAACAACATTCAAGAGACACCATGAAACTCTATTCCTCAACAACACACTTTTACCTAAACAAGAACATGAATATAAACAACACCATTTTCTCTCACTCCAAAAGAGGACCAAAATGGACAGGGAACATAAAAAAACCCACTAAACATCACAGAGCACACCTACTACAAATGATAGAATCACCATATAGGGAAGGCACTTTAAATAGATCCCAAACAGATATTTATTTCAACAAATCTTATGAGGTATAATTACAAGAGGTGGATTTAAGATTTAAAACAAATCCTTAGGTTGATCAACTAGAAAGCATTCCAACGGAGAACCATCCATGGACACATCACAACATCCAACACATCTTTAGAAACCCACTGAACATTACACCAAAATTGAGCCACCAACAAGATTTCATCTCAAGACGCAACAAGAGTATGAGTCTTAGATCATAAGGAAATATAGAAAATATACAACACGTATAAGACATAGGATAAACCATCCAAATAATAGTAAATTCATAACAAACACCGTCATTTTTCATCTAAAAACATTTTGGAAAAAATTTAACTTACTTGGAGGATTTTTCACATTCACCAATGGCATTTCATCAAGTCTCACTCACATGAAAATTTATGTGCCACCCCGATCACACAAATACCATGACATACCATCCATTAATCAGTATATCCACAATACCTTGCATGTGAGAACACATGACAACACCGATGGAAAAAACAAAACATCATCATTACAAAAATAATCATGTACCTTCAAAAGGCACATTAACCACCAAATCAAAAACCATTTTTAGATTTCACAAGACAAACCAAGCTTCATAAAGAACTAATTTATTAAAAAAATAAATCCATTTCATTTAATAGAACTTCCAAAAATAACCATTCTATTCCAAATAGGCCCTTCCCATTTTTAACAAAAAACAAAAAGGTCTATTTTCATAATCCGACAACCACAAAGGAAAAAATACCTTTCCAGAAAAACACCGGCCGCTCAAATCCAAATTTCCAAAACCAAATCAGATTCATACACTTTTAAATAGCCCAGAATACCCCATTTAAATAAATGTTTCTTAATTACTTTAAAATATTCCATGATTTTCAAAAATACCATTAAAACAAACCTTATTTTTTTATTAAGGAAAATCCAATCCCACTAAATCATTTCCTCTTTATCCGGAAGATTTGATTCAAAAAAATGAAACCCAACCTTCCAAAACTATTCTCATATTAAATTTTGAAAACACATTTTATACTATCAACAACCAATAATTACGTTATGATACCTTTTCACAATTCCCACACAAGGATTTTTGAAACAAATTTCATAATTAAAGAAATTACCAAGAGTCCCACAAAAGGAAACTAGTGTTAGTGGGTGACTTGATTATATGGTTGGAGGCCATATGTCAAACACACCACCAACACAAAGAGTATTCTTAGGACCATTCCTTGGGCTACACATGGCTTGTAAGGCCCTTAGAGATCAAAAATACCATTAATACAACTCCCCTTGTGGTATCCCAACACTAAACAATCAACAAAACTAAAGACACTAATAAAACTGAACTTCTCATAGCCACCTGAGGATTGGAATGAGCAAGAGTTCACAAAGCTCTTATCGAACCTACCCCTATATTCTCGAAAATATTACTCCATCTACCATGATATCCCCAAATAATAAAGTTTTCTCTATAAAGAATGGTCCGCTAAGAGATAACCTCCTTTGATACCATCTTGTCATGAACCAGTTCAAGTCAACCCTGAACTGGTCACCTAGGCCAGCATGCAACAAGTCCCGATAGGCGCTCCCGATCCTCCTGTGATGGATAGAAGAACCATGTGAATTATTAGAGTATAGAAGGGAACAATTTCTCCCAAATATAAACAATGAAACATACAGTGGAAAAAAATAGACAACTCAAAAATAAATTTACATAAAAATTGAACTGAACATTATTTGTACAAGAAAATGAAAGTAAAACTAAACCAACGACTCAACTGACCAAACCTGGTTTCCAAATAACTCCATGTGACCCATCTATTCACTCTCCAACAATAATATCACACATCTCCCAAGGCAATCAAACTCAAGCTGAAACCTACCTAAGGGTTAAAAATAGAAGAAGACTATTGGTGTGATTATTAATACTCAGTAGGTAAACCCGATATTCTATTCCCAATGCACATCCAATAAAATAAGAGATACATAAATTTCAATTTTGAACTAAAATATATAAAATTATGGTTTTTTACAAGGTAACTCAAAAAAAAATTACGAGCCATTTCCCTTATTCCTTTCCAAAACTAGATTCATTCAACTAGCGTTCCAATAGATTTTTCAAGGGTAAAGTGTTGTTTACATTTTCATATTTTTTCAAGAGGATAAAACACATTAATTGGAGAAGAAATTTCATAAACCTAATAAAAAAAATCCCAACACTTTCCAAAAAAAATACACAATAAGGAACAAAAGTAATCACTCAACAAGGGAAATATAAATATATATACAAGCATCGTATTCATCACTACAAGAAACTGAAAGCCAATAGATATGGGTGAACCTAGGAGATAAAGAAAAAAAGTAACATAATAATAAATGAGACTCCATCGCCATTGGAATTACACCCACAATGAAAAAAAAATGTAGAAATGCTCGGCCCCCCTAACTCAGGACAGACCGAGGGGCCCAATCCCATAGTAATAAACAAAAAATATATCCACCTACTTTGAGAAATTGGTCTATCCATCCACTACCAGTGTAAAAATAGTTCCAAGAATGTTCTATAAATATGACATGTTCCCATTTCTCATGTATTTAAAAAGTTTTTTTTCCAATAAATTCCATCTGAGAATCCAATCAAAACATATATATAATGATAATTCACTTCAAGCATCACCCTGAGTCACTCCAAGGACCGATATCATGACATTAATAAAAAAGAACATAAAGAGTAAAACCTAAGTAACTCTCATAATATATCATAAGGATTACGTAGTAAGGATGTCCCATCTATTATATACATACAATATTTCCATGAGAAACATCAACAAGAGGTTTTTATAATAAACAATTTCCCTATTTTTCACAAGGTTTCCAAATGGGCCATTAAGTGTTTCTATAAAAAAAATTCCAAAGGTACACATTTAATTTTTTTAAAGAGGTGTATACACACTAATTAAAGTAGAAAACCACATTCATAAATCCCTTAAAACACCATGTTTACATATTTAAAACTCTACCATTTTCATAAGTATTTCAAACGGGCCATTTTCCGACAACTCAGGCCAAAACATCTTATAAAACAAAACCCATTTATTTTTGAAACCAAATACAAATTATAAATACATAAAAGGATCCCAAAATAACATTTTTCATGCTTCCAATGTATTTATAAATCCAAACAATATTTTTAAATTGCACTAGACACATAAAAGCCAACCAGGAAATTTATCAAACACATGGCATGCACTCTTTAACAAAACATCTTATTTTAAGAACTTTAAAAATGATAAAATATTATTTTCATGGAATAAATTTATTCAAGATACTGAGACATATTAAAAATAATATAAACCATGTGTGAAAGCTCATTGAATAATTTTTCAAACTAGATGAGTGCACATATATACCAAAAATTTTGTTTAACAAAATAAGGCATAAAACATCATTTGCACAAAAAAAATTAAAATTAATGTTTAAGAGAAGAAAATATCACATAAATAAGGCTATATCAGCATGAGAATGATGAAACTTAAATGATAAAGTCTTGTGAAAGGGATATCATACCTCAAATTTATGACGGAAAGGAAACGCACACACGAAATCACCCGCTGCGGATCCCAACAGTCTAGATATATGAATAACCACCATAAAAGAACCAAACACCCATAAAAAATTATTAAAAAACAATACCATAGGTATTTAATGAATAGGGGAGAAGAGTAAACCAAATGAAAATGGATGTTTAATGAAGAGGGTGAAAAAACGAGAGGGAATCTCAACTTAGATACTAAAGGACTCTTCATCTTCCCTTAGAAATGAACCTTTAGATGAAATATAAGGACATGAAACTTCCTGTATGTTATCCTTAAGTCTGGAATAACCAGTAAAATTTTATTTGGGGTAAAAATATTGATGTATGAAGGATTTATGAAAGAGACAATTTACCTTATATAATCTTGATGATTTTAGGAATCTGTAGATGTTTTTCCCTAGTAATCCGCTATGATGAGCTCCAAAGAGTTCCAATAGATAGTGGGGGTGCTCCTAGGTATCGTGGACTCGTTTGGGAGGTGGAAGTGCCAAAAACTATCAAAATATAAAAATGATATAAAAGAAAAAATTTATTTTTCTAAAACTAGAAATGGGCCAATGGGATGGCCCAACAGCTGAATAGAAAACCCAAACTCACCATGATTATTAATTAACTATAGGTCCAAAAGGATTTGTATAATTTAATATGTCATGGGAGGAAAAATATGAAGTGGAATGAGAAAAAAATGTGAAAAAATGATGTATTTATAATAGACACAAAATATGTTTTTAATTTTGGAAATGGGATCACGCTTTGGCCCAAATCATGAAGTAACCACCCTTTCTACAAAAACTCCAAAAAACATAGAATTGAGGAACCAAAAGATGGATGAATAGATATATATGATACTTAAAAACTCAACATTATTCTCATCCAAGACCCAAGAAAAGGATCGGTATTTCCAAAGAACCGAATCAAAACAAGAACATAAAAAACTGTGTGTAACAATATTAGAAAAACGGTTTTCATGAAAATTTTGGATCTTATATTCCAACAACAAACACATTTTTAAAAATAAAACAACTTAATCATTAATTCCAATCTATATTTTATTTTTTATTTTCATATATATAATTATTAAGTTTAAGAATAGTGATTGTTTTTTTGATAATTTTCAAAACCAATGGGTTGTTCAACATAAACTCCCACCATTAAATAACTATTTAAAAAGGAAGACCTAAATTCAATCTGATATAATTTAAAATTAATTTGAGATGAATAAGATAAAATGATTATAATGGATTCAAATATATATACTGGGGAAAAGGGTCTCATCACAATATATATATTATCCTGATTATATTCTTTGGCTACTAATCTAGCTTTCTTTCAAGTTGTGATCCCTTGATCATCCTACTTATTTCAAAAGTCCCACGTTTTTCTTATAAACAGATAACTGGTTTGTCTCTCTACTAATTCCCAAAAATCATTACTTTAAAGTTGATTTATCTCTTCCTACATTTATTGCATCCATCTCTCATATTTGGATGGTTTTTCAATATTCTTATGTTCTAACTGAGATAGAAATTCAGAGATTTCAAAAAGGCTTCCTACATTTCTTCAAGTTATAATTTATATTTTTAGGTCTCCAATTATATTTTCTAGAGCATGTTTCTTTAATGATATAGAATGTCTAGGGAAGAAAAATTCAGAATATTTAGTATCACATTCTTCTAAACTGGACTACATTTTATTAATATCATTTTAAAAATCATTTTTAGGGGTTTTAATTTACATGTTTTCACAAGAGTCACTGACATCATCTTCATCTTATTTATCGTTAATGAAAGGGCCAGTTTCACCAAAAATCACATGAACTAATTCTTATACAACCCTTAATAGTTTATTAAATACTTTATAATCTTTATAGGTAGCAAAATATCCAAATAATATTCCTTCATCACCTTTTGGATCAAACCTTGCCAATTTTATCCTTAGTATTCAAGATATAAACCTTGCATCTAAAAACTGTAAAGTTCTTTATATTAGATTTTCTATTATTCTAAAGTTCATAATGTATCCTTTTGAAAATAGGCTGGATTAAAACTCTATTCATGATGTAGTAGGATGTGATTATAGCTTCTTCCCAATTTTATATAGGAATATAGTATTCATTCAGTATGGTCCTTGTAATTTCTTGAATAATTTGGATTCTCCTTTCCACAATTCCATTGTGTTGAGGTGTTCTTGGTGCAGAGGAGGTGTATTTAATAATAATATTTGAGAAACAATAATTGAATTATTTATTCCCAAATTATCTACCATGATCAATTCATAATGAATTTTTTTAAAAACATTTTCATTTTGAACAATTTTACCTAAAAATTCAAAAATAGAGAAAACTTCACTTATGAGTTTTAAAAAATAATCCCATGTAAATCTAAAATAATAATTTACCAAAAAAAATATAATATCCTATCCATAATTGTTACTCTTGATGATCCAAACAAGTCAATATGGATATGTTCTAAAGGCTTAAATGTAGAAATTTTGTTAGTAGATTTAAAAGACGATTTCTGATTCTCGGAAATTTTGCATGCATCATATAATCTATCATAGTAAAAAATAACACTAGAAAAATGAAAAACTAACTATTTCATAGAAAAATTATGTAAATAATATATATCACAATTTCCAAGACATCTATTCCAAATTCACGTTTCATTTGTCTTAGTTGTCAAACAATTAACTTTTTTTACATAAGGAATTAAAATCCAAGGTATAAATTTTATTAGTTATTGGTTCTCTAAATTTAAGAAACATATCTTTAAACAAATAAAGAAATATTTTTTGGCAAATTCAACAAAAAATCCATCAAGAAAGTGTTGATATATACTTATCAAGTGTTTTTCCATCCGTTGTACATGAAATACATTATTGATTGAGATAGTCTTTGGATATCTAATAGTTTTAACCCCACCAATTTTTAATTTGGAATTGTCACCAAAAGTGACAAATCATTTTTCCATTTGAGTTATTGTATGAAAGTCTATATAATATCCACTCATATTCCTGGAAAACCCACTATCCAATACCATATAACTTTTATTTTTCTATGACATGATTCCTGCAAAAGTAGTTAAACAAATGATTCTTTTGGTACCCATATCATCTTTGGTACATCAATGTTAGCAAGTATTAATCATGGAACCTAGATCTTCTTTAATTTTCCATTACTCATATCATCTGATTTAGATAAATTTTTATAAATAAAATCTATTTTAATACCACTTATTTTAGAATCTTTTAAATAGCAATTATAAGTGACATATCCTTTTGTTCCACAATTATAACATGTTTCACTTCTAGAATTGGGAACAAAATATTATTTATTCAATTATGATTTATATCCCTTTCTTCCTATTCCATATCATTCCCTTTTAATGAAATTCTTTCCAAGATTCTCATTTAAGATATTTTAACCTTTAGTAAATACAAAATCATCACCTTTATAGGATTCTAATTCATCCTGTAATTTCTTGATTTTATTCTCATGATTGACACTATTTTATGTAGAGGAATTGAATTTTCCAAGTTGCTGTTGTTGTTTTAGCATGGTAACTATTTCAGCTAAAACATAAATATGAATTTTTTTCAATGATTTATTTTTCTTTACAATGGAATCATATTTTTATTCCAACATAGAATAGTAGGAAGCCAATTTATTATTTGAGAAAATAATAGTATCAGAATAATAAGTGTAATAAGATTGTACCTTTTCTTCTTCAGACATAAAGCACATATTGGACTTTAGATTTGATTTATCCTTCTTTGAATCATACATTAAAGGATTTATATAATCCTAATATACAATCCATGTAGTTTTCATTTCTATTTTTCTTTTGTGATCATAATCATCCTTTTTTATATATATTTTATGGTCTTTTTCTTTCATCTTTCAGTTGAGGACAACTAGGACCGATATACCCAATTTATTTCATTTATAGCATCTAAATTATCTTAGTTATTTGTCATCCTTCTAGAAGGATTTTATGAATCCTCTTTTCTTTTTGTATATTTTTCTAAACATTCTTTGTATTTGATCCAGTTACATTTCAGAATCTGAGGAATCTTTTTTTTTCTTATTTTACTTCTTGCATCGAGTGTCTACTGTGATTCTAAAATGTCACATTCAAGATAATTATTTTTATTTTTTACTATAATTTTATGATCTTCATATTTAGCCTGTATTTCAGCTTCATACATCACCAGTTTCCCAATTAGTTCTTTCTTTGTTAGATCTTTATTAGGTGACGATTGATAAATGTCAGTAGATATTTCATTCCATTTAATGGGTGGTACTCTTAGTACATTTAAATAATGATCAAATAGTTCAATGGCTTCACCTAAGGCTTTAATATTTTTGACAATTTCTGAAATCCTTCCATTCATCTGAGTGATGTTTTCACCATCAAACATTTTAAATGTGTCAAATTTTAGATTAACTTTAGCATGTCTCATCTATATGACCTTATTAATTCATATATAATTATATTCAAAAGTTTGACACATCTTATAGGCAGTCAGAAATTGTGATACATGATGGAATTTATCTGTATCAAGACCATAGATAATTACATTCATAGAATTAAAATTGATATCTTATTCTGCTTCTGTTTCAGAATCCCATGTTTTGGAATTATCAAGAATTTTATATGGGTTAATGATCTTATAATAGAATATAAATCCATGATTCTTCACATAGATAATCAATCAGGATTTCCAGAATCCATAATTTTGACCTTCAAAGTACAGATCTAATACCATTGACATTCCTTCTATAGGATCAATAATTTTCATATTTATATATACCTTATTCTTTTTAGATTAATATATATTTATCCAAAATTCCTCCTCGGATACCAATTGTTAGGTCGGAAAATACAAATAAACATAAGAGGGGAGTGAATTGTGTCTTTTAAAAAATATTTCACAATTCTGGATTTTGATATCCAGGGTGATTTATGTAATATATGAACTATTTTCTTCTATATAATAATATAAAATGAGTAAATAAAAATAAATATCACTACATTTTATATTGGTTCAGGGTACAAATATCCCCCAGTCCACTGCACCAATTACACTCACTACTAGGTTGGTTATTTCACTAGAATGGACCTCTTATCACAACACCATAAATCCACAACAGAGTGTAGTCAGTTAATACTGTTACATACAAGAATAATTACAGAGTCCTCTTATTCAATAATAGTGAACTGTTTCTCAAAATCCTAGATCAAGAAGCTAATACTCCACCACAACTGTGTAAAAGTAGTTGAAAACTCCAATAAATCAAAAGAAGTTTATTTGAAAGGTTTGGGTTCATCTTCATAGTTACAACATGAAAAAACCTGAAATTTATCGATCAAATTATTTAAAAAATAATATATTAAACAATGAAATAGTCTGAAGTGATCCTTTTGAAAAAATGATCCTCAATGACGTAAAAACTAAATAGAAATAGTAATCTTATAGCGTCATAAGATTTAACATGAATATGTCCAATGTGTATCTTCTTTCAGAATTGATCATTCTTTGTTGGAGTACTATAAAATATAATCTCAATAATATAGCAATATATGTGAATCTCTTATGGCACACATATTTGATGAGATACTCTAAATGAATATAAAGAATATAAAACATGCTTTGGTATACCAGATCCAAAATAATAGCCTGATTGATTCTGGAAATTTAAATTTCAAATGACCAGTGGAGTCATAACATCCTATAGAATTAGGAGTGATTTTCTTCAAAAAATATTTATATTTGAAAGAATAATAATGAATCTCGAATCATTCTTTAATTCCAGCATGACCATTGCAGCAAACTCAGACTGAAAAAGAAGCTTAAGAACTTCACATTGAGAACACAACATAGGGTTGAGCTATGTAGGGTAGGATTCATTCACATAGCATGGGGTTAATTCATGTAGCGAGGGTTCCTTCATGTAGTATAGAGTTCCTTAACCATACTTTCACCTTTACAAAACATAGGGCAAAAAATAATTTTATGGATGATAATACATATGTTTACCTTGTAGGAATCAAATCCCAAATGTAACATTATTTAACCATGCATTCAACTTTTCCACATGTAGGGTATGCGCAGTAAATCTAGATTCCAATATAGGGTTTCTCATTCATATACGTGTCGATTTTCCAAATCTAAGAACATCGATTTAGGAACAACCATTTTTCTATATGATTGGGTAGATACCATACACAATCCTTTCACTTTTTTAGCATAATGTAGGGTTTATACCACATCTTCATTGACTGAATTTAGGGTTTTAAAATAATGTTTCCTGAGTTATTACCAAAACATTAAATTCCATTAATAAAATATAAATTAATGAAAATTCACTCAAGGAAACATTTTTAGATAAAAAAAGATTATTTTTGAACATCAAAATAATCATAATTTATAGAGTATTATTAAGACAATACATTCCCAACAATCTCTCCCTTTTTTTTAATCGCAAAACCCATAACAGAATCCATAACAAAATTTAATTAAAATGTATTATTTGTAAACATAAAAAAATAGATATAGAAAATATTTTTATAGTTTGATTTCATAGTATTATTTCAATAAATTAAATATATACTTGTAAATTAAATATTTTCTCTAACGAAATGTTCTGGTTTGATAATATTATCATCCATATCCCCATAGTCTTCATGTAAATTATTCATATATTTTCATATAAATACCCACACCTTTAGTAAATATTCCTTCCCTTTTTGTGATATAAAAAAGGAAGTTTTAAAGAATAAATGATATAAATCATAGTTAATGTATCACTAAACTATAAATTAATTTTTTATAAAAACCGATAAGAGAAATAAATTTAGGATTATAAATTTAAACATTTAACCAAAATAAAAGACACTCAAAATTAATAATAAATTAAATTTAAATGGAAAATTATTCAAATGTTTCATAAAATAATGTACTATCCTTATTCATTGAAATGTTCTTAAAAATAAAGGGGTTTGGTTTGAGTCGGTAGGTACATAGGGTTCATCAGTATGAGTAAGGGCTTGAACTACACAAATAATATCAAGAAGCTTCCAAAGTAGTCTCTAGAAATAGTTATTGAAGTCTTATGACTATTGTTTAAGAAGATTCTTTAAATAATTTAAAACCCATTAAAATCTCAACCAGATTAACATTTAAAAACTCCTTTACATCTTCCTCTATTTTAATGTATGAGGTCAATCTATCCTTAATTTGACTAAGCACTTGTCCCAAATAAAATTCAGTTGAAGTCAGTTGACTAGTCTGATTCATTTTATTTTACAATAGATCACTTAAATTTTTATTACAACACTGAAGAGTGTGTAGTCTATTGTTGAACTCATCCAATACATAAGTAATAGCTTCAAAATTTCTGATCAGTTCTAGCGGTGTCTATTGATAGGAGATTGATTAATGACTACTTTCTCGGAGTGACTGAAATTCTCTCATTATCATTATCTTAAACTCATAAAACTTTGATTTATTAACAAAATTATCTCCTAACAAATTAAAAACTTTAGACATTTTGCTGATAATCTCTTTATGGTCTCCAATATAGATAATATCTTCTATAAATTCTATTAAATGGAGCTTCTAACCAATAAAATGAGATCATAGTACTCAAGAAACCTTATATTCTTTAAATTTATTTTTCTCAGACTACAACTGTTCTCTAAGAAACAATTTTTGACCTTCTAATAGATTGGTATTTAATACTAAAGCTTCATCCTGAGAATCAAAAGATTTAGGATATGGTGTTTCAGGGTCGGGAATAGAATCCTTATGATGAACTGGTACTAAGGACAAACATGGCTCTTCATTACCAACTAATATGCTTCCTAAGGAAGATCCTATATAAAAATTAGAATCAGGAATAACAATACATTAAGTATTAGGAATAGCTTCTCTGATTAGTTAATAAATGTGAGCCTCTTTCTCTACATTCTCATCCACTAGATTCCCATGATCAGCTACTTCTCGTGCCTCATCTACAGTCTCTAGAACAACAACTGAAATTTTTCTTTTTTGAAAAAGATATTATTATTTCCTAGAAGTTACTTCTTTATTAGACGTCTAATGGATAGAACCAACTAAAGTAATTATTCTTTTCTCCCCATGATCAGCTATAAATAACTTCTATTATAGTTCACCAATAACCTGCAAAACACTATTTCAAGAATTTCTCCAAGAAAATACAAGAATATTAATAGTTTCAACATTCAAATTGTTGTTTTGGTGACATGTTTTTCCAAAAAAACATAATGAAAATTATTTCATTTCTTCACAACAAAAATAAAATAATCTATCCATTAGGATAATATCACATCTCTGCATCTATTTGGAAGAAATGGGATTGATATATAATCATAAACTAAAAAAATTATACTTTATGTGGTTCAAAAAGAAAAACATGATATACATATATAGATATAGGACATTCTCTATCTCAACACTCCATGGAAAAATTCTAGATTGAATGAAATTCATCAAAACTCAATGATCATGAGTATATTCATTCGTCATTACCATCATTATAGTTCACGTTCCAAAAAACGAAAACATAATGTATTCTAACGAATGTATTACATTACTGATATGTATTAAATAAAATTGAAACTGCCCTTCATGGGGATAACATATCATCTCAACCATTTCAATGGAGGACAACGAAAACTCAAAATCATTAATCTTAGAGACAATGATATATTCATCAAATCCTAGAGTAAATGAATAATTTCTGAAAAATTCCACTACTTCAATTTCATAAACCATAGGAATAATGTCTTCCCCTTGTTTATAAACCATACATTGAAATATCATTTATTCCTTGAGTAAAAGATTTTTATAATCTAAATAACCAAAATCAATTACATTTCCTTGGATCACATTATAGGCTTTCCCAGAAGAATAAATAGATGAATCCAACTCAGAATTTAAAGATCTTCGAGATGTATCCATATATTATGGTTTCGATATTTGAGGGATTGATTTTTTTAAGGTTTCAGAACATATGAATTGAAATAATATCTGTAAACTGAAAGGATGTGTAGGATAGGAGAAATAAATGGGTATTCTCTGGCTAATTCATAATGTACTCATTATTTTTTTAATTTTTAAAAGACAATTATAATAAAATTAAAATGAAATTATAAATTAAAACAAAATCAAATAAACTCTATTAAATAAATCTTACTAAAATAAAAATATTCTAACAGGAAATAAATTAATATAAAACATCGTAAAATCAAATATTCATAACTCCACATTAATAAAATCAAAACTAGCACAAGTATGTGCTTTAGTAAAAATATCATCCAATTGATATTCAGTATTAACAAATTATAAAGATATATCCTTTTTATGTACACGATCTCTTAGAAAATGACAATGTATATCTATGTGCTTTGTTATATAGTGACATATAGGATTTTTGGAAATACTTATAGCACTTGTATTATCACATAATATAGGTATACTATTAATTGCATGTCTATTGTCTAATAGATTAATTTTCATCCTGAATACTTGTGCTCATCAACTTCCCACAGATACATATTTTTCCTTAATAGTTGAGAGGGAAACTAATTGTTGTTTCTTACTAGATGATGAAACTAAATTTTTTCCAAATAAGTTAAAGTATCCTAAGGTGCTATTTCTATCTAATTTACAACCTCCAATATCATTATATGCATATAAAATTAAATTAAATTAAGTTGTTTTGGGGTAAGGAAGATATTTAAAGACATTTACATTTAAATATTTAAACATTATTTTAACATTAGTATGATGGGACTATTTTTGATTTGATAGAAATCCATCACAAATAAATATAATATAATGTCTAGTCTACTAGTAATAAGATATAACAGACTTCCAATAAAATCTCTATATAACTTATTTTCAACTGGATTTCTAGCTTCATCCAAATCATGTATTATATTGGTGCACATAGAAGTTATATATTTCTTACTATTTTTAAGTCTAAATTTTTTAATAATTCAATAATATACATACATTGAATTTAAAGAATTCCATAATATTTTTGATATATTTGAAATCCTAAAATGAAATTTAGTTCTCCCATCATACACATTTTAAATTCTTTTTGCATTAAAGTTTCAAAATGACGACAAAGATTTTTTTTATTTGAACCAAAAATTACATCATGATTATAAATTTGAAATAATTAAATATTAGAACAAACATTTTTCATAAAAAAATTTGGATCTTCTAATGCAACAATAAATAAAATTTTCAAAAGAAAAAACCTAATCTTTCATACCAATATCTAGGTTATTGTTTAATTTCATAGAGAGATTTATTAATTTTATAAACAGTGTTTGGTTTTTGATAATTTTTAAAACCTAGGGGTTGTTCAACATAAATTTCCACCATTAAATGACATTTTATAAAATAAGACTTATCTTCCATATGATATAATTTAAATTTCATAAGAGATGAATAATTTGAAATGATTATAATGGATTTTAATATATCTACTGGGGAAAAGGTCTCATCATAATCTATACCTTCTTCAGGATTATATTATTTGGCTACTAATATGTATTTGTTTCAGGTTATGATTCATTGATCATCATATTTATTTCTAAAGTCTCACTTCATACCTATAACCTGATAACTGGTTGGTCTCCCTACTAGTTCCCAAACATCATTCCTTTTGAATAAGTTTAGCTCATCCAACATTGATAGCATCTAACTCTCATTATTGGAGGATTTTTTAATAGTCCAATGTTCTCACTGAGAATGAAATTTTGAGAATTCAGATAGGTCTCATATATTTCTTCATGTTCTAATTCATATGTCTAGGTCTCCTATTGTATTTTCTAGAGAATGATTCTTTAATGTTGTAGACTATCTAGGAAATTCGCATTCATAATCTTCAGTATCATGTTATTCTGAACTAAACTGAATTTTATTAATATCTTTTTCAAAATAATTTTTATGTGGTTTAATTATCATGTTGTCAAAAGCATCAGATACTTACTCTGCTTGTTATTTCTCTTCAATGAAAGGGTTAGTTTCACCAAACATCACAAGAATTGATTCTTTAATAATCCTTGAAAGCTTATTAAATAATCTATAAGCTTTAGTGGATGTAGAATATCTGGAAAATATACCTTTATCAGCTTTTAGATCGAACTAACCATGGTTTTTCTCAGTATTCAAGATACTGACCTAGCATTAAGAAACATTGAATTACATTTCATTAGGTTTTCTGTTATTCAAATGTTTATAAGGTATATTTCTAAAAATAGAATGAATTAAAATTCTATTCATGATGTAGAAGGTTATGCTTATAGCTTTTCCCAATCTTATATAGGAATAATGTATTCATTCAGAATATTTTTTTTTCTATTTCTTGAATAGTTAGATCACTTCATTCTACAAATCCATTTTGTTGAGGTGTTCTTGGTGTAGATAAAGTGTGTTTAATACCCAAATTTGAGCAAAAATAATTTAATTCTTGATTCCCACATTCTTCACCATTATCTATACTTAATAAAATGTTTTTAAATTTTTTTTGTTTTGCTCAATTTTACAAAAACATTCAAAAACAGAAAAAACATCACATTTGCATTTTAGAAAATAAACCCATGTAAATCTAGAATAATCATCTACATAAACATAAAAATATAATTTTCTATGCAAAATTTCTACTATTTATGGTCCAAATAAGACCCTATAGATAAGTTCTAATAGTTTAGATATATAAATTTTGTTAATTGATTTGGAAAAGAATTTTTGAATCTAGGAATTTTTCTATGCATCATAGAATATTTCATAGTCAAAATTATGAATAAGAAAATTAGAAAATAACTATTTTTTAGATAATTTATGTAAATAATATACATTACAGTGTCTAAGTATTCTGTTAAAAAATCACGATTCATATTTCTTATCAGTCAAACAATTCACTTTTTTGTTTATATAAGGAATTCAAATCCAAGGTAAAAACATTATTTGTTTTAGGTGCTCTAAATTTAAGCAACTGATCTGTAAACACAAAAAAGGAATTGTTAAAAAATCAATACAAAATCCATCTTCACAGATTTGAGAGAAACTTATCAGGTTTTTCTTTATCCCTAGTGTATATATTACTTTATTGATTGTGATATCATGTGGATCTCCAATAGTTTAAACTCCAACAATTTTTCCATTAGCATTGTGACCAAAATGGAACTAATCCTCCATCGATTTGAGTTAGTGTATTAATGTTTTTTGAATATTCAATCATATGCCTATAATAGCCACTATCCATATAACATATGACTTTTCTTTTTCTGTGGTATGTTTCTGGAAAAATTAATTATACAAATGTTTATTTTTGTTACCCATATCTTCTTGGGTCCAACAATGCTTGCGAGTAATAATCTCGAAAACAATATCTTCTTTAGTTTTCAATCACTCATATCATAAGCTTTATAAAAGCATTTAGATATAAAATCTCTATTAATAAAATTTATTTTAGGATTTTTTAAATAACAATTATTTTTGACATGGCATTTTGTTCCAAAATTATAATAGGTTTCACTTTTAGAATTGGGAACAAAATATTTTTTATTCATGTTTGACTTCTCACCATTGATTTATATTCCATATCTTTTACTTTTAGTAATATTCTAGCCAATTATATCTTTTAAAATTTTTTATTCTTTATAAAAACAAGAGAACAACTTTTATATTATTCTAATTCATTTGTTAATTCCATGATTTTATTTTCATGAATGATACTATTTGATGTATAGGAATTGAATTTTCAAAGTAACTCTTGGTGTTGTTTTAGCATGGTATCTCATTCACCTAAAAAATAATTATGAATGTTTTTCAATGATTTATTTTTCTTTAGTAAGGAATCATATTTTTCTTCTAAAATCTAATAGAAGGAAGACAATTTATCATTTGAGAAACTACTAGTATATGAATCATAAGATTAAATAGTTTTTACCTTTTCCTCAATTTACATAAATCACATGTTGGCCTTTATATTTTATTACTCCTTCTCGAAATCATACATTGGAGGGTTACTGATGTTCTTAGATACACTCTTGGTTGTTTAAATTTCTCTTTTTCTTTTGTGATCATAATCATCATTTTTATGATATCTCTTTTATGTATTTTTTCATTCATCTTTCAGTTGAGGAAACTTCGGTCTGATATGACCTAATTTCTTGCATTCATAGTATCTAACATCTCTTGGTTATTTTTCATCCTTCATGAAATATTTTTTGAATCCTCTTTTCTTTTTGTATAATTTTATAAACATTCCATCTAGTTGAGCCAGTTACATTTTAGAATCAGAGGAATCTTGATTTTTTTCTTATTTGAATTCTTACTTTGATTTTTTGCTATGATTATAAGATGCCACTTTCAGAGAAGTATTTTACTTTTTTACTAAATTTTTATGATATGCAGATTCGACCTACATTTCAGCTTCATACATCATCAGTGTCCCAATTAGTACTTTAATTTTTAGATCTTTAATAGATGATTATTGATGAATTACAGTAGATATATAATTCCATTTAAAGGGTATTACTCGAAATATTTTTTAAATTAGGATCAAATAGTACTATGGGTTCCCCTATGGATATAATATTTTTTAAAATTTCTTTAAGCTTTCTATTCATCAGAGTAATTTATTCACCATCTATATTATAAATGTGTCAAATTTTAGCTTAGCCTTGGTATATCTCATCTATCTGACATTATCTGTTCATTTATATGCAACTAGAATAGTTTTTCATAAATCATAGGCAGTTAGAAATTGTGATACATGATTGAATTCATCTCGTCCAAGACCTTAGATAATAACATTCAAATCTTTAGAATTAATCTCATATTCTTCTTCTATTGTAGCATCCCACATTTTTGGATTCTCAAGAATTTTATATGGGTTAATGTTCTTCAAATATACTATAAATCCGTGATTATTTAGATTGATAAACATTCAATATTTCAAGCATCCATAATTTTCATCATTAAATTATCGAGCTTGTACCATTTACATTCCTTCTCTAGGATCATCCATTTCCATCTTTATATAGAACTTATTATTTTTAGCTTATTATAGGTATATCCAAAAGCTCTCCTCTGAAACCAATTTTTAGGTTGGAATATACAAAGTAACACAAGAGGGGAGTGAATTGTATCTTTTCAAAAACATTTAACAATTCTAGATTTTGACACCCATGGGGATTTATGTGGATATGAACTATTTTTCTTATGTATGAAAATATGTAGTAGATAAATAGAAGTAAAGATCACATATTTTTATAGTGTTTTGGATCACAAATATCCCCTACTCCACTCCACCAATTACTCTCTCTACGATCTTGGTGATTTAACTAGAATGGTTCTCTTATCACAAAACCATAAATCCACAATAGAGTGCAGCCAATTGACACCATTACAAAAAAGGATAACTAAAATGACTTATGGTTCTATGATATACAACTGGATAATGACAACTTAAATTGTGAAGCTAATACTCTACCACAACTATGTATGCGTAGTTGAAAACTCCAATAAATCAATAGAAGTAGATTTGGATGGTGTGGGTTAATCTTCATAGTTACAGTAATAGACAATTAACAATTGATGAATATTATTATTTAGAAAATAATATCATCAAGAATAAAATATTCTGAAGTAATCCTTATTGGAAAATTAACCTCAATAAGGTGGAAACTAAATAGAAATAGTAGTAAACGATTGAACATATATATATATCCAATGTGTATATTCTTTTAGAATTGAACATTCATTGTAGTTATGCTATAAAAGATAATCTCAATAATACAGTTTCATATGTGAATCTATTATCACACACATATTTAAAGAGATACTCTGAAATAATATATAGAATAGAAAATTTTCTTCAGTATACTAGATCCAAAAGAATATCCTGATTGATTATTGAAATTTAAATTCTAATTGACTAGGGGAGTCATCACTTCTTATAGAAATATGAGTGATTTTCTTCAAAGAATACTGATTTTTGAAAAAATCATAACAATCCTTAAATCGTTCATTAATTTTTACATGATTGTTGTACCAATCTCTGATAGAAAAACCATCTTTAAAACTTCACCATTGATAACACAACATAGGGTTGAGCTGCGTAGCGTAGGATTCATTCGCATAGTATAGAATTCATTTATGTAGTGAAGGGTTACTTCATGTAGTATATGGTTCCTTAAACACACTTTAACCTTTACATAACATAAAGAAAAAATGTTGTGTGTGAATGATAATCCCTACATTTACGTTGTGGTCCTAAAATCCCACAGATAACAGTAATTAAAAATATGATTAGATTTTTCACTTGATGGATGTGAATAGTAAATCTAGATTCCAACATACAGTCGATGATCCAAATACATGTCGATTTTCAAAACATAAGGATGTAGATCTAAAGGCTAACTATTTTGAGTAGTATAAGGTTGATACCATATGAATGTGTTTCACTTTTTTATCATAATCTAGGGTTTATAACATATATTCATTTTCTAAATATAGGGTTTTAAAACATTGTTTCCATAGTTATTCCTATAACATTAAATTCCATAAATAGAATATAAATTATTTAACAATCAGTCAAGAAGACATTATTTTAAAACAAACAAGGTTATTTGTGAACATCAAAATCATCATAATTCATAATTATTGTTGAGAGAATACATTCCCAATGAATATAATATACATAATATACATATATTTATATATGAGTTTCCTATATTATATTTTCCTATGTGTATATTTTATATTATGTATATATACATATATATAATGAATAATTATAAATAAATGTATGTTGGGTGGGTTTGATAGTTTTATACATTATTTAATTTTATACATTTTTATTTAAAATTATTATACTATTTACTGTTTAAATTTTATAATATAAATAATTGAAAAACAAATATATTATTGTTATTATAAATTTATAAATATATTCAAAAATTATAATTTTTTATTGACATGTTTGAGTGGTGTGGTTACTTTCTCATAGGGTGACCAAATTTATTATTTTAATATTTTACATAATCTAACACTACTACAATGATTCCCATAACATAGGATAATTGTGGTCGATCTCAATTAGAGGGAAAAGGATTGGTGAGATGTTGTACATTCAATCAGAGTTTCCTCTTCACCATGATTTTGGATAGTCAGAGTGAACTAAGTGGTTTTATTGAAATTTTATTAAATAATTTGTGATTCCTAAACTTGTTTAGGGGAATTATTCATAATATTTCATCAATCTAACCATTAGATAATCTAGATGTTTTGGATAAAAAATTTATAAAAGTTTTAATTCCATCAGTTCAAATTAATAGATTATACCTAAATCAATAATTTTAACTTGGTCTAGAAATAGAAAAAAAAATTGGTTCATTTGGAGGAACTCATAAAGAGGAATATAAATTAAATATATTATTTATAACTCAAGTATCTTAAATAGATTGGAGTATCTTTTGGGTAATTAAATAGAACTAGTTCATGAAAAAGGATATGATTTAATTAATTTGTAACCTAATTACTAAACATATAGATTTCACAAGCTCATATTATGATTCATTAAAGTTCTATCCTCTTACTCTCGATTTCTAAGCCCTATAAATTTACCCATATATAGTGTGGAGTTATTCCTTCACACATGAAGAAAAGAGATCGAGGAAAGAATAAATGGGATGATATAAAAAAAATAGCTAAGAATGAAACTAACAAAAATACTTGAAATGAGAAAAAAAACAAGGTAACAACAAAAATAATTTAAATCAAACTAGTTTGGTAGCACAAAATAATGAAGAAAATTCACATTTTTCTATGGAAAAGTACAAAAATAGGGAAAAAACTAGGAAAATAAGTCCCCACTACCATGAAAAGTTCATAATTCCTAAATATAAATTGGAAAAATGGTTTCACAACATAAATGGATTTTACATCATGAATGATATTTAGTTCTCTGAAATCAGGATTTTGACATGATCTTTCAAATCCCAAAGAGGGTTTCACAACATGAATCCTAATATATAGTCCTAAAATGTCCCAATCATCTTTGATTAATGAAATAGAATGTAGGGGTGAAATATTTAGTTATTGAATGATTAAAATTGACTTCTATATTCGTATATTTATGTATAGGTCAAATCATGAATCATTTTTAAAACTGGTCATTGTTGGGTTGAAATAGTTTTCATGGAATGAATTATCTCCAGGTCACTTTTCTAGATTTTCTTAATGGTTCTCATGTTATTATGGGAATTTTTGACATGAAATATCTATAGTTTAGGATTTTATGTTGATGCTCCAAAAAACTCTCCACATATTAAAATTTTATAAAACTCAATCACAAAATCAAGGAATATATTAAGAAAAATAAAAATTCATTGAAATTAGTTTAAAAATGTAAATTTAGTTTAAAAATATCAAATCCCCTAAACATGGATAAACTCTTGTAATCGTTAAAAAATATTAAAAAATTATTCCAAAGGAACCATAAAATATAACAAGAGAAAATAAGAGACATCCATGGAAATAAAACCAAGTATTATCGAAGATGAATTAGGTCTCAATGAATCATCCCCCTAGGTCACAAGTTTTTATTCATTGGTAGGTTTCCATTCATATCAAGAATTGATACTTATTCAACCCATATTTTAATTTTTAAATAAGAATTCATTTTCATTCATTCTGAAATATTTTTTTTGGTTCATACTATTATAGAATTAAATAATTCCCCTAGAAAATAAATGAATACATCAAAATGCTAAAATTTTCACTTAGTATCCATTTTTCACAATTCAATACATTAAAAATGAAAACTTTTTATAATCATGAAAAATGTAAAAAAAACTAAACATTACTCCATCATTAGACCTAAAAACTCCTAAATCGTATAAAAGGTATTTAAAAACATGGAATGATTTCAAAAACAATAGTAAGGGATATATAAAAATAATGAAATAAACATGTAACTCTATTTCAAAACTCTGAGATTATATAAATGTGTTGTCCTATAATGTAAATTTTTTTTATCTCAATTAATTATTTAATTACACATGAAATCTTCTTAAATACTTTTTATTTTCCATTAAACACTTTATCATAAAATATAAATAGAAAATCATTACTATGAGTGTTTCTTAGAAAATATGAGATTCCATTAAAAACATTTTTTTAAAAAATATAACTTTTTATCCTTAAATTTATTAATCATTACATTAAAAAATATCAATAATATACCTTATAGAATCATAATAATTACTTGAAAAATTATAAAAAATACATTGGTAATTAATGTACATTCCTTGGTACAATGGCTTCATATAACCCTTATAAATGGAATAACACACTCGGTTAATTCCAACATAACTTTCTAGAGAACATAATCGTTACCCAATGAATTAAAGAGATATATAAGGCCCAAATATCGTAATAAAAAATTTCAAATTACCATAACATACATAATAAACATAAAATATTACATTTTTATCCTAATATCTCAGAAACTATACTTTTTAATCCATAAGAAAAACATTTTCAGATATAATTATATCTCGTTCTCTTAAAACCTGGGTTTCAAAACTAAAATACCTAAAAAATATGGAAAAAGGGTTTTTCATTGATGGAAATATGAAATATAATAATGGGATAAAAACATAAAATAACAGTAGTGGTGTTAGGAAAAACCATTGACCTCAAATATGGTAAAATAAAATATTCTTTTTTCCATTTGAAAATAATTTCAAAATATATTTTAAAACATACCAAAAATATTACTTTTTAAAACCATATAAATAAGATAAAAATGGATATGAAATATAATTTGTAATTTATTTATTTATATATTAACACATCCATAAAATTATTTTAATAATATTGGAATGGATGAAAAATATTTATAAATTAAGCCTTTGAAACAGTTAAAATGTGGAATAAAGGTGAAGTGTTTCTTAGCCTTAGTCTGACTTTTCATGTATTTTTTAATATTTCTGAATAAAAAATAATTGTATATATATACTTTATTAATATCCTTTTTCATTTTTGTTAATAATTTTATTTTAGTTCTATCCATGTCATACTTAATCAATTAACTGATTAAATTTACTTAAGATGTTTTGGGGATATTTGGTTAATATAACATAAATGAATTTTATATGTTGACGTTGCTCAATTAGACCATGATTATATAATTTGAATAATATAAAGTATGATATAATTTTTATTTTTATACATTTATTATACTTTTATAACCATATACGTATGATGTTTATGGAAATTGAATTATGTTAATCGTGGAGATGGTAGGTCAAGCATATGATTGAGTAACATTTCCATTTTTCAAAAAACATGAGGTAAAGAAGGTAAGTATTATATTATCTTTACATAATTATAATTATTTCATAAATTTTACATTATTTATTTAAATCCACTCACATATACCATTCGTGTGATATAGTGATGAAAAACTTAAAACATTGTTTCGTTAGGTAGTAGTTTGCATGTATGCACAAGCGATGTTTGTATCTTTCATAGGGTTTTAAAGAAAGTAGTAAGATACATATTTAACAATAAATAATGAGAATTAATATTATATATTTTATTATTTAATTATGATCCATCATTATTACTAGACATCAGATGGGGTGATGGAAATTGGATTATATATGTACGTGAGGTGGTAGTCCTCCATACACACGAACGATGGTTTCATTTTCTATTTCATGCAAGAGGATATATATATATATATATAGGTTAATAAGTCAATATACTAACATAAAATTATATAATAAATATATTATACTATATTATAATTTTTTATATATGTTTTAAGGAGATTACTTTAGAAATGAAATTAAAATAATTAGTTATGTTCTTCAAATCTTCTTCGGGAAACCCTCTTATGTTTACACATTTTATCATTTAAGGTTGGTATTATGATCAAACCCGAGCCTCAAAAAAATGTGAATTTGTATTAGGAATTTATTTTTTATTCTATTTTTATATCTAATAGGCTCTTGAAATGGGGATAAAATAGGAGAGTGTATGTCCTTTCAAAAGTGTGGGAGAGTACACACTTGGAATTTTTCAAATGAATTCAATATTATTAATCCATTTCCAAAGAAACATTTACAATACCAAAACAGTTCTATAAAAAGTTCATTATGGTATAAATAAATTAATTCAATAACAATTGAAAAGAAATTTTTTGACCTTATCACTTAGTTTTAACCAAAGTTAAATTGGTTCACATTGTTACTATATAAAATTTTTTTAAGTGAAGATACTAAATTAATGAGATAAAATGAAATTTAAATTATTAATAAATTTAAATATTATGATTTAAAATATTTAAATAATGTCTTTAAATTCAATTTATATATGTTTAGGAAATTAATTTTGAATAAGTTTTCAAAATACAATTAAAACCCAATTTGTGAAGAAAAAAAATGCATTTTTAAGCCTAAAACATAATTTACATTGATCCATCACCTAATAGAAACTCTAAAATTATTATTACAATATTTTATTGAATATATAAAATATAAATTTACTTAAAAATATTAATCAATATAATTTAATATAATTTATTTAAATAAAAACTCATTACACACGAAAAAATTATTTTTGTAACAAAATGTTTTTTTAAGTCAAAAAATGTACTTATACAAAATTTGAGAATAATTTTGACTCCGATGTAATTATTTAAATAATTTATAACTAAAAGAGACTTATTTTACTTCGAAATAAAATTATTAACATAATGGTACATTTAAAATAATTTATTTAATGAAATAGAAAGTCGATATTACAAAAAATTGACATTTTTCAACTATTTACGGAAAAAATATACCTTTTTAAAAAATTACTAACACATATTTATAAGATAATATTTAAATAATAATAAAACAAATGATATTATATTTTTTAAACTATTCTTTTGAAATTTACAAATTATTTTTTAAAATAATACCATATAATACATGTAAAAATTTAGTAAGAATGAAATCATTTACATTTAAATTGAAAAATTACTTAATATTATTATAATTAATAAAAATATATGCAATTAATGAATATTAATATGGAATCAAAATCAATCTATTATAATGTTTAATTAGGTTTTCAAATTCTTCAACCATTTTGGAAATTGTATCATTGTAATTTTTTCTTATTACTAATAAAACATTTTGAAAAAATATAAATAAAAATATATTTGAGGTAGTGGATGATAAAACATAATATCCTGAAAGGAAGAACATTTTAATTATTTAAAAATAAATTTATTGAAACACAAATTATAAATATTAATAATGAAATATCATTTTTACAATAGTTAATATAATTTATTATGCTCACCTGAAATAACACATAATTGGGTTCCCATATATAGAGAATGTGGACCAAAAGTGAAAATATGGACATGGAGAGGAAAAATAATTTCCAAGGAATATACTAAGTGATATACAATATGAACATGATAATGTTAATAAAACCAAAAACAGGAATCATTAGAGAATAAAGTAAAACAGAAATTGATCAAAAATGATGGTAATAGGATAATATTTTTATTTAAAGACCCTTTTCAAAGAGTTGAGGGATTATTTTACTATCATGATAATGAACGTGAGAAAATATAATTAATTTGTTTCTTAAAATTATATATACATTGTGGGAACCAAGTCTGTTATTTTATATAAATGGACTATGGTTTTTTTGTTATAAATACTCTAATTGATGATTAGTAAGATTGTAAGGAAAGGGATCGTACATTTCAAGTAGTATGCAATATTGAAGGTGACGCCATTTTTGAGTATTTTAAAAAAATTCGTCCTCAAAATTGGTAGTTTGCTGTGGGAAAAAGGGTTCTCTCATAGAAGTGAATGTTATGAGAAATGATAAGGAAATTGAAAAGTAAAACAAGGTAACTACATAACTCCAAACATGGAATGCTTACCATATTCCAAGAAGGGTTTTCGGCCGCATACCTAGCAGTGGGAATGGTACGTGGAGCGGTGCGCAGAACCGAAAACGGTTTGCAGCGACGGTTCATGGTGAAGGATTATAGTAAACCGAATGCTGAAGGTTCACATGAATTCTACATTTTATTAAATAGTAGTGGTATGTGGTTTATGCTAACAGTACGTATATGGAGTTTAGTATACAATGATGACTGTCCAATACTGGAAATTTGGGTAAATTAGATTAGTGAAATTTGTAGATTTTGATCCTTTATAAGGAGAAGTAATTCCCATCATTAGGCAGTTGGATTAGAGATTAAAATTTTGTGATGAAATTTGGTAAAGTATGAAGTGGTTCACTGAGGAGAAGACGGTACATGAAGAGAACCATTCGTGTAAGGAAAAGATTCTATGGAAAAAAGTGCAGTTCATGGAAGAAGCTCTCACAGTACGCGGCGGAGAAAGGCAGCATGTGGAGCAGGGCGGTACACAAATAAGTTGAGAAGTACATGGAGTAATGTAGTATGTAGAGTAGGTAAGTTCTCATAGAAGCTGGATGGTAGTTGGAAGCAGTAGTAGTATGCTGAGGAGGTGGTTTGTGAACCAAACCTAGAACACAGTACATAAAGCATGCAAGGAAGCCTCCAAATTGACCAAATCAGTTTGTGAAATTAATTTCCACAAACTATATGTGTGTGGGAAAATAAATTACATCTTTTGGTGACTACACGACATTATTATAACATCCATTTACAGTTTAGGATGCATGATTTAATGTTATACCATTGAAGTGCCCATCATGTCGATAAACTAACTGAAGATGTTTCTGACGCATTGAGCAAGGGGCATTAGTGGAAGTGGTATGAGTGATGCGATGTGCTATCCCTAAAACATTGTAAAGGTTGTATTCCTGAGATAGAGTGAATCCAAAAAAAATCTAATAATCTACAACATGTAATGATTAGGGGTTTTTGGTATGATCAAAATCTATTGGATTATTCTCCATTGATGTTTCCCTTAGTGGTGAACCAAGTAAAATTACCACATAATTTCTTTTCATATGATTGTTTGTTTTCTTCACTTCCTCTTCAGATAGGATTAACAGGTTCCTACCTATAAGGGAATAATATCCATCACGTTTAAAATAAAATTTTGACACCCTGATTCACCCCTCCCTATCGGGGTGTTCTCGGGTCCTTCACGTGGTATCAGAGGGTTAAGGTTGCTAGTGTTTAATCTACCTTATTCTTTCAGGGAGAATCCTGTCAATGGTAGGGTAGCTCACTTCTTCGATGGAAGTAATTTTTATATATGTGAAAACAGGATGAGATCTCATCTATGGTCTCTTGGAATTGAAGTTTTATTTTCTACTGCATAGGGAATATAAGTAACTGATCTTATAGGACTGTCAATGAAAAATATAGATATGAAATTTTGCGATGCTGATGAAAACACACATAATGCTCTCACTAAAGCTCTTTCTAATCAGATTTATCTAAAGGTAATCCATTTCACATCTTCCATGTAAATGTGGGATAAACTGGATAATATTTTTGAATGAGATAGTAATGTGTAGGAGGTGAAACATCAAGTACTACACAACAAGTTTGATGATCTTAAGATGCACCCTGATGAGATTGCAGACTCCTTTTTCAATCGAATTACTAGTGTTGTAGTAGAAATATAGGGTATGGGTGAATAAATCAAAGACATTAAACTTGTAAAGAAATTCATGTGAAGACTTCCACCCATTTACAATGCAAAGGTGTTAGCCCTTAAAGAAAGAGATCTATTAAATTCTTAGTGTATGATCTGATGAGAAATTTATTGGGATATGAAATGAAAACCAAAAAATAAGAAGCTACTACTCGTGTGAGTAAGGAAATGGAATTCTAAGTCATGGAAGAAAAAATTCATGAGATAGTGGTGATGATGATGATGAGGAAAAGGAAACTCTTTTTCTCATTTCCATTATGATCAAGAAGGGAATTGGGAAATTTTAAGGCAAGCTACCTCTGGGCTATTTTCACTGTGGAAGAGTTTGGAACATTTCCTCTTAGAGATCAAGAAAATTTTATGATGAAGAGAGCGAAGTTGAAATCATGGTTAAGCCGTGAAAAAGATTATTCAAAAAGGGAAACATCAAATTTGCAAAGAAATTACAGAAGAAGTGTTTTTCTGTGAGGAGTAAGATAATGATAATGAATTATTTGAGGAAGAAGAACCAGAATTTAAGACTATAAACAATGCCTCCATGATGGATACCATTAAAAATCTAAAACCACTGATAGATAAAGATATAAATAAATAGTTTACTACTAATGTCTATCCCAATTTGAAACTTATGGATTCTTTTGGTAAGATTGAGGATTAATGTAAGAGATAGAATATGTGGGAAAAATTGTGGAGGAATCATCAAAATATATTGATTAGCTAGAAGTGGAAATTGAATGACTTGAAGAACTCGTGAATATACAATCATCAATCCTTGAAATTATTGATGATGTTGTGGAACTAAAACTTATAATTCAAGAAGAAGTAAATGTCATCAATGAACTAACCCCGAGACTGGAGGAGAAGTCCATGACCATTGAGGGAATCAAATAAGAAGTTGTTACTATGATAAGTAAACTCGAAAGTGAATAAATTTCAAAAGAAGAAACAAGAAAATACAATTTGGAAGGTTCTCATATTCTAAGGTACTATATAGATAGAAACATGGTTCTGGTGGAGTTAAAAAGCTATTGAGTGGTCAAAGACGTATATGCATAGGGAATAGTAGAATTGGTTGTCATGTTGAAAGGTCAAATGCTATAAATAAAGTGAACCAGAATAAAGGAAAGATAAAAGATGGTCATTTTAAAAAGCTACCACACGTTTTAAAAAATAAACCCTTAAGTCAAATTGAAAATGGAACAGAAGAATATCCTCATGTTTCCGGAAATGACAGGTAGTCAAATTATTTTCTTAAGGAAGGAGGCATGAGTAGAAATTGAAGTGAGAATACATTTCCTCTCATTAAGTGTCAGTTTTGTGGCTTTTTCTGCCATACCATGTCATTCTATGAATAGGAAAGGAGATATATTAATGGAGAAGAGTTAGGAGTTCAAAAAAGGAGAAAATATTCATAAGTAACTTTATATAGAGGAAATAATTTCTACGGATATTGTTTTCATTGTTCTAACTTTTCCATAAAGTTGTGAATTACAGGCATATACATGACAATAAAAATTATTTCTATACTCAGAGATGATTTAATGCTCATCAAACAAGACAGTGTTGCTATTTCAAATAGGTTTCCTCCTCTAGAAGATGAATTTGAATATGAAGAACCCATGTACACAGAAGATATAATTAAAAGGACATCAATGTCTTACACTCAACCCAATATCACATGGAAAAAAAGAGGAAAATTGAAATATCCAATCATGAAGAAGTAGCCCTCAAATCTTTAAATAACAACAACCCATAAATTATTGATAGTGTATGTTCATCACATATGATGGGAAATGCAGAACTATTAAGAAATGTTAAGAAAAAGGTCGATGGAACAGTGAGTTTCGATAACGATGGTACTTTGAAGGTAAAAGTCTGTTAAAGTACTAAGCTAGTTAATGGAGAAATGATGAAAATTCAATTCCCTTATGTGGACGGTCCACACCACAATCTTTTTAGTGTAAGTAAACTCTATGACTCAGTTTTGATTGTGACATTCGTTCAAAATGGATATGCTATAAGAGGAATTTTTGAGAATTCTATCATTAAAGGCTGTAAAACATTAGTTAACTTAATCAGGTTGATAGTAATGAGAAAATAGTCTACCTAACAGTTTAAGAGGATAAAAAACTTGTGGCATCTCATATTGGGGCACATCAATCAACAAGACATGGAACAGATATATAAGCTGAATATAGTCATGGATATATGAAATATAAACCATGAATGAGAAAAGAAATGTGATTCTTTCATATGAGGGAAACCGGTATGCAGTTCCAATCGGCCATAGAAGAAAAGAGCATCTAATCTCATTAACCTCAACCATACAGACATATGTGGCCGGATATGTGTTTCTGGAATACATGGAAAAATGTACTTTGTTATTTTCATAGATGATTAAAATATATTGTCATGTGTGATTTTTATACACAAGATGTGACAAGTTCTTGACAGCATGAAAACCTATTGAAGAATCTCTGATAATGATACTGAATAGAATATCAGTGTTATGTGGAATGACAATAGAGGGGAATACACATCCATTGAATTTTCGAAATACCTAGAGAAGCATGGGATACAACATGAGGTGGCTTCTATGAGAACACCAGAGAAAAATTGAGTCATTGAGCACATAAATATATAAGTAAACAACATGTCCAGAACCATGCTGATCGAGATTCATATTCCTCAAAATCTCTGGAATGAGGAAGTTCAAGCTGTAGTGTATATTCAAAACTAATTAGGGATATATATGGGTGAGAAAAATACACCATATGAATTTTGGACTGATAGAAATCCCTCCTTGAAATATTTTTTTATTTTTGGAAGAAATTTTTTTATTCGTAACAAAGATGGAAATCCGGCGAAGTATGGTGACAATGCAGAGGAAGGAATATTTTTTGGATAAACAATGAATTGGAAATCCTATATGTGTTTCAATAAGATCTTGGAATGAATTTTCTAAATCATTGATGTCAATATAATTGAAGATAAAATATGAATGTTTCAAGAAATTATTATACTTATGTGATAGAAGATGAGGAAGATTGTAAACTTAGATCAAATGATAATATGAAGGTAGAGGATTATGTACAGAACTCTCAGGAGTCACATTATGATGTTGACTCAGAAGAAGGATTAAAATAGGAATCTATAGTTAGAGAGAATTTGGTCAAACCCCAAATGAGAAATAGAATAGAAAATATTGATCAGTATGACATTATCGGTGATCGGAATGCACCCACACAAACTAGGAGAATGATATATAATGATCAATATGTATTTTTATCAGTTGTGGAACCATCCTCATTTGAAGAGGATTTAAAAGATGAGTTACAGGTAAAAGAAATGAATGATGAGTTTGATCGAATTGGAAATAATCAGACTTGGGATCTTGTCAAAAGAGCTGAAGGTCACAATGTGATTGGTACGAAGTAGATTTTCAAGAAAAAAAATCGACAAGAATGGAAATTTCATAAGAAATAAGGCGGGATTGTTCTGTAAGGGATACTTAGAAATCGAAGGTGTTGATGTTTAAGATACTTTTTCTGTTGTAGTGAGACTAGAGTCAATATGACTATTTCTTTCCATGGAAATACAAAGAGGTTATAAAGTGTATCGAAAGGACACCAAGAGATCATTCATAAATGGAGTATTGGAAGAAAAATTATAAATTGAACAACATGTGGGGTTATTTCATGGAAGTGATTAACTAAAGGATTTCAAATTAATGAAATCTCTAAATGGCCAGAAAAAGGCACCGCAGGTTTGGTACTCTCGGTTGGACTCCTATTTGAGAAAGCTTGATTTTAAAAGATGGGGAGTCGATTAAAATATCTTTGTGAAGATTATAAAAATGATCAGTTCATAGTATTAGTATACATGGATGATATTATTTTTTGTGGAAGAATTCATGGATCAGTCTATGAATTTCCTAATTACTTGAAATCAGAATTTGAAATGTCCATTATTGGAGAACTCACATACATTTTAGGGTTGCAGGTAATTGAGATGAAGGATTAAAATTTAATTTCTTTGGAAACGTATGAAAATAGAGATTTTGAATAAATTCAATATGCATTTTTACAAACCAATGTCGACTCTGATTACATTTGGAACAATGCTATGGAAGTATGAGGACATAAATTCTATGGATCCCACTATGTATAGAAGATTCATCATAAGCATATTGTACCTGATGGAAACATGGATAGATATTGTCTTTGCAAAATTTATTGTGGCCTAATTTTAATGTAATCTTAAAGAAGAACATATTTGGGCTGTGAAAATTATCATGAGATACAATCAAGGTACACATAATTATGGGTTATACTTTACTAAAAGAAGAGATATTGAATTATCGGCTTTTTCTGATGCTAACTATTATGGAGATGTTTTGGAAAAAAAGGCCAGTAGTGGGTGATCATTATATATTGGGATGAAATGTGTGGTATGGCTAAGAAATAAAAAGGAAAGTACTTCTCTTTGTACTACTGAAGCTTAATATATATCCCCTACCAAGGAATGCACTATGTTACATTGGATGAACCAATAATTGTTTGACATATGAGATGTGTTCAAACAACCAATGGTGATTTACTATGAAAACAATAGATCCCTTGACCTTATAATGAATCTTGTTCAGCATTCTCATATGACACATATTGAAATCAGATATCACATCATCAAAGAAAAAGTTGAACAGGGCGTGATCATGATGGACCGCGTGGGTACCGATGAGCATGTGGCTGAAATTATGACCAAGACACTATCAGGGGATATGTTTGAGAAAAATCAGTTGAAACATGGTGTTCACCCACCTCCTAGTGCAAAAGTATATTACAAAATTCCCATCTCCAAAATTTTTTGAACTGTGTTATTCTATTGAAGGAAGTGATGTTTGTTTATGGGGGAGATACATTCCAGGGGGAGTATTTTCTGATCTCTACAATGTTTTAATATCAGTATTTGTGTTTATTTCTAATTGGGGGAAATGTGTCTAAATTCTATGTGAAAAATGTGGTGGATGAAAATGAAATGTTACAGTTTCAAGTTGGTTACAGGAGAAAGGAGAACATCAATGGAAGGAATGTTAAGGGAGAAAAGAGAAAACAATTTTGTTTCATGAGGAAGTAGTTAGAGCATTCATTCGAACACATGAGAACACGATTCATGTCTTCACTCTAGTTTTCAACAATTATAATTTATCATTTAGACTTATAGTGTTGGTTTATTTGACTATTGCGTCTCTGGTTTTGATAGTGGGTAGTGCTCTATTGAAATTATATAAATATTTCCAACAAACCCAAAGGGAGAGATTTTTTGAGCCAATGATATTCTTTGCTAGAAATTGATTATGGATTGTTTTTGTTGTCAATACTCTAACAGATGATCGGATTTATTGTAAGGAAAGTGGTTATATAGTTCATGTTGAACAAAATATTGAAGGTGGTACAGTTTCCCAGTGTTTTCCAAAATTTTTTTCCTCAAAATCAAGAGTTTGGTGCTGGAAAAGAATGGTTTTCTCACATAGAAGAGAATGGCATGCAAAATGAAAATTAAAATAAACAGAATAAAGGAACCACATACCTAGTAATGTGGAAAACATACCATGTTTGATAAAGGGTTCATGGCTGCGTACCTAGAAGCAGGAACAGTACCTGAAGTGGTGCACAGAATCGAAAACTATTTGCAGTAACGGTTTGCGGTGAAGGAATGTGGAATCCAAAATGATGATGGTTTGCATGATTATTATAGTTCGTGAAATAGGAGTGATATGCAGTGGAGGATAAAATTATGTGGACAGATTTTAGTATGCATTAAATATTGTCTCACATTGGAAATTTGGGTAAATTGGATTAGAAAAATTTGTAGATTTGTGTTCCTATATAAGGAGCTGTAATATCCATCATTAGGTAGTTAGATAAGAAATTAATATTTCAAGAAGAATTATGGTATATTCCAAAGTGGTTTATGAAGGATAAGATGGCACGCTGAGAGAACCATCCATGTAAGGAAAATAATCTACTTATGAAAGATCAGTTCGTGGAGGATGCTCTCACATTTTGTTGCGGGGTAAGGCAGCATGAAGAGTAGTGCAATATGTGGAGAAGTTTTGTAGTACATGAAGTAAGGAAGTACGTGAAGAAAGCTAGTTCTTATATAAGCTATAAGGTATGTGTAAACTACAGTGGTACATGGAGGAGGTTGTATGTGAACCATACCTAGAACACGTTACACAAAACACCAAAGAAAGCCTAAAAATTGACCAAATCGGTTTTTGAAAATAATTTCCATAACCAATCAGTGTGTGGGAAAATAAATTATATATGTGGTTGTTTAATGGACTTCAACACAAAATACATTTATAATTGAGGATGCATGATTTAATTCTAAAACATTGAAATGACTTATAGTTCAATAAGATTAGTAATGATTATTCCAACGTAGTGAGCAAGGGGTAGTCTGTGGAAGTGATCTATGGGACACATTGTTCTATCCCTAAAACCTTGTAAAAGAAGGGAACCTCGGATAGAGTGATTGTTCCAAAACTCTTATAATCTACAACATGATAAGACTAGTGGTTTTCGGTATGAATGACACACTATCTTCATATGCTCCTTGGACGTAGACCATAGCGGTGAAACATGTAAAATTGTTGTGCCATTGCAATGCATGTGATTGTTTGTTTTTGGAACTTCCTCTTTAGATAGATTTAATTGTTTTCCACAAGTGTGGGAACAAGATACATCATGTTTAAAAGAAAATTTGACACCCCAATTCACCCCTCCCCTCTCAGGGTGTTCTAGGATCCTTCATACACAATTTATTTCATTGGTGTTGTTTTCGGTATTTTACACTACTATCTATTTTATTACTCAATGAAATGAATATTCTAGGTAAATTTTTGTTGACTGAATCAATAAAATAATCATATAATGGGGAAAAGATCTATAAATGGGTAACCATTAATTCCTAATATATTTATACATTAATAAAAATAAAAAATCTTAGTACAATGTAAGATAAAATACAATATATATAAACCTTCATATGAGGAAATACTAATCTTCAATGCTTCAACAAAAACTACCAAAGATTAACATAAATCATTAGATAAATATCTGACCTTAAAAATAATTAATATATTCTTGGATAATATTGAAATGTAAATATTATAATTATTTATCATAAATTCCTCTATTGTCAACTAAAAAGTATCTCCAAATAACTTATAATTATATATTACAAAAAAATATATGTTTTAGTCCTATAATCTCAAAAATATCATAATTATTCCCATAAATTACCAAAAATACAATAGATCCAAAATAAAATTATATATACTTTGAAAATATAATTCATCCTTTATTCCTAAAATTAAATGATGTTTTAGAATAAATTATTTCAATTTAATTTTTCATAAAATGTAACAAAAAAATGAACATCATTAAAAAAATTAATCAATTTTTCAACAAACTAATTATTAATTCCATGGTTATCTAAATGATAAATAATAATAATAATAACTTTATCCCAATAAATATTAGTTACCTCATCATAAATTATAATATCAATCCAAATGATTACTAGTACCATTCATCTTATTTCAAAAAAATATAAGAGCTTTCATCCTCATATAAAATTTTCATTATAAAAATATAAAACATAAGTGTTTAATATACCTAAAAATTTTTAAAAAACTAAAAAACACCCTAAAATTCTCACATTACATAAAATAAAAAATAAATTATTGATATAGCTAATCTTGTGATCATAAAAAAAAATTAGCCCTTAACTAAACTACCACTACTTTCTAACTCTTGAAACCCTATATGTTGAAAATTTTAATCACTATAGATTAATCATATTCCATTATTAAATAATTTACATCATGGATATTGAAACAATCTTCCTAAAAAATATTAATCATTTCACAAGATCAATCAATCACAATATATTCATCTCCCCTTATTTAAAGATTAATAACTCATAACTTTTAAATATTGATAACTATTTATTCCAATAACAATTTTGGAGAGAGATTAAACATGTTCTATCATGTAAATTCTATATGTTATTATAATGCCTCAATATCTTTACATTTTGGTATTATTTTATCATCATTGTATAATAATTTCATCCATATTGATGTGGATATTGGTAGAGATTGAAATTTACAATCAATCTTGTGTTTTGGATATACTAATTTGATACATATTCTCAAAGTTGTTTACCATAATATAATTGTATATGATTTGATTATAATTCATAATATAATGTTTTTTGTTTATAGTAATCAAAATATTCCTATATAAATATATATAAACAAGATACTTGATGGTCACAAACCATTCTATGAGAGTAGGGGTTGGAAATCCTTTTTCTGAGTCATTCATCCTAAAAATTTGATAAAGTCCCTTATGGTACATTATAAAATGGGTATGATAAGATAGTTTCCATTTGAAAACATGTTAATATATAAACCAAGGTCCTCCAAGATATTGATGAACATAAGATTATTGGGATATATTATAAATTCTTTGGTTGGTAATTTGAATACTAGATATTGTGACTAAATAATAAAATCTTTCAATTATTATTGTAATTTAATATTTTAGAAGATAAATGAGGATCGTGATGTATTTTTTATATCCATATTAAATAATATATTTCACCATGATGAAAGAAATTTTTTATTCAAAAACATATATTTACATTAAATAAATTACAGTGAATAACTAAATAAATTTTATGTCTTAATCTATAAAACCCTTTATTTAAATATATAAAACATTCGGATTAACCTAGTTTATCCACATTCGTCTTTCAAAAATATAACATTGTTTTATAATACTTTATAATGGACATTGAAAAATACGTGAATAGCCCAATAATTTCCCAAGAAATTGTTTTCTTGGGTTTTCAGTATTTGAACCACGTATATTGCATTAGGTGATGATTCAGATAATAACAAATCCAGCCCCTTCATAGTAATTACCCCTAAGAGAAATTTTGCCTTTGTCACGTCCATCTTCTACTATCCAGATAGGGATTTAATCGCAAGAAAACCAAAAAAAATTATTTACCAAAACACTAGGATATTATTCTATACAAAGAAGTATAAATTGATAATAGTATCTAAAAATATTTAAATATCCTTTTCAAAATCATCATAACCTCTAATGTTATATAAACCTTTACTCTAATACTGACTATACAGACTTGATCGACTTTCAACCAATGAGTCAATTTTTTAAACAATAATTCATTTTCTTTCATTCCCAAATTTTTTTTCAGGTTTATAAATTAATAGAATTATCTTATTGCTCTTAGTAAACAAACCCATACATCATGAAGTGGACATTTCCACTTAGTGTCAAATTTTCACAATAGAAATGTTGTATAATTAAATAATTTTTCTTTTCATGAAAAATATAGAAAATTTAAAACATAAATTCATAATTATCCAAATACATCCTTAAAACCAATGAATAATATTATAAAACATGGTATGAGTACAAAAACATAAATAATAAATATATAAAAAGGATGAATGAATCATGTTATTCAATTTCAAAACCAGAGATCATGTAAAAGATTTTTGCCTCTAATATTATAAATTTTTGAATCAAATAATAATTTAATAAGACATGTATTTAGGTTTACTAAATAATTTTTTTCATTAATCACATTATAAGAAAAAATAAAGTAAAAGTTATTATCATGATGTTTTCATAGAAATCACTTGATCCCATAAAACACTTTTTCATAAAAACATACCCTTTTATGATTAAAGGTAATAGTCAATCCTTTAAAAAAATATCATATTTTTTCCTTAGGAATTAAATAAATATATATATACTCATTAGAGAAATAGAAAATTCATTTATTTTTATTGGGAAACAATCTTCATCCGTCCTCTTTGTGAACCCTTACAAATGGAAAAACCATATTGGTTTATTCCAAAATACTTTTCTAGAAGACAAAATAATTACCCAATGTGTTGGAGAGTAATAATGGGAACAATCATTATAATAAAAAAATTTAAAGCACCATAACATTCATTAATTACATAAAAGTATGAATTTACATCATAAAATCCAATAAATTATACTTTCAGACCTATAAGAAAAAAAAATCAAATAATTATATTTCCTTTTCCTTTATAACCCACATTTCAAAACCAAAATACCTTTAACAAAGGGTTAGAGGGTTATTATTTAAATAAAACAAGGAATATTAAAATGGAATCAAACAATTAAATAATTTTTGTTCTGGTGGGAAAATCAATCGACATTGGACATGTTATAATAGAACATTCCTTTTACCTTAAATAAATAAAGTAAAAAAATTCAGTTTAAAATATATAAGTACATTCCTTTTTAAATTTTTCAGAATGAAGTTAAATGGAGATTTAAAATTTCCTTTATAAATTATTTATTTAAATATGAATTAATCCATAAATTTATTTTATTAATTTTTATATGGATATAAAATATTTACAAATTAAATCATCAAAACAATTAAAATGAGGTTTTTATGTAAAATATCTCTTACCTTAAGTGTGACTTGTCACATATGTTGTTTATATTCTTAAATAATAATTATTTATAATATTAATAAATTTATTTAGGTTTTTATCCCTTTTCAATGATATCCATTCCATGCATAATTACTTAATTAATTATGTTTAATTTGTGCATTTTGAGGATGTTTGGTCTATAATTCCAAAATGACTTCGGTAAGATTAATTTAGTAAAATGGATCATGTTTTTTTCATTACTATAATATTAAATACGTTATAATTATAATTTTATGAAAAAATTATATTTTCAGAACCAACTATGTCTAATTATTATGAATATTTAATTACATTTCAATTATAGAGACGGTAGGTCGTATATACACCTAATTAATGTCTCCATTTTCAATGATCATAAGGTAAAGAAGGTAAGTAATATTTTAATGTTATATAATAATTATTATATAATAAATATACTATTATTTCTTCAAATCCACACATATATATAAATCCATGTGATTTTTTGATTAAAAATGAAAATATCATTTCGTGATGTGGTAGTATGCACATACACATCAATGATGTATTTATTTTACATTGGATATAATGGAATGAAGTAATATAATTATTTAACATTATATAATTAAATTTAAGTAATATATATAATATTTATTCATTTCCATGATAATACATAATAGATGGTGATGGAAAAAAATTGCATCAATTTGCATTGCAATAGTCTTCCATATACAAAAACTATGGTTTCATTTCCCATTTGACAGAAGATGATATGAATTAAGGTTGTCAAATCAACATAATAGTATCTAATTATATTTATTATATTTATTTAATTATATATTAATGTTTAATATAGGATTTAAATATAAAAAATTATAAATAAAATAGTAACTATCGGTTAAGTGTTTTACCTCTTTTTCATACAACCACCTTATGTTTATAAATTTTTCCATCATAGGTAGGTATTCTGATAAAAAAAATAGACTCTAGAATGCAGTAATGGAATTTAAGAAGGTATTTTTGTTTTTTTGGCTGATATAAGATTCTATTTTTGTTTGGAGAAACATTCATAGGGGTTTACTTTTATTAGTGACAGAGAGGACGTACTTTGAATTTTTCCAAAGATTTGAATTTCATTAAGTCAATTTCAGGGAAAAGTACCCCATAAAAATATATTTTTAGGATAAGGTGATAATGGTATAAATAAATTCATAAAATAATAATATTTATAAAATTTGGTGGCTTTATCACTTTGTTTACCCTAGGTTGTCTCGATTTACACTTTTTCCCTAGTGACACATTTTTTTAATGAAGTTACTATTCATAAATACCAAAAATGAAATGTCCCTGATTAATAAATTTAGACATTATGATTAAAAATATTAATTTAATTTTATCAAAATTAATTTTTCAATTTTATGGAAAAAATTTCATATAAATTTGAAAATGTAATGAAAATCCATTTTTAGAAAAATGCATTATTAAGTATAATAATTTATTTACATTAATTAATTTCCTAGTAAAAACCATAAGATGAATGTTAAAATATATTTTAGAATATAAAATATATAAAATACATTAAATAATTAATCAATAAATATTAATATAATTTATTGAGATAAAAACACTTTTCATGGATAACAAGAGTTTTTATAATTTTTTAAGTTATAATATGGACTCATTAAAAAATCAATTATAATGATAATTCTGATATAATTAATTAGAATATTTAAAATTAAAATTTCAGTATGTTACATTAAGATAAAATGAAAGACATAATTTTATATTGAAGTTTTTTAATGTTTTGTAATGAAATGAATGTTTTACAACAATCAATATTTTTCACTATTCATGTAACATACGAAGTAAGTAATGAATAATCGATATTTTTATCTATGTCTATTAATGATTAAGATAGTGTTTTAGAGGCTTAAAATGAAAATAAATACAATCTTATGCATGGAATACACTAATATTCTTAAAAGATTGTTTTACTGCCTTTTGATGGAAAACCCTTTTTAAATCTATCTTTTGACAATTTTATAAGCTATGTTTGTCAAAATAAAATTATTATTTATGATTGGGACATCAAAATTTACTTTTTGTGAATTTTTAGTATTTTTCTGACAATGTTCATTTTTTAATGAATAGTGAAAAATACTGCATTTTACATCAAAACTGCTTCTTAATCTAATTTATTTATATGATTAGATTATCTTTAGAATTGGTCTTAATGTGTAATCTGAATATATTTTTACCATTTAATCCAATGGTGGTCATTGGAATCAATTTCACTTTGAAATTAGACTTAAACTGGTGTCAATCTTTTGATACTTATTGTTTTATAAAAACACGCTATTTGCTCTGAAAGCGGGAATTAATTATTAAATTAATTAATGTGACTTATATGTTTTGAATTTTGTAAAATAGACTTTATTTTTGAATTCGGAATATCAAATATAGATTAGGGTGAATGTTTGGTAATTTTCTGAAAAACTTCAATTTTTTATGAATAGTGAAACCACTAAGTGGTACTTATAAAAACTAATTTTCCGTTTAAATGAAATTTTGCCATCATTGTGTTTTGAATTTCAAAAATCCGACATACATGGTTGTCATTAAGAAGTAAAATGTGGTTCAATTAGATTATAATATTTTTTTGGTGAATAGTAACTTATTAAGTTTTTAATCGTGATTAGTGGTAATTAGTGTAGTTTAAGGTAAAAATAATCCTTTAATAAAATGAGATGAGCTTCACACATGTCCTACCCTCATTGGTTGTGTCATGGCCGACCTAGAAAAGACATGGGTCAACTTGGGGACCCCATGGATCCACTTTGGTTGGGAAATGACATAAATAACTTTTTATTTAATGTAAAAGTAAAAATGACACAAACATAATATGTTTTACGAAAACAATTTTTACATGGGGTTATAAAGATCATATTTTTAATTATAAATAGTCATTGGAAAGATAAAAAGATTTCCTACATCGTAGTATTTTTTTATAATTTTTAGACTTCAAATAAATTAAATTATTTATGACATCATGATGATGCAGTGATGACCTCATTATTTAACGATTTAAATAAAATGGAAAGATAATGTAAAATCTAAAATCTACACATGGACAAAACCAATTGGATGAGTGGATTTAGAAGCCTTATAACCTTATCCTAGAATTATATCAATGTGGGACCTTTTGAATCCGAAAATAATTTTAAAATAAAGTAACTTATCTTTACTTTCCAAGAGTGCCCCTACTCTCCTCTTATAAAAGGCCCCCACCTCTACCTCATTTCACAGACTCCTCAAGCATTTGGCTCGGCCATACCCTGCCCATTTACTCTCTCCACATCCCTCTCCTCATCCTAGAGGATTCACTTTCGGCAGAATCCTTTCAAAGGAAGCCTTTAGGCTCAAATCAATAGGAGTTACACTTTTAAAGGTGATTCATTCTCTCTTGTTCATTTGTTTTATTTTGCTTCTCCAACCCCCTAAACTCTTTTTATTTACTTCTTTTGTAGAAACACCAGTATCTTCAATATACTAGGATGTTGTTATAAGATTTATTCGAGCTACACTCTCACACAACTACATCAAATGGTTGAAGAAAATACGTTTTCTGTGGATGGAGAAATTATGCCTCCCGAAACGATGATTGTTCAATACTCATTTAACACCTTCAAAGGTGGACATTATGATGTCACTATTTTTATATATGATATATAATATGTTTATTCTTTCCTTAATCTTCTGTATTTTTCATTTATGGCATACCATTATTGTTTCCATTATGGGTAAACACGATATCTTCATTTTAAGAAGTGCGGACTACCGCCCCCTGAAAGTGATTTGATTCGTTAATACCATATGTGGGATGTGTAAAGGATAAAGTTAATGATATTATAAATGTTATTATATTGGAATTATAATATACTCTTATATCATTATGACTCCATTCCAGAAAATACAGAATAGAAATGGAAATAGCGTTCATGCGTACGTACGGCTTATCGTCTCCATGAACGGTGCATTTCATTCCTTACCTCTAAATGTGATGTAATATTATAAATACATGTATATTCTGAATATATATGATATATATGTTATCCAAATCATTAATATCATTCTGGATATAACGAACCTTTGACCAAATTAACAACATGTAAGTGTAAGAAGACTATTTTTGACTTAAGAACCAAATACCGAAAAAATAAACATTATTAACTTAAATGATTACATGATGTTCATAACATGGTATAAAAGGAATAATGAACTTGAAAAAGGTCCTTAAGCAAGTAGAGATCAACTCAAGTTTATTATTCAGGAGATTAAAGAACGACCGAGTCAAGTCGGACCCGAGGTATGGGACTTCGTCTCAATCTCCTTTCATTGAGGCATATTTTGTTTTATACACAACCTTCTTTTATACGGTGTATAAACCCCTTTGACTTTTACGTTTATTCAAAAGGAATATTTTTATACGAAGCGTTTACTAAACGAAAAAAGGGAATGTTTTTGTCGTACGTATGTGGTGACAACGACTTCTCCGCCGTCATGACCGTTATTTGAGTTTCGGCTTCCTCTACAAGCCATACCTTCTTTTTAAAAGAAAAATAAATACCATGTTTTACATTTCTTTTATTTTGGTATCAAAAATGGTTTTCATAATGTTTTTATATCAATGTGTTGTATTGATATCTTGTGATTGAAAGGTGGGAATGTTATGTTTCCTTTAGGCATGTTTTATGTGATATGATTATGTTGAGGTTATTGGGCATTATTATGAAAAAGGGTGGTTCTGTGATAAACTAAGGGCGGGTGAGCCCGATATAGCTCTCCAATGCATTGGGTAATGCGAAGGAGTGAAACGTTAAGGTTTCTCCAAAGAGATTTAGGGAATATACTGTGATGGGTATTCCAAACGTAACCAAGAGGGTTACTCCCAACGCAAGAATTTTATGAATGCCTCAAGTTACCTTTATGTCTTATGATTTCTTTGATTTATTCATTATTTGATGAGGTATGTTAAAGTGTTTATGTTTTATGGGTAAAGTATGATATCATCCTTATGTATATATGTACCCATGTTTCCTTTCCATATTTTTATATCCCTTACTGAGCTTTTTATGATAATCCCAAGTTTTTTTGAAATGTTTTTCACAGGTCAAGGGAAAGGTACATGATATGATGATAGTGTCAAGGAAGTGTCAAGAAAGAATCCATGTTTTATTTTCAATATGTTTCTCTTGATGGGAAAAAGAATAATATATTTTATTATAACCACTTTGTTTAAATGTGGGTTGTAATGCATGTTTTAAGATCTAATTCTCTAAAACTCTAAACCTGATAATATCCTCAACGTGTAATCTTGTGATAACTCAATATTATGTAAGGTTTAAGGCTAGGCCCTTATAGTTGGTATCAGAGGTCGGTTTAGATAACTTTAGGAGTCAGAATTCTATTAAATGATTATCCAAAAATATTTTTTTTAAATGATATAGTATTTGAAGATTACCATGTTGCTTCATCTAATACATGTTTGTTAGAGAATTTGTTTTCATAGAGGAAATAGAATAGCTTTTTTGGGAAGGCATACAGAAGGAAATAACCTTCCGAATTAGTATCCTGAGATGGTCAGAATCAGAACTAAACAGTTTGTTGTAGTGATGGCTCAGTTGACTCAGGTGAAAAATTTTGGTTGTTTTCATTGATGATATTTTGGTGTTTTCCAAAAGTAAAGAGGAGCATGAAAGACATTTAAGGGTTATCTTGCAAACCTTGAACGGAAAGAAATTGTATGGGAAATTCAGCAAGTGTGAGTTTTGGTTGCAACAAATTTCTTTCCTTGGTCATATTGTTTCTAAATATGGAATAACTGTTGATCCTACGAAAACAAAAGTTGTGGAAGAATGGCCAAGACCCACAAATGTAACCGATATTCGTAGCTTCCTTGGTTTGGCAGGCTATTACCGAAGGTTTGTTAGAATTTTTTCACGGTTATCTAGTCCAATGACTAAGCTAACTCGGAAGGGTGTTAAGTTTATCTGGACAAAAGAATATGATGATTGTTTTCAGGAATTGAAAAGAAGATTGGTGAATGCTCCAGTTTTGGCACTACCTTCCAGGAATGGTGAGTTTGTAATATATAGTGATGCTTAATTGAAAGGACATGGTTGCGTCCTAATGCAGATTGATCAGGTAATTGCTTATGCTTCACGACCGTTGAAAACTCATGAGGTAAATTACCCTACACATGATTTGGAATTAGCTGCTGTTGTTTTCGCTTTAAAAATTTGGAGGCATCATTTGTATGGAGTAAAGTGTGAAATATATACCGATCAAAAAAGTTTAAAGTATATATTCACTCAGAAAGAGTTGAACATGAGACAAAAGAGATGGCTAGAATTAATCAATGATTATGATTTTACAATTCATTACCATCCGGGAAAAGCAAATAAAGTGGCTGATGCTTTGAGTCAAAAAAGTAATACTTCATTAGCAATGTTGCATTTGGAACGTGATCCTTTGGTTAAGGATTTGATGAACTTTGGAATAGTAGTTTTTAGTGTAGGATGTTCTTTTGTTTTGTTTCAGGTATCAGTGAGATCATCTTTATCAGATATAATCAAGCAAGCACAGAAGCAAGACAGTGAGTTGTAGAAAAAGGTAGAACTGGTTCAGAAAGGTAAGTTGCCTGAATTCAACATTGATAATGATTGTGTTTTCAGATTTGGGAAGAGATTGTGTGTGCCTTGTGATTCACAGTTGAAGAGGGAGTTGTTATGTGAAGCTCATAGTTCTCCATTTTCAGTTCATCCTGGCAGTACTAAGATGTACAGATATCTGCGGGAGTATTACTAGTGGGATGGAATAAAAAGAGATATTGGTGATTTTACTGTGATGTGTTTGACATTTCAACAGGTTAAAGTAGAGCAGCAGTTACCAAAAGGGATGATTCATCCTTTACCAGTGCCAGTGTAGAAATGGGAGAATATATCCATGGACTTTGTTGTGGGATTATCGAAGACATCTCTAGGTAATAATGCAATCTGGGTTATTGTTGATCGCTTGACTAAATCTGCTCATTTCCTTGCTATACGAGATAATTTTTCCCTAGATCAACTTTCCCGTTTGTATCTTAAAGAGATATTCAGGTTACATGGAGTTCCTCTCTCCATTGTATCTGATCGTGATCCCAGGTTCACCTCTAACTTTTGGAAAGGCCTTCAGAAGTCTTTGGGTACTGAATTAAATTTTAGTATAGCATTTCATCCTAAATCAGATAGGCAGTCAGAACAAATAGTTCAGACCTTGGAGGATATGCTACGTTCTTGCTCTATGGATTATCTGGGAAGTTGGGACCAACATCTTTCTTTGGTTGATTTTTCATATAATAACAGTTTTCATTCTAGTATACAGATGGCACCATTTCAGAAATTATATGGGAAGCGGTGTCGAACTCCAGCTTTCTGGGATGAAGTGGGTGAAAGGAAGTTGATGGGACCAGAATTGGTAGAAGAGATGGCAAAAAAAGTTCAGTTTATTCAAAAGCACATGAGAACATCTCAGAGTAGGCAGAAGAGTTATGCGGATAACCGGAGGAAGGATCTATATTTCGAGGTAGGTGATCATGTTTTTCTTAAGGTTTCACCATGGAAAAGTGTGATACGATTTGGTAAGAAAGGAAAGTTGAGTCCAAGGTTCATTGGACCACACGAAATTCTGGAGAGAGTTGGATCAGTTGCATACCGAGTGGCTTTACCTCCGAGTTTATCTCAGGTACACAATGTTTTTCATGTTCCAATGTTAAGGAAGTACATGCCAGATCCATCTCATGTTTTGAGTCCAGAGGTAGTTCAGCTGGAAGATAACCTATCTTATGAGGAACAACCGGTCCAGATTCTTGACCACATGGAGCAAGTGTTACGGAATAAGGTGATTAAGTAGGTAAAGGTTTTGTGGAAAAACCACATGGTGGAAGAGGCAACATGGGAATCTGAAAATGCAATGAGGGATAAGTACCCTCATTTATTTGATAAGTAAATATATTGCGGGGACACAATTTTCTAAAGGGGGGAAGGATGTAACATCCCAAGTAAGTAATGAATAATAGATATTTTTATCTATGTCTATTAATTATTAAGACAGTGTTTTAGAGGCTTAAAATGAAAATAAATACAATCTTATGCATGGAATACACTAATATTCTTAAAAGATTGTTTTACTGCCTTTTGATGGCAAACCCTTTTTAAATCTATCTTTTGAAAATTTTATAAGCTATGTTTGTCAAAATAAAATTATTATTTATGATTGGGACATCAAAATTTACTCCATGTTAATTTTTGGTATTTTTCTGACAATGTTCATTTTTTAATGAATAGTGAAAAATACTGCATTTTACATCAAAACTGCTTCTTAATCTAATTTATTTATATGATTAGATTATATTTTGAATTGGTCTTAATGTGTAATCTGAATATATTTTTACCATTTAATCCAATGGCGGTCATTTGAATCAATTTCACTTTGAAATTAGACTTAAACTGGTGTCAATCTATTGATACTTATTGTTTTATAAAAACAGGCTATTTGCTCTGACAGCGGGAATTAATTATTAAATAAGTTAATGTGACTTATATGTTTTGAATTTTGTAAAATAGACTTCATTTTTGAATTCGGAATATCAAATATAGCTTAGGGTGAATTTTTGGTAATTTTCTGAAAAACATCAATTTTTGATGAATAGTGAAACCACTAAGTGGTACTTATAAAAACTGATTTTCCGTTTAAATGAAATTTTTCCATCATTGTGTTTTGAGTTTAAAAAATCCAACATACATGGTTGTCATTAAGAAGTAAAATGTGGTTCAATGAGATTATAATAATTTTTTGGTGAATAATAACTTATTAAGTTTTTAATCGCGATTAGTGGTAATTAGTGTAGTTTAAGGTAAAAATAATGCTTTAATAAAATGAGATGAGCTTGACACATGTCCTACCCTCATTGGTTGTGTCATGGCCGACCAAGACAAGCCATGGGTCAACTTGGGGACCCCATGGATCCACTTTGGTTGAGAAATGACATAAATAACTTTTTATTTAATGTAAAAGTAAAAATGACACAAACATAATATGTTTTACGAAAACAATTTTTACATGGGGTTATAAAGATCAGAATTTTGATTATAAATTTTCATTGGAAATCTAAAAAGATTTCCTACACAATAGTGTTTTTGTATAATTTTTAGACTTCAAATAAATTATGTTATTTATGACATCATGATGATGCAGTGATGACCTCATTATTTAACGATTTAAATAAAATGGAAAGATAATGTAAAATCTAAAACCTACACATGGAAAAAACCAATTGGATGAGTGGATTTAGAAGCCTTATCACATTATCCTCTAATTATATCAATGTGGTACCTTTTGAATCCGAAAATCATTTTAAAATAAAGTAACTTATCTTTACTTTCCAAAAGTGCCCCTCCTCTGCTCTTATAAAAGGCCCCCACATCTACCTCATTTCACACACACCTCAAGCCTTTGGCTCGTCCATACCCTGCCCATTTACTCTCTCCACATCCCTCTCCTCATCCTAGAGGATTCGGTTTGGGCAGAATCCTTTCAAAGGAAGCCTTTAGGCTCAAATCAAAAGGAGTTACACTTTTAAAGGTGATTGATTCTCTCATGTTCATTTGTTTTATTTTTCTTCTCCAACCCCATAAACTCTTTTTATTTACTTCTTTTGTAACAACACCAGTATCTTAAATATACAAGGATGTTGTTATAAGATTTATTCGAGCTACACTCTCACATAACTACATCAAATGGTTAAAAAACATACTATTTCTGTGGATGGCGAAATTCTGCCTCCCGAAACGATGATTGTTCAATACTCATTTAACACCTTCAAAGGTGGCCATTATGATGTCACTATTTTTATATATGATATATAATATGTTTATTCTTTCCTTAAGCTTCTGTATTTTTCATTTATGGCATATCATTATTGTTTCCATTATGGGTAAACACGATATCTTCATTTTAGGAAGTGCGGACTACCGCCCCCTGAAAGTGATTTGATTCGTCAATACCATATGTGGGATGTGTAAAGGATAAAGTTAATGATATTATAAATGTTATTATAATGGAATTATAATATACTCTTATATCATTATGACTCCATTCCAGAAAATACGAAATAGAAATGGAAGTAGCGTTCATGCGTACGTACGGCTTACCGTCTCCATGAACGGTGCATTTCATTTCTTACCTCTAAATGTGATGTAATATTATAAATACATGTATATGCTGAAAATATATGATATATATTTTATCCAAATCATTAATATCATTCTGGATATAACGAACCTTTGACCAAATTAACAACATGTAAGTGTAAGAAGTCTATTTTTGACTTAAGAACCAAATACCGACAAAATGAACATTATTAACTTAAATGATTACATGATGTTCATAACATGGTATAAAAGGAATAATGAACTTGAAAAAGGTTCTTAAGCAAGTAGAGATTAACTCAAGTTTATTATTCAGGAGATTCAAGAATGATCGAGTCAAGTCGGACCCGAGGTATGGGACTTCGTCTCAATCTCCTTTCATTGAGGCATATTTTTTTTTATACACAACCTTCTTTTATACGGTGTATAAACCCTTTTGACTTTTACATTTATTAAAAAGGAATATTTTTATACGAAGCGTTTACTAAACGAAAAAAGGGAATGTTTTTGTCGTACGTATGTGGCGACAACGACTTCTCCGCCGTCGTGACCGTTATTTGAGTTTCGGCTTCCTCTACAAGCCATACCTTCTTTTTAAAAGAAAAATAAATACCATGTTTTACATTTCTTTTATTTTGGTATCAAAAATGGTTTTCATAATGTTTTTATATCAATGTGTTGTATTGATATCTTGTGATTGAAAGGTGGGAATGTTATTTTTCCTTTAGGCATGTTTTATGTGATATGATTATGTTGAGGTTCTTGGGAATTATTATGAAAACGGGTGGTTCCGTGATAAACTAAGGGCGGGTGAGCCCGATATAGCTCTCCAATGCATTGGGTAATGCGAAGGAGTGAAAAGTTAAGGTTTCTCCGAAGAGATTTAGGGAATATACTTTGATGGGTATTCCAAACGTAACCAAGAGGGTTACTCCCTACGTAAGAATGTTATGAATGCCTCAAGTTACCTTTATGTCTTATGATTTCTATGATTTATTCATTATTTGATGAGGTATGTTAAAGTGCTTATGTTTTATGGGTAACGTATGATCTCATCCTTATGTATATATGTACCCATGTTTCCTTTCCATATTTTTATATCCCTTACTGAGCTTTTTATGCTCATCCCAAGTTTTTTTGAAATGTTTTTCATAGGTCAAGGGAAAGGTACATGATATGATGATAGTGTCAAGGAAGTGTCAAGAAAGAATCCATGTTTTATTTTCAATATGTTTCCGTTGATGGGAAAAATAATACTATCTTTTATTGTAACCACTTTGTTTAAATGTGGGTTGTAATGCATGTTTTAAGATCTAATTCTCTAAAACTCTAAACCTGAAAAGATCCTCAACATGTAATCTTGTGATAACTCAAGATTATGTAAGGTTTAAGGCTGGGGCCTTATAATTCACTAGAAAATAAAATTTTTCAAAAAATTACTAAAAATATACTCTACAATATTTCATTAACAACAATAGGGTATTTAATTGTTTTTTATAAATATTAACTAATTTTTTTTATAATTCGAATCTCTTCCACCTTAAATTGTTATCTCTCAACACTACTTTAAGTGACCGGGACCATTGTTATTATCAACCTCACAAATAATTTTTCCCCACATCACTCAAGGATACATTTGTAAAGTGGAGTTGTTCTTTTACCTTGAATAACTTCTCCAGATAATATCCTTCAAATAGACAAAAAATCATTTCTATATAAATACAAATAACATAGAAAGTAGTGTTGTATTTTCATTAAGGATGAAATGATTTTTTGGATGATGGGTAGATAGGTAATGATGTAATCAAATAAATGAAAATTTGTTGTTTTTATATACACTTAAATCATAATAATCAAATGTAATGTGTGATTAACATATCCCCAAAAAATGATCATTACTCCCCACTCCCAAAGCTAAATATAGATCATGAATATGAAAAGTAATAATAATAAATGATCTGTCATCTTAGTTGTTTGTTAGTATGTTTTTTGGAAGTTACACTTGTAAAAATACTTATATCCATCACCTAACCCCATATGTCCTTAAGAAAATCTTTTTTCCATGGTGATTTTTTACCTTTCAAAAAAATACATTTTTTTAATTAAGATTGATAAAGATTGAAATGTAATGAATGAAATAATTATCCAAATAATTAAAACCCAATGAAACACCAATTCACATCTAGTCAAAGGAAATCACCCCATCCTAGCATAAGTTTGATCAAACCCACACATGTTTAATTTAATATCATGAAATATCTGAAAGAGTATGATTGGAAACGATAAAATTTTCATGTAACATGGCTGAGTCCTAAAATGGTAATTATTAGTTTTTTTGAGATATGTATGATCAATGTACATGTGGGTATATGGATAAAGGAATCATAAATCTAGATGCCTCAATCAGGTTAATAGTAAATTATGAAAATCAATTCTTCGAAAAGATACCAATTCAGGTTCTGGTAGGTTTACATGTCCGTTGAATCTCACATGAAATGTGCAAAGAAATAATGGAAACACTTAGGTCAAGAGTACTCTCAAGAATGTAAATAAGAAGGAAAATTACTCATTAAATGGACAAAAAGTAAAAAATTTAATCAAAAATAATAAAAAAATGTATCAAATAAACTCAATAAGATAATCTTAATAAATTTTCCAAAAAATATACCAATAATTTAATTTCTATTAAAATTCAAACTAAAACATCTATTTTTTATGTGCATGGGTGAAAAGATATATCTTTGTTAAATAATATTATTTATTAAAAAATATCCAATATAGTTGATAATGGAAATAAATGAATGGGTGACCAATAATCTGAAACATAACCCCCCCACCAAACACACAGACACATCTTAAATGAAAATGTATCCCCACTAATCCAAATTCAGGCAAGAAGGGTGTAAATAAAAAAATGAATAATAGAAAACATATAAGATATAGAATAAAATTATACCTTAATTAGTGGAATTTTACTAGGGAATCCGAATGGATTATTCAGGATATATAGTACCTAGAATATAGAATGTAAGGAAAAACAATCTTGTAAAATAGTGAGATTAGAAATATATATTCAATATATAACAAAGTAAGATATAAGTGATAGACAGAATCCAAAATTAGTTTTATTCTATAAAGATCAATAAAATTTAAAATTATTTTCCACAAAGTTCCAACATGAATTATCCATACTATATACAAATGTGGTGGGAAATAATTAAAATAAAACTACGCATGGAATGATAGTACTATTATTGGGTGTCCTCCCATAAGGCGTGAAGTTTAACATATTTATCCAAATTAAAGGGCAATTATTAATTGTATTTTTCCACATAATAATAATCTTTGACACCGTTGTATCCACTAGAAGTAGTATCATCCATCTCCAGGGAACTCTTTCCGGGGTTCATCATCATTAAATTTGATAAAAAGAACTATTCATGAGGCTGTCACAACATCCTACCAACCGTACGAAATATCTATTGAGGTAGAAAAAAGGTCAGGGTAGCCCCATTGTAATTCATAGAAGGATATCCAATCTTAATCCTATGATGGGTATCATATGTTAATGTTTAGCCATAACTTTGAGTCATTTATGGAAGCTTTAATTGCGATTAATGAGTCACAAGAATGGAATTCTACATGATAAAAAATCTAATTTATTATCCTTTAGAGCCAAAAATATTTATTAAATGATTCAAAATAATGAATAACAAAAAAAACTAAATAAAATAAGGAAATAAGGATGAAAAATTGGGGAAACTAAGATAAAAGTACCATCCTCAACACTTTTGGTTGTGGTACCCTCCCTATGGATGGGTTACTGCAACGACCTCCTATGATTCAATGACAAAAATGGTTCTCTAGGTAGAAAGAGTGAAAACCAAGGTCGTACCCAGATGTGATAAATCAATATGAAAATTCATAATGTGAGAAAAATATAGTGGGGAGAGCTATAGAGATATAATTCCACCAATTATATGGAATAAATGTTAATGAATGAAACCTATTATTGAGACTTGGTTATATGACCTTTTCCCAACCAAGTGAACTCAAAAAATAAATCCTTCTGAGCATCACGGTTTTTGATTTTTAGAGGGATCCCAACTAGGAGGGTTTCTATATAGAGTGTGATGGAAGTAAGCACAAAGCCAAAATAATTTTTAGCAGTATAAGGATGATGGTGGGAAGATATAATGGAAGCATGCAGAGGTTTCTATACATTGGGTGTAAAAGTAAATAGATGCTCTTGAGGCTCAATGAAGGGTAGGTTGAATAGTAAGATGATATCACACTAGTTCTCTAGAAGATATTGTAGTACATTCCCACAATAGTGTAGCCACTCCATAGTGGTGAAATTAGGCAGTACCATTCAACATAACCAAAAAGTCATGGTCATGGAAGTAGGAACAAAAATTTCATGGGCTAATAAAGGGGGATATATATTAACATATATACATAACATGATAATAATGGTTATGAGAAAATTAAATCATCCTTTTAATGTCATAAAAATAGTTCTTATATCATAAACATGATTCATGGAATAAATCATGGTACTTCATAAGACATGAATCATGAAGGGATCAAAGAACATGATACATGAGAACATAATATTGGAAAAATAATATGTCATAAAAGTGTGGAATAAATTGTGGAATAATAATAATAATTGAAATATTATTTCATGGAAACCCACCAGCATATTAATAACATTTTAGTATTGGGATAACAACTTGGGTGCCCTATTTTAAGAATGAGATAATCTCTAATATACCCTTTTTATGCTTAGGATCATGTCCAGTGTACCCTTTGATTTCCTAAAACAATAATATTTACCCAATTCATTGTATGGATACATAATATAAGACCCATCAATTAATTAATAATAACTCCATTCATATGTATTCCATAATATCATAAACAAATTTATCCCATATTAACTCATGAAAAGGAAATCGAGATTCATTGATATTACATAATCATAAAAATAAACAATATAGTGATGGAATAACAATGGTATTATTGGATAAAATCCAATTTAAGTAATATTTAACATTAATGTATGTTATCATAGATGAATAATTGATTTAAAATAACACTAAAAAATTTATTGAGAAAGATATGAATTTCATTTTATTGCGTACATATGAAAATCTAAAAATTTCCCAATTATTAAGGTAATACTTTTGAATGAAAATTAACATGGAAACCTGTAAAAAGAATATTTTAATTATTGATCAGTCAAAATGGTGGAGAAAATTATCCATGTTTTTTATGTGAAAATGAGGATTCATTACACATTTTTGACAAAAATTAAAAAGTACCTCATTTGGAAAACCACAATAAGATTCCTTATAAAAAAATAAAAAAAAATTACACATGGGTAGTAATGAATTAAAAAATAATAGTTTAATTATAAACACATTATTGAAAAAATTATTGGAAAATATTTAATTGGAAGAAAACGATTCTTGACCAAAGAGATAAATAATGTAGGTTTTCCGCAAAAACATTCCCACAGCCCCTTGAGTACATAATATGATGAAAAATTAAAGGAAAATATGCATTCAAAACAAATTAAAATAATAGATGATAATTAATTCTATTTATGGGTGATATATCATAAAATTCCATCATTTAAAACTTATTCACAAACAATCATGATAAACAATGAGACTATAAAATAAATCCCTTACCTTGATTTTGAATTTAAATTGAATTTTATATAAAATACAATATAATAAATTTAAATTTATTATAATTCAATAATATATTCATTTTCACACTCATAATATCTAATATGATCATCTTATAATGTTTCAACACCCATTTATTAATAATTCCTTATTTAAATTTTCATTTTCATGTGTTAAATGTTTCATTTTTCATTATAATTTTTGTTTTGGTAGTTATGGTCCTTGTAATTTAATAATTATTTCATCATATAAATAATTATAATTATTATATAAATATCACTTAAATTCATTGTATAAAAATTTAAATTCTTCTATAATTGATGTTTAGAGAGTAATGCTTTACACAATTAATTGAGAGGATGAATAAATGTTGTATTCACTTATCAATGGACAAAAAATACAATAAAATAATAATTAAACATTATAGAATCATTGTTATATCACCAATATCATATATATTCATTAAATCCATCATTACTACCATATAGTTAATAAGAAAATGAAAAACAAATCTTATCTCTTTGTGGATGTCGTAGTCCCCTCGTATGAACAAACGACATTATCATTTTCTAATGGATTAGAAGGTAAGAAAATAGATATGATATTATAATTGAAAAATAATACTAACTTAAAAAATAGCTTATATAAAAATTAAACCCATAATAAAAACCATCTACTAAATTTTGTAATGTAAAATGAATTGTATCACTACGTTGAGTCAGTTTTCCACACGTTCACGAGTGATACTTTCACTTCCCAATAGATAGAGTAGGGTGTGGATTATTTAATGATAGTAATAAAATTTAATTTTATTTATGATACTTTTTATTTTATTTTCTAATGAATACCACTTATTTAAATTAGTTATAAGAGGAAATAAATTGAAATAGGTCGGGAAAGATGATTACATCTCCTTCGGTTGGCCTTCTTTAGATACATTCTCAAAGACCCTAAGAATGAAATATTTAGAATATAATCAGCTACAATTAATGAATATGGATATTTAAAAGTGAAATTTATAGGGTTTTTTTAGTCACATGGAACAATATCTTGCAATGAAAATAGATTACTAGTTCACTTTTATAATGGAGGGAAATGACACACATAGAATTACTAAAAAGATCAAAATATAATTTTTTCACTCTCATGAAAAACGAAACCACACACAGACACACATATAGATATTCAAATAAAAAATTTATATGGTCAAGATATCATCATATAATGAATTTTAGATATGTTTTCTCATAAATTTAAAAAATTATGTTTCTTTTAAACCCTTTATTATCCAATTCCAATCATAAAAATGGTAATTATTTTTTTCATATTAAATGGTTATAATTTTATTTATAAGTATAAAACTAGATAAAAAATGATAAATTTTACAACATTAAACAATTTATCATCTATATTATCCTATTTAAAATCTTTTATGAGTTTTAAATAATTTAATAAAATATTCATATTATAAAATACTTTTAGTGTCATTTTATGAACAATTAAAATAATTTTACATTGAAAATAACATTAATTTAATGTAATTAAAATATAAAATTTTGAAACATAATATTATTTTATATTAATTTTAAAATTATTGGTACACTATATCTCATCCAAAAAATATTTCCTTTTGAATTTTTAAAAATATATACATGATTTTTCTACTACTTGCACAAGCATTTTGTCAGCATTGTTTATGTATTTATGGTAATTATATAATCACATAAAATTTAATAATAAATTATTTTGATAAAAAATTTAATTTATATTTCAAATAAATATTTTTAACAGAATTTATCATCAAATTATCCTTATGTAAAAAAATTAGAGTTATTAAATTATAAAGAGTAACATTTTGGATCATTCATTGCATAAAATAATTTAAATTGTATTATCATGTAAAATATCCTAAAAATGGAATGTATTATAATTTTGGTTGTTAATGGTCGAATATATTATATTAAATTAAACAAAATATTGTTTTGGGTTAATTTTGAGACCTTTCTTCATGGTTTTATCAATGTTTTACCCATTTTACTCATTCCATGGTAACAAATATTTACATTGGTTACTATTCATAATGAAAAAAATAAAAGGGACATATTTCCAAATTTGAACCCAATGATTCCATATATGGTACCCATATTTAAATATTCAATATATATTTCTTTATAAAATCAATTTTAATATATATTCTTAAAATTCATTGGAGAAAAATATCTGAAAAAATGTGTTTTTAAGAAAAAAAAATATCTTATATAAAAAAATGAAAATTTATAATTAAAATTGAATTGATTTGATTATTATAAATAATATAGATCAATTTTAATTTTATTAAATGATCCAAAATATAAGAATATTTTTAAATTACATGATTTAATGATTGCATTTGAAAAAATTGTTCTTTCACTATTTTGTGAAAAATAAATCATTTCAGAAAAATGAAAATTTCAATTTATTTTGATTTTAATATAGTAATATAAAAATTAAATTTCATTTTTAAAATTACATTTTCTAAATCATGATGAAATTATTTTCATTGTTTTCTCATAAAATGTAATAAGAATTATTTTCAGGAAATATTATTTATAAATCATATAATAAATATACTAATAATTGATTAAGTATCTATAAAAATATTTTATTTTTATAGAACCTTTATATATTATTTTAAATATTTGTTTATTACTATTCATACAACCAATTTAATTTCTTGGTGATAATCATATTCTATAATATAGTTCATTCAGAATCGAGGTTTCATGTATCACAAGCTATGAAAGAAATGTAATTTATTTAAAAGATGTATATCATAAAATCTTATGGGTATTATATTCTATCATAAAATAATTTGAATTTAGACCTATAAATTCCATCACACTAATATGAAAATTAATTTATTTCAATTTCATCACATCTATGGGTTCATAAGTTTCTTCGTCTAATTTCTAATTCTTCCAGATAATTCTAACCTGGTGGGTGGTCTTTTTCTATATTCAAATATCTCTATGATCCAAAATTTTTACCATTTTTTATTCATAGGAATGATCATTATGTACTGGTATGAAATCCGAGTTTTTTAAATTTTATGGATTGGTTTTATACATCCTTATGAGAGATACATGGAACACATCATGAACTTGAGAGAGGTTTGGTGGATGTACTAAGTGATAAGTAATCATGCCTACTTAATCATGAATCATGAAGAGGCTAATATAACTAGGTGAAAAATTTAATTTATTGCTAAATATCATAACAGTATTCCATAGATAAGTTCATAGTAATACATTCTCACTAACATCAAATTCTAGATTTCACTGAATATTGTCAGTAATATTTTTTAATGACTTTGAGCTACATTTATATGCTGTTAAATGGATATGAAATTATCTACCATTTCCCTATTTAGAACAGCTATCAATTGATTTATTTACAAATCTTCATTAAATCATGTGGTATTTATATAATTCTTTCCAAATACTAAATCATAATCATCCATATAAATGCTTTATCAAAAGCTATTATTATATGAAAACATGGCTATAGGAATGTTTTGATCCCAAACACCTTTGAAATCCATATAGAATGTTATTTCCATATCCTATCTGGTTTGAATTATTCTCTTAGACTGACCATCTCTCTATGGATAATATGTAGTACTAAAAAATAAACTTGATATCCATATTTCATAGGATATTTTTTTTGGAAATTTGTGTTACACTTTTATCCAAGATAGGATACAATAGAATAAAATACTATAATAAACCTTATAACTTCATTAATTTATATTCTATAAATATAACCAATAGATATATATACTCATATATATATGAATTGTGTTGACATTCTAAAGTGATCACCTAAAACACAATAAACATTATGTCCATTAGAAATTTTGGGGAGTTCGATGAAAAAATCCATGTTGTTGTTTTTTCATTTCCATTTTGGAGTGGGTAATGGTTATAACTTTCCCATATAATTTTTTCTCTCAATCATTGCTTACTAAAATATCAAGAAATGAGATTCATATTTTAAAATATCTCTTCTAATTTTTCCTACTAGAAAGACTCTTTTAGATCTCTATACAACCTCATACTTCAATGAGGGATGCCAAATGTTGAACTATGAGATTTATCTAATAGCTCCTTCAAGTCTAGTACTGATGAGACACACAAATAGTTCATAAACCATATCATTCCATCACCATAAATGGGTATGTCATTAAAATTACTTACAATATTTTATACTTATACATCATCATTCTATGACTCTTTAATCCTCACATGGATGGATGGTTGAACAATCATTTGATAAATATAGGATATGTCCCCATTCCTTGGGATTTTAAATTCAATACTATCAAAATATATAAGTATTATATCCCTTTGAATCCTCATCAAATACAAACTCAGACAATTTTTCTAACATAGAGTATCATCCAAGTTGATCTCCTTCCTAGGGTAGTAATGTATTAACAAATAATTATCTTTAATCACCTCTTTATATAACATGTTCAACTATTTCTGAGTGAATATATAAATTAAAATTTTATAAATAGTATATATTTGATATCTTTATCCATAAATAAAATTCCTCCAAATTTTTAATATAAAAATCACCATAGTTAACTCCAAATCATTTGTTGGGTAATTTTTTTCATGATCCTTTAATTGACATGAGGTACATGTTACCACTATATGATTTTAAATGAGGAAACATCCAAATCCCATATATGAATAATCACAATAGATCACAAACCCTTCTATACTATAGGGTTAAGTGTGAAATTTTTCACTGACTAACCTTATCATTAGTTCCTTATTCATTTCTTGAAATTCATCTAGAAAATGGAACTTGACTCCATTTTTAGTAAACTTATTGAGTAGATAAGATATACAAGAGATATTCCCCACAAATAATTAATAATATCTTGTCAAACAAAGAAAAAGATGAATTTTAGTCATATTAGTTTGTCTAACCCAATTTTTAGTAACTCTCATCATTGATGGATCCACCGATATACCCTCGATTAAGATTATATATCCCAAAAATGAATCATTATTTAGTAAAAATTCACAATATTTAAATTTTTTATATAGTTTATCATTCCTTGGGTTATTCATTACAACACTCAAGTAACATTCATTCTCTTAATTACACTTTGAATTTTCAACACAATCATCTATAAAGGATTCAAAAAACTGATTGATTTAATACCAGAAGTCTATTAATTAAATCCATGAAGATAGTGGGGAATTAGTGAGAATAAATAGAATCGATATAAATTCATAGTTTCTAAAAATTTAATATAATTATATTTTGGGTATATACTCCTTATTAACACTCAATCGATGATATTGAGAATGAATTTTAATCTTGTAAAACTGTTTATATCTGTATAATTGATAAAATAAGTCATCAATATAGGGTAGATGATACTTTTTATTGATATTGATGTTGTTATGTTCTTGAAAATCAATAAACTGTATTATTGATCCATATTTCTTCTTAAAAAATAACAATTGTTTCCCATGGTGATTCAATTTTCTTAATGAATCCATTATCAAGTTTCTTCTAGTGTTTTTCATTAATTCATGCAACTCAATTAGGGAAATTCCAAAAGAAAATTTAAAATAGGTGTATCTCCATTAATGAGTTATATTGAAATCTCAACATCATAATTTGGAGGAACAATAGTAATACCATCTAGAAATACATTAAAAACACTTATACAGTAGGTATATATTTTATGTTCAGCTTCTCTCAAAGCACCAATGATAAAAAATCATTTGAATAGGAATCAAGAACAATATAATGGGTTTTACTTCCATTATATGTTAATATTTATCATGACATCAATCGAAAATCATAGGTTGGTTAAGTATATTAAAATTTTCTTGACATGCACAAAAATTGATTTGGGATTTATGTAAAATAATAAAATCTATACCAATTGTAACCTCAAATTATATTAGAGGTAGAATAACAATTGTTTTAGGAAGCACATTCCACCAAACCTGAACTGGAGAAGAATCATAGACATTATATTTGATAATTATACCATTAAGAGTTTCTAATTCAAATTATACAACTAGTCCTTAAGGTGGTATTGTAATACCCTAATAAAATTCATTAGATATAAATGATTTGGATGATCCATAATCAAATAAGTGTTTATTAATTGTAGAATTCATGGTATGTTTACTAGTAAACACTTTATTACCGTACCCTACATCATGAAGAGTGACCACAAGATATTTCAATTTTCCTCTGGATTTAAGAGGTTATTGACATTAATTATCATCATTAAGCATTATATTTGGGAACTATCTAGCATAATTAACATACTCCATACATTTAAAATTCATGAGTGTGGGTGGAGTATTCTACGGTGGTTTTCCTCCATCATTTTCTATCTTCTTCCCATCACTTTTATATTTGATTTCACAATGACCTTAAATTCCACATTTAAATAATTTACCTATACCATTATGATAATTTCTTCATGTATCATTCCATACATAACACATAAATAATGGTTTTTCTTCTTATACCCATGGTATTTTTTAGAATTTTTTTAATTCCATATTTCTTTTCATATCCAAAACATGATATTTATTAAAAACTAAAATCACTATTTCAACCTTAGTATCACATATGATGATTTATTCATAAATAATATATTAATGTATGTCAAAAACCCTTTAGAGATATTTTTTATAAGAAACTGAAAAATCAATCAATCTTATATTCCTATTCAGTAATAAAACCAAAATCCTACTTGCAAGTCTTTTATAATTTTCCTCATATGCACTAGTGTATTTATCATCCTTCTACCTTAGATCATGTAATTCATTCTTGGTTTTATTATGAGGAATACAAGGATGTTTTACATTGAGAAATAACTTTCTAAAATCCTTTTACTCAATAGAGTCAATTTATACCCACTTCATCTTGTTATTGATGAGATTCCACCATTGATGTTCTTATCCTTCCAAATAATACAAAACCAAAATGAATTTTTCATTATCTGAAGTCTAGATAACATAAAATATATAGTCAATTCAATTCGGTAATTTATCATCATCTATTGGATAATTATACTAACAAAAAGAAGGTGTATTTTTCCTCACGTAGGGCTCAAGAAAACGTTATTTCCTCCATTACTATTTTATAATATAAAAAAAACTCAAGTAATGAAAATGATACATATGAACAAAAAATATATTTTATATTCTAACACACATAGAGTTTGTCTTTTCAGGGGGTATATAATTGTGTATTCCTCCAAATTTAGTATTAGGATAGTTCCTTTATGTTCCAACAGTTAACTAGAACCAAATAAACATTAAATGACTAAAAATAACCATATTGGGGAACCATAATTATGAAAAATAATTTATAGGATATCTAAATCATGAAACCTATTTTTCAATGTATGAATCATTATATTTAACTAAGGTCATCCTTGTTCATAATCTATTCATATCCTTCTTGATAGTTCATATTGAAAATTATAATTGAACCTTGTATATCCACAAGGGTGTCAAAAATGGTGTGCACTAAGGGATTACTCACCATGAACGATAATGGTGGTTGAAATATACTCGATCAACTCTTTTTATTATTAAAAATAGATATGTATTTACTAAAAAACAAATCCATTTGTTGTATCCAGGAAAAGATTTTTTTAAGAAGACCACAATAATTTATTTCACATGACATGAGATGTTATATAATACATAATATTATAGTAAGTATTCTCACTACATTTTTTTCATCCATGTTTACAAAGGTAACTAAAACATTCCCTAATACCAACTATAGACCCCCATACTTTTCATACATAAATATCACATCTTACTAGATAAATAATTAATAAATTATATTATGATCAATTCTAGAACCGTAATGGTTTTGTGTCTTTTGAAACATGAATACATAGAAAAGTTGTTTATAATATATCTACTTCAACTCCTAGTTATTTTAGTATAATTATCACACTTCTTATATGCATAATATGTAATAATTTTCTTCATATTATACGTTAAATAAGACATAATTATAATTGATATCCTATTCACAATCAAGGTAAATATGGGAGATAATAATGATTATTTAAATAAAACATGAGCATAATGGTTATGATAACATGAGCATAAACTTTTAAAATCATACCCAAAAAATTTATATCATAAACTTGAGTCATGGAATAATTCTTCGTAGTTCATAAGACATGAATCATAAGGGGATTAAATAATTTTAGTCATGAGAATATAACATTTACATAATATAATTCCATAATAGAGTAGAATAAATTGTGGAACTATCAAAATCATATAAATATTGTGTAAATTACACCTATTGTGAAATAATAACATGTTAGGTTTTAGATAACTTCCTGTGTACCTTTTTTAGGCGTGGTATAACCTTTGGTTACCCTCTTTTAGGCATGGGATAACCTAGCGTGTACACTCTTTTTCCAATATTGTGATAACCTTCCAAGTACACTTCGAGCTCATAGAACATTATTATTTACCAAATAAATTTTTGGGATATATAATTATAGGCACACACATTAGATAATCATAAATCTATTCATATATATTTTAAAATAATATTAAAACATTCATCAAAAGTTAACCCATGGAAAAGAAAAATGGTTACATCGATATTCCAACACAATAACCATAAACCATCTAAAGAAACAATAAATATAGTATAATATGATCATATCCCCAGAAAAGAATATATAATATCAAATTATGTTATCCTAGATGAAAAATTCATTTAAACAATCACCGTATTGCTTCTTGATGAAAATACCCATTTTATTTTTAAATCCCATATTAGAATATAAGGATTTACCAAATATAATGGTTAAAATTTCATTTTAAAATAAACATGTAAACATATAGAATTATCTTTAAAGAAATGAGTGTTCATGATGGTGTGAATTTTGGATAATATTGTGTATGTAAAATCAAAGATTAAATTATCATGTTAGTAAAAAGTCAAAAATTTATCATTTGAAAAAGAAAAAAAATATTCCTTTAATTTTTTTTTTAAATACTAAAAAATGGGTAAAACTACATTAAAAATAATCTCATAATAGTGAAAAGATTATTGAAAACTTTTTTGATGATTTTGGATGTATAAAAGAATTATTTTTGATTGAATAGAGATAAAATTTTGGTTTTCATTAAAAATGTTATTTTGGTCTCTTTAGTACTTTACACAAGGAAAATTAAATGAAAAATTTTATTCAAAAAAATATCAAAGGAAACTTCCTGAGTTTTTGGAGATATAAAACATAAAATGTCATTATCGGAAACATAATCATAAAGAATCTTGATAATGAAATGAGATTCTCAAATAAATCCATTACCCTGTGTATGACTTTCATTGAAAGTGAATTAAGCACATGTATAATTATTTTAAATTTTTTATACTTATATAAAATATTAATTTAAATACTCATAAATATAATCTAACATATAAGTTATAGATAGTAAAATTTATTAACACCTTTCATGGAGATGGTTGGTTGTATGTATGCATGAACACAATTTTAAATTTTTATTAAATGAAAAAAAAAATTAAATTTATAATTAAGCTTTATATAAAAATGATTATATTATAAATATCATACGTATTCATTAAATATATCCTTATTACCATCCACTTAAAGAAAACAAGAATGAGTAGTCACATTAATTTTTGGTGGTTGTAGTCCACACATACTCACGAGCGATGTTATCATTTTCTGGCAGAAAGGGATGTAAAATGGTAGATGTGATATTATAATTCAACAAAATAATTATTTCAAAAATATAATATATTGATATTAAAATAATCATAAAAACTATCCATGAAATATTGTTATGGAAAATGAATTTCATCACTCTGTGGAGGTGGTTGTCCACACGTACGCACAAATAATATTGCACTACCCATTTAATGGAAAAGAGGATGGATAATGGGTTTTTCATGATCACCATAAAATTTTAGAATATTTCTTATGTTGAATTTATTACTGTATGATTAATATTAAATATTTAAATAATATTGATGAAGAAATAAACTGAATGATGTCAGGTAAGTCGATTGCCTCTCCTTGGGTTCGGCTCCTTTAGATATGATCTCAAGGTCAATAGGAATAGTATTTTATGAAGACCAAAACATCAAATTAATGTATAGGTATTTTTATAAGTGAGTTTATTAGGTTTTTGAGGATCTCTATAAACCAAAGTGGTGCAAAGGAAGAAGAGAAGGATTACCATTTTACAATGGAGGTAAATGACACACATTCAGTTACAAAAAACATTAACATGTTGTTTTTTCATTATCAATCCAAATGAGTCCAAATTACCAGATATTTGAGTAAAAAATATAATAATTACTAAATATCATCATCTAATAAAATTTATATTGGTTTTAGGTTTATTTTAAAACTAATCTTTCGGTTTAACCCCTTGGTTAACTAATTTTAATCTTCACTCTGGTAAATAAGTTTTTGATATTAAATGGTTATAATATTACATATAAGGTGACACATACCTCATAAATTAAGAATGGATAAACTTTTTACAATTTATAATATTAATTGTCCTTTAAAAATATTTTTTATTTTTTAAACAATACAATAAAATATTTTTATCATAAAATATTCTTAATGTCATTATAAAAACAACTCATATAATTTGGATTTTTAAAAATATGGTAGGAATAGAATTAGAATATATAACTATAAAATAACTAAAATACATTGAAATAATCTATAAAATTCATGGGGAACTATAACTCCTTCATGTAATTTTTATTTAATATTTTTTAGAACAGTTGCATGAGTTTTCTTATGCACACACATTCATTATCTCAGTGTAGTTTAAGATTTTAACGTAATAAAAAAATAACTAAAAATAAAAGAAAATAAAATGATAAAAATTTTATTTCTATTTATATAAAAAATAATAATAGAACTTATAATCATTTCATCCGACTGTAAAAAAATTTGTAGACATTTAATTAAAGAGACTGACATTTTGGAATTTTCATTACATAGAACAATATAAATTTCATTTCCCATGAAAAATAGAGCCAAAATGAAATATATAATCATTTTTGGTTTCTATGGTAAAATTTATTCCCTCATCTTAAATAAAGGAATCTTTTGGGTTGATTTTTAGATCTTACCACATAGTTTTAACCCTATTTTACCCAATTTACCCTTACCAGTGTGACAAACATTTACCACTAGTACTATTCATAATTAATAAAAATAAAAGAGACCAATAACAAAATTTGATCCTCTATATTGCAAATATGGTATTAATTTTTCAATATTTAATCCATATAAGTATAATAAATCAATTTGAATAAAAATGCATATTAGGAATGGAAAAAAGAAATTTTATAAAACTGTGTTTTAAATATAAAAATTAACTTATATAAAAATCTTAAATATTTTTGGTAAAATTTTAATTAATAATATAATTATAAATAAAATATATCCTATTTAAAGTTAATAAATAAAATATAAAATACAATTAATTTAAATTACATGATTTAATAAGATTATTTGAAAGATTTGTATTTTTCGAAATTCACTGAAAAATAAATCAATTAAAAAATACCAAAATTCAACCCTAAGTTAATTTTGAAATTATGATCTAAAAAATGGAATTTAATTTTTAAAATAATTTTTTTTAATTAGTGAAATTAATTTTTTTATTTTCTCATAAAAATAAAAAAATTAATTTTGAAGAAAATATATTTTTAAAGAATATAATGACTTTACTAAAAATAGTGTACTAATTTATCAATATATTTTCTATATCTAAAACCATTATAAGTAATATTCAAAAATTTGTTATTTCTATTCAAACCACCAATTTAATGGCATGGTTTTGATTGTATACTGTAAAATGATTCATTTAGACTTAAGTTTGTGTGTTTTATAGGCTATCAATGAAATTAAATTTATTTAAGAAGAAATATTAGACAAAAATATGAGGGTGTTATTGGGACTAAGGATGAAATGAGAAATAAAGAGTTGAAAACACCAATATTCTTCACAAAATGAGTGTTTAAGTATCCTCTCATGAGTGTGTTTTGTGGTTTCCACACCTTATCAATATAGAAATGTTATAAATTTAAGTCCATGTTTATAATTGGGGAACCCAGTATTGTGGAAAAGAGGATGATTTCATAAAGGATGATGGTTCTATGGGAATTTTTTCATGCTATAAAGGCATTGGAAAGGGAATGATTAACAAACCTCAATGTTGCGATACTCAACTGGGTTCTCTTGGTAAATAATGGATCATAAAAAATCCTTTTTTCAATGGTAATCACTACCCAATTTCTCATGGTGACACCCTTAGTAGATTCCAAACTTAATGTGGTGTATAAAGAAGAATCTGTAATGTACATGATGTAAATTCTAAGGCCAAATTTGAAATCCTTTAGTGAAAAAACCTACTATTTTTCACCAATGAAATAGAAAAGATAGACCACATATAAGTAGAAAAGGGTAAATAAATCAAGGAAGATTTATTAATTAGTCTCCTCCACAACCACGAAAATGTGTGATAGATTCATCTTAGAATGGGACTCTATAAATTTCTTAGAAATAGGGACTATCTTTATCTCCAAATGATCGATCATTTTGTTACTCTAGATAGCCTTACCATACAAATGTGCAGTCTATAATTGATGTTTTGTGTCAGGAAACAATTTATAGGGATGATTAAATGGAATTATAGATTCCCCATGGGATGGATGCGATGATGGAGTGGCTGACATGGAAGTGGGTGGATAGTGGGAGATATTGATAGAAGGTGGATGAAAAGGTTCCCAAGCCAACCACCTTATGGAAGACCATGCTCTGGGTTTCACAGGTATCTTTTCTAGGTTTTTGGGAGGTGAATATTTAACGGTGTTCTATGTACGAGCCAAAAAATGAATAGGAATTATACCTTGGTCAAGGATTGTAGAGGGTTTGTTTCAATAGAGAGGGTAGTAGTGGAGGGGAAGATTTAGGAGAATATGTATGGGTATAGGGAAAATAGGGTTTGTGGTCTGATTTAGGCATATAACATTTCTTGATGTGAATTGAGAATTCACATCATAAACTATGATGTTTTGGAAAATTATTTACCACAAAAAATCACAACTTGAATTGATAATATACATCATGAATTGGATTGATCATCATACTTTACCCATTGGTTGAGCAGTTGCAATGAGTTATCCTCCATGAATACCAAATTAAATCAGGCATCTAATATAACCATATGGAATGATCATGGTTTTCCTCCCAGTCAGTTACTCAATTATAGTAACGATATAGAAAATCATATGGGGTGTTTTTAGAATTTTACGGAGAGTATTAACCCCTATTTGAAAGGTTACATGTAATGTTTATACATTTCCATTGACTATGAGCAGAGTTGTATTTCCTATTTGAATTATGATATATCTATGAAAGGATATGTTTGTGACTATGAAGAGACCCAACAAACATGACTGTAATTTTCAAGTAAAAACTCACATGAAAGAGATAAAAAATAATTTATTCCCTTGTGTTATTTTTATATGATTAATGCATGGTTCTTCCCAATATTTAGTCATTTACTTGTAAATCATATTATTTTAATATAAATCATGTACTAGCTCCTCCAATTCATCATGTTATAGAAAGAACTACTACCACACACATTGGACATTCAATTTGAACTTCATAATAGCCTGAAATGACAGGTGAGCTAGCTCAACTTGTAAATGGAAACACTTTCAACAAATATGCATGAAATTGGTCATAAAAATAGTTTTTTTTAAGGCTATGTGGTATTCTCATAGATAATCATCCATATTGTGGATTCAATTTATCATCTTTAGTTTACCATTTTTTCCAAAAATCTATTTAATTTAATTGATAAACAATTACACTTTAATACTATACATTATTTTATAAAGAGTGAAGGTATTTTACATGAATTCATAATCTTAAATCAACCTCCACATTATATATTTATTAATTTGTGTTACCTAATCACTGATCAATTATCAGATGATTCCAAACTAGAGTAAATATGTTTTTATTAAAAACAATTATAACAAACATGTTGGTGTTAAATGTGGTGGAAACCACTTCTACCCAGTTTGGTACATAATTTGTATATAAAAAATGTAATTATTACCAATGGCCTTTGAAAATGGTCCCAAAATATCAATTATCTATATATCAAACCCTTAAAACTTTTTAATTGGGTTTTGTAGAATATCATTTTATTGTTAATATTTCTAATAACATATTTGAATGAATTAACCAGCATTCCAATAGAGGGTTGGTAAGAATAAACCACTTTAATAAATTTCATCCACTATATATTCACTTCCATGATGTTCCCCGGTAGGTGATGAATGTTATAATTATAGGACCCCTTGTATCTTGTATTCATGAACATGAATCTAATTCAGGTCATGTCCATATTATTTAAAAAGAATAAATATATCATAGAAGTAAAATTCAACATTGGTCCATGTACCTCTCCTTCTACTGGTAGGAGAAATAAGGGTATTGGGATCCCATGGTCTAATAATTTTTTATGATAGTTAACAATAAAATATCCTGTTAGTAAACAAAAATATATTCACATCATTTAATTTATCAATAATATCCACCTCATCCTCCACCTCGATATTTAGTAGGTGTAGCCATGAAAAATGATCAACCGTGACATTTTAATATCCATTCATATACTTGATTATGATATTAAATTTTTTTAGTTACAAGATCCACAAAATAAGTCATGTATTGAAATAATTTTTTGTAATAGATATTTTATTGTTTCCTGGTCACTACACATCATCATTAGAAAGATTAATATATAACCTGATTTTGTTGAATGTAAACACCTTGACAAGTTACTCCTTCTCTATAAATGTGCATTCAATATGAGTGTCATTAATAGTCTGGGTAGCGTAAAATATGGTTTGGAAATTTTGATTAACTCGATATCCTAAAACACGCCCAATGATGAAGTAACTTTCATGGCATATAAATTTCAAGACATTTTCCTAAGTGGGGGATAAAATAATTTGGGCTTTAACAAGGTTGTATTTCAATGCTACAATGATTTTCTGTACATTATCTTCAAATTATAAGGGGTTGTATTTTTCCATGAGGAGAATCAATGGATGAGATATATTAGAAAATACATAAAAAAATAAAAATAGAACCTCATATGTTTAATAATGATTCATATCCTATTTTCTTTTGTGTGTTTTAATAGTTATTTTATTATCTTAATATATATACGATAAAATCATATTATTTTTTTATTTTTTTCCTAAGGATGATTCCTCCCTATACTATTAAATGTAATTTTTAAAAATTTGTAACTAGTAAATATTGTACATCGTTTCAGAAATAGGTCCAAATAATACAATAATACATTGAAAGACATTCTCGGGAAAGAACAAGTTTCAAAAAAAATCCAAAAAAACCAATGACATGTCTTGAAAATTGTGGTGTATGTACCGTATAATTGATTTCGGTATATTAAACAACTAAAATAAAAACCAATAATAGGAAAAGATTTCATATGGGAATGTGAATGTCACCTTTGATTTTTCTCTCAGGGCTATTAGTATTTTTTTATAATAATATTAACCATCAATAAATCAATAGAACTCATGTCAAACTAACCATTCCAATATCTGATCCATAAAATTTAATGGAATGTAATCCTTTAAGATAAAAGTATATATATTCCAATAGTACACAGAAACCTACCACCACATGATTTTTCTTGTTGGAATTAACACATTATCATTTTTTGTGTACCCCTAATAAGCCTCTTTTATTTGGAACCTCATGATGTGGGTTCTCCCACTCAAGATATAATATAGAAAAATAATTCTAGCATCGATTAATTTCAACAACCATTTTGTAACAATATCATACATGTTTGAGGAGAGCCTCCAATAATGTTGGAAGCTAATATTTATCCCTTATTGTAGAAATATTGTACCGGTAAAAACCATGGGATTGATTCCATTAATATTAACCACACTCCACCCCATGATGCATTTTGTTCACCTCAATATGATGAGAAATATTTCTTCTAATTATATATAATGTTCATAATTAATGATGATTAAAAGTATCTCATTGTTGTAAGAAAATTAAATTAGTGTCATCATCAAATGATTCATATCTAAGGTTGATTTCATGATACTTGATGGAGTAAACTCTAGACATGAGTCCCTTAAAAACAGTTTTATGTACTGCACCTTCTAATAATTAATTTTTTCCACTTTTTCCAGTAGAAATTGTCCATTTTTCATAGCAAATATTTCATCAAAACGTGTTCTCATATTATAAACTTATTTTTATTTTAATTTATAAAATATTATCTCATTCAAAATATATTCTTAATTAGATGTAAAAATATCATGGAATTCCACTGAGTCTACTTCTTTCTTGTCATCTTTCTTAAAATTAAAAACATATTTTTCTTCATCAAAGATAAATTTAAGTCTTTCCTAAATCAAATATATCAATAATTTCTGTATCATGATGTAGGTTATTACAAAAATAATGCTCGCATATCTTAATAATTCCATTTCTAGAATGTGGAAATCGAAGGGAAAAATAAAATTCCTCACTTTCATAGGAACATGTTCATAATTTCTTTAAAAGTACTTAATAGATTTTTTGTGAGATAAAAGACTACCCTAATTTTATTTTGTTCATAAAACCTCAATATCTATTATATTCTCATTGAAATTAAGTTTACCCTGACACCCAAGTCATATAAAAGTTTCCCAGAATTGTGTATTCATATGGTGAACATGAGAGAGAAGTTATTGAGGTCAATATTCTTTTGTAGATGTTTTCCTTGAACCACCTCTAAAAAATCTTCATTAAAGGTGATAAATCTAATTTATTCCAAATAAATTTTATTAAATAGAATATATAACAAGAATATTTATTAATTAGGTATATATGAATTGGATTCTACAAATGGGATGTTGATATGAATTTGTATGAACATATCTATGAAATTATTGTATTGGCCCTACATCTTTCTTTGCCTTAACCTCTCTAAGAAGGGTAAATTGGGTTTACATGGTGTATGATACAAATATATTTCCTATTTTATAGCTTCTTTTTCAAGAGTATATTTTTATTTATCTCTATCTTTGTATAAATTTCTGTTTTCCTCCTTTTCAACTACCGTTTCATTACCCATTTCATCTTTCTTTGGCCCCTCTTCCACCTTCTATTCGCATCTACAATGATATTGTACATCCGACTCTCCACTACCAAAAGTGATTTATACCCATAGAAAATTATTGACATATAATATATCTGTTAGAACAAATTTTAAATTCAAATAGATATTATGTTTTACTGGTATTATATTTAAGTACCAATTCAAATTTTTACAAAATGTTATATCCTCTATTATTGTTCATTCAATTCCATCATATTTTTATCGAAAAATATTATTTTTTCAATAAAAATATGTGATGAAAACCATTTAAATAATGAAAATGATTGTATAAATAACCAATTAATATAAACAATATATATATTATGACCAAATTCAATATCTATTTTATAATTTTTTATTAAAAATATAACATTAATTTATTTAAATTTTAAATTTTCTATAAATATCAATGATTTTTTTTAATATTATTCATTTAATAAAGATTTAAAATAGTATTTATAAAGAAACACTACTAGAAACCCAATTTCATGCCTCCACCCTGTCACCACCACCACCCCCTATAAACTTTTATTATCCTGTATTTGACCTCGCCTCCTGCCACCCCGCCTCATATCTTGGTTCCACAACTTAAATTCGTTCCTTGGTATAGACTCACCTCCCATCATCCCACCTCAGATTCCACCACCCCTTCTAACCTTTCATCCACTTTTCCTACGGGTATTCTATCACTATATTCATGTCCCATGTCTGAAGATCTTCCACCCCACCTTCACTACATCCATTTCCCCTTTCATGAAATTTGTAGTCGTGCCATCACACCAACCATCCTCAAGAAGTACTTCACTATTTCACTATCGATCACTATACTATTTCATTGTTAGTTGATACCCTATTTTTATTTCAACCATTGACTAAGGTATAAGGTGATTTTTACTATATTTTTTTATTTTTATATGTTCATATGTTTTTTAATGTATAATTTTTATGTGGTTTTGATTTTGATTATAGTTAATAATGATTCATCAAATCGAAGCATACATAGTGACATTAGTAATAAATATTTTATATTTTTAATAATAAATCAATTATGTTGGTCAATAATTATGGGAGGCATCATTTACTTTGGTGTCATCACTCCCTAAAAACATGAACATTGTGTTGGGAATTTTTTATATAGTAATTTTAATACAAAATTTCCTTGTGTGGATTATGTGTTGTCGATTAACTGTATATTTCTATTGAATAATTTTTAATTTTATTTTCATATTTATAATATGTTGAAATTTTTTTAATACTTTTCATGAGCTATGATAAAAGTGTTATGTGGCTTAGTTAATTTAATTATAAGGAATTGTTTCATTTTAATATATTTTAAGCTAAAATTATTATCAAGTATTTCATAAATTTTTATTGTAATTTTTTGATATTATGCTCTACTATAATTTATTTTGATTTTTTATTATGTTGAATAATTTTCAAAAAAGATTAACCGATTATATAATAATATGATGAAACTGACTCTAAATGCTTAAAATTTTAGAATTATAAGATAACAATGATTTCTTTAGAATATAGATATTACAAGAAACACTAGCCTATATTAATTTTTATGATTTTATGAAGATAAAATTATAGAATCAATTATTTAAGAAAACATTTTATTTACTTCCAATAGAGATATAAAACTAGAAATTAATCAGTTTTCTGTATACTGAGTAAGTATAACTACCCAATTCAAACTCAAGAATCTAATTAGTTGATGTCTAGTTTATTTTTAATTAAATATATAATATTTATCATGGAAATATAAGGGAAATGTTCAAGTGAATCTTATCACACTAATAAAAGTTTTTTTAATATTCCATTTCTTTAATCTAATTCTAGTTGCATTATCTAGTTATTTTCATGAAATGTCTTATTTTGAAGACCTAAATTAGTGACGATATACATTTTTGTTTTCACAAAATATCTATAGGAAGTCTAATATGTAGTTTTTCAAATCCATAACTATGAAACTCCATGTAGAAACATTCCAATATAGCAATATTTTGAATTATTCATTCAAATTTAATCACACATTCTATAACCACCTCTCGGTATCTCAAATCTTTGAAAAAATTAAAACATTTTTTCAAATGATTCATGATATTTATTTATATTTATGAATATTTTGTTTTCAACTTACAAAAGAAACAACAAAAAATATTTAAAAACAATTAATTTGGATCAGGTACATGGATAAAGTATATCTAATTAGCTATATTAAATACCATATTTTCAATGAAGCTATTTCTAGAAAGATCATCTAGAAATATTTTTCTATGAGAACTTTTAGGTAAAACTATAGTTTTTTATATTTTTATATAAAGCTACATTATGGATTATTTTTTTCAAAAAAATCAAAATTTAGAAAATTTTAAACTATTTTAATTTTTATATAATTGGGTTATTTCTTTTCAATACAATATAGAATTTTTATGTGCCTTTGAAATATTTCCATTAATCAACAAAATTTAAGTAAGATATATAATATTTTACATTCATATAATCTATTCCCCATGTTATACACTTAATTTTATTTAATATTATTTTTTAATGGATTAATTATATTATGAATCATAGGGGTGGAATACTATCTATAAGGTATTTATACATCTCATAAAATGTATTCTATATAAAATTATAGAACTGGTTATATTATTTTCCATAATTTATTATTTCTTATAATAAAAATTACCCATGAATAGCTATAGATTTTTTGTAGTGAATATAGATTCTTATAATGAATCATCTATATCAAATAATATTATTAGTATTTTCAGTTTATTTATGTTTTTCGAAAATTTAATAACTCATAGCTAATTTTTAATCCATCTTATATTATTTTGTTACATTTACTGTCTATTATTTAAAGATTTATATAACTTTATTTTTTCTAAAATGTTTTAGTTCAAAACCTCTACATTTAATCCCACATAAAAGTCCAGTATCTATAGTAGAACATAAAAATTAATTTATCTAATATCAATATTTGTTCAATGGAAAATATCAACCACAATCTATTTTCATTATTTAATATTATATTTACTTATTAAAAATTTTATATTAAGAATAAATACATATTTTAGTATATTTACATTACAGTTCATAGTGTATACCCATAGAAACTATAAAAAATCAAACTATAATTGATTCTTTGAAAGATATTTTTCTTATATAATCAATGATTACTATTGAAATGAAAAAATTGGTGTAAAAATAGTAATGTATTTCCATCATCAACCATTTAAATTTATGGAATCATATATTTTTTATTGATTTACATATAGGCAATGTAAAAAAATTGAATTATATATAAATTTTAAATTTTAGATATTTTTTCTATGATTATTTAGATATTGAGAGAAATATTTATTTAATGATTATATTGGAACTATCTTCATTTTTAATTGTGAAAAATTAGTAATATCATTCATATAAAAAAATATGCCAATGGTCATATATATTCCAATTTAGGAATGCTTCAAATTTCGCTCTATAATTTTTAATATATTCATTATAACATATAAAAAAATTTGATCTGTTTATTATATGTTAATAATTTTTTTAGGTTCCCAAAATAACTAAATAAATTCTAGTCCAGAACAATGCTACTCCTCATGGAAATTTCAAAATACAATATTTAAAAAAACACCTATCACCTAACATTAATAAATTAAATGTTCTTATCATTATAGAAAATTAGTAGCATATCAAAAAATAAAAAACACCACACAGAAAATATTATATTATTGGAAATTTATATATTCATAAAATTAAGAATAGTGATATTCAATTACTCTTGGACTTATTTAATGTTTTCTGGCCAAAATTATTATTATTTTCATCATTTCTCATTATTTGAAACCGATGTTTTAATAAGATATTTATTATGATGAAAATTCAAGTAAGGGTTACATCACTATTATATCTTCACCATTAGTATATCCTATGGTACATAACACTTCACTCATTAATATAAAACGTATATATTAAATAAAAAATTCATCATTTTTTTCATGTAGTCATTCATTTAAAAAAATAACACTTTCTCAACCCATAAAATATTGATACTTAAGTTAAATAATGTTTTAATCTACCATTATTAATTTTTAGCTTTTCTGATGGAAATAAAGAATATATTTTTCTACATATTTTTAATTTGATATTATGATTCTCTAAATTTATCATCATATAAATCTAATAATAAAAACCATTATTGGTAATAGTGGATAAATTTTAACATTTCAAGATAGGTTATGGGGTTATAACTGATTAAATATTTTAATTTTTTTAACAAATTTTTCTCCTTTATCACCAATGAATTATAATTATTTCTAGACAAATTTATGTGTTTACATTTCACTTTGATTTTAAATCCATTGCATTTAATCACATGTAAACATGTAGGGTGTTCTATTTCAATAATTATCACATTAAAATTATATAAATAAGTATTTTTTCTCCCTCTTCATATATAATCATACATATTTTTAATCCAAAGAGACTATATGGAGAGAAATAATAAAAAATTATGCAATATTTTTAAATTAAATATTGCAAGTAATTTCCTTGAATGTACTTTGGTAATACATGAATTTTTTATTTCTTTAAATTAATCTATGCATATTAATATTATGGTTTTTATTTGATAAAATATTTACTATAAATTTGATATTTATCCAAGAAAATTATTAAATGAACTATTTTTTTCATAATCGTTTCTATATTAATCATCTACAATCGACAACAACCTCTATGTACTTGTATCATTATATAAATATAATTATAATTTTTCAAAATTTATTATGATTATCCTCAACAAAATTTGATTGATATGACTAAATGATAAATTCATTCAATTAAATGTTTTATTGTAGCATCATATCATCATAATCCTTTCTATCATTACGACAAATTATGAATGTATTACATTATATAAACATGTATTCATGGAAATATAAAAACATTACCATGAAATATATAAGAAAATTTGATGAATTATATAGTTTTATGTTGTATTGATGTATTTTTATTATTAATGGAAATTATATTACACATATCAAACCTGGATTATTTGGATTCATACACTAGGAATAAATATAAAACCAAATAATAAGCTGGAGTTTTAATTTGAAAGGTATAAAAAAATTGAAATCATTTTAAATTTGGAATCCTATATTGGATTTTAGGACTATAATCAATTAGTATTAGATATTCATGTGTGTTATTTCTTTAAATTTTTAATGCTTACTAATTCCATTGTGAATTTCACCCTTTAGAATTAACAAATTTTCAATAACATATGTTTTGATAATAATATTTATTTCTATTATATAAACTATAAAAATTATCCCTTATGTATACAACAAAATTTAAATCACAACACTTTAAATACATTCATATCTTCATATTGATGTCGAACAACATATGCCTCATATGTATTCTCCACGTTTCACAAAATTTATAAAATTAATTATTCAATGCAAATTGGGATCAATTTATTAATTTTTATAGATAATTTTTTTTTCAAAATCTCTCTATTCAGTATTGATAACTATTTAGTTTATATATTTATTATGGATAAATTCAATATAGGGCTTTGATGAAGAAGATTTCATGTCTGAAAAAGAAGAATAAATACTTAGTTATGATACTGTAAGATTTTTATAATGAATTTATCATACTAGAAATGAAATAAGAGATCATACCTAATGATGTGAAAATTGGTATCTTACTTGAAGTGTGTGTCCCGAAATCTAACATGTCAACTAATTATAATGAGATAAATTTGTCCATAAAAGATTTTTAATATGTTAGAATTCATGATCCTATTCTTTATTTCCTTAAAATTAAATGATGTGACTTGAGAATTAATCTTCGGTTGTGGTTAGTGAGATTTCTTATCTATAAAATGTTTTCTTATGTCTTTTTGTTTGTGTTTTTTTATTCCTTTTTAACATAATTATTTTATAAAATAGAATAAAATTCATTTATTATTAATATTTATAAATTTGAAAATAAAATATATGAAATTTCTTCCTAACTCCCTTTATAGACTATTTATTTCACTTTTTCTAAATCCATTTAATATAATGAAGTCCTGGGAATGTTTATTATTTCAAAAAAAAAAATTTTGTTTATCTTATATTATATATTAGGAATGGTGATTCCTATTTCATTGATTATTACAGATTTTGGAAGCTATATGTTTGAAGTAGTATTTATTTTATTTTTCAGTCATTTTGTTTCATCATTCCACTTCTTATTAGCTTAGTAAATCAATATAAGGGATTTTGATAGATGAATAATTGGGTATCATGATGATAGTACACTCACCACCTTTAATTATTCCTAATAATATGATAGAAACAATATGAGGTATCTCCACTTTTACCCATACCTCTAAAACATGAGGATAATATTCTTGTATCTTTTATTATTTTAGATTTATTTTTATCACTTTTTTCACCTTTAGTTTTTGATGCATTATTTTATATTAGATGGATATCTCAGGATTTTATTTTTTTTATATGCATCTTCTTCCTGATGATAATGTTATATTTGGGATAAAATACTTCCATCTACAAATACAAGAAATTTTACCTACTTACATAAGTATTGATATTCAGTTTATTCCAACAATTATTGATTCTACCTATGTTTGAAAATGGATAAGAATGGATTTATGCTACTAATATAAACCTACTATTGGTGATATCCACAATAATGGCTATTTCATGGCTGATTGGATTAACTACATGAATATTCCATATTTCCAATGTGAACCATGACTATGAAAACTAATTTCTGAGAGAAACATATTGTTGATGGTGTTTGAAAGAGTTTCTTGTAAATTCTATTTCATTTTTTCAAAATATTTCTTGGATTATAATATTTTTATTAGTATTTAATCATGTTTTTAAATTATGTTCCCACATTTTTTTTTGAATAAATCCTTAGTTGAGTTTCATATAAGTTAATTTTATAATTATTACACAATGAATATATTTTATATATTTTTATTAATAAATATAGTATAAATTTTTAGATGAAAATACAGGATTAACCACATAAAATATTTTATTTAAAAATAACTTAAAAATAGATAATAATTGTTAGAATTTCTTATAATATTATAAATAATATTACTAATGGAATGATAAATATAAGTCAAAATTTTTTAATAGATAAATTTTCGTATGAATATATAGGTAAAAAAAATTTTAAAAAAATATATTGTCCATTTTTATTTTTATAACTACATAAAAACTATTTTATTTCTTATAATAATGTTCAGTGGTAGAGTTTTTATAGAAATTTTAGTGATAAGGGCATATTAGTGGGTAAGATTTTTTACCAATAGAAAATGTACCTAAAAAATATTTGTACCTATTGTAAATAGATAAATTTTTTGTAGTGCTTATTTACTTCCCAAGACCACATCCTTTTCCTTCTCTTAGACACAATTGTTTTTAATAAAGGGAAATATACCAGGTAATCATTCTGAAATAGTTTGATAATTTTTTGGCTTCATTTTTGACATTTTGAAGGGAGTATTTTAGATTTTTATTTTAGTAACTTTCATGATAATATACTATATATCCTTACATATCAATGTAGATATAAAATTAAAGCTATTAGATTATTGAGTAGTGGATTCTTATAGTTGTCTCAGTAGTGTTTATAACTGCTGCTTCCAGTTCATTGAGAATAGTTGGGTTCAATATGGATGAGATGGTCATGAATCATGTTCATTAGGTATATATCAAGGTAATACATGGTTTCTTATCTAAATTTGGTAAACTTTTTTGTTCCACTTTGGTAATTTATTTAATGAGGATAAAAATTTATTTTTAATGGTATGTAGGTTGATCTTCATGGTGGTTTCAATTAAAACTCACATAACATCAATTATGGGGTAGATTCTCTCCCAATCCTACTCAAAATTTATGATAGGAATGTGTGCCTCCACATATATCACATGATTGTACATACAAAATAGGTTTTTTGGAAGATTATTACCATTTTAGAAACTATAAACTCTCTAATTTCTTGGTGAGAGCCTCTATTTGGGGAAAAGGGAGGGCATTCTCTTATACATAATTAATTCTTCACATTATTTTTCATTGATGTCTTTTACAAAGGTGATTTTTTTCTGATATTTCATCGAGAATATCTCTACAAACTTCTGGTCTCTTAGTCATGAGTCATCCATCTATTGAGTCATCTACCACAACTTGAGTTGTGGGATGTGGAAGATAAAAAATATTTTTACTTGAAGAAAAACTTTGATAATGTGGTGCAAGAACTTTTTTATAATATCCTTAAATAAGTTCCACGATTTCTAAGAGGATTCACAATATAGTTGTAAAAATTTTGAGATATTACTTCTTAAATTTGATTTATGTAAAAGTTTAAAGTACTTGTATAATAATTTAATATTAAGATTATCTAATGTATTAATGAATTATAAAAGATGATACTTCAAATAGTAGTTGGAACAGTCTCATAAGGTGGATAGGAAATACCTTAGATTGATTTCATTCAATGATACCCAGCAGTTTTCTAAATTATAACTACCTTCTATAAAGCTAGAGAGATTCCCATTTACATACTCACATTAAAGACTGTTAAATTCTCCCATGATCTGGATCATCTAAATGAGGTCTGTTTTGGTCTCAAATATGGTTGGTTTTATAGGAGGGAGAATGGTTCCTTAAAAATACCATTTTAGGGGAAAACCATAGTATATACTGATTCACTCCATTAATTGTGATTGCACCACCTCATTTTGTTTTTGCGAGAACATAGCATTATGGGATTCATTGGAAGTGATGTCCTTACATTCGAAAATGTATTAAAATTGTCATATATATAAGTTCCTTTTTATTTTAGGGTCAAATTTGAGTGGCAATAAGTAGTTCACTATCCTATAATGAGTCATTGGAGCCCGAATCATGCAATAGAACCTCTACAGAGATGAATAAGAAAACATGTATATGAAAAGAAGACAAAATAAAATGAAAGTGATATGGGTGAAGTAGTCTAGGTTTTAATTTATATGGTAACCATGCCAATCCCCAACAATGGTTTTAAAATCATGACATGACCACACGGTTCTAATACATCCCCATGGGGTGAAAATGTTTTGGATGTTTATTATTTTTTATTATCTAATATTACAACAATTATTAATTTAATTTAATAAGCATGAGTTCAATACCAAAGGGAAGTAGAAGGATGGGTGATACTTTGAAAAGTCACCTAGAGTTGACTCTTTAGAACAATTTGGGTATATCAGAGTAACCCAAGTGGTTTGATGAAAATTATATTGACTAACAAGTGATTAAGAATCAATTTCAAAGGAATTTTTTCATAAGATGTCATTAATATAACCATGGGGTATTCTAAATATTTTTTACCCAAAGACATCATAAATTCATAAACCTATTTGGTTTAAATTAATATATTCTACCGAAATCAATAATTTTCCCTTGGTCATTAAAAATATAGAAATTATTGTACATTGATATTATCTCTTAATGTGGAAGTAAAATTGAATCTATTATTCATAAATAAAAAATTTCAACTATATTGGGGATCCATATATGAAATTATTAAAAACCACATTCATGAGAAAGGATATGATTTTATTTATTTCCAACATAATTTTTAAGAAACTTATATTTCATAATTTCAATTTAATGATTAATTAAATAATTATCCCCTTATTGTTTATTCCACACCCCTAGATATTTTGTCTTATATGGTATTGAGTGATTTTATCACATGGTAAGACAATATTTTTGTTGTATAATTCATGACAAGATTAAAAAAAATGAATGAAATGTAAATTAAAGAATATATACTCTAATTTATAATAAACATGCATTAACGAAATCTTTTGTTCAGATAAAATTTTCTTTTAATCAAAGATGAATGTATAAAATTCACTTCCACAATAGAGTAATAAGAAAATAAGATAATTTAAAACTAGGATATAGTGTCTTTGCACCTATCAATTGTTTAGAATTAATAAATATAAATATAAAAAAGGGTTTTGTGGTGTGAATTTATTTTTCATCATTAATGAGCTTTAGGTTTTTATAATCTTTATTCTTCATGAACATTCAGATAATGGATAGTGTTTTATGACATGATTTCAAAAATATGGTCTTCATGGGTTCATATCTTTATAGAATCGTGACTTGAAATATGCGGGTGAAATATTTAGGGCATGAATTGTTGAAAATGACATTTATATTTTTATTTATAGTTCACTTCATCAAATGTATTTACACAATTCATTCACATTTGTATATGAATATCATGGATTTAATAATCTATAGGAATCTATTTCAACTTTTGTTTTAATGGGTCACATCATGATATAGTAATTCATGATGTTAATTATCATTTGTTAAAGATTTTCAGTAGAACATCCTCAAAACTATTCATCTTTGAAAACATTTCAAAACTCAATCCCAAAATCAATGAATCTATTGATAGAATTATAAAAAATAGTAAAATATTGGTCAAGAATATAAATTCAATTAAGGAATATTATTTATATAATTAATGTATTGTAATTTGATAAATAAATAGAAAACAAGCCACCGATATAAAAATTGGGATAATGGTTTCATAATTTTTTTAATGCGTAATGGTATAAATAAAGTCATTTTTACATTCCATGTATTAAGTGTTTTAATGTATGAAAATTTGGGTCTAGAGAAATTAAAAACGGGGATAATTGTTTAATACAACATTTTTACTCTATGGTTTTAATCTAATTTATAGATATTGGATATATCATGGTAAAATATATTAGAATAAAATATCTAATAATAATTAATATTTTTATTATGATATATTAGATCATATTAATGAATTAATTCATGATAATTGATTTCAAAACTACTTAATAATTGTGATGGTTGAGAAATTATTTGGAGATGATGAAAACACATTATACATATATAGTACTATGTTTATAGGGTTATCAATTTAACTGGTATTGATTAACATAAAAGTGATAAATGGTTTGAGTAACAAGAGTTTAATTAAATTGATTGAAATTTTGAAAGAGATATTTCAAGAATGAAAAATCATCTAATTTTAATTTTGATGATAAAAAATATTACATTGAATTGGAATGGGGTATAAGAATTTAAATAATGTTTCCAATTAATTTATGTTTTATATGAAGTAAAACAAAGGTTTGTTAAAATTTCCTAAATGTGGGACATTATGGTATACAATTTTTTGAAGATCCAATTCTGAATCATCTCCAGGGCCAGGTACCAAACCTCAAACCTAAGAAATTAGTTATATTCTAATAATTTCCAATTTGAATCCTTTATTTAAATAACCAAATGATGAAAATAGGATGAGAAGGAAAATAGTTCTGTCAATATTTGATGGAATTCTACATCACTCGGAAGATTCACCACAATGACAGTCAACTAATCAATAATTTTCTAATTTGGGAAATGATGTTAGAACCCCATGACTGGGAAATTGCAAAAATATAATGAATTTGTATTAGATCCTCCATAACCTACATAATTTATAGCATATTATATTAGTAATTTACAACATATCCCAAATGATCTTAAGGAAATGAAAATATATTATGATGAATTTGATGATTTTTGTACCAAAACACCCTGGAAGTGATATTTTTATTTACATATCTCCATTGAGTGATGATTTGATATTATTGTTAGGGGATTTCGTTAAATTTTTTAATGCATCCAAAAAAAGTGTATATCCTTTTATATTCTATGATAATATTCAGTATAAATAAATTTTTTACAACTTCTAATATATAAAAGGGTTGATCTAAAATCACAAAAAGAGAATGAATATGGGAAATAAATATATATTAAAACGGTGACTAATAACATCATAATAATATCATACGTATATTTAAATCATTAAAATTATGTGGGAAACATGTGATAAGGTCATGGAATGCAGTAATGAATAAAAATGAAACATCATGTCATAGTGTTCAAATAAAAAACATTGTTTTGAAAAATGATAGCAAGTTGTTCACTCATAACATATCTCCCTAATCATAACATCATAATTTGGAGCAATTATAGCTTCATGATCACACATATTACACATTATCTCATAAAATACATCACATTACCAAATGAATTAGAGAGATGTATAATTTCGGTCCCACGCATCACCTCATAAGATTTACATAATCATGCGTGCCATATAGAACATAAGTTAGGTCCAAAGTGGGCCTAGATACCCTAAGAGGTGGGGGATTTGGGTATGAATAATCTTATAAACCTTCTTCCTTCCCCACTGTATCTTGACATATTTATTACAAGGGTCACATCTTATGATCTTGAATTTCAATGTTCATCATGTCATTTCAAATTTATTTTATGATAATGCACTAAAATTAATGAAATCAAGTAGGAATAAGGACACAAATATTTTCACTTAGTTCACCCCCAATGGGCTACATCCAAGGAGGATAAAACAAAAATGTTTTTATTGAAAAAAATTCACAAAGTGTTAATACCAATAATAATGTTTGGCCAAGATCACATCTATGAACAACCTGAAATCCTTTACATGTTTTAGTGTATGCTCACTAAATTTCCAAGTGTCACTCTCTAGGTCTCTTTATCTAGATCACTATCGGTGGAAAGAATCACCATCTTCCTCTTCCTTTTCTCAATTATATTAGAAGGGACCCACTCACACATTGTGGACTTGTAGATCCCTTCATTTGGATGAATGAAAGCATCATCAACAATAGGTAGATGCTCTGTTGATGTCCCATTTCCACCCGTGGATTAATTATAGTTTTTTAAAAACTATTAGTTTACAGAAATTACTTTTCCGAACAATTCATGTACTATAGTGAAACACCAGATTCCTTGGTGAACTGCGCTGCACCGCATAGCGTGTATGCTTCACAGTCCACCTTTTCTGCAAAATGCCCTTTATTTGTGGTTTGTCTCCGCTTCCTCCTTCACATACCACCACTACATATTGTCTTATTAAAATACCTCCATGTACCACATATCCTTCATTGGAATTACATCTGCCATGAACTAATTCTTCTACTTTTCTGGAATCCTCCTCAAGAACAACTTCACCCTTCATGAAATTCTCCCTCACGAACTGCTTTCGGACATCACTGAATTCCCAGAGAAAATGTGTTTTCTTATGAATATCACTCTAAGTAATGATAGGATTATTGATACTTGTATAGGGAAATAAATCCACAAATACACTAATCTCAGATTTACCAAATCATCTATGTGGTACTTCCTTCATTACGTATTGATTCTCCCATGAACCATTCTTCCATATTCAGTCCACGTGCTGCCTTTCTTCCTTCACAGTGTCCCAAATAATTGTCTCATTTTCACCAAAAATAAGACATCATAAGTACTTCATCCTTCAGCATATCATTAGCCTCCTATGAACTGAAAGCCTCCATATAAACCATTTTCCATTCATGATATTTGAATTGTGATTTACAGTCTATATAGTTTTTCTCTGAAGAATCATTCCTTTACTAATTTCTAAAATTCACTCCATGTACCAAATTTTTCATTCCATGAATTGTTGTTCAATGTTCGTGTGTTGTGTACTCCTATGGGTAAATCTTCTCTTCTAAAATCCAAACTCCTGATTTTGAACGCCAAAAATTCGGAATACACTTGGAAACTATTCCACCTTAAAACCCATCTTCAAAAACATCAAACAAACTCATTTCTGGTCACCTGGATTTGTTAACAAACACAATCAAACCCAAAAAATATTTATATGACACCTTTAAGTATTTTTTCCCAACAATATCCACATTTGGGTTTTTTGGAAACAATTTCATAATTTTGTATCTCATTAATGCTTCTTTCATCTTATTACAACATTCACTTCATGTGATTAATATTGTGATCAATGATTTAATCAACAAACACTCTAATCCCACATGAGCAATTCTCAGAAGGAGAAACAAGAATATAATGAAATGTTCATCAATGAATAACTTCATTCCATTCTAAAACCATTATTATGCATTTACCATGATCCTCATATATTGTGAAATATATCCATTGATCGATCAAGTCTAGTATTGTAAGATTTTATACCTTCCTATGTCACTACTCCCCCTAATAGCTTCAAATTCCCCTATCTCACTAATCCACTTATTAGCTTCTCCTCATGTCTTAATTAAGACGTTTTATCCCTTTGAATAGCCACAATTTCTTTCCCCTTTCTCAATTAATCCAAAGGTAATATCATTGTTGTCTATAATTGGGTAAAGAACAAACATTAGTACATCTGGGAAAAATTCACCATACCTTGGGGAGAGGGGGATCCAACATCCAAACTTTTTTAATTATAAGGTGTCAACCAAAATCCCAAATCCAATTGATGCCTATCAAGTGCTTATTTGGGTATGGCCTTTTTAGGAAGGTCTACAACCTGTAGTTCTATAGTTACATACCCAAACTTTACAATCCCTTGAGTGACCTTATCCTTAATTAAATGATACTTGATTTTAATGCTATTTTTCTTTGAATGATAGACTCGATTTTTGTGATCTATTTCACATCAATTATCACAATAGATTCCAATCAGATACATCACTTCAACTACCATATCCTCAAGCTTATTATTCATCTACAATAACTATGTGCACACATTAGTAGCTAAAATATATTCATCTTTTTCAGTGCATAATGAAATGAAATATTGATTCCTACTTAGCCAAGAAATACACAATCCAATAAGATAAAAAGAACCTTCTTACATTCATTTCTGGTCATCTATTGATCCGGTCCAATATTAATATGTATATCTGAATAACTCATCTTGAGATTTTGTATTATACATAAAACCAAAGTCTACTGAACCCTTTATATATAAAATTACTATTTTCACTACAATCATTTGGCTTTAACTGTGATTATTTTGACACATCACATCTTGACATGTGGAAAATACAATATCAGGTCTTATCACTATCACGTACATTATACACCCAATTATTTTCCTATATTCTTTGATGTTAACTACCTTTCCATCATTATCCTAGGAATGATTTATCTAAGTAGCCATTGGAGTCTTCGTCTCCATGTAATTATTCTTTTTACATATTCATAAAATCCTCCTTCGTATATTTATATTGGAAAAATAATGTTTCATTAATTGTGTAAACTGTAAACCATAGAAAAATATCAATTCAAAAATCATTTTCATTTCAAAATCATTTTCATGAATTTAGAAAGTGTATTCATTGTGCTTCATCTGATCCATTAAATATTATGTCGTTAAGATATAACAGAACCATCATCCCTTGATTACTGTCACCTTTCACATATAGATTTTAATAAAATACATCATGCTGGAAACTGAGCTTCTTCAAAAACATTTCTCCCCCTTAATTCCACGCTCAAGGTGCCTAATACAAACAATATAGTGCCCTCTTTATCTGAAATACATTGGTCTCTTATTATTGAATAATAATACCATCAATATGCTCATTTTAAACTTCTTCTTCCATAACCCCATTCAAAAATGATGACTTGACATCAATTAAGAAAACATTGAACTTTATTTTCACTACTAAGGACACGAATAATCTGATTGTCTCTAACCTTGAAATATGTGGAAATTTTTCATCAACATTGATACCCTTTATCCAAGAGTACCATTTGAACACTAATCATGCCTTATTATGAATCACCTTATCATCTTCATTCATCTTTCTATGAAATACCCATTTAGTCTCAATGAAGTTATAGTTTTTTGGTCTTGAAACAGTATCCCATGTTTGATTATTCTAAATTTAATCAAGATCTTACTTCATATCTTGAACCCATTTTGGAACTACCTGTGATAGGAAGGATTCCTACTGTTATGACTTCATTATTAATGCTTTTACTACCATGCCCTAAACACCAATTATTTTATTCCTATCAATTTAACATCAGCTATTTGGTTTTCATGCATATATAGATTTTACATCATTATGATCATCATAATTATCTTGATCGGAATCAACATTTAACACTTATACTCACCTTGATTTTTTTACCACATCATTACTACCAGAAGGAAACTATTCACTATCCTGTTAAATATTCTATTCATTCTCTACCATAGTGACATCATTTCGTTCAACTACATTGGTTGCCTCATGTTGAAACATTATTAACATTCACTCATAGATACTTGGTTTCTTAAAAATAATCATCTTATACCATATTTTAAATGAAAAATATATGTTCATTAAATACATGATATTTTGTACTTCTCCCCTAATCATTATTCTTGATGATAGATAACATAATCTGTCATCTTTTATATACCATTTAGATCATTCATATGATTAATAGATATAATTATCCCCACATGATGTGAAACTCTTCCTATTGTTGGGACCACTATTTGAACCAACAATAATTCTTCTTCTCCTACATCATTTAGTCTCATGTGTCCCTTTGTAAGGAGAAATCAACAAAACCCCTTATCCTACTGAGTTAGAACTCGTTGTTGGAAACACGTGATAATGTTTAGAACACAATGAATAACCGTTATGCTCAACACCTTCTGTACATTTTCATAATCCATAAACTATTAAATCCTTTCAAATAATTCCTCATGATTAATACTTCAGCTCTTGTGAATGATTTGAATTAGTAGAAATTCTAGAGAAAATAACATCACCATTATATATATTTTGATGACACTTCCCCTTGGATTGTATCTCCCCTTGACCATGAAACACTTGAACATCAGTTAATAAAATTTATACACATAGGGAGAGGGTTATATATGGAATCCATAAGAAGTGGATTGTGGTTGATCCTTAAATATCAATACATTGATACTTTCTTTCAATGAATTGTTCTGTTTTTGTGCTTGTTCCAACTTTCCAGCCAACTTCAATTGTTCTACACATATGACTAAACGTTAATTACCCATATTCCATATCTTATTCTAATATTTTGATTTTCTAGGCTTGGAATCTCTCAAAAAAAAATTACTTTCACACTTTTGTAGAGATTTCCTTCTTTGATGTTCTGTTTATATTCCATTTTTCATGAATCTTTCTTTGAGTACGAATATTTTCATTGGTCATGTGATATTTTTTCTTCCTCCATTAGAGGGCTCTTTCTATTTCCATCACTTGTCTCCAAGTGACATGACATGTGAATTTATCAAATTATTCTTTATTCATTTTTATTTTATCACTTATCTGAGTCATTCCACCATTTCTTTTTGGGGTTGAGTCTTCCTCAAAATTTATATTCTTCTTAAAAACAAATAGATCATATCCTCTCTTTTTCTTCAAGGTTCGTTCACATTCATTCAAATTGAGTTGTTGTGTGTATAATAGACGAGGTTATTGATATGCCTTTCATTGTGATCCTTGTGATTCCCCTGATACTATAAACCTATTTTTCAACTTATCTTGTTGTCTTCCAAAATAGACCTTTTTTTATCCACTTCCAATGTTGGGGGTCTCTTTCTTCGCTCCTTTTCCATCCCTTCATTCAGTTTGCTTCAATGTATTGCTAAATTCCCATGATCAAAACATATAAATATCTTCCATTGAGGGAATACATTTTTTCTCCTTTCTTGGATTAGATGTTAATGCATCTAGAGATATTATTTTAACATAGAGACCATGGTCTTCTTGAACCATACATCTAGTGTGTCCCAGGCTTCTAAAATAGTATCACATTATATATACATTCTTCTAGGAGACTCTCTATTCTGATTTCTCAAGATGCTTCTTCTTATTATTAGACATAGAATGATTTATGTATTCACAGTATGAAATATATTCCAACTCCTAAAAATATTAACTATGACCTTGCATTGCATAGAAATATCATATACTATCATTAATTCATGTAAAATCCATTTTAGATCTTCTTCTATTTTCAAAATGATTTTTCACATTTTGGGAACTATTCACCTATCTATTCTTATTTTGGATGGGAGAGGGATCATCATATCCAATATCTATATCTCCAAAACATGATAACCTTTTGGATGATACAATCCTTTAATGATTTTACTCTAAAGTAGTTTATTTTATTTTCATTTCATTATCACCTTGTAAATTACAATCAAATAGTAATTGAAATTCATCCTTCAATTTGGGATTTCCTTTGGAATTATATTTCCCTACTTCATTCAAAAATAACTCTATATCTTCTCCCAATTTCTGAATATTCTTTTCCCCAGATTTAAGTTTATCATTATGTTCTCTTATGAGAGTATTCCCAAAAGTTTTCTCAATATCCAATTCTTGGGAGATTTTTTCAATCATTTCATCTTGCTCCTTTATTTTAGAATCTTTCTGAGAAATAGATTCATTGAAGCATGACATTTCATTAAATAGAATTTGGTTCTCCTAAACCACTTCATATTACTATGTAGAATGTTCATCATTTATTACATCAAACTCTTTAATTTATGATCATCTTAGAGTTTTCCTACCTTTGTAGACATCTTTTTCAGTTCTTCATCTTATGAATCATTATTCTCTCTTAGGCCAGTAGCAACATGAAAGAGAATTGTATTTAATCCCCTGATCTTATTGACCTCGATTTACTACAATTGTATTTGGATATCCTCATATTTAATTTCCTTAACTATTTTTTTATTTAATTCATTTTTTCATTAACAACAACCAATTTTAGTCTTATTGCAATATATTATTCATTAGTGGTACCAACATCACTAGGAAAATTGTGTTATTCACTTATTCCTATAACTTCATTAAAATATTTTAACGCTCCCATTATCTTATTCAACCATGTATTTATTTAGAGCATTTTTTGTATCCATAAACAATGTTACACTCTTTCCATAGACGCTTTTAAGCTGAGGAATTCCACCAATCTTATTATTCTTCTTTTAAGTACCTACTATTTCAATGGAACACAAAGATAAGAGAATACTGAATCTTTATCTTCAACAATCATCTGAACTTAATCAAATTAAAAAAATTAATAATATTAACCAACCCTATAATAACAATTGTTAAGTATAAAAGGGGAATGGATACTTTGAGATGGGGGTGAATTATGGTATGGATATTATTTTCATTCTTTTTCTTGCCCCAATAGATCTTGACCTCTTTGTTACATGGGTCACTTATTATGCTCTTGAATGTAAATGTATATCATTTCATTTAAAATTTTATCAGATGATAATTTACTAAATGTAATGAAATAAAGAAAGCCTGAGGATACATAGATTCTTAATTTTTTCACCATCACTTGGCTATATCCAAGGATCATACTACAATATTATGTCGATTGTACCAAATTCACTAAGTCTAACTTCAAATAATGATGTTTGGGATAGATTATTTCTTTGACCAACCTCAATAACATTAAATGATTTTGGTTATTCTCACTACATTTCCAAGGGTCACTCTCTATGTCTACTTATCTAGATCACTGCCAGTGGAAATTATCACCATATTCCTAATCCTTTTATCACTTCTCTTGAAATGGATCCACTCATAGTTTATGAACTTGATGGTCTCTTAATTTTTATGAAATCATGTATCCTAAACTATTGGAAGATGCTCTGTTGAAGTCCCTTTTTAACTTATGGAGGAATTTAACTTGTCAATGAACTATTATTTTGTGGAAATTATGTTCTTGAACTATACAAGTCCCTTTGAAAACAACCCACTTCATCCAAGAACTGAAATTCACCACATAGCACATAAGATTCACAAACCACCTCTTCCACAAACTACCCTTGCTCCACAGAATATCTCTTCTTATGACTTTTAATACCACCTCCATGTACTGTCTCTGTCATCTTCCTCAACAGAAGACCTTCTCTTTTATGTAGTTCCTTCTTCTGAGGATTTATTCTTCCACATATCGCCTCTTCTCCTTTTGTGGAATCCTCATCGTTAACTTCTTCACCATTCGTGAAATAATCCCTCATAAAAAACATTCTAACTTCAATGAGTTATCAGATAAAAATTGTGTTATTATGAAAATATCTCTATAAAATGAAGGGATTATAAATCCGTATATAATAAAATAGATCAATAAAATTTGATAATCTGATATTTACCAAATCATCGATGGGGTATAGGCTTGACCATGTACCACATCTCCCAAGAGTTGTTCTTCACTATACAGACTACATACTTCCTTTCTTCCTTCATGGCAGACCAAATCACCATCTTGTTTTCGCCAATAACATGACATCTCATGTACTTAAATCCTTCAGTGTACCTTTTTTTCTCCCACACACTTCAATCCTCCTCGAGAACCATTTTCCGTTCAATATTCGTGTACTAAACTTCACATTCCACATAGAACTACAATGTGGAATCCTTCCTTTAACAATTTCCAAATTTCATTCTTCATACCGACTTTTTCATTATGTGAAATATGGTTCATAGTCTTCATATTGTGTACCCCTATATAGAAATATTCTTTTTCCAAAATAAAAAAACACGATTTTGGGACAGAAAAACATGGAAAACACTGGGAAACTATTCCATATTAAAAACATGCCCGGACAACATCAAACAAACTAATTTTTGGTCATAATTATTTTTCAAAAAACATAGTCACACCCAAAACATACTGGTAGGACACCTTGATGGATTTTTCCTAGAAACATAAAACAATCATAGTCATAAAATAAACCATGGAAAGGATTGGGTTTCATAATTATTTCATGATTAATGAAATCATAAATGAAGTTTGGGGTTTCCAAATAAAAAAGAAAAAAAATATGTGGTATTTTAATTATAAATATTTAGTGAAGAATAAAAAATATCAAGAGTAGTCAATATGTGTTTTGGAAAGATGATTTCCTTTGGAATAGTCTTTGTATTTTTTCAAAACCATTTTCGAATATGTTTATCCTCTAAAAGAAGATGTAAAAACAATTAAATTATATATTGGAAACCTTAAATGAATATACATAGTGAGACTTGACATGAATGATGTATAACCCAAATAAAGTGAGTTGGGTTCGAGAATCCCCTTACCATAATTCCCACTCAATTTCATCATTTTTTAGTCTATTAAAAAATAAAAATATATTTATTAAAATATTGACCAAAAAGTGAGTTATATTAATTTATATAACTATTTATTAGCTATAACGACTAGATTATATTATTTAATTTTCCTTGATGAAACTGAATTATTTTTATATCATTTTTTCTTAAAAGTTTCATGTTTCACTTTGAGTTATTCATTTTGTTAAATTAAATTTATAAATTAGTTTAATTAATTCCATAAAAATATTGTGAATATAAATAATGGTTTATAAATTATATATATTTTATAATATTCATACATGAGAATGATTATATGTGTTTATATGGCATTTTCTCCATAGTTAGTTAACTATCCTTTAACTATACAATATCAGGATAGTAGGAAAGAGAAGTTCAATATTTATACATAAAGCTGAATGATTCTTAAATTAGGTTAAAATCAATATTATAAATATAACATACTACCTAATTAACTATTCTATGGTATGGTATTGAATGTTTTGGTGGAAAATTAAAGAAAACAGGAAGAAGAAATAAAAAAAGGGGAGCAGATCAGAACTTACTTATTCCTCATTGTGGCTTCTCTTTTACGACACTATAACACCTTTGTGACTTGATTTGGATTGATCCAAAATGTACCTAATTATTACAGCAGTCTTCATATGGTGGATTTGTTTAGGTATTGATCATTGGAATGGGTGATATAAGTGGGCTTCCAAGTGGAGGGAGTGTGGTTATTTATACTTGAGGAGGGGGTGTTTTTATAATAAAATATTGAATAAAATAATATAATAATGGTAAAAAATGTAGTAGTGAATTTTTGGAACTAGAAATCATATATTTATATAATTTAATGGTTTTGAGACTTTAAATGTACATTATAATTTTAATTAATAAATTTATTAAAAAATGAAAGTAGAAATAGAGTAAAAGTGTTATTTTAAGGAATCACTTTTGACTATAGGTTTTGGAATGTTCTTTTGAGGTTTAGAAACTAATTTTATTATATTCTTGGGACTCATTTATGAAATAAAAAATATCATGTCTGAATAAAAAGTTATTGAATGTAGTATTTCATTAATGAATCATGACTATTGTAATTTAAGATACATTGGTTATCTAAAAGACCCTTTTTTACTATTCACATAAAAATCGATGTATTTCATAATTTTACAAAGAAATAAAACGTGAATAATTTTGAGATGATGATTTTAATATTTTTATCCCTTTTATCAAATTAAATATCAAAAAATAGGTATTTATATATATATATAAATAATAATTTTTTAATAAATAATTTAAAATACAGTTTGTTAAATTTTTACTTATATTTCATTATGTTTTATAATAATTATTTTTTTGGAATTATAAAATTCATATTTACAAAAATTAATAATGATAAATAATATTTATATCACAATTTATTATTTTTGGGTAAAATTATAAGTCAAACAGTTAGTTAATTATTCCCAACGGTCAGGTTACTGTTCCCAATAGTAACATTACTATTCCAATGGGCACATTACTTTTCCATTGGTCACATTATATCCTACATATATACACTATTATTTCATTAAATATTAGAATAAATTTCAATAAAAGTCCTATAATTCAATTTTCTATCATTTTTCTTGGTTTATTAATATTTTTTTCTTCTCTATTCTGTTGGATGTGGGGGCTATAATTCTAATGAATTGGGGTGGTCCATGAATTCCCATTTTATGTTTTGAATTTTATATTTTTGGTCTAGATGATTTTTTTTGAATTTTAATTTGTTTAATTTATGATTAAAGTAAAACTATTGAGTAATTAAATAAATTCTTTTCTGGTTTATCTATTTTTTTGTGTATAATATTATATAATATAATGAAATAGACATTTATTAAGGAAAAAATTATTAAAAATGAACACTTGGTAGATACATTCTAACCCGCCTTTAGAAATTTTATCCCCAAAATTTTAACTTGTATTCTTAATTGATAATAGGTCAGGGTACTTTTGTTTCATTGTTTCCTCTAGTTCACAAGTCACCTTTTAAAACTTGAGGCTCCTGCACAAAACATTAACAAGTTGAGTTGTCTTATTGTGTAGAAATTTTCTCTAAAGTCTAATATATTTCCCAGATTATCATCGTATGAGAGGCCTTTCTATAGTTGTATCTCCTCTATATTCAGTACATGTGATTGATTAGAGATGTATTTACTCAAGAGTGATTTGTGGAACCTGTCCTGAACTTGACCTGTAATTGGTGGATGTTTAGTCTGATATGCCACTACATCTATGAAATCAAGGATCTAAAATTCACTAATGTACCATAGGCTATGATTCTATTTATTTACAAATGACATGACACTACTCCTTAGTGATATTGGAAGGAGTTTATTTTGCAATGTCGGACTCCAAGTCCCTTCGACAGTTGAGAAAATTTCTCTTTTCCCAACTCCAAGAATATCCTATATGTTGTTAGATGTCTTGAACTATCTCTATCATCTCTTTAAAAAGGTTGAGTATAATTAGCTTTCATCCCCCAAAATCATCACAACATGTTGGAGTTATACATCACATCCAATACAGAGATTCATATGGAGATATTTGAATACTCAAGTGGAAGCTATTTTTATATGAGAAATCGACTAATGAGAGATGCTTATCCCATCCTCCCTTAAATTTCATTGATTAGACTCATAACCTGTCCCCATGAATTTAAATAGTCCATCAATATTAGCCATCAGTTTGGGGGTGATAGGTTATTATGAACTTCAATAGTATATTGAAAGCACATTAAATGTTGGTCCATAATTTAGATGTGAACTTTGGCTCATGATCAAATGTGATATAAAGTGGAACCACATGTAGCCTTACCACTTCCATCAAATATTTCATATAAAGATATACAATAATTAAATCCTCCAAAATAGTGATAAAGTGGAAATTCTTGTTGATTCGATCCACCATAACCCATGTTGCATTGTTTCACATGGTTGTTTCTAGGAGACCAGTGAAAAATTCTCCAGGTACATTCTCCCATTTCCATGTTGGTATAGGAAATGTTTTTATAATCAACTTGTAATTTTTTTACTCTACTTTAACTTTATGAAAAACCAAACACCATAAGATATATCCCACAATCTCTTTCTCCATGTTTTCCTTCTAGAATTTTTCAAGATGATCACGGTACGTTTTGCTACTTCCAGGATGGATAGAGAAAGATAAGGTATGTTTGGTATCAAAGAGCTTATTCATTATCTCGAGTGATGGAGGCAGAAAAATTATTATTCCAAACAGAATCACACAATTATAATTGATGTGGAACTCTTGTAACCTCTACTTCATTGTTAATTTCACCTACCTTTTTAGCTCCCAATAAATTCATTGTGCATCCTTTATCTTCTCCAGGGTATATGGTTGGGAAATCATTTTTTCAAGGTAGTATGTATTCCCAGCTATTACGATTTATAAATTACTCATTTGAGTATCCATGAAGATAGCTTCTTTCTCAATCCACATCATGGATAGATTAGCAGGTTGTTTTTTGTTAAGATAACTATATAAATTGTTTCCCTTTCTTCTATGATAATGAATAGAGAAATCATAGAAGTTGATTAGATCTAACCATATTATTTGATGTACCTTGTGCTCCTTTTATGTGAATCTATATTTTAGACTATTGTGATAAGTATATATTTCACACTTGTCACCATTGAGGAAGTTTTTATAAATATTCAGATCGATGAGCATAGATGATAACTCATGATCATATGTTAGGTATTTAAGCTTAGAAATCTTCAATTGTTAGGAGGTGTAGGCTTTCACTTTATCATTCTACATGAGTACACAACCCAAGACTTTCATCGAAGAAAAATTGTATATCAAAAAACACTCTCCACTTGTTGGCCGTGTTTTTATATTCACATGGATTAACCTCTTCTTCATATCTATAAATATTTCTTCACATTCTTCAAACCAGACATAATTTTCCCCTTTCAGTGTCAGATTGTTTAGCATGCTAGAAATTTTTTAACAATTTCTCACAAAACATCGGCAGTACCCAGAAAATCCAAGAAAAATACATATTTTCATAACTCTTATGAATCTGGTCCATTCCATAATTTCCATTTTCTTTGAATTGTCCACCGAAATTATCTCACTTTTGATAACATTCCCCAAAAACATGTCTTGAAGCATCCAAAAGTCACACTTTCGTAACCTAGCATACATTTTGACCTTCATTAATGTCTCTAGACCAATCCTTAGATGCTCTTCATTTTCCTATTTTATCTTAGAGTAAATGAGAATATCATTGATAAACACTAACAAAAAAATTTTGAGCTAGTCTCTAAAGGTTATATTCATCAAATCCATGCTGATTTATAGGAAATTAGTAAGTATGAAGGGCATCACTATGAACTCATAATTCTCATACCTTTTATGGAATTTCTCCTTTTGAATATTTTCTTTATTCACCTCAAATTGAAGATATCCAAAATGAAGATACACCTTTGATATGTACTGATCTCCTCATAGTTGATCAATTAAGTAATAAATAATTGGTAGATGACACTTGTTATTTATTTTGATCTTGTTTATCTCCTAGTAATTGATACACACATTTATTGATCCATCATTATTCGTGAGAAAGAGCAGTAGTGCATTCCATGGTGATGCCTTAGTTTGTATGATCCTATTTTCCAAATTATTTTGTTGCTAATTCTTTAACTCCACTTGTTCGATTGGGGCCATCATGTAGGGTAATTTTGAAATAATAATGGATTTTGGTATAAGTTATATTGAGAAATATACATCAATATTTTTGATGTATTTGTGCAACTCTTCTGGAAATAAATCAATGTATTCCCAAACAATAGGAATTTCCTCTATGTTGATACATTCCTTTGGCTCAACCATTTTGGAAAGGTATGCTTCTTCAAAGGGTTTCAACACCCACATCATTGAGGTATTTTAAAAAGGATATTTAAGATATTAAATTTATTTATAAAAGAGTGTTGGATGGTTTGTAATATAAAAAATATTTCCTTTCCCAAATAGTTTATGTGTGCTCTATATAATGAGATCCAATCCATGACCAGTACAAAATATAATTCTACCAAGGGATGTATTATGTGACTCAATGGAAGAATACTCCCACAGAAGCGTATAGGATAAGAGTCAATTAATTGGGTTGGAATTATTGCACCACTTGGTATTCTTATAGATATCTCTACTTCCAGGTATTGAGGCATCAATTCAATAGTTCTATAAAAATTTTAAGATATAAAGGATTGAGTTGAAAATAAATCCAATAAAAATAATTCCACTCTTGAGTGAATTTTATGTGTACCTTATACAAATTCATTTTCACACTCTAATTCAGTAGTATTTATGGCATAATATTTTCATTACTCATTTGGATTTGGTGGTTTCAAATGTTGAATACCCTTAACGACCCATGGTTCTTTTATTACATAGTGCAATATCTCCCTGTAGTTAAAACATTGAACCATGGGTGGTGCATTAAGAGTTTCCCTCCTTTCCTACATCATGTTGGCTAGGTTATTCATTTATATTTGACATTAATGAGCTTGGTGTTTCCCTCGGACTTCGGGGATGACCTCCTTTGATGGGAGGTTCAAACAATCTGATCAGTTTCTAACGGGTTTGTTCGTAGAACTGGAAACATCCAATTATTCCACATCCATTTGGACCTACATTCCAAAGGTAGGTGCTCATTAGTTTCTGGACTGATGAGGAATAGGAATTTGCATTGGTCCAGAGGGTGGGAGGTCGGACTCATCACACCTTCATGGGGGAAATTATTGTCTACTCCGGGACTCTCTTTATAGATTTAAGTTATGTTCGTGAATCCTTATTACATTACCAAGTATAAAATGAGTTTTCCTTTAGATATGACAGTCAATGATCGATATGTAGGAAATTTAGAGAATATATGTATTCGAGGTTCTTCACTGATAAAGAATCATCTATATTTGTTAGATATTCTTAGTCAATGGTATCCTTTGATACGTAAAAGTCTCTTGGTCATTATGATGACCATACTGGTTTTAAAGCCACTTAGTGGGGCACTTGAAGTTTATTGTCATTTAGAAGGACATGAATTATTTCAGAGTTGGGATCGAACCCGCAGATGGGCTACCTACATATCCTCTGTTTATAAAAGGAATCAGAACCCACGTAGTTTGAGTAAGGGAGTTTGATGTTTATGATTGATGGCTCAAAGAAGGATGTCATAATTACTTTTACACTCTAAGCTCACATGAGTCATGCTCGGTGTGAGAAACATGAGGTATTGGTAAAAATCAGACAATTGTGCCATGAAAGATGAAATCATAAGAAATAATGTGGGGCTTATGTATGTATGACTGCCCAGATAAATGATGATTAGGATTTACTTCAGGGAATAAATCCACGAACAGGGTCCATAAAGGTATATGTGCTTCCTGGAGATTTGAATACTCTAACATGGGGAATACTCTTGAAAAGGAAGCCCAAATTAGGAGAGGAATTATGATTGGGTTTTACTCCTGAAATGGAATCCCAGATCAAAGGTTAATTAGGACTGGTTAAGAGAAATTAAGACTAGGGCTTACTTCTGAAAAGGAGGAATAGGTTAAGAGACTTGAAAAAATAAGGGACTGAGGCTTACTCCTGAAAAGGAGGCCTAGATTAGGGGACTGGGGCTTAATCCTAAGGAGGATTCCTAGTTTAATGATTTCTCTCATCGTAAAGAATGAGGTTTAATGAATGAAATCTCAATCTTTAGTGACATAAAGATGTGTAAATCACTAGATTTTGAGAGTTATTCCACAGAATTGCTTTCAGATAAGGATATCAAATCAATAAATCGTGCCATAAATGGTTTTGAAGAGTGTATTGAAGACTGAATCTTGAATAGGAGAAGTGGAATGAAATAAGAGGGGTGAAATGGGCAAGAAGGGCACCCATGGAGGCAGAGGCGCGCAAGTCCTAGAAGGCGCGCAAGTACTGCGTGGACGCGTAAGTCCCGGTCGTGGAGGTATACCTGTGCGACACATGGGTACTTGCACGATGGTTAACCAGCAGGGTAATACATGAACACCTCTTGGTTAATTCCTTTATAATAATCATGATATTCTTCCTGAAGAGGGGCGCGCAAGTTCTATTGAAGGAGTAAGGCAGCGCGCAAGTGTGTCCATTTCCCTTAAGGGCTGGACACTCAGGCATGCAAGTGTTGATGAGTTTCAACACTTATGCCTTCCTCCCCCTCTTTAGATATTCTTTTCTAGGTATGAAATTACCTTAGAAGTGTTTCGGAAGCTTTGATAAGAGACTAGGGCGCCGGGAGCTCAAATCTGAGTTTCTGGAAAAAAAAATCTTTTTTTAATGGGGGGCCCACAGGGTCTATTTATAGGCAGGAGAAGACCCCGGGCGGCTATCACTTACGGCGTGCAAGTCACTTGAGCGACCATTATGCATCGTGCAAGTGGACTTGCACAAATATAAGGGAACTTGCGTGACCTATGGGCAATGTTTTTCTTGTTCGTTCCTTTGTCAATTTTTGATATTTTGTCCAAAGGTTGAATCACTTTGAGCTCAGATATTCCCCTTTTCCAATCTTTATATTCTGTGATGAAAGGAGTGTCAACACTTGGTGACCTTGTTTTCCACACTAGAATAATATCTCTATCCCTTTGAGGAAATTCCCAGATACTTATTACCACATTTTTTACATTTTGGTAGTTATATCCTTTTTTCTCCTTTTTTAATCGAACCAATAGATTGAAACTCCATTATTATCTACATATCTCTATAAACATGGGACAATTATCCAAACTCCATATACACTTTATGACCACATAAAACCACTTCTTTATAACTCCAAATGTATCAGATAGCAAGAGACTTTCTATGGAATAATTTTAAACCACTAAATAATCTATCTATTTTTCAATATTTATTGATAACAAAACCCTGAGGCACATATTAAATGCCTTGTGATATTTTCCTTGTATGTCAAAAAAAATTCTCATTCCTTTTTCTTCATATCCATGTATTTTCTCTTCGTATTTTTTCAATGATTTTAAGGAAATAAATGGCTATAAATATCTTTATAATTATTCCCATTCTATATCATCCATTATATCCTTATGCTTGATGTTCTTACCAACAACCACCATTGGTCGGCTTCTCTACCTAAATGATAAACTGCAAGAGCCACCTTAACCTTCTCATAATAAGAGATCATTAAAAATATCTTCTCCATCCTTTTATCACACTATACTTCAATAAGTGGATCGTATGTTTCACTAATCATAGGTTTTTCTTTCCACATAAAGTAATCAATGACTAGTTAAACCTTCCTGTGTAAAGTTGTGCATTCCACATGGTTCAAGTTATTATTCATATCCTGTGACAACTGGCTAATAATTTCAATATGTTTTTAACTCCACATCTAATGTAATTGGGTATGTTGTTTGGAAAATAATTTGGTTATCCCTCACATGGGGTTTTTGAACGGTTTCTCCTAGTTCTCACCATTTTCCAAAATAAGAAAGGTTTGAAAAAAAACTAATTCAACAAATAATTTATAATTTATTCCATCAAAAATTAAAAAACATATTTTATGGTATCCCTATGTTTAGAATTTTTCTAAAACAACACTACTTGTATATGTATATATTCTAGTTTTTTACTAATTATTTTCACTAAATTTAGGTAATCATAATTACAAAATTAATAAAAATTGTTCTATGATACCAAATATAGAGACCCTAATTTTTAATACATAACTATTACATACTCATAATGACAAACAACATAATATGATTAAAAATCTATGAGAAAAGGTTTAGTGCCTTGGGAATATTGGTCTGAGATATAAATTGTCCAAAATATAAAATAACATTATTTAATTAATTATTCTCTATATTCTTAGTGGCCCTTGTGTTCTCATTAGTAAAAGAAATATCATGAAGATATACTTAAATTAATGGGTTGAGCGAGAATCCCAATAAGAGGATGAATAATTGAAATATATAAATATATCAAAGGTATAAATACCATCATAAAAATATAATAATCACAGGGTTTTGATTAACATAATGAGGTAATCATGTGATAAGGGAATGTCATGGAAAAATGAATAAAAATTAAACATCAAGTCATAATGGTCGAATATCAAACATAGTTGTGAAAAAAAGCTAGACACATGTTCACTCATAACATACATGCATAATAATATCATCATAATTTCGAAAATATATATCTTCATGTTCAATAATATTACACATTATCTCACGAGATACTTCGCATTAACCAATACATTTGATGGATATATCATTCTGAGCCCACCTGTCGTACATGCCACATAGAGCGTTTACTAATAATAGTTATAAAATAATCCATGGAATGGAATGTATTTTAAATGAATTTCATGAAGAAAAAAATCATGAATAAAATTAAGGTTTCTCAAATTAAAAAGGGAAAAACATAATTAGAATAAGAATTTTCAATTCTGAGTGAAGAATAAACAATCTAGAGAGGAGTCATGATGTGTTTGAGAAAGAAGAGTTCTTTTGGAAAAATCATTATATTTCTCATAAAATAAAGTTTGAAACATGTATTTCCTTGAAAAGAAGAGGGAAGAACAGTTAAATTATATTTAAGGTATTTTAATGGAATATCCACACTTATTATTGGCCCGAATTCAGATTAACCCAAATAAAGGGAGTTCGGTTTGTGAATCCCCATACCTTTATTCCCGCCATATTTAGTCATTTGTATGCCTCTTAAATGAACAATTATATTTATAAAATCATTTATATATAAGTTAATTATAATATTTTAGGGAAATATATATTATTTTTTATCATTTTATAATATTTATTCATTTTCTATAATGAAATAAATTATTTTTTATATCATGTACTTCTTAAAAAAATAATTGTTCTCTTTGATTTCAATATATTCTAAAATGTAATTTATAATTTAGTATAATTAATTATATAATATTCTAATTTCTATAATTACATGTATATATATTATATATATTATATAATATCCATCTACGATGAATTTTATATGTGTTTAAATGACAATGTCTCCGTAGGTGGTTAATCGACATGTGACGAGACATTGTTGAGAGAGCGGCTAAAGAGAGGTTTACAATTTATATATATAGTAGTATGATACTTACAGTAGGTTAACATAATTAGTATACTGTTAAATTATTGCATAATTATTTCTATTAAGGTTTTGTTGCGAAATGTTTGGAGGGAAAATGATGAGATGAAGATGAATAAATAAAAAATAGAGAGGATTGGATCGGAACATACTTAATCCTCAGTGTAACTTCACTAGAATGACACTATAAATCCTTGGTGATTGGAGTTTTATTGATATAGAATGTTCCTAAGTATTATATGGGGATTTATAGTTATTTTTTGGGTATATAGTTGGATTTGGAATGGGTGGGAGAAGTGTATTTCCACGTGTATATAGAGGGGTTATTTATACTTGAGTAGAAAAGTATTTTAGAATAAAATATTCAAAAAATAATATATTAATGTTAAAAAAAATATTGGTTTTTTAAAATATAAATCATATATTAATATAATTTAATGGTTTTAAGACGTCATTCCACTTTTATAATTTGATATCAATAATTTATTAAAATGGAATGTGAAAAGAAATACAATTTGTAATTTCAGGGAATAACTTTTGACTTTATGTTTTAGTAAGTTTTTTTTAGATTTGGAATTTAATTTTACAATATTACAATGATTTATTTATGAAAGAAAATAAATCACATTATAAAATAATGTTCTATAAACTATTATGTCATTATTATATCACTTATTATGTAATTCAAGATACATTGATTACATGCAAAATATATTTTTACTATTCACCAGAAAATTGATGTATTTTAGAAAATTACAAAAAAAACCAACCTTGTATAATTTCAACATGATTATTTGAAAATTCATATAAATTTTATCCAAATAAATTTATAAATTATTTAATATAAATTTCTAAACAAAAAAATAATGATTTTTTACAAAATAATTTAATATATATTTTGTTAAATATGTGCTTATATTTTCATTGAGTTTTTTAATCATGAGATTTTATGTTTTTGAATTATAAAATGAATATATAGATAAATTAATCATGTTGAATGAAGTTTATATCATGATTAATTATTTTTGGGTAAATTTACTAATACAATGATTATTTTACTATTTCCAATGACAGGTTACTATTCCCAACGGTCACATTACTATTTAAATAGTCACATTACTATTCCAATAGTCATATTACCTCCTATATATACTAATATATTCTATAATTCAATATTAAACTCAATTCCTCTCAAAGTTATATATTTCAATTTCTATCATGTTTCTTGGTTTATTAATATTTTTCTTCTACTCTATAGTATTGGAATGGGAGATGATTAGAGTGGATTGGGTTGATCCATCTTTTATATTTTTAGATTTTAGATTTTATATTATTTGTCCAGTTTTAATTTTTGGAATTTAAATTGGTTTCATTGGTAACTAATGAAATATTATTTACTATTGAAATAAATTCTTTATTGGTTTTTATATATTTTTTTGTATAATATTATATAATGTAATTCAAAACACATTTATTAAATAAATATATAAAAATAATGTATATTTGTCGCTAAAAATTAATCTTTTTTTATGGATATTTAGTTTCGTTTCTCTGGATGGTGTCCCAAGAGGAAGCATTCATGTTATGACATGTTTCCTTGACAATTTTCTGTCGTTATATTCATTTTTATATGGTTTTCAATGAAATTTACTAAATTTGAACATTTAATTGTCATATAATTTAGTCATTTTTGATATACATGGCTAATTAAGGACATTGGACATTATATACCCACCGTTAGATAATGATTTAGTGGAGGTATGATTCTACCCAAATTTTAATTATGGGTTTTTTAACCAATTTGATTAAATTTATGTTTTTTTCAATTTTTTGGAAAGGTATTTTTCTTGAAAATCCACATGAGATGAATTGTGGTCTTACGGTGGGTGGTTGGATGTGGATTCAGGGAGACGGGTTGGCAAATTAGTAATTATGATTTTATGCATAAGTGAATTAAATTAGTTAATTAATTTTCTATTTCCTAGTCAATAATAATTATATGATAATTTTTTTAATTGGATCTGTTAATTTTAGTGAAGGAATATGGTGATAGGAAGACGGTCGAGAAGACATGGATGGGTCTCTATAAGAGCTTCCAGGATACATTCAATAGAGGAAATGACTTGGAATCAAGGTAGTTGATCCATACTCATTTCCATATAGATTATACTGTTTATTTGTGTTTTAGATGTGACATTTGATATATAGGACCTCCACAATGGTCTATATACCCCTGGAAGAATAAATTATTTTATTCAAATAAAATTGTTTAATTTAATTGAATGCTAAAATATTAAATTCTTATAGAGACAAGGGTCATGATAGGACCTTGTACCCTAACCAACACCCAAACCTATGATGTTCAAAAATGAGATATAAATGTTTTAATTAAATTATAAGTCATATTCATGCAATTCACAAAGTTTTAAGGATCATGGTGGACCATGATTCAGTAGCTAGACATACTGACCATTGAGAGCAAGGAGTATAATTGTAATCATGTTTGTCGTGATACATGGAACCGGTGAGAGGTTGTAAACAGAAGATTTTATGTTAATTTATTATTAAATTATTTTATTTTAATAATACTTTTTTATTAAATAATTTTTTTATTAATTATAAATGGTCATATAATTTTTATGAAGTGAAATATACTTTTTATAAGGGTTCAAAAACTATTATTGTCAAAAACCCAATTTTTTTAATAATTTTCATATATTATTTTAAAAGTTAAAATTCATATATTTAATTAATTATTTAGATAAAATAAATATTAATTTTGGAATCATAACATCTAAATTATATAGTGGTTAATTTTTCATAATTTTCCAGGATAATCAAAATTTTGGGTAAAAATTAAATACCATATAAATATACAAAGTGTTTTATGACAACATAATGAGCCAAATATGATGTAATAAATACATTAATGTAAATCCTAACCCTAATATAGGTTATCCTCATAAAATATTGTGATTTAATGTTTACTTGATTAATTAAATTAAGTCTTTATGAATCCTCCAATACATTTAATATATTTTAGAGGTTTAAATTAATTTATTTAAAAGTGTTATCGACCTCCCCATAAGAAAGGGTATTATATTAAAAATTTTGGAAATTTTCCTAATAAAATAATTAAAACCTCTACAATTATTAAAAAACCATGGAAAGGTTTGTTGTTTGAAATATTTTAGTTTGTAGACTCCAAAATATAAATAATACAGAAATCCTCCTATTTTCCTATATAATCCCACATAAGATCCAAATTATATGCACTAAAATCCTTAGATCATGACAATAATCTTCTATCCTCTATTATTCATTCTCCCAGAGTTCCCTCAAGCTCTCAAGAATCCCCTTTCAAGCATTTGGTGTCATGATCTTAATGTAAGGGATCCTCTCTTGCTCACTTTTATTCAATAATATCCTCTTTGATATGCCATTAATTTTCTTATTCCTAATGACGGGTTATGTTTTCTCACCTTCCCATATTACCCTTATGATTTATAAATGATTAAACACCACTTTATCTATCATCAACCCTTCCTAAGAACACCTATTAGCTTGCTGAAATTTCGTAAGGGTTCTTTCATTTCATATGTTTATTCATGTTTCTTTATCTTGTTATTCCCATTTATTTTCAATCAATAATGATAGGGTATGTTAACTCACCTAATCTATACATCCCTTACTATGTATAAATGATTAGATATCTCTTTCTCTCTCATTAATACCCCAATGTACACCTGTTACCATAACAAAATTTTGTAAGCATCATTTCCTTTCCTGTTTTCCTCAAGCATATTTATTATTTTATTTTCTAATTATAAATTTGTGGAAAATTCATTCCATATATATATAAAAGTAAACATCATGTAAAATTACGAGAGACTAATTTATCTCTCATAAACCCATTTTATGAACTTTTAAGTGATGTTGTTATGCTGTTGAATTTTCACTGTGATTTTCCATTCCAACCAAAATGTGTAGTGAATACCATACCTGTTTCCTATCAAGGGTATTCACTTTTCTGTACATGTACATTTTTATTTAGTAAATAACTACATCTATTCTACAATCCTTGATATTAGAATAAATAATGATGATGAATGAATCTATGCTTTATGATCTATGTGGCACACTTAAGCATGAGAATGGAATGAATGTGATGGGTGTTCTCAAAATAATATAGTGATCTAATGAATTGTGTAATGTTTAGTATCATGATACATCATGTTTGGATAGGGGTGTACTTGATTACTTTGTGGTAATTTGTCCACTATGAAGTCTTATTGGTTTAGACTTGACATATGTTTATGATTTAGTGTTTTATGTTGTTTCCATATTTTCCTTGTTATGATTATCATTTTATATCATGCCTTAATATTTTCATTCCTTTATGCGTCATTGATAAGCCTTATATAATATATACAATTACCTTCATGATTTTCTATGATTATTCCCTTACTAGACTTTATGGATTACTTCTTTGATATATATTTACCCAGGTTATCTAGTTCATTTTAATGCTAATGTATGTTTAAGAAGTTTTATTTAAAGATATTGTAATTCATGATTATAGTTGTAATGCAATGTACCTATTTCCCAAGGACACTATACTTATCAATATTTTGAGTTGTAATAAGTTTAATTTTACATAATTAAATATTTAATTAATGTGAAATAAATTTAAGGGTTTTTATAATTGGGATCATATTAAAAGTTCTGTTATTTTTGGTATTAGGCTTAGAAAACTCTAGTGAAATCCATGGGGATAATACTAAGTATAAGAAAACATCCAAAAAATTTATTTATTATAGAGTAATTATTTTATCAAGAAAATAATTCCCAGTCTAGATACTATATGTGGACATGGTTCTGGAATAGATTTACCTAGGAGTAACAACATCTGCAAGTTGTTCCGCGTCTGAACCGGGGAATCCTAGTACATAACAAGGAGCCTTAATACACACTTGGTTTGAGAGTCGTGGGGGATATGTTTTTCTATTTATTAATATCATTATGAACCATTATTAAGGGATGAAAAAAAATCCTATAAGAGTATATGTTAGGAAATAGACCATGGGTAACCAAGATTGAAGACTCAAAATCCATAAGTCAAGGAAATACATGTAAGTTTGAAGTTGTCAATTTAATTTCATTAGATACACATTTATGTTTTCAAAATTTAAATATAATCATACTTAATTTTACTTCTATTCTAGAAAATGGATGAATATATGATGAATCAGGTTAATAATCAATGTTAAGAGAAATGTGACGACTATCCCAATGAGATGCCCAATCCGATGAGAGTATGAATCGCACACTTCCTAACAATACTTTATCAGCTGACTTGGTTTTTGTATAAAATACTAAATCAAGAAGAGCGTCCAAATCTCCCTAAAAGATAACAAACAACAATAAAGAGATTCATGGGACAAAGGCCTCATTCTTTTAATGGATGAAATCCATTGATAAGATCATATCTATCCTTCAATGATCTTCACTAGAGAAGGTTATTTTGGATTTATATAATTTGGAGGGTGAATCTGATCAATGGTGTAAATTTATCAAAAATACGAAGTCTGAGGAAGATATAAAAGAATTGGTCTGTAAGGATTCCATGAAATGTTTTTCAATAAATATTTTCCTCGCACTCTCCACCATTAAATGGATAGAGATTTACTTTCTCTCAAGAAAAACGATGAGAAATCGATCCGGGTGTAAAAGGAAAGCTTCAAAATACATTCACAATACACCTATAACTTTGTCAATACCCCAAATTCATGGTTGAATTCTTATTTTTTGTTCTGAAACCTAACCTATGGAAATACCTAGTTATCTGTGACTTTGATAGCCATAAGGAAATTATCTAATGTTCCCTCAAAGTCAAAATATAGATCAGTGAATCTCAGGGGTATCTAGGGGATAAGAAGCGGAATGTAGAGGCCAATACTTGAAGTTTTATAGAAAGATCTAATAGTTCGATGAAATTTCAATATCCCACATTCCATAGTTTCATAAAAAAAGACCACTAGAATTTTTTTGAAGGGGACAAGGAAGTGATTTAGTTGCAGGAAGGAAGGGAACCTAGTCAGTGATTTAAAATAGTAAAAAATCACTAATGCAAAGGAGGAAAGGAATGATCTAGTCAATCCTCAGTGTGTTGTTCATTTCTACAAATGTGAGGAACCATGGATCTCTGAAAACCAATTCACTAAGAAAATGATATTTGGGGAAAACCAACCACCTCCACAGAATCATGGGCAATCTTTTTTCCATCACTACAGCTGAGGTGAATTTTGAAAACAAAGTGGTGACATATACACTTGTAACTCATTCAAGAATAATTAATATACATGCTCATTCTAGTTACGAACATTCGTTTATATTATGAATTCTATTATAACTATTAACACACAAAAAATTTATAGAATTATAGATGTCGGTGAAAAATGTAAATGGGGAAATTATTGCATCTTAAGTATATAACTTTTCCCCTATCAATGTTTTTTGTCTCAATTTCCATGAAAAAAATTTCATACTCCCTTTAGTGTAATTTGATGTAATTCTAGGAATGTATTGGTTTTACTTATATAGAGACAATATAAATTTCCATGAGAAGGAAATCACTCTCTATATTGAGAATCGTCCTCAGATTCTGTGAAAATACAAGGATAATGATGACTCTTTTTTAGCACCATTATCTTAATCATGGATATTATTTTCCTATTACAAAGATTATCTAGCTCAAATAATTTATACTAGTTAATAAATAATCCTTGAACACATGCCCATTGTGAGGGAATACACTGGTGTGTTTCCCAAGGAATCTTCCAGTCTTACTCATAATTGACATGTCAATTTTTAAATAAACTTTATACATGGGGTGTTAACATTATACAAGACTCCATATAGAATGGATTTTTTGAACTTGTGGAGTTGAAGAAATGACTAAAGGATCATCTGGATAAAGGTATCAAATTTCCATGTTCTTCACCATGGGGTTCACCAGTCCGCTTTATCAATAAGAAGGATGGGTCAATGAGAATTTTCATCGATTATTATGATCATAGAAAGATAAAAATAAATAATAAGTATCCCCTACCGTGGATTATTGACATAATCCATTAGTTATGTGGAGAAAAATACTTTTCTAAGGGGATCTACTGTTGGGATATTATCAAGTTAGGGTGAAGAAGGAGGATATCCCCAAGAATGATTTTAATATAAGGTACACGCACTATGAATTCATAGTAATTCCATTTAGACTCAATAATTCTCCTAAATCATCATGTACATGATGAATAGAGTCTTCAGAGATTACCTCAACAAATTTCTGGTAGTATTTATAGATGATATTTTAATATACTCCAAAAGTAAATAGGATCATGAGGAGAATTTGAATACTATGTGAAATACCCAATGAATGGAAAAGTATTATGCCGAGTACATCAAATGTGAGTACTAGTTGAAGGTATTCCATTTCATAGGACATATCATCATTAGAAATGGGATATTTATAGGCCCTTCGATAATATAATCAAATAAAGGATGGTTAAGGATAACATCTGTGACAGATATCCATAGATTCCTTGGGTTAGATGGCTATTAATGTCGATTCGTGATAAATTTCTCATGATTATCAAATCCTCTCACCAAACATACATATAAGTGAGTTAAGTTTGAATGGAATTATGAATTTGATTAGTGATTCAAGGAGTTTTAAAGGATTATTATCATTATGCATATTCTCACACTACCCATAAGTAGAGAGATTATCATGGTATTCGGTGATTATTCAAAGAATGTAATGGGTTATGTATTGATTTAAAATGAAAAAGTCATTTCTTATGATTTAAGATAGCTGAAATTTCATGAACATAACTACCCAAAACATGATCTAGAGATGGATACCGTGATTTTTGTTTCAAAAATTTAGCAGTATTATCATTTTGGTGTGTAATTTTGAAATATACACTATCACAATAGCCTAAATTATATATTCACAAAGAAAGTGATGAATATGAACCAAAAAATATGGTTAGAACTAATCAAATACTATGAATTCTCAATCCACTGTCATTATGGGAAAGTGAATAAAGTGTAAGATTCTCTAAGCAATAAGGATATGAAAATTCTATCATTAATGAGAATTTAGAGGGATCCAATATTTATATATTTGGATTGGATGGACATAAGAATACTAAAGGAAGGAAAAAACATAAACCTTTTCAAAAATTATTGCCCAAACATCTCTTATGGAGAGATTGAAGGATGATCAAAAAGTTTATGTGGGAATTTTGAAGAAAGTGGAAGCTATAAATAAATAGAAATTCTCAAAGTTCAATGTTAATAATAAAGGTGTTATGATATTTGTCTCAAGACTATGTGTACTCTAAAATATGTAGTTAAAGAAGGAGGTGTTCTATGATGTACATATATCAACCATCTCTATCCAACCACAACGCAAAAAGAGGTATCAAGATCTCTAAAAACACTATTGGTGGGACAATATGAAGAAGAAGATTGCAGAATATACATCAAGATGTCTTGTATGTCAAAAAGTGAAATTGGAAAGGAAAAAATCCAAGGTGATGATGCAACTAATATGCATAACTACATGGAAATATGAAAAATTACCAAGGAATTTGTCACTGAACTTTCAAAGAAATCAAGATGGAATAATTCTATATGGTTTTTGGTGGATCTTTATATAAAGACTGAATAATTCATTATGATATGATATAAATTCTCACAAAATCTAGAGGCATGGATATATGTCAAGGAATTGGACAGGATGCATGGAGTACCAATATTGATTATATCTAATCGATATCTAAGATTCACCTCTGTGTTCATTAATAGTATCAAACATGCTCTGAATACTGATTTTAACATTATCACAACCCTTCAACCTCAAGCTGATGTCCAATCTGAGTAGAGTATCCAGACACTTGAGAACATGTTGAGAGAATTCTCAATGGACATTAAAGGAGGATGTGACCAATATCTTCATCTAGTCAAGTAATTTTATAAAAAAAGTTTCCACATGAGCATCCAAATGGACCCCAAAGAAACCATTTATAGGAAGAGGTGTAGGACACCTTCATTTGGGATAAAGTTGGGGAATGAAAACTGCTAGGACCTGAAATGGTCAATGAAATGGTGGAAATGGATATGACTAATAAAATTCACACCAAGGAAAATCAGTGTTGAGAAATGAGCTATACTAACAATCATCAATGAGAAATAGTGTTTGGTGATGCAGACATGGTATTCCTATGCATATATCATTAGGATAATGTGATGATATATTGGAAGAAGGGAAATCCTAGACAAAGATACATCATCCCCTTTGAGATCCTTGATTCCATCGGAGCGGTGGCCAATTGACTTACAGTCCCACCAAACATAACTCTAGTTCATGATGTATACTATGAATCACTCTTATAGACATACATACCAGATACCTCTCTTGTACTCAATCTAGAGGATGTACTATTGGAGAATGATCATTCCTATACAAAGTGGCCGTTGAAGATTTTAGATCATAGAGACAAAGTTCAACAAAATAAAACAATGCACCTGGTCAATGTTTTCTGGAGAAACAAAAACTTTGAAGAAGAAATGTGGGAACCATAGGAGGTGATGAAACAGAGTTACCTTCAAATATTTTAATTTGGGAAATAAAAATTTTCTAGGAATAATTCTTTACGGGGGGAGATTATAATGACCCAAACTATTATAAATGAATTTTTCCTTTGTGATTTAATTAAATATATTATTATTTAATATGGTTATTGAAAAAATGGAGATCCTTGGTTATATATTTTAATTTAAATTACAATTAAGAATATTATTGTTGTTAATATATCCATTAAATAGTGATCACATGATTAATATAAATTTTGGGCATTAATAAATTCAATTGACATAGAAAATAGAAGTGATGGCGTCATCCAGTAGGATTATACCCTATGATGCCCATTTATCGAAGCTTTTTAGGGATATAGAATAACTATGAACTTCTATTGACCAATCCCAAGATGAAATTCAACAACATAAGAATGATAAAAATAATTTACAAGAGAATTTCAAGATCATCAATAACATGACCCGAACCATGTTCACCGAACGACCCCGTGATTGTATCAATGTTGCACACCTTAATCTTAGGGAATACAATGTTTTCATAAAAATATATGTATGAAGACCATAATAATATTAATATGTATATATAATAATTAATATATTTTATTTTTTATTGTTACTTTATAAATGTTTTTGATTTTGATTCAATTAAAAACAAATTGTATTTTCGGGTAATATTGAAATTCAATTAAGGAATTTATTTTTATTAATTAATGGATTTATGAAATAAATATTATTTTAATAAAAAATTATTATTAAATAAGATTTTATTAATTATTAATTTATAAAAAAAATAAATGAAGTAAAATATACTTTTTCTATGGGTTCAAAAACTGTTGTTGTCAAAAACACTACATTTCCCAATAAATGTCATTTATTATTTTAAAATTGAAAATGAAAATATTTATAAAATTATGTAAATAAATAAATATTATTTTTTAAATAATAATGTCAAAAATTATCCAATGGTGAATTTTTCACAATTTTCTAAGACAAACAACTTTTCGGGTAAAAATTAAATATCGTACAAATATACGGTGTGCTATGTGACATCATAATGACCCAAAATGAATTAAAAAAAATACTATAATGGATATACTAGACCAAATTAAATTTTTTCCATTAATATTATGTTATTTTATGTTTACTTGATTAATTTTATTATGCATTTATGAATCCTCCAAATCATTTAATATATTTTAGTGATTAAAATTCATTTATTTAAAAGATTGAATCACCTCCACATAATAAATGGTGTTATTTTAGAATGTTTGGAATGTATCCTAATAATACAATGAAAACATCTCGACATTGGTCAAAAACATGGGCAAAAACCATGGGTTGTTTTGTTACTTGAAATTTTTTTTTTGCAGAGTGTGAAACCTAAATTTTAAATAAATCCCTCACTTTTCATATATAAACTCACCCAAGTTCCATCTTCTCATTACTCAAAACCCTTGGATAATTAACTTTAACTACGCTACTCTCTTGAAAATCTACAAAAGTTTCTTCCAATATCTCATGAATCCCATTTCAATCTTTTAGTATCAAACTATTAAGGTAAGGGATCCTCTCTTTCTCCCTTTAATTCAAAAATATACTCTATGTTATTACCTTTAATATTTTTTATTCCAAATGTTGGGGTATTATTTAAACCCACCCTATACTTAAATTATTATGTATAAATTATTATATAACTATTTAGCTCTAATTAATCCATCTTAATAACACCTATTACCATGACGAAATTTAGAATGTGTTCTTTCTTTTCTCATCTTTATACAATTTCTTTATCTTGTCATGCCATTTTATTTTAAATTACTAATGATGGGGTATTTTTTATCACCTCTACAACACTATCTTTATTATGTATAAATGATGAGAAATCCATTTAACTGTCATTAATCCATTCAATGTACACCCATTACCATGAAAAAATTTAATAATCATCCTTTCCTTTCCCTCTTTCTTCATGCCTATTTATTATCTTATGCCTTATTTTTACTAATTATAATTTTTTAGGAATGGAATTATATATCTATATTACTTTACACTTCATGTATTAATTATGATATACCCATTTTATGAACTTTTAATTAATTTTATTATAGTGAAAAAATTTCACAACGATTTTCCATACTAAACCAAATGTGTAGTGGATACCATACCCATTTCATGAAAAGGTTGTTAAATTTTATGCACATATAACTTTTTATTATGTAGTTAAATGTATTAATTCCACACTAATTTATCATGGAAGAAATTATGATTATGAATGAATTTGTGTGTTTAGGGTTTATATAGAACACCTAAGCATGAGAATGATATAAAATTGACAGTTGAGCCTGGAATTATACAATGATCCAATGCATTGGGTAATATTTAAAATCATAATATATCCTATTGGTAAAGGGTTATACCTGATTTTATTATGGTAAATTTTACATGATTATGTCGTATTGGTTTATCCTAGAATTATTTTTATGATGCAATGCTTAATGTTTTTGCCACATTTCACATGTTATGATTATCATGCTATATTATACCTTATTTTTCATGTTCCTTTATCCCTAATTGATATGCTTTTTCTAAAATTTATTATTATCTTCATGTTATTACATTTTTATTCCTTTATTGGGCTTTAAAGATCACCCCTTTCATATGTATTTTCCTAGGTTATCTAATGAAGTTATAAACACAAGTATGCTAAATAAATTTTCAATAGAGATGTTGTCGTTCATGTTTAAAGTAGTAATGAAATGTACCCAATTCCCAAAGACACAAGACATATAAATATTTCAGGTTTTATTAAGTGTAATTTTATATAATTAAATCATGTGTTAATGTGAAATAAATATAAGTTTTGTTATAGGGACCCTAATGTGATTTCAAGAATATAATATTCTCATTATTATTCTTACTATTATTACTATTATTATTATTGGCGGACCTATATTTTATTATAGGATTCCAAAATTCCATTTACTCTTTTTATTTTTATTGGTGTACCTAGATGTGATTTATGGAATCTGGTATGTTCGTTATGATATAGTTGGGGGACCATAGATGTTATTCCTTAGATATGGTGTGCCAATGGTTTACATTATTGGGGACCTTGGAATATTTTCCGTAGATCTATTGTGACTATTTGTATAATATTGTGGACCTTGGAAATAGAACATGGATCTATAGTTACCATTTATTTAAGTAAATGATTATGGTACTATGGAAAGGGGAATATAAAACTAACAAAAGAAGGTGTAGTCGATCCTTAGTACCATGATGGAATTTGATAGTTGTATTTTATTTGTAACATAAACTATGGATTTATTTATTTTATTGAGTTTGTCGCATGAAAATATTTCTGAATTTACTGGATATATACTACACTACATCGATGGTTCCTTGGTGAGTTTTATACTCACATCTTTCCCAGGCGACCATTTCACTTTCATGATTGAGAAAACATTATTGTTCATAGGTTTTCGTTTAGAAGATTCCCTTGGTGGCTTGATTGGGTAGGATATATCATAGGGGAATTTAAATTTTTATGAGGTGAGTCTTGTGGATATAGTATATTATCATTGATTTTACTCTATTTTATTTAGTATAATTGAACTGTATAGTAGGTGATCATTATTGAATAATTGTATGTAGCATGTAATTATGAAATTTGGATGAATTCTATTTATTTATTACTTCTAAATACTCTTATTCTACTTATGGACAATGTTTATTTTAATTTACACAATTATTGTTTCTCTGATATGATGGTCTAGTCTCCCCACAATCATTCCTTAAACCCTTACTACTATTCGGTAGCCTCTAGAATATGTGGCTGAAAAATAACACACTTATAATTATGGGGAATACTGAAGATAGATTGCATAAAATATTAGACTTAATATCTATTGGAATATGAATGTAGCTAGCTCCCTTTATAAAAGGAGAAATAACGAAACTTATATTTGGATTGTCATACATTATCTAAGAGTAAAATATTAATTTATAACACTTTTTCATGTAATTAATGTTCCTATTAGGTATTCTTCCAATGTAATAGTTTTTATTTCATTGTAGAATCTAAGGTTAATAAGAAATAACTATCTTTATATTCATATATTGATATAATAAATACAATCTATTTCACAACTTTTCATAGTAAATATTCCTATTTGAATGGATATCATCATTTTGTGCCACTTTTTCTCTTACATATATAGTAATGTAATGGATCCAATTTAGTTAAATATATTATACAATAAAGATATCCTTATACTTAGTCGACTAGATTTATACTTTCCACCATCATTTTTTACATAATGGAATATCTAATTATTCATTTGGAGTAAGAGAAAATGTTATGTATAATTATATATTTACATTTGGTGTATCCATTTTAATGGTATATGAAAATTATTAAGGGTTCTGTATATAATATTCAATGTCTTGGGGACTTTAATATTAAAACATATATGTATGAGAAGGTGGTTGAGTTATATACTAACTATTTATATGAATTGAATCTCGTGGCTCTCATTACATCCCTCTGTTTGGAAGTTGGTTATAAATGTAAGTGGATCTATTGCTTAAAATCAATGCCAATAGAATAAGATAAAATAATGAAATCACATTTATATATTTTAAACAACGTATATTAGGTAAAACTATACATATAATCACATATTATTGGATTTAAAAAATTATATTTAAAAAATAAATGACCTTCCATTGAAGAATAAACATAAATATTTTTCAATGATTTAATTAGAGTTTCATAATTAAATAACCTATGTCTAAAACATTGAAATTGTTTTTTAGGGGACTATTTGTCATTGTATATTGAATGGTATTAACAATAATGGCTATATATTTTATATAAAAAATCATGAAAATAAGAGTACTTTTTTAAATAGTATTGTAATGTTCACTTCGGAAGAAATTAATATTTTATGTAAAAAAGGTGAGAACATAATTTTTAAATCAATATCATATTTTAGAGTCCTTCATGGTACATAAAAAACTAATTAAATTATATTTTGAGGAAGGTTTTTATGTGTAACTGTTTTAATAGTAATGGTGGTTCAAAATACAATGATTTTAGACTTAAACTTATTAATATAAATAAAAATATTTGAAAAGAGGAAATATTTATCATAGGTACACATAAAAATATATATTTAATATTATTTGTCAATCAAATGATTAGTTATCTATATTTTCATGGGAAAAATTACATTTGAGTGTTGAGAATGTAGATGGTGTTGTGACAATAGGTGATTCCACAATATATTACATGATTAACTAGGGAAACTAATTAATATTATAAAGATATGATCTATTCTATAAAAAATTTTCATATAGAATTAATATAGTAAAATATTTCATTATTATTATAATAATTTCGGAAAATATCTCTATCATTATGTCATTAAGCTAACATTCACATCAAATAACATTTTAATTTTTTTAATATGTAAATCTACATATGTAAATAATTTATACCATTTTATAGTAATTATTTTATTTATTTTTTAGGATCACATATTTAGTAGAATATGAATTACAACATTATTTTGAGATTATTAATTTTTTATATTATAAATTTTTTTGTACACTTTTATCTTTTATAAATATTTAATTACATTATATTTTTATTTTTATTTCTATTATAATAATTAAAATATTTAATTATAACATTCATATTATTTTTATAAAATACAAGAACATAAAATCTCATCAAATTTTAATTCATATATTTTATATAAGGACATGGAGGAATAAGAACATCTACCATGGTGTGTGTGTTTATCTTAATTTTAATATACCTATGATATTTAACATTGGTTTTTTGAATTTATTTTTATCACTACAGAGAATACTAATACAATTTATTATTATTTGGAGTAGGAGAAGGTACCCAAAGTTGGTAGTATGGTAGTACATGTTTACCTAATGTTTCAATTTCTTTTGGGAAGGAGCATATGTCTCCATATGAGATTAATGATAATTGTAACATAGTTTACCAATATGTAAAGTATTGTTAGATTTTCATGGAACTATATAGTTGAGGTAAGATTGACATTTCATATCTAATTTTAGGATAGTTTACTAGATGACATAATATCATATTTGGGAGTTTATAAATGTATAATATATCGAATATATTTTTTTTTAAATTCTTCAAATATTATGTATTTTATATAACCATTATTTTATCTTTGAAATATAATTGACATGTGTTATTCCCAATATTAAATAGAATAATAAGTGGTGGTTTTATATGTGTAAATTATAATAAGGTATTTTTAATAAAAATTAATTTTATATTATATTTTTAGGATGAAAAAGAGTGAAAAAAATATCACAAGGAAATATTTTTAGATGCAGAGACATTAGAGATGTTTGATAACAACCATAAAGAAGAATCATTTGTGGTCTATTAATTTTTTATTATAAAATACAGTTGGACAGTTATTTGTTAAATATTTAATGACATGTATGTTTATTTTTAGTTAAAAGATTTCAAGGAGATCTTACTTGTCGATACAAGCATATACATATACCAACATTGTTTTTCAAATGTAGGGTATATGATTTTTTGTAGAAAATAATTGCCAAAAAATTAAAAAATTATGATCTAAATCAAGAAACTTGAAAGAAGTTCATTTTTTGACCCCCCCCCCCCCCACCAACTCTACCCGATCAATTATTAAAATGGAAAACAAGGAGAGTAAAAAAGGGTTTGTATATTAATAATAGATTAAATTATGTTTCTGTTGATACTCTAAGAAATCTATTATTAATTTTTACCAAATATTTTTCTTCTAGATTCTTCTCATTAATATTATGTTTATATATTTAATTTGAAGATGTTATTAAGTAGCTAGTTACAAAGTGGACCTTCATAATAGAGGGTAGGAAGGAAATTTTTGTGATTGGTTTAGGAAACGAAGAAAACTTTACCTATGTGATATGAAATATGGAGAGTGTTATTACTGAGAATGTTTATTAGAATCATTATAGTGCATCAAGGGAGGATTCATTAAAGTGTATAATAGATTCCTTGAAATTATGATTTTAAGAGATGGATCAATTGATAGATTGGTTAATTAAATAATATATATGATCTTTATTTTTAGATATATCGTAACAAATGCAACTTATTTATCATGTTCCTTTAACTCATTATTAAAATCCAACTCTATGATTTGAGTTTCATGTTGAGGATAATTATTTCTATATTGTAACATATAAAATAATAAATCATTTAAGGTTTTATTTACCATATAAACATATGAATTTATATTAACAAAGTGTAGTGATAATTGATGTCACATATCAATCTGATATGGTTTTATTACTTTCTTAAAAGGTGTCAATAGTTGTACATATTCATAGACGTTGTTTTATGGGCAACTACTAATGTCCAAAAATTAATTGATGAGTGTTATCTAGTTTTTATATTATTTATATACTTTATTTGTGAGATCACATGAAATTGTGTCTTATATTTACTTTTCTAAAGAGTATATAAAATTTAATGAGTCATTATGGAACAAAAAATAATTTCATAAACCAACCCCTTTAGTTACTCTTCAGAATTCCTAGAGGCTGTTAAAATATTTAATGATTTATTTTTAATAGATGCTATATTATATGTTATTAATGACTATTGATATCTGTGGGCGATACTATCTATCGATAATATATAAAAAATATTTCATTGGTGTTATTATTGTTAATGAAATCATGATAAATGTGTTGTTATTATATTCCATGACAATAGATTTTAATTTCAATTTTCGTTTCATTATTTGAATATAACATGCAATGATTTAATTTATTACCTATTTTATTAGGTATCTTGAGAATATTTTTATATAAAATGTAAAACTTATTTCTATGGATTCATGGATCTATAATGTTATTCAATGGATGTGAAATACATTAATAAGTAAATTATAATTTAATATATATATATATATTATTTACTAATAAATATGTTCTGTTTTAGTTCCTTCCATTTCATAATAAGTAATAATACTTACACATTTATAAAATATTACTTATTATATTTTCAATCATACTATACTTTTTTATTTTACTGTACACTAGATTTTATGTGTATTCTACCCACATCAATGCCAAATATATTGGTTTTTCTCATTTCTAGATGAAGTTCATTAAAAATTTAATGATTTGTTATAATCACAATTTATATTATAATATATTGGTACTATAATATTAAATCTAATGTGTTAATTATATTATGTTAATATGATAATACAAAAGGTCATGAAATTTATTTCACTTGATTCATTTATTAGAAAATATGTCAAAAATAATAATTATGTGGATTTGTTAGTTTTATTTTTATATTAGTTAATATAATATTTTCCTTCCAATTATTAATAGTCATTAAAATTCTAAAATTATTGTATCAAAATCACACTTTCATCATCAAAATTTAATTATTAAATATATTTAATATGTTTTATAATTAATTTTTCAGATAATAAAAACAATAAAAATGTTAAATTTTGACAATGTTAGTGTCATTAAAACTCTTATATTTTAGACAATTATCTGGTTTTGTTTGTGTGATAATATTTTAATTTATTCCTTTAATTTTTTAATTACACTAAATTATATCTTTCAAATGATATAAACATCTATGAGAATTATTTTAAGATTATTTTCCTAGTATGAGTAATTTATAAATATATATTAAATGTGTCATGTATTTTTATTATATTTCTAAATATTGTTTCAGTATTATTTGGAATGATTTGTATCTTTAATTTGGTGTTTCTTATGTTATTGATCTCACTTATATTTTTTTATATGTGAAATTATATGGTATGTATTGCGAATGATTTTTTTCTATAAAAAAGTTATCATTTTCTACATAGTTTATTCTTATAATTTATGTAGAATAAATGTTACGACATTGGTTATTTTTATAACAGGTTTTATAAAAGTTGTTTGATTTTGTTTATTTGAATAACCAATATCTAGAGTCCTTTTGTAGATAATTATGGAGTATGATTTCAAGGTTGTAAATCCTTATAACTTGTGGTCAATACCTTTTATGACATTAGTTTAAATAACTAATGTTAAAAACTCATTAACATTGCCATTAATGTTAAAATTTATTTTTATATAACATTATAATATAAAATGGTGTTAAATAGACATTTTACTATAGCATTATTATCCAAAATACACATTTAATTTTCTATTAATAGATATAAATCATTTGTATGTAGTTTTCTTATAACTAAAATGAAAGAAAACCGTAAAAAAATTAAAATATTTAAATCCAATATAATTTTAAAAAAATTGAAATAGATATAAATTTTTATCAATTAAAGATAAAACATAAAAAAATAAAGGAAAACATGAAAACACATCATAAGATCCATATCTTCCTTTCTTAATTTAAATTCATATCATAATTGAGGTTTTTTCCATTATAATATAAAAATCCTTAGTGAAATGCTTAATTCAATAAAAAATATGCATCAAGGGAAATATTGGATAATAACGGAGATAATGAAAAAGAATATAAAATAATTAAATTCTACATCATATAATATCTTAACCCCTCATAGAGACTAAAAATGTGGAAGAATATAGTGTAATGTTTAAGATTCTCCCTCAACTCCCCCTCCTTTATTGTATATGGATCGAAAAAAAGAAAGTAAATACTTATTATTAAACGCCTCTCTTAATAATAAAATAATAGTTAATAATGATGATTATGAACATCACATCTTTGAAAAAGCTTGAATCCCCAATCTTACATGGTCCAAAAAAATTCTTCTGAAAAAAAAAAGATATTATGTTATAAATGGTGGTTTAAAAGGTTGGTGTAAAAGTTACCCATTTCATCTAAGTCAATCGAAGGCTTGCAAAGAATAATTATATGAAAGACAATTGAAATAATCCAATACATACCTATTTTATATTTAATAAACAATATATATTTTCTAAATAAAAATAAAACTATTATATTGTTGTCAATCCTCAAAGTGTTGTAGTAATTCAATCTATTTCATGAGGATTAATTAGGGTACAAGTTAAATCTTCTTCATCATGTTATTAATAAAAATTACCAAGTTAGTTTCAATGAAAATATAGTCCTAAAACAATAACTTATATATATTTAACAGTATCAATGATGGTGAATATCTAGATTCAAGAGCTGATCAACTACTAATTTAATTAGAGAAACACCCCTTCCCAATGATTATATATATGTGACAAAATCATCCACATCCATAACTTTCAAGACTCTATGAAATTTAATATCAACATTGATCATGATACAAATTACTATTAGTAGTGGATCAACTCTTGAATCTAGGATTAACTATAATAAAAAATTACTATATTTATTATTCTCTAGAAAATTGAAATTACAATAATGACCAAAACATTTAATAGATCGAGTATTTGAGAACCCATGAAATTATCAACAACTATGTCCTTGAAATTTGAAAAACTAAATGCTGAAAGGAACCTAATTTTTATAACATATTCAATAAATTTTTAAACAATTATCCCAAATCACCATTTAATGAAAAGTTTTTCAGATGATTAAATATATTATTTACAAAAAGAGAAAATAGAAACAACATAAAAACTATAAATTTTGGATAAAATAAACAATTAGGAGACAATTAATATATATTTTTTCAAGATAGAAATACATGTGTTGGTCTATTAAAACCAAATTGAATTAATCAATCCACATTAGAATTTTTAATGTTTCATCCAATTTTTATTTCTATATCTCTATAGTGATCATGATGGTAGAGGTAATAGGCTTCTAGATCAAATAGTCTATTTTAGTGAACATGTAATTTTTAATGTCAAGAATTATATCACCAATTTAGATATTAAAAATAACAATTATATTTTAGAAATATATATTAATAATGTTCTTTTCATGATCTATATAACTGGCACCATGTCTTGGAGAGGTTTTCAAGCATATTGGTTGTCTTGAAACTGATCTCAGATACTATGCTCTCTAACTATTTAGATGAGTAAATAGTAATAATGTTTCAATGATTTGTGATTTGGAAAACATAAGAGTATGTGTAAAAAATATAATCCACCATACAATTTATGCACAAATTTTCCCTTATGAAAAAGAAATCTCACCTCATTATAGATCATAAGACTCAATGCAAACTTAAATAAAAAAGTGCCATTAAATTTTTATAGTTATTTATATCCAAATCCAAATATCACAATGGTTTTGGTAAATTAATTCCATTAAATATAAATCAAAATATTACAATTGATATGAATATTTTGTATAAAATTTATAATAAAAATATAAAGACATACTAAAACTGGTAGTATATTAATAAATAGATAGGGAATTGAAAAACATAGATATAATCACAAAATTTACAATATATTTTCTTTCACCTTATGATGATACAAGTCCTTTATAACTAGGTAATTGGGAAATGTTTTTACAGAAAATATTCTCGAAATAGGTAACTAGATAAATCCACACAGTTATTGAAAATATATTTTATATATTTAATAGATATTTCGAAGGATTCCATAAATAAAATAATGTCACCATTTTATAAAATATGTGATGGGGAAAGATAATTTTTTACATATTTTATCTATTTAAACATCTTTATTTAAATAAAATCAATGATATTTTGACATAAATAATAATTTATAATTTCAATGATAATCCATTTCAGGGATCCCCTTAATATACCATTATGTTATAGATAAAATCTATTGTGATCCATTAATAAGAATTAAATTTGTATCAAATTTGAAGGTGACTATAATCAGATGAATGAAATCACTAGAAAATCCATTAATTTTTAGGACTAAAATAATATATTCCCATTTTATTGTGTCAATTGAATTCATGCAAGCACCCCCTTAATCTGCTATATCTTTACTATATTTTTTTCAAATAAATTTGGGTCCTGGGTTTAGAACCCATGGCCGAATCTTCCTGGTATTGTGTCAATGGATTTGTAAATATTTATCTTTTGAGAAATTTTCCCATAATTTAAATTATTTATTAATAAACTAAACAATTAATAGGCATTATATAGTTATGTTTGAATGTGCCTTCCAAGTATAAAAATAAATTTGTAAAGAGTGATGAAAATGGAAATTATACTCCCAATCCATATTATAAATATTTTCCTAATGAGTATGGGAATTGTGTTCCCATGACTAAAGAGCCTAAAATATCGAATATAAAGTGAAGTAAATTAAATTTTAATTAAATAAATAAACCATATAATAAGTTAAAAAATCATAATTGTGGAGTAAAAAATATCACTACTTTAATTTGTGAGACAAATATAAAAATGGATTATTGGAAAATAAATCACTTAGTATTGAATCCCTCAATTCAAACAGTTCGACAAATGTTTACTAAGAAAAGGTATACCTTTATTTCAACTTTTATTGGTGTGGTATTCAAAAATAATAATGGTGATCATCAATTCATGTTTTAATAACATCACTAAAAATTGGTGAATTTCGAAGATTATCTGGAATACTACTGAGAGTGGTGTTTAATCAATGGTATTAGATTTAAAAACTCATCTTCAATAATATAGATATAACTAATTTATGTCATCATCAAATCTTTTAAATCACTTCTCTCTATAGTATTCAATAATAATAAAATATGCACATCAAATATGAGATCTTTACAAGGTTTGGTCCAATATGGGATCCTAATCCTTGCTAGGTTTGTGTCATGTTCCAATATCTATATTATCATAGTAATTTTTAAGTGATTATCATAGAGGATTAGTGTTATTCCTTGAATCTTAATAGGATGTCTATACTAGTACCTGATAAGGTAAATATGATTCATTGTATCTCTAAAGAACGATAACATTTGTAAGGAATATTTTATTTTTCAACTGATAGTCCATTAACAAGTTCCCTTAATCTTAAAATGAACACAATTTTTATTCTTTCTATTTATGAATAATTGTTAAATGACATATCTTATTCCTTGTAATGGGATTTTAACTAACATAGAAATATCAAGAACCCATCTTTAACACTATCCTACAACTTCGGATTTTAGAATGATCAAAGTGTCCATTAGAGCATGCACACACACACAAATCTTCATCCTCCTCACAAAAAATACATTAGATGATAAATAATAAAATAATTTTCTTCAATGAAGTGGATGAATTTATTTTAGTCACTAGAAAATCATTTTTTATTCATCTATCATTAATAAAATTGTTCTTGAACTCAGCAATATATTGCCTATCAAATTATAAATTAAAAATCATAAAACCCACACTGTTTATTTATTTAACACTTTTATATTAATAAAAATATTTCAATAATATTTACATAATAAAATTTTTAAATTTTCTCTTGATTATTGGAAATTTAATACTCACAAACCAAAATATTCCATGAATTTCATCAATTTGAATTTGATTTGTAATTTCAAATATTTGAATTATAAATTCCAAAAAATATATTTCCCAAATCTTCTCATTTTATTTCTTAAAAAAATTACATTTTGATCATGATAAATTATTTTGAATATTTTAATTTGAAATCCCAATGAAATATTAAGTCATAATTCTCTATATTAAACATCATTAAAACTCCACAAATTATTTTATTGAGTCATGGTTTTGAAAAAAAAAACCAATGATATTTTAGGATTTTACATCCAATTAAGTATCTTATATTCTAGTTTCCTTAAAATATTGTTTAAAACTTTTACTTTGAAAAATTATCAATTTTGGACTTTTAATAAGTGTAAAAAATAACTCTCAAGATCCCATATTTTATTTTTCATCAAAAATTTTCCACCTAAAATTATATAGTGTAAATATAAAATGATAATTATGATGTGGAAGTAATTTTTATGTAGTTAAGGGGACATGTAATGAATAATAATTTTTATAATTTTTACACAACACCATTTCCATAATATTAAATTACTCTTATCCAATTATAAATTTACTTTATTGAAACTATCATTCCTTTACCCAACATATCTCATTTTTTTCAGTTATATATTTTTCTATCATTCCTGGGTGTTCTCCCAAAATGTATTTATTTCTTCGTGCACAATTCAATTCAAATGGTTTGGTTTCATGTTTTGTTTAACCATGTGATGACCATGTGATAGTTTTATATTTCTTATAGATCCAAGACATTTCGTTTCCAAATTGTTTTTTAAATCATTTACATTTCTCTGTGAGACCATATATCCTTGTTTTTTTCATGGGGGACTGTTCACACAATTGTCAGAAGGTTTTTCCAACCATGCATCCAAACTATGTGACCTATTTTACTAACATTAGTAATATTCAATTTCCCTATTTCATACCCCAAATTGATCTATCCTATCACCATTTGGATCACATGACTCTTATGTTCTCTTCCTATTGTTAATTTTTCATCCCTTGGTGAATATTCAATAATTTATCAATTTTTGAGGTTTGATCTCATAGACAATATATCATTGACCTATTCTATTTTATCTTTCAATAATGTATGCTCTTGTTCTTTCTCTAACTAGTTATTGGTGACAAAGGTTTTATGTGAATTTGATTTTAATTCATGGGGTCTTTCTTTTCTTGGGTTTCTTTTTGGAAATTTTTACTTCTTTGAAACTTCTTAAGATGAATTTGAACCACTATTTGGGAATGGAATAATATTTTATGTACGCTACCCTACATCTGAGCCTTAAAATTGAGAAATATAATTTCTTAATAATTATAATACGTGTTTTCATTATATAATGAAGAAAATTTATTATTGAAAATGGTTGTAACAAATATTATCACCCTCTTCCATGTTTGAAATATATTTTACATGTTTTAGCATTGAGAATCATATAATGCGACATGTTTTCAAAAAATTGAGTGGTCAAGAACCCCAATCATTCTATTAATCTTCCTAATGGTTTTTATTATTTAATCATGAAATGCACATGGATATTTTGGGATTCTGATTAATTTCTCAATTAAGGCCAAATGGTGTGATCAGATCCCTAATTGTATTTTATATGGTTTATAATATTTATAAATTATTAATATGACTTATACATCTTTACATATATAGAAATATAAATATACTTTAGTATATATTTAAAATATATTGTGAATATATATACACTAGGAAAATATGGATTTATATATATATATATATTTAGGTGCAGATGTGTGTCAGTGTAAATAATTTCATTAGAACATGAATGGTAGAAAATAAAAGATATGTTTTATTGATCATTACTATGTTCAAAATTTTAATGAATTATTGGAATGTTGGAATGATATATTTTAAAATGAAAAACCCTAATAATGAATGCCTCTAAAATTTTTGAACATGGTTCTGTGCTAAATGTGTTATATCTGGTGTATGACTAGTAATGTGCTTCTGTATTGTTTTTGTTTTGTGGTTGGGAAAATAGCTTGTACAAAAAATAGACTTTGGAGGTGAGAAAGTTAAATTATAATTTAAGAATAAAATTTATGATATGTAGGTATATAATATATTGTTATAGTCATATCCTTTTATATGTAATGGGAATAGTTAGGTAGATGTGGGGATGTATAGGTTCACTTGGTGCACTATATTTGTATTACTCTATGCCAAGTGGCCTTGGGTTGACTAGGTTCAGCTTATGAGATGTACACATTGGTTTGGACATGTAAGGAAACACCAAGTGATAGGGTGGTCTATTTTAGTATCTTATTCTGGTCATTAATTATAGTTTCATTGCTTGTCTCTTTCTTATAATTCATGTAATTAGCCATAGGTACCCATTATAATTATTTTATATGTATTATATTTTCTCACTATTTCGTGACATAATTTTTTAAAGGTTTTAAGTTATATGATTTCATGTTGAGATATGTTTCACTATAATGTACCATTTTCCACTTAACTGGTTAACCTTATGATCTCTTGTTTGATAGTGTTGGTTTTTAAATATGTACAAGGGGGAATGGTTTTGAGAATCAACTTGTTAGATAATTTTTATAATGAATGAAAACCTTATTTGTGTTAGTATTTTCAAATTATAATGAAATGGTTCTATATTTAAAGGTAATACATAGTCCATGGTATATTTTGGGAATACCTATGGTACATATTGATTCTCATGAAATAAATTATCATTCTAGTTTCAGTATTATATTTATATTTGGATCACTCGTGGAGAGAACATGTTCTCAGGATGGTGGTGAATCCAACGGTCATGTGGAATTATGTTTAGTTGTGTGTTTAAGTTTTATGTATAGTTTTTAGCTTATATGTCATGTTTTTATCTTATTATCATTTTCTTTTAATGTATAAATCATTCCTAATAGAGTTATGATTGATTATTGGCATTAGTTTGCAGCACGCGTGGATTATGAACACCACATAGCCTATGTCATGGGATGACTCCAGTTTCTGGTAGAGGTGGGACCATAGTTAGTTTGAAAAAATATGTAATCATGTATACCTGTATTATTTGGGTATTATTGAATGTTTGGAGAAATTATTTTTAGTACTCATGGTTGAATCATGACTGGGTTCCTGATGGGCACCCTAATGTGATGATACTTTAGTAACAAGGGTATTATGGGTTTAAAATATCTCATATTTGGGAATTTGGTCTATTTTGTTTTGAGAAATTGAGTATTTATTTTAGTAATTTGAGTTAAAATTTTTATTTTTATTTTTTTATTATAGAGAAAATACATGGTTGGTGTAGGATTGGAAGGAAAATAGTTATAACGACCCGAACTGTTATAATTAAAATTCCCCTTTCAATTCCATTATATGTATTATTTTATAATATTGTTAAAGAAAAAGCATGCACTTATTTTTTTATTATATTCTATCAGATTTAAAATACTATGAAGAATAATTATCATTGACAATATATCCATTTAACAGTGATCACATGATTATATAAATATAGGGTTTTAACAAATCCAATTTTCACAAAGATAGAATGTGGAGGCCTCAACTAGAATAATTGTACCATATTAATCCAATTTAATAGAGATTTTGAGGGAGATAACATCTCAGGGATTTAACCTTGAAAAATCCCAGTCATGAATCCAACAACTGAAGCATAATTTATAACATTTACGGGAGATGTTGAAGCTCATCAAAATCACGACCCAAACAATGTTCCCCAAACCACCCCATGAAAACATCACTATCAGACACCTTACTTTTAGGTTTTCTGGGGGTATTAAGGTGATATTTATAAATAACCTAGAGATATGAGTATTTAAATATTTTTTTACTAAATAACCAATATATTTTCATCTTATTATTCTAACTTTATAAATGCTTTTTATTTTGATACAATAAAATAAAAATAGTATTTTGTAGGTATTATTAAAATTCTATTAAGAAATTTATTTATATGAATTAATGGATTTCTGAAATAAATAATATTTCTAAAAAATGTTATTATTTAATAATTTTTATCAAATATAAATTATCATATTATTTTTATGAATCCAGATATAATTTATATAGGTGTTCGAAAACTGTTATTGTTAGAAACCCAATAGTTCATAATAAATGTAAATTTTAATTTTAAAAGTATAAAATCAAATTTTTTGAAAATTATTTATTTAAAAGAAATATTATTTTTTCTATTATAACATCTAAATTTTACAATGGTGAATTTTTCATAATTTTCTGAGACTATCAAATTTTCAGGTAAAAAATAAATGCAGTATAAATATTCATTGTTTATTATGACAATGTAATGACCCAAAACTGATGTAATAAATACTATAAAGTGTATAAATGACAAAATATATGTTTTCAATTTCAAAAAATATGATTCTATGTTTATTTTATTGTTTATATACAGTCTTTATGAATCCTCCAAAACCATTAATTTATTTTAAGGTTTCAGAATCATTTCATTTAATGTATGTCTCACCTCCACATAGTAAAGGGAATTATTTTATTTTTTTCAGCAACTAGTAAAATAATGGAACCCACTCCTATTTTTCTCTAACTAATGAAAAAAACAATTGTCTTTTTATAATTTGTGATATTTTTTATATAGAATCAAAAACCTATGTTTGATAAATATTAATGAAATCCACAATAACTTCCTGTAAAAACCAACACAAGTTCCCACTTATCTTAGCTAGAAAACCATCAATAATTTCAATAATCCACCCTCTAATCCCTAGAGTCCTCTCAGGAATCCCCCATACTCTCATTAAGCTCCTCTCAATTATTTGGAGTCACACAATCAAGTAAGGGATCTTTTCCTTTTCCATCTCTAATCAAGTATCTTATTTACCTTATGTATTTTATCTTCATATAATTATGATGGGATATATTATTCTATATAAAAATTACATGAAAAAATATTTCTATATTATAAGAGACCAAGTTCTCTCTCATAAACCCATTTTTTAAAATTTTAAGCGATGTCGTTATGCTGCCAAAATTTCACTGTGATTTTCCATGCCAAAAAAATTGTGTTGAGAATACCATGCCCCTTTCCTATCAAGTGTATTCGACTTTATATAACAATAATTATTTTACATGGTAATTACATATATTTATTTCACACTCCTTAATTATGGAATAAAATGTGAAAATGAATCAATCCATGTTGTATAATATATGTGGTACACTTAAACATGAGAATGAAATGATATAGAACGGTGTGCCCATAACTATATAGCACTCGAAAGAATTGGGTAATTTTGTTTCTTGTGAGATGTCATTCTGGGAGAGGTAATTAACCTAATTCCATTATGGTACATTTTCTATCATGATTTCTTGGAATTTATCATTGACCTGTGATTATGATGAAGTGTTTTTTGTTATTTCCACATTTCTCATGTTATGATAACCATTCTATATATTACCTTATTATTCATGTTCTGTTTATTTCCAATTTATATTCCTATTCTCCAAAATTTATTACCATATAAAATTTTATTCACTTATATGGATTTATAGATAAAAAAATTTATTGTGTATTTCCCTAGGTTATCCCATACAATTTTAAGTGCGAGAATGTTAAGGATGTTTTCAAAAAATATGATGTTTTTTCAGTAATAAATTGTTATATAATGTACCTAATTTCCAAAGGAATAAGACTTATTGATATTCAGGGTTTTATTACATGTGATTTTATATAATAAATTATTTTTTAATGTGAAATAAATAGCAGGTTTGTTATAGTTTATATCAAATGAAAAGTTTATTTATTTTTGGGATTAGGATTATTAAACTATAGAGAATGGCTTAGGAATAAAATTTGGTATAAGAAAAAGATACCTAAATATTGGTAACTATAGATTAGTTGTATTATCATTAAAATACATCCTAGTATGGATACTATATATGGATTTGGTTCTGGAATAGATTTAACTATGAGTAACAACTCTCACAATGTCTTTTTGGCCTGAATATGCATAACCTAGTACATGTCAATGGGCATTACTCTACACCTGGTTTGACACTCCTGGGGGATATGATTTGGTAAAATCACAATCTCCTTAAAAACCATTGTTCAGGGAGAAAAAATTCGCATAGTAATACAGCTTAATAAAGAGATAATGAATAACATAGATTGAAGATAAAAAAATTCATAGGTTAAGGAAATAAATGTATGTTATAAGTTATCCGTTTAATGTCATTAAATTACAGTTTATGTGTTTAATAGTTTAGAAAAAAAATCATCCCTAATGTTTCTTTTATTGTAGAAAATATTTTTAAATAGAATGAATTGGGTAAAAAATCAATTATTTGAGAAATGTGATGACTGCCCAAACAAGATTCCCAACCCGATGAGAGAATAAATCAAAAACATTTTGAGGATATTATTATAGCTGACATAGGTTTTGAATAGAAACCTGGAGTAGGATGAGCTCCCAAATCCCCTAGATAATTAAAAAGATATTATCGAGTCCTTTATGTGAAAAAGACCCCCAAATTTCAATGGATCGTCTTATCCCATAATCCTATAAAAATAAATCAAGTACATTGAGAATATCATCCCCATCCTTTTTTTATTCTGAATGGGAGAATGTTATATTGGATATTTAATGTATGGTTGGAAAACATGAACAGTGGTGGACATTAACCAAGAATAAGAACACTGAAGAAGTGATCAAAGAGATGGGTTTGAAAAAATTCCATAAAATATTTTTTCATAAATATTTTCCTCGCACTCTCCAAATTAAAATGGAAAGAGATTTACATAACTCGAGAAAAAAGATTAAAAAGGGGGAATATGAGGAAAAATTCACAAGAATTTCATGATATTACTCCATCTTTGTTGTTACCCCTTAATACAAGGATGGCCAATCCTTTGGTGTTATAAAACATATTCTACAAAAATCCATGAAAATTAGTGAATTTGATAGCTATGAGGAATTTGTCTGGTGTTCCATCAAATTCATAATAGAGATCAGAGAATATCAAGTGTATCATGGGGATAAAAATCAGAAAGTAGAGTTTAATTCTAGTAATACAATGGTTAAATATAATGGTTCTATTTAATTTCAACATCCCACATGTTAAAGGTGCATAATGATGGACCCTAGAAATTGAATTAGGGGGTGAGGAAATTCATTAGGTGTGGAAGGGAAGGAAACCTAGTTAGAAATTGTAAAAAGAAGAATCCAAATAATGAATTTGAGGAGATGAATTCTATAGTTAACCCTTAGTTGATTATTCATTACATCAACTACTATGAACAAGGGAACTTTTCAATGAAATTCACTAATGAAAGGTTTTTTGCAGACAACCACCAACCTCCAAGGTAATAGGTGTGATCTTTTTCCATCACACCGACAAAGGTATATCCTGACAATGAAGTGATGAAAGGTACTCAAGTTATTCATTGAATAATTTAGAACATAATTTTTGATTATTTTTTATTAATTCATTCATATCATGATAGATTCGTATAACTATTCAGGCACGACCACAAATCAGGGAATTCGAGTTATCGGTGAAAATTGTAAATCATGAATTTATTTAATCCCATTTATAGAAATCCTCCACTATTAAAATTTGTGGGATGATCTTCCTATAAAACAATTACAAATACCCTTTAGTGTAATTTAATATAATTATAGGAATGGATTGTCTTTCCTTATACATATCCAATAGAGATTGACATGAGAAAGAAATCACTCTATCTATTTCCAATCTTCCTTCGATTATATATAAGTAAAATGGGGAGGATGAATCTCATTTATCACCAACATCGTAAGAATTAATATTATTTCCCTATGAATAGTAATATCAATATCAAATGACCGATTCTAAGGAAAATATCATCCTAGAAAACATGTACATTTTGAGGGAATACACTAATGTGTTTCCTACGGAATTCAGTGGGCTTCCTCCTATTTGAGATGTTGAATTTTCAATTGGGATTATTCTTGGGGATTTACCATTATCCAAGACTTTGTATAGAATGGTTGTTATGTAACATGATGAGATTGTGAGACTACTATAGGAGAATCTGGATAAAGGGTTTATAGGAACATGTGCTTCACTGTGGGGTGCACCCGTCCTCTTCTTCGAGAATAGTTATGGGTCAATGATTCTCTATATTGATTATATTGAACTCAATAAGATCATGAAATATAACCTGTACCCTATACTATAGGTTTATTACTTGTTCGATCAGCTACAACTAGAACAATACATCTCTCTAATGGATATATGGTTAGGATATTACCAACTTAGGGTGAAGAAGGAGGATACCACCCAAGACATGTTTTCATACAAGGTACGAACAATATAATTTCATAGTAATTCCCTTTAGACTCACTAATGTACATCAATATTCACATACTTTATGAATAAGGACTTTAGAGATTACCTAAATGAATTTGGTGTAGTATTTATAGATGGTATTTTAATACTCTCCAAAACCAAGGATAAGCATGATGAGAATCTAAGCAATATTCTAGAGACCTTACGAAAGGAGATGCTTTATGCCAGCTACAAAAAATATGAATTATGGTATAAGGAAGTCTCATTCATGGGGATTTTCAACACAAGTAATATGATATTTTTGGACCCTTCAAAAATAGAAGAAATTAAAGTATGGTCGACACTAACATCATTGAAAAATATCTATAGTTTCCTTTGAATTTCTTAGATATTATCGTCGATTTCTGAGAAATTTCATTCGAATTTTAAATCCTCTAAACCAAATAAATTATTAGGGAGTAAAGTTTCATTAGAATAATTAATTGGAAGAGATATTTATGGATTTTAAAAGGACATCTATCCCTACATATGTACTCACACTACCCACAAGTGGAGATATTTTAATCGTATTCAGTAATGCTTTAAATAAGGGATTGGGTTGTTTGATGATTCATAATGACAAATTCAGAGCCTATGCTTCAAGGAATATTAATTTTCATGGATAGAACTACCTAATGAAATGTATGGAGTTCATTTTAGTGATATTTACTTTGAGAATATGGTGACATTATCCCTTTGGAGAGAAGTGTAAAATATATATAGAACAAAAAACCATCAAGTATTTATTCACATAAAAATAGATAAATATGATTTAATGAAGATGATTAGACTTGATCAGGGAATATGTCATAAAATACACTAATATCCTATGAATTTTAATAATGCGACAGATGATCTATGTATAAAGGATAAATTAATTATATAATTGATAAGAATTATTAGGGATTTAATATTGTTTGATTTGGAATGGATAGACATGGGACTCATAAAGGATGGAATATCATCAATGACTTCTAAAATGATTTCTAAACCATAACTTCCAGATAGGTTAATGGATTTTCAAAGATATTCTATGAGAATTCAAAATAAAATTGAAACTATAAAAAAGGAAATCCTTTGATTTTAATGTTATTGAAGAAGGTGTTGTAGGATTTGGGACAAGAATATGTGTACCATAAAATCCATATTTAAAGAAGGAGGTGCTGGATAATTCACGTAGATTAACCTTTTCTGTCCTTCCTTGAATCATAATGATGTATCAAGATCTCTAGGAATACTATTTGTGGACCAATATAAAGATGTAGATCACAGAATATAAATCAATATGTCATGTATATCAGTATGTGGAGGTGGAAAATAAATAACCTAATGGGATGATTCAGCAATTACATATAACTACATAGAAATGGGAAAACAACACCCTGTGAATTATCACAAGACATCAAAAGACATCCAATGGAAACAATGTAATCTGGGATTTGGTGAATCATATTACAAATATTGAACACTTTATTGTGATTCAATATTACTTCTCACTCGATTGACATTGAGGGATATAAATACTAGAAGTGGTAAGGATATATGGAGAACCATTATAGATTTTATAAAATTGAGATCTAATATAAAACTCCAAGTTCCGGAAAAGTCTTGAACCAGCTATAAATATAGATTTGAACTTCATCATGGATTATCAGCCTAAAACTAATGGACAATATGAGAGGACTATATAGACACTTGAGTACGTGCTGATAGCATTCTTAATTGACAAAAAAAAGTATGGGATCCACAAATCACACTTGTTGACTTCTCATACAATTATAGTTTCCACTAAAGAATCCAAATGGATCCTTATAAATCCATTCAAGGGAAGAGGTACATAACACCTGCATATTGGGATGAAATTGTATAATGAAAAGTGATAGGTTATTAAGTGGGATAAGAAATGGTGAAAATTTTATCATCATAAGTAGCACATAATGTCTTCTCAGAGTCGAAAGAAGATATTTTCTAAAAATCGTTGATGTGACCTAGAGTTTGATGTTGGAGACATGGAATTCCTCTCAAAACCTCCATGGAAGAATGATATCATATTTTTGATTAATGAATATTTAAGTCCAAGATACATTATACCCTTTGAGATCCAAGATCGCATTGGAGCGGTGGTCTATCGACTTGTACTCCATCCTAACCTGTCTCCTGTAAATTATGTAATCCATGTATCCAACATGAGAAAGTACATACTATACCTATCACATGTACTCAATCCAAAGGTGGTACAATGGGAGAATGATCTTTCCTATGAATATATTTCAGTGAAAATGTTAGATCATAGAGGAAAAGTTCAATGAAATAAGACAAATAAACTTGTCAAAGTGTTGTGGAGAAACCACAAGTTTGACAAAATGATGTCAGAATTGTATGAGGTTATGAAACAATGTTACAGTAATCTATCATAATGTGGGAAAAGATATTTTCAATGGAGAAATTTCTTAAGTGGGGAAGATTGTAATCACCTGGATTGTTATAAATAAAATTCCCCATTTGATTTAATTAAATGTCTTATTATGGAATATGGTTATAAAAAATGCATGAACTTATTTTGATTTATTATATTATATAAACTTTAAAAGATAATTAAATATCATTATCAATGATAATATAGCTATTGAACAGTTATCCTATGATTACTATAAATATAGGGTCTTAACAATTCCAATTGACACAGACAAAGAAGTGATATCCTCATCTAGTTAGATTGTACGCTATGAATCCCATTTATCAAATATTATGGGGGATATAGAATCTCTAGGATATTCCCTTGACCATTCTCAAGATGAGATCCAACAAATTAATAATGAAAAATACTATTTACGGTAGATATTCATGCTCATTGGGATCATGACCAAACAAGGTTCACCGAACGACCCCATGAACTTGTTACTATCACAAACCTTACTCTTAAGTTGTTTTCTAGTTTATTAAAGGAATATTTATCATGACACTATACATATTAGTATGTAAATTATTTTTTATAAAATAATGTAGATATTTTCAACCAATTATTATTACTTTATATTTTTTTCATTTAATAAAAAATAGTTTTTTATGTAATATAAAAAATCAATTATGGGATTTATTTTTATGAATTAATGGATATATGAAATAAATAATATATTAATAAAAAATTTATATTAAATAATTTTTATAAAATATAAATTATCATATAATTTTTGTGAAACCAAATATAATTTTTATAAATGTTTAAAATCTGTTGTTAAATAAACAGTGCGTTTTTTAATAAATGTCTATTTTATTTTTAAAAGTAAAAATTCATAAATTTATAAAATATATGAGATCAAAAAAATATTATTTACTTAATCAAAATATCTAAATCATAAGACACTTAATTTTCAAAAAATTTTGTGATAGTCAAATTTTTCGGTAAATATTAAATTCCGTATAAATATATTGTGTGTATTATGACATCATAATGACCTAAACTTTATGTAATAACTACTATAAAGTGCATAAAAGACCTAATATATGTTTTTAATTTAAAATAATTTTATTTTAAGTGTATTTTATTAATTTTATAAATCTATTTTGAATCCTCCAAAACCATTAATATATTTTGTGGTTTTAAAATTTTTTCATTAAAACTAGGTCTCACTTTTACATAGGAAAGGGTATTATTTTATTAATTATGTACCATTGACTTATAAAATAACGGAAACTACTCCCATTTAAAATAAATCATGGAATAAACCTTATTAAGGTTTTTGGTTTTGTTTATTTTATTATATAGAGTCCATAACATATGTTTGAGAAAAAATTAATGAAATCAGTGCTAATTACACTTATAAACCCACCCATCCTCCCACTTCTCTTCACTCAATATTCTGGGAGAACATCCTTACTCTACCCTTACCTATCAAGATTAATCCCAAGGTTCCCCTAATCTCTCAAGAAGCTAATCCTAAGCATTTCGAGTCACACCCTCATGTAAGGGATACTTTCCATTATCCACTTTATTCAAGTATCTTTGTTACATTATGTTTTTAGGATTATTTACTTATGATGGAATATGTTATTCCATATATTCTATACTTTTCTATTTATTTCAAAATTATGATAGACCCATTTTTATCTCATTAACCAGTTTTTTTAATATTTAAGTGACACAGTTATGCTTCCGAAATTTCAAATCAATTTTCCATACCATAACAATTGTGTAGTTAATATCGTACTCATTTCTTTTCATGGGTATTCAAATTTATAGACATATGATTATTTGACTCAGGACATAAATGTATGTATTACACACTACGTAATTATTGAATATGAATTTATGATTAATGAATCCATGTTGTATGTTTTATGTGGTACACAGAAGCCTGAGAATGAAATGAATATGCTGGGTGCACCTAGAATTATATAGCCCTCTAATGAATTGGGTAATGTTTAATAACATGAGACGTCATGTTGGGATATGTAGTGAACCTGATTAATTTATGGGACTTTTCCCATCATTATGTATTGGATGTTATCCTTGACTTATGTTAATGATGTTGTGTCTTAAGAAGTTTCCACATTTTTTATGTTATGATCATCATGCAATATCAAGAATTATTATTTATATTCCTTTTAATCCCGATTGATATGACTATTGTCTAAAATATATTACCTTATGAAATTATTATTCCCATTTGATCTTTACAACTCACCCATTTATTATGTATGTCCCCAGGTTATCCCTTGTAGTTTTATGTGTGATAATGATAAGTATTGTTTCAAGAAAGATGATGTTTTTACAATTTTAAATTGTAATGTAATGTACCTACTTTAAAAATACACTAAACATGTCTATATTTTGGGTTGTATTAAGTGTAATTTTATATAATAAATCATTTAATAATGTGAAATAAAGAGTTGTGTTGTCATAATAGTATGGTCATGGTTACTATGAAGGGTATACAAATCCATAGAGAGAATGCACAACCATGTCTACAGAGTTTCATTAGAACTCACATAGTTATCAAACATCATATCAATTAATGAGTAAAAATGATGTGTACTTGTATGTTTTCCATATTTTTCATGTTTTCTATGTATTTATATTTGTCATATTATTTTTATAATTTATTTAGGAAATTTTACTTCGTTTTATATATTATTTAGATGTTATTTATGTTATATTTTTTGGTATTTTGAAATGAAATCTTTAGATATTATTTTAAAAGATACATTGAATTCTTAAAATAGTGGTGTGTATACAAGAATGTTTGAATCTTATAAAGTAGTAGTTAGTTTTTGTAAAATAAATATTTTTCATAAAAATAGAATCAATTATTTTTAATGAATTTTTTAGATTTAGATATTTTTAATTTTGAGAGGATTTGGTAGAAAATATTATTAAAAGGGTGATTTTTAGAAATGTCTGAATCTAGTGAATTTGTTTACTCCAAATAAATATGTTTCATTGAATAATGAACTGGATAATAAATGATTTATAAAAAATAATTTTTTGGGAGGTCATTGAATTAAATGGTGTATTTTTTTAGTTATCAAAATTTAATTGATGGTGGAGATTGATTTTTTGAGATATTGTGTTTTGATCATTATTTGATAATATTTTATGATAGATATAGGGATGTTTTATTGAGAATTTAGAATTTTAATTAATGTGAGTTTTAACCATTTTATGTGCATCTTGTTCTCAGAGTATTTTCCCATCAAGTTATATGGGAAATTTCAAGGTGTTTGTAGAAGGATTCCCAATATTATTAACGTTTTTGACCCAGTATCACATATGTCAATTGAGTTATCCACTATGTATATAGATCATAGTGGTCCTCATTATTTGGTTCATCATCAGGGTTTTCTTCAGATGTTCCATGAGTTAAAACCTCCTCATTTCTTTAAACAATGTAACATGGTAAATAACAAGAATTGTTACAAAGTATTTAGGAGATATTCACTCATCTAGAGACTTCCAATCCTCAATAGCACGTTTTTTACACCTTTATGTTATAAGGATTGAGTTATAAGTATTAGAATTTTTTTATTCAGAACGAACTGCTAATGAAAAACTTGTGGGAAGAATTCAATAATTTTTTATCCAATGATACTTCCCTAAAGTTGTGTGCATACTGAAGTCTATAGAATTTTTTAATATCCAATAAGGAGATTAAATGATGTTGCTATAAAATAATATTTTTAATGAGTTGGTACTATATCCATATATTTTCCCAAAGATTAATCTTTGAAGGCTCGATACTTTGGATAAAAATTTCAAATATGACTTCTTTTGGCAGTGACTTCACTCAACCATGACCTGTATGAATGCATGGTGTGGTAGGCTGTTTGTTCTGACGAAATCTTAGTTATGTATCCAGTGGTATTTTATTCCTTGTATATCCCTAGGATTGTTGGTGGTCGTTCCTATAAAGGGAAAGGGAATAAAGATGGTCCTGGCCTGTTGGGAGGTAGTATAGAAATATTGTTGTTGTTCTTCTCATTAGATCCATCTAGGAGAAAATAAATAGTGCTCAATCAGTATGGAAATAAAATGCATAACAATTATTCATGTAAATGGTCATTGATTATATATCATAACTATGGTTATCTATGGACCCTATAAAGACTATACAGAGGTATTTTTAGAAGAAGATATATATCCATATGCACTCCATTTAGGGTTTTCTAGTTCATTTTGGTGAACAGAGATCCAATGAGATTTCCATTTAATGTTTTTTGGTTATAAGTGTAACATGTTACAAATCATTTTTAGGGTGTAGTTGTTACTTATTTGTGTTTGGAGATAATGTTCTATATCTTCATTATTTACAGTTTACATTTTGATTTTATCGATGTTTAGTCTTGGTTATATCTTTTCTATTTCATTATTTTGGGTTATTAACATTTGAGTGAGACTTATATGTATGGTGTTATATAAGTTTAAATATAAGATCATGTTTAAAAGGAGGGGAAACTATAATAGGTTATCCTTATTATTTGATGAGGGTTCTTTATTGATTCTCGTGTAGAGTAAAGACTCCTCATGGTGATTTTACCTATTTTTGGAAATGTTAAAATCAATTAATGGTCAATTCCCATCGTATCCTTACCTATGATATGGAATGTGGTATTTTCTCTTTTATTTTTTTTGGAATTCATACTAGTTTATAGTTTCATATCATGGGTTATGATAATTGGCTCGGGGTGTTACTGTGTTTTGGGATAATATTATTAGATTTTTTACTATTTATCTTTTTTTCTATGAAAGTTATTATCAGAACTTGTACTAAATTTTGGATGTTTGGTATATGATCCAATAATGTTCCTTATAAAGTTTATGATTTGGATGATCAATCATATTTAGTATTAAAATTACATCCTTAGTTCATATATTTCATTATAGAGTTTAATTCTCATCATATTTTCTGTGTTCGTTTTGTTGGGTTCCATGGTCAACTAATCACTTTAGACTTATTTTGGGATGAAAGTTTCATGGTGGGTAGAACTGTGACATAATGACCTAAAACTAATATATTATATTGATTAATTTGGAGTTAAGTTTTTTCAACAGTTTCTGAGTATTTTCCAAAATAAAACATTATTTTTTGTGCATGCAGTACAGATTGTATGATTTAGGTGCACGAGTGTTTACCCTTGTGATGACTGTGTGATAGGATATTAATTTTGATATAGCCAAATTTCATGGTTTCTTAATGATTCCACTAACCATGTGGATGTTTTCAATATAATGTGTGTACTATTGGTATTAAAGTGGATGTATTCACACTTTTCGTGCAATGTTTGACCAACCATTCAACCAAACCATGTGACCTATATAGATCATTAAGAATTACATAATTAATATTATCTCCTTGCTCGATTTTAACCCCAAATCATAAAACTCTCCCTCATTTGGCTCAAATATTACTATGTATCTCTTCCTCGTGTTCATACTTTATCCCATGGTGAATCATCGGGGTTTCTTCATGATTTGAGGGTGAATATCATTTAAAATATTCTTCTGACCACTTTATTTCTATATTTTCTTAATTTATAATCTTATTCATTCGAAAAAAGTCTCAATGGACTTGGGATATATTTTTATTTGATTATAGTTTGGTGATTTTTCTTTTTTTTGGGTATATTTGGGTCATTCATGCTTCTTTGGACTTTCTTGAGATGGATGTGCTCCTCTTTTTTTGAAGGCAATAATTTTTTTTGTAAATTATGTAACAATGAGTGATTTTGGGATATTTTTCTCCTTAAATAAGTAATATATTCAATAGATTGTCACGAATGACATACTTGAATTCAGAAAACCAATATATATTTTTTATATTAAATATGACCATTATATAATACCAATTAATTTTCCTCATACAAATTGAAATAACTATATGACAATATGTATAGTGATAGTGTGAAAAGTGACATTGAGAGGTTGAATTATTCTTTTTATAGCCCATTTGTGTGATAGTAGAAGGGAGGTATCTTCTCTAGGGGTTACACGAGGCCAATAAAATACTGAAATATATAAATTATAGTTTGAATAAAATCATATATAGAAGATGTTTAGGCTTTTAGAGATTACCACAAGATCCATTCAAACTGAACCGCAACCCTCAAATTCAATATGAGATTATCCTATTCTTAGGTCATATTTCATGACCATACAATGTTATTTAGGTATAAATTAGGATTATATTAACATGTAAAAATATATTTAGATTTACAGATATACAATAAATGTTTATTCTATTCTAAAAGTCATTTTTTTAACTTATGCTAAAATATGTGTTTTCTAGAAAATTTTTTTTTCAAGGAACTATGTTTATTATGATTGAATCAAAATACATTAATATTATTAATAAGTTAAAACTATATTAATTAGTATTTTATTAGAAAAAGAATAGTGAATATACAAAATTCATATTCCAATAAAAATAGTAATTCACTATAATTAATATTTTAATTAAAATTTTATTTTATACATTTGAGAGTTTGAGTTGAAAAAACATTATTTTTAAATTTATTATAATAATAGTATATTAAGATTTTTTTTCCTAAAATAATTTATTTATAGGTGAATAATGAACTATAGTGATTTTACTCATACTGTAGCCTTTATGACATAATTTTAAAAGGATACAATAAAAATATTAGAAACAATTTTTAATATAAAAAATATATTCTATAAAGATACATTATGTTTTTAAAAAAACAATGATTATATATAAAACTAATTATTTATATTTTAGATAATTTTTCTATTGATTTAAGGAAATTACATTTCCACTTGATTTGTATAATAAAATATTCACATGGTGGAATTATGGTTTTAATAGTTTAATTCTAATAAAATAGTTTTTATAAATTATAATAATTTTAAAGTTTATATAATCAATAACATTGATAAAGTTATCCTAAAAATCAATATTATTAATAACAATTTAGTTTTTAAGAAAACTCGTTTGTGACACGTTACATGCAATAATTTTAATGTAGGTTTATTTGAAAAGAAATTATTTGAAAAAATAAATTCCATATTTAAAATTATTTTTAATTCAAATTATCTAATAAGGATCACTTTATTTTGCATAATTAATAATAAATTACTTAGATAAAACATATTTTCTCGGTATAAAAAAAATTAAAGAAAAAATTTAAAATTAAATTACATTAAAACTTTTGTGGAAAAGTACCACTGAGTATTTCATGATATTACCCCATCCCACAATATTTTATTATACAATTTTTATTCAAATTATATGTTAAACTTTTGGACTCTTTTTATTAAAGAGTATTATGTGCAAAAAACATCCTTCTCTTCAATTATAGAAGGAACCACCACCCCTTTACCTCTCCACACATCCAAATCCCCTTTGAATTAACCCAAAATTTACCCTATTCTATCCTGAACCAGTCCCCATGTCTTTTAATATTTCTTCTTCCCAAAAGAAAATTATAAGGTTCCTTAATGTGGTGACTAGAGTAGAACATCCAAATAGGGGTGTAATATTTTCCACTAAACCCTCATAATTATTTTCTACTTCTACCAGCATGAAAATCTTCTACACATGAGAGTATGATAAAGTCAATATTTTTAATATTCTTTTATGTTTTTAAACTAAATAAACATCTATTTTAAACCATCCTCCTAAAAATCTAAAATTAAAGGTGTTTCCATGAAGGTGGGAAGAATACATCCTCTATGAATGATTCATTAAATTTTCTATTACCATGTTTCATGGGTAATTAAAATATGTTCTTTAATAAGATAATATTATATTTATAAAATTTTAATGATTCGTTAATGATTTTTTTATTTTCAAGCTTCCTTCTATTCTGTAAAAATGAGTCTGTCATTCATGTGTATGTGAAAATTATTACCTTCATATGATGATATTTCTATTTTGTATTAAGTAATAACTAACATAGGAAGAAAAAAATATATGCAATGTATAAAAATTCCATATAATAAATGATTCATATTCTAGGATTATAGTATAAGAAATTGCATAAGTTATATTAACAATAAGAGGTTATATTTAATTCAACCACTACAATGGACATATCAAAGTGCCTTTTCTAATTTGAATCCATTAATAGAAAACCTATTTATATAAAAATAATGTTCTAATGGAATAATAAAAAAAATTATATAAATTTTTTGATATTATGAAATTATTTTATAGTACATTGACCTTGGTCAACAAATGATGAATGTTTCTTTGAAAATGACTGATGAACACCATGTAAATAACATAAGTGGAAACAAAATAATATTTTTTTTTCATAATGTTATAGATTAACCTTACAAAAAAATTTCTTTATGGTTATGGTTTATATAAAATCATTTCATAAACATAATTTCATGATTCAGGAAGTTAAGGGAATTTGAAGAGAGATTTCATACCAGGGGTAGGGTTTCCATCTCAATCGCTATACATTGAGGCATGCCTGGAAAATATGCACCAATCATAATTTTTATGGTGTATCTACCGAACCCTTGATTTCTAAGATCATAATTTTTTTTGAACTATAAAAATAACTTCAATTCATTCTCTTTATTTTTGTGAACTATGTTTTATATCTCCATAAAATTATAAGGGTCTTTCAAATTACAATTTCATTTCATGAGTTGTAATGTTTCTCTATGATATTCATCATTAATTTATTACCAAATAACAAATTCAAATATTAGTCGATCAATTTTTATTCGATTAGTCGTTATTTATGATTTCTAATTCATCTTGTAAATGAAACTATTTTAAAAATAATTATTATCCTCTTTAATGATGATTTCCCCTCCATGTCCATAATTTCCATTCCCACCAGTGTCCCCCATTTCAATTAGAAATATAATTAAATTTAATCTCATGTGAACATGATATTTATCATCTTCCATTTTCAGATGAACGCTTTATAATTTTTTCTATAATATGCTATTTTAATGAATTATATTTAAAACAAAAAATGAATATTCTATACATACATCATGACTATAAAATTAGAAATTATCTTTCATTTTCATCATGTTATGAAATATTTTTCTCATTTTCCTTTTATATTTTTGTACATATATACCTCAAATATATACCTATTTAAAAATCATTTTCATTTTTTTTGTTATAAGAGATTTTATTTCCCTTATAAAATAACCACTTTTAAGTAAACATCATTTAGGGAAACATTCCAGTTTCTTATCTCATGTTGAGAATCACCCCCATCAAATTATATTAAACCATGAATAGATTCTAAAAAACCTAATTATTTTTTAGAGAACCATCTTGGTACAATTTTGGTTATATAGAAAATAATATGGTATTTACATCTTCGAAACATCATTTAGTCATTTCATAAACACAACACCCGTGTGGTACATAATATATTATTTATTCTCTAAGATAATTATCATGAAATATATATATTGGAACCCAATGACATAGATATTTAATTTTAAAATATAAATTATAAATGAATTAATTACTGTCTCTATTAGTAATATTTATGACTTAGCCTTCAGTTATTCCTTGAATCTGTATTATCAAACCCACTCCATTAACATGATTTTGATCATGATTATGATTTATGTGTAGTTTATTTTACTCATGTTGAACACATATATATTATTTTCATTTATGTGAAGGGTTTTTCCAGAATTATATATCCCTCCAATACATTGTTAAAAGATTTATATCTCATGAAAATTTTGTAAAGGATTAGGGAGTGAACCTAATCCACTATGGGTCTTTGTCCATTTTATGCTAATGGTGTTGGGAGTTACTATTTAATTATGTTTATGATATCATGATTTATGATGATGTCACATGTTTATGATCTTCTAAAATAATTTCCTTATGTCATGTCTCTATGATTATGACCATCCAATTTATGATATCATGTTATGCCTCTGGAATTTCATGTTATTATTTATTTCCATGTTTATTCCATTTCTAACATTTTATATTAATCATTTCATTATGTACTTTCCCCAGGGTATCCTATGCAGTATTAGATAATCTGTGGGAGTCTCGAGCACTGTTTTTTGTTTCAATTGATGATTATTCTCTCAGGTTTAATATTATGTATTTTTATATCTAATTTTCAAAAAAATAAATACTATTATATCCACAAGGTGTATTTATTAGAAAAACATGTTTAGAATTTTGAAATAGTATGTTTATAAGGCATGGGTCACTATACAAACCCCATTTATGATCATTTTATTTGAGAAATATGGTTGTATGATTATTTATGTGTTTTTTAAATATATTATGATATAGATATACTATATAAAATTGTTGAAATCAATGGGATTAGCCTCTTTCACGATCATCATACATTTTCCATGATTTCTCCATGAGTTTACTCTATTAAACAATTTATTAAAATATATTTTTAGAGTTCAAGTGAACCATGCACTTTATTAATCATCCAAATGGTTTCTATATGTAATAATGAAATACCCAATGATTTTTTGGTCTTCTGACTCATTTTTCAATTATGTCATGATGCTAATTTTGGTTCCATAAAGATCTTCAAAGAGGTTTCTAATTTTTTAAAATTATAAATAAAACATATACACACATATATATATATGTTTGTACAGTAGGTAAAGAGGTATTTATATATATATATATATACTAAGGTTTATATGTGTGAATGTGTAAATAATGGATTCAGGACATTGATGTTTTAGAATAAAATTTTGTATTTAAATGATAAACAATTATTACCAAATATTGATGCTTAATTAGTACTTTGGAATTTTTTCTTCGAAAAAATCCCCTTATTATGTCATGCCTCATAAATTATATATTTTTTTGTATTCTAAATATTTGATATGTGGTGTATACTCAGTAAGAGGATTATATATTTTCTATTTTTTTATCATAACATAAAAAATGGGGTTCTTTAAAAATTGAATTCATTGGGTGAGAATATGATATTATTGTTTAATAATGAAATGTTTAATATGTATATATATGATAGATTGGTAATCTAAACTCCATTTCTTTTTCATTGGAATCCTTGGTTGGCTATTATAGAAGTTTAGGTACATAAAATATACCATCATAGTATTACGCTGTAGATAGTGGCCCTGGGTTGACTAGTTATGGATTATAATGTTTTCCCCTTAGTTAGGACAAGTAGGGAAAAACATAGAGTGATAGAGTGGATTGCTTTTTTATCTAGTTCTCGTCATTTGAAAAATGTTTTTAGTTGTTTTATTCATAATGAGATATTTATCACCTTATTGTTACCTTTTTCTATTAAATGGTTTCCCAAAAAATTACTATTATTTATTATTGTTTTTATGAAATTTAATAAAATAAATTTTTTCATAACCCTTAACGTGGTACTTATTTTTATTTAGGAATAAAATCCAAGTTTTGTATATATCTTTTCAAACTACTATGAAATAATTTTTTGTTTACTTTTAACACATTGGGGAGGTTTCTTTTGGGAATACGCACTAGAAATATTGATTCTCATGCATAAATATATCATTTTATTTTCAGGATAGGTTTCTTATTTTGATTTCACCATGATAGAAATAGTTATGAGTTTTATGGTGACTCTTGAGGCCATCTGGAGGTATGTTTAGGTATTGGTTTTACATATGTTTTTAGTGTTTACCATATCTATTATATTTTTATATATTTATCAATTTTTAAATGATCTTAGTCATTCAAATTATAGTTTATATTGATGTATTTCACTAGTCACCAACCCATGGGGATTAGAAATACCCTTTGAGGCATGTCATGGGATGACGTGGATGTCTAGTTGAGAGATGAACTCAGTTAGATAATTAATGAGAGACCATATGACACTTATAGAGTTCTTAAAGGACTATCATAGTATTCAAGGGTATTTAATTTTGTTAGGATTTCTATAAAATAGATGGAACATCATAATGGTAAATGACACACATGATGATGTATCCTATAAAGTCTATAATGACCCTTATAAGAATGAGATAGTCATTCTCTTCAAAATAATATTTCTCAGAACTAAAATATAATTTCCTCTAACTATTTTTAATATAAATCAAATAGATTAATATAATCTCAAAAATATTATAAAACATTTGAAAAACATTCTCAACAACTACTAATAATATTCATGAATATTTTACAACAAAAAACCATTTTAAATAATTCTAATAGGTTAATTATTCACAAAATTTAGACATGTTTTCAACAATAAAAACTAACTAGATGACACACCAAATAATAAATCATATCAATGAAAAAATAATTACACCAAACCATTTAATAAAATGATATTTTTTATATAATTCTATCCCTTAGTGATAAGACAATATTTTCCAAGTGATCTATAATCACTTCCCCTCATTACAAATAGACATCAATATTTTTCTCTTCCTAATAGACAATTCCATCTATAGATTTATAATAGATAATATATAAATTTATTCCACTTATTCATATTTCAAAAACATCTAAAGAATGGAGGGTGTAATTTCTAATGGCTCTTAATGTACAGTGAAGGACTATACATTCATGTATAGCCTCAAAGTATTAAATATATCCTTTGGATATTGAGTACTAAATATGATTTTTAGAATAATAAAGAACAAATTCATTCTCATGGGGGATTTTTATAGGTCATTCAATATTTACCCTCAAGTAATCTAGTTTCTCATTCATCCAAATAAAATGAGTAAAACCACTAGTAAATAATATATATTTTTCCTTTTTTGTACATATTATGATTTAGATCTATTCTTATACATTACAACTCACATATGTTCTTAAAAATATAAATATTCTTCCAAAAGTAGACTTATTATCGTCATAATAAATTTCATAGTTTTTATTATTTAATTTAGATAGATCTAGGTTCTCTAATTTTCTATACAATAATCTAAAATACATATTTAATTTTATTTATTTAAAAAATCTCTTAGTATCCATCAAATGTGATTATTTTAGACCACAATAAAACTTGTCACACAAGAACAATACATCTACAATATTGTTCTGTATATTGTGAGATATTTTACGCTACTAATAAATAATTTATACTTCATTTGATTCAAAGTCTCTCATTCATCATCCTTGAAAATTTTCACTCCCATATGTGTATGTGTATATGATGGTGTGGAGTCTTCTATACTAAATATATTACAAATTTATCACCTATAATTTTATTGGAAAATAAAGATAAAACCATCCAATTGTAAAACCTAAATACGCAAAAAATTATTTAACTCTCCCAATATTTAAATATCAAAATATTTTTAAATTTTCTCATAGATTTTTTTACATTAATTCATTTGAACACCTGTAAAAAAATATCATCAATTTATACAATTACAGTGATAATATGTACCTCCATTTCATTGATATACAATTTTTTATCCACTTTTCCTTTTCTTATTCTCATTATCTATAGGAAACCATGGATATTATTATTTCATGGAATATTATATAAAGATTTTTTTTGTTTTACAAACTAGTGTTCCATAATTTTCAATAATAAACCCTTAAGGATTATTAATATAAATATTTATTCTATATCACCATTCATGAAGGTGGTTTTGATATACATATGATATATTTTATACGTTATATTACTCAAATTTTAAATGAAATTTATTATAAGCTATGATAAGGTATAAGTACAAATGTATATTCAAATTACCATCCTTAAAACTATGAATAAACATTATAATTAGTACAATCCTTGTTTATAATAATTAATCAATTTTAATTTAGTTTTTTATGAACACCCACGTGGTCCTAATTATATTTTTGTCTCGTGGTATGGTAAAAATATCGTAGGTGGAATTATTTTATATCTAATATTGATAATCATACTTAACTCTAACCCACTATTTAATACTAAAATATTCAACCACTAGTTTTCTTTTAATTTGAGATATAAGAGATATTTGTTTGTTTACACATAGATTCATTTTATTTTTTACTATTTCATTCCAATATCCCACTATATTCTCAAATTACACAACCTTATTTAGCTTATAGTATAAGGCCCCGACCTTAAGCATTACTTAATATTGAATTAAATGAATAATTCACATTGAGGATCTTTTCAGGTTTAGAGTTTTAGAGAATTAGGACATAACTTTTACATATCAAAACATTACAAAGTAGACACTTCTACTAAGTTTACATAAATAAAAAAAACTCTTAAAAGAAACATGTCTAGTTCCTTGTTTTAGATATCATGTCTTTCCTTGATCCAATCCTTGACCCTATTCATCTTTAAGTCTTGTGTAAGACATTTCAAAAACTTGGGATGCGCATAAAAACCTCAGTAAGGGATATAAAAATATGGAAAGGAAACTTGAGTACATGTATACAAAAGAATCAATGAAATCATACTTTACTCATAAAACATAAGCAATTTAACATAAATCATCAAATCATGAATAAAACATAGGAATCATAAGTCATAAAGGTAACTTGAGGCATTCATAACATTCTTACATAGGGAGTAACCCTCTTGGTTACATTTGGAATACCCATCACAGTATATTCCCTAAATCTCTTCGGAGAAACTTTAAAGTTTAACTCCTTCACGTTACCCAATGCATTATAGAGCTAAATCGAGCTAACCCTCCCTTAGTTTATCACAGAACCACCCATCTTCACAATAATGCCCATGAACTATAACATAAGCGTATCACATAAAACATGCGTAAAGGAAACATAACATTCCCCTTTTCAACCACAAGATATCAATACAACACATTGATATATAAACATTATGAAAACCATTTTCAATACCAAAATAAAAGAAAAGTAACACATGGTATTTATTTTTCATTTAAAAAAGGTCTGGCTTGTAGAGGAAGCTGAAAATCAAATAATGGTCACAGCAGCGGAGAAGTCGTTGTCACCGCATACGTACGACAAAAACATTTCATTTTGTCATTTAGTAAAATGCATCATATAAAAAGACTCATTTTGGATAAATGTAAAATTCAAAGGGGTTTATACACCGTATAAAATAAGGTTGTTTATTAAACAAAATATGCCTCAATGAAAGGAGATTGAGATGTAGTCCCATACAAAGACGGTATCCTTGGATTAAGGATAAATCAATTACATAATTATGTGTGAAAAATGAATACACCAAATATAAGTGGATATTAAGTGTAAAACAATCAGCGGTTATTCACACATATTCATAGAATGACATATTCAAGGAGTGCAAGTTTATCTCGAAGAATCAAAATTGGGTTAAGAAGTTCCCTTGCAAAAATTCAACAGCCTAATGATGTCACATCAAAATTCAGAAAATGAGTTGATGAGAGATAAAAAGGGTAACTCATCACATGGACATAAAATTTACATCAATAAGGATATAGAAGAACATATCCCAACCTTACAATATGTAAATTAATATACCCAACAAAAGAAGTCTTTTAAAAAGAAGAGGGTCAAAGGTTCCCTTACCGACATGGGTATCTTTCGAAACATACACCCCATGAAATAAAGACAATACAACAATGATGTAAATACTCATAAACGAAAGTATATTACACAAAAAGTAAAATAATGGGAATTACATATACCACTCAAATGAAATGGTGGAAAATGTAGCATAAACCTCACGAGAATAAAAGTGCGATGAAAAATCCCTTATGAAAACTCGGCAGCCTAACGACGCCACTTAAAACATCCAAAAATGGATTTATGAGATCAAATAGGTTCTATCATAATATGAACATAAAAATTACAGTATGAGGAATATAAAATAACATCCCAAAACATAAGAAAGATTCTCTTAAAATAAATGACATAAAAGAGAGTACTTAAAAAGAAAGAGAGAGGTTGTATCCTTTACCTCGTGTCTGACATGACTCGATCACTCTTTAATCTCCTGAATAATAAAATTTGGTCAATTTATAAATTCTTAAGGACCTTCATTAAATATTATTATTCAGATCATATCACATATTATAATGTTATTATAATTGGTTAATAAAGTGAATTCATATCAGACGATTTTGTCGATGTTCGGTACATGAGTAAAAATTGAACTTATTGGAAAATAATTTTCCATGTAGTTATAGGTACATCATATAAAGAATATTATTGATGTTTCAAATATCATATATATCCAGTATATATTCATTTTATACTATTCCATAGCATTTGGCGATAAAAAATTAAAAGCACCGTTCATGGAGACGGTAGGCCGCACGTACGCATGAACGCTACTTTCGTTTTTTGTCATATTAATGGAATTAAACCAAAATGAGAGATATATATATTATAATTCCATAATTATATCCATCATTTAGATGTAATATATTACATATATATCCATTATATATATGTACTTATAATAGTACATAACATTTGGAGATAAGAAATGAAATGTACCGTTCATGGAGACGGTAAGCCGTACATACGCATGAACGCTACTTTCATTTCTTTTTTTTGTATTAAATGGATTGAAATAATAATGATATAAAGGTATATTATAATTACAGTAGTATATCATATGTAATACCATTAATTCCATCTTTTATACGTCCCACATATGGAATTAACGAATCAAATCACTTTGAGGGGGTGGGAGTCCGCACTTCCTAAAATGAAGATATCACGTTTACCCATAATGGAAACAATAAAGGTATGCCATAAATGAAAAATACAGAATCTTAAGGAAAAAATAAACATATTATATATCATATATAAATATAGTTACATATTAATGTCCACCTTTTAAGGTGTTAAAAGAATATTGAACAATCATTGTTTCGTAAGGCAGTAATTCACCATCCACAGAAACAGTATGTTTTTAACCATTATATGGAGGTGTGTGAATGTTTTGCTCGAATAATTCTTATAAAAACATCCTAGTTTATTTAATATACTGGTTTTGTTACAAAAACAAGTAATAAAAAGAGTTTAGGGGTTTGGAGGAGCAAAATAAAACAAAAGAACACAAGGGAAGACATTACCTTTAAATCGGGTAACTCTCTTTGATTTCAGTTCAAAGGCTTCCTTGGAAAGGATTATGCCCACAGTGAGGCTTAAATGATGAAGAGAGGTTTGTGGAGAGATGAAATGGGTAGGGGTTGGCCGAGCCAAAGGCTTGAGAGGTGTGTGTAAGGTGGTAGAGGTTGGGGCCTTTTATAAGAGGAGAGGAGGGGCACTCTTGGAATGTTATAAAATATTACTTTATTATATAATGCTTTTAGGATTTTAAAGGTCCAAAAAGAATATATTTAAAGGATAAGGTGATAAGGTTTCTAAATCCACCCATCAAATAGGTTTGTGACAAGTGTAGGTCTTATATTTTATATTATCTTTTCACTTTATTTAAATTATTAAATAATGAGGTAATTGTTGCATCATCATGGTGTCATTAATAATTTAATTTATTTAGTGTCTAAAAATTATAAAAAAAATATCATGATGTATGAAATATTTTTAGCATTATAATGAATAATTATAGTAAAAAATATGACTTGTATAACCCCATGTAAAAATTGTTTTAGTTAAACAACACATGTTTGTGACATATTAATTTTAACTTTAAATAAAAAGGTATAAATGTCATTTTCCTTCCAATGTGGCTCCATGGGGTCCCCAAGTTGACCCATTGATTTTCTTGGTCGGCCATGACTCATCCAATAATGGTAGGACATGTGTAATGGTCATTTCATATTATTAAAACATTATTTTTACCTTAAACTACACTAATTACCTCTAATCGCGATTAAAACATAAAATTTACTATTCACCAAAAAAATTATTTTAAACCCATTGAACAAAATTTTACATCCTAATGAAAACCATGTATGTAGGATTTTTGAAATTTAATTCACAGAAGTGGTAAAGTTTCATTTAAACGAAAAAAATCAGATTTTAAACTACCACTTTGTGGTTTCACTATTCATCAAAATTGAAGTTATTCAGAAAAATACCAAAAATTCAACCTAAGCTATTTTTGATATTCCGAATTCAAAATTGATTTCTTTTTTACACAATTAAAATCATATAAGTTGCATTAATTAATTTAAAAATTAATTCCCGCTGTCAAAACAACTAGCGTGTTTTTAAGAAACAATATCTATTAAAAGATTGACAGTAGTTTAAGTCCAATTTCAATGTGAAATTAATTCCAATTACCACTATTGGATGAAATGGTAAAAATATATTATAATTTCACTTTAAAACCAATTCAAAAGATAATCTAATCATATAAATAAATTAGATTAAAAAGAGGTTTTGAATTAAAATACAACATTTTTCACTATTCATTAAAAAATGAACATTATCGGAAAAATACCAAAAATTTACACAAAGTAAATTTTTATGTCCCGATTCTAAAGAAGAATTTAATATCGTCAAATATAACACATAAAATTGTCAAAAAATGGATTTAAAAGAGGTTCTCCATCAAAAGGCGGTTAATCGACATTTTAAAGAATATTAGAATGATTACGCTTAAAACTGGATTCATTCGCATTTTTAATCCTCTAACATTTATTGTAGAAAGTAAAAATATTTTAAAACATATATAATCATTTTTTAGTTAGTTCTGTTCATTCCCGCCATTACAATGGCTAGGCATTAACTACCATTTAAAATAAAATTATTTTATTATTAGAGTGCAACGTAAGATTTCAAATGAACTCTTGTTGCGTATTGGGTATGCCATCGAGTATAGAGTTCCCTTTAAATTAATATTAATATTTTATTCACAAAAAATGGATAAATATAAAAATGTCATATTCTTTATTTACCTGGGTTGTTATATCATTCCCCCCTTTTGGGAATTGCGTCCTCGCAATTTTAAAATTGGTCTTGGAAACATCATTGAAAATCCCACATCGGAATAAGACTCATTAAAACTATCACTTTAAAATAAAGAAAGAGAAGTGAAAAGGTCACCCGAGTTAAACCATACTAGGATTCCATGTAGGATAACATGGATATGGAAGAAAAAGCAAAGGGTCATGTTCTGAGGGAGAGTGATAGAAAACATGTTTAGGATAAAGTTAACATCAATAAAATCACAAACTTATGGTGGGTTAAATGATATTCGATTCCCCAGTAGGAAAAGTTAATAGACAACATTTTTTTAAGTTATATTTCATTGTAGAATTTATTTTTGATCTTAAGGAAACATACTTACTTGTCATGTTGACTTTCAAATTTTACTAGATTTCTTACACAAAATCATACTTTCCCCAAAAGATGAGTATTTAGGAAGACGTGTTCACATTAAGAGTACTATAATCAACTTCTAGAGAACCACATAATCCACAAAATAGAACTATATATTTCCCATGTCTTTAGACCCTTACCAAAACCAAAATTGTTAGAACAAGATCAGATAATCCAGAAAAAGATAACCCTTCATAAAAAGAAAATCTATTCTTAATCTCCAAAATTTGTCCAACAAAACCCAAAGTTTAACGAATACCATTCGATATACAATTTGTCCATAAAATTCTTCAAATTAAACCAAAATAAGATTGAAACCCAGATATTTGAAGGATTTAATCACATAGTCTTCCAAGATAAACATTAACACTTATCTCCAAATAACATCAGTTACTCTTAAAGTCTCATATTAAAATGTAATAAACCTAATCACATATCCTCCATGATAGGTTAATAATTTCCATAGATAACCCAAAATCAACTTACTCTTAATTCAAAAAATCATCTTCCTAAAAAGAATAAGTCATACTAACCAGGGTCTTCACGTAGTCCAGTGGTAGGCAATAAATACCAGTTGCACTTTGGTTGTGGGTTCGATTCCCACAACTTTGTCCGACGTGACGGGTTGTCGCACGGTCTATGTGTTGTCCTTTTTATAAAACTCAAAAAATAACCCTAACATGTTTTAACCACAAGTTTATCTCAAGTCGTTCATATTACATCATAACATATATTATCCCATAATTACTTAAAAAGTAAGGATCATATAAACCCTAATGTTTACCTTTATAATTATTACCCGAACTTCCACATCGATTGGTCATCTCGTACATGATGCATTACAGAACTTACCAAGGTTCAAGTGGTGGATAATGACTCCTTGATAGTTGGTTTATAACAACCACAAGTTTCCTTATTGAATCCCCCATTTCATCTGGTCACTTAATCAGAGAACCACCACAGTTTCCTTCAAACCCATTGTCACTTTTGTGCCTGCTAGATCCATCCATTTACTAAAACCAGAAATGTCAGTGTGAGTATATCAACAAAATTATCATGTACTAATGAGGAAGATAAACACTAATATATAATTACTCATTCACTTTATCTAAAAACTATGACACTTTCTGAAATCCTAACCATTATGGTAATATCACTTATGCTTAGAGAATACCCTAACCTCTAAAGTTATCTAAACTGACCTCTGATACCAACTATAAGGCCCCAGCCTTAAGCATTACTTAATATTTAATTAAATGAATAATTCATATTGAGGATCTTTCCAGGTATAGAGTTATAGAGAATTAGGACATAACTATTACATCTCAAAAGATTACAAAGTAGAAACTTCTACTAAGTTTCCATAAATAAAAAAACACTTAAAAGAAACATGCCTAGTTCCATCTTTTAGATAGCATAACTTTCCTTCATCCCATCCTTGACCCTATTCATATTTATGTCCTGTTTAAAACATTTCAAAAACTTGGGATGAGCATCAAAATCTCAGTAAGGGATATAAAAATATGGAAAGGAAACATGAGTACATGTATACATAAGAATAAATGAAATAATACTTTACTCATAAAAAATAATTACTTTAATATACCTCATAAAATCATGAATAAAACCTAGAAATCAGAAGGCATAAAGGCAACTTGAGGCATTCGTAACATTCTTAAGTATTGAATAACCCTCTTGGTTATGTTTGGAATACCCATCACAGTATATTCCCTATATCGCTTAAGAGAAACCTTAACGTTTAACTCCTTCATGTTACCCAATGAATTGGAGAGCTATATTGGGCTCACCATCCCATAGTTTATCATGGAACCACCCGTCTTCATAATAATTCCCAAGAACCATAACATAATTGTATCACAAAAAACATGCATAAAGGAAACATAACATTTCCACTTTTCTACCACAAAATATCAATACAACACATTGATATAAAAACATTATGAAAACCATTTTCAATAACAAAATAAAATAAAAGTAAATCATGGTATTTATTTTTCATTTAAAAAATGGTATGCCTTGTAGAGGAAGCCGAAACTCAAATAATGGTCATGGCGGCGGAAAAGTTGTTGTCGCGGCATACGTACGACAAAAAACTTCCATTTTGTCATTTAGTAAAACGATTTGTATAAAAAGATTCCTTTTGGATAAACATAAAATTCAATGGGGTTTATACACCGTATAAAAGAAGGTTTTGTATAAAACAAAATATGCCTCAATGAAAGGAGATTGAGACGAAGTCCAATACAAAGACGGTATCCTTGGATTAAGGATAAATCAATTACATAATTATGTGTGACAAACGAATACACCAAATATAAGTGGATATTAAGTGTAAAACAATCAGAGTTTATTCACACATATTCATATAACTACATATTCAAGTAGTGCAAGTTTATCCCAAAGAATCAAAATTGGGTTAAGAAGTTTCCTTGCAAAAATTCGACAGCCTAACGTCGTCACTTCAAAATTTAGAAAATGAGTTGATGAGAGATAAAAAGGGTAACTCATCAATTGGACATACAATTTTCATCAATAACGATGTAGAATAACATATCCCAAAATTACAATATGTAAATTAAAATACCCAACAAAAGAAGTCTTTTAAAAAGAGGAGGGTGAAAGGTTAACTTACCGACTTGGGTGTCTTTCGAAACATACACCCCATGAAAGAAGGACAATAAAACATTGATGTAAATACTCATAAACGAAATTATATTACACAAAAATTAAAATAATTGGAATTACATATACCACTCAAAGGAAATGGTGTCAAATTTAGCATAAATCTCACGGGAATAAAAGTGAGATGAAAAATCCCTTAAGAAAACTCGGTAGCCAAACGGGGCAACTTAAAACATCCAAAAATAGATTTATGAGATCAAATAGGGTCTTTAATAATATAAAAATAAATAGTACAGTATGAGGAATATAAAATAACATCCCCATCCATAAGAAAGATGAGCTTAAAAGAAATTACATAAAAGAGAGTACTTAAAAAGAAAGAGAGAGGTTGGATCCCTTACCTCGTGTCCGACATGACTCGATCATTATTTAATCTCCTGAATAATAAAATTTGCTCAATTTATAATTTCTTAAGTACATCCTTTAAATATTATTATTCAGTTCATATCACATATTATAATGTTATAATAATTGGTTAATAAAGTGAGTTCATATCAGACGTTTTTGTCGATGTTCGGTACATGAGTAAAAATTGAACTTGTTGGAAAAGAATTTTCCATGTAGTTATAGGTAAAACATATCCAGAATAGTATTGATGTTTTAAATATCATATATATCTAGTATATATTCATTTTATACTATTCCATAGCATTTGGAGATAAAAAATTAAAAGCACCGTTCATGGAGACGGTAGGCCGTACGTACGCATGAACGTTACTTTCATTTTTTGTCAGATTAATGGAATTAATAAAAAATGAGAGATATATATATTATAATTCCAGAATGATATCCATCATTTAGATTTAATATATTACATATATATCCATTATAAATATGTACTTATAACATTACATAACATATGTAGATAAGAAATGAAATGTATCGTTCATGGAGACGGTAAGCCGTACGTACGCAAGAATGCTACTTTCATTTCTTTTTTTTTGTATTAAATGGAATGAAATAATAATGATATAAAGGTATATTATAATTATAGTAGGATATAATATGTAATACCATTAATTACATCCTTTATACATCCCACATATGGCATTAACGAATCAAATCACTTTGAGGGGGCGGTAGTCCGCACTTCGTAAAATGAAGATATCGCGTTTACCCATAATGGAAACCATAATGTTATTCCATAAATGAAAAATCCAGAAGATTAAGAAAAACATAAAAATATTATATATCATATATAAATATAGTGAAATCTTAATGTACACCATTTAAGGTGTTAAAAGAATATTGAACAATCATCGTTTCGTGAGGCAGTAATTCACCATCCACAGAAACAGTATGTTCATTAACCATTAGACGGAGGTGTGTGAAATTTCTGCTCGAATACTTCTTATAAAAACATCCTATTATATTTAAGATAATGGTGTTGTTACAAAAAAAATTAGTAAAAAGAGTTAAGGGTTTGGAGAAGCAAAATAAAACAAATGAACGCAAGGGAAGACATTACCTTTAAATCGGTTAACTCTCTTTGATTTGAGCTCAAAGGCTTCCTTGGAAAGGATTATGCCCAAAGTGAGGCTTAAATGATGAAGAGAGGAATTTTGAGAGATTAAATGGGAAGGTTTTGGACGAGCCAATGTCTTGAGAGGTGTGTGTAAGGTTGTAGAGGTGGGGGCATTTTATAAGAGGAGAGGAGGGGCACTCTTGGAGTGTTATAAAATATTACTTTATTATATAATTATTTTCAGATTTTAAAGGTCCCAAAAGGATATATTTCGAGGATAGGGTGATAAGGTTTCGAAATCCACCCATACAATAGGTTTTTGGAAAGTTTAGGTCTAAGAATTTATATTATCTTCTCACTTTATTTAAATCGTTAAATAATGAGGTAATCGCTCCATCATCATGGTGTCATAAATAATTTAACTTATATAGTGTCTCAAAATTATAAAACAAATATCACGATGTAGGAAATATATTTATCTTTCTAATTAATAATAAATTTAGTAAAAAATATGACTTTTATAACCCCATGTAATTTTTTTTAGTAAAACAACACATGTTTGTGACATTTTAATTTTAACTTTAAATAAAAAGGTATAAATGTCATTTTCCTACCAAAGTGGCTCTAGGGGGTCCCCAAGATAACCCATGGATTGTATTGGTCGTCCATGACTCATAAAATAAGTGTAGTACATATGTAATGGTCATTTCATATTATTAAAACATTATTTTTTCCTTAAACTACACTAATTACCTCTAATCGTGATTAAAACATAAAAGTTACTATTCAAAAAAAATTATTTTAAACCCATTGAACCAAATTTTACATCCTAATGAAAACCATGTATGTCAGAGTTTTAAAATTAAAGTCAGAAAAGTGGTAAATTTTCATTTAAACGAAAAAATCAGTTTTTAAACTACAACTTAGTGGTTTCACTATTCATAAAAAATTGAAGTTTTTCAGAAAAATACCAAAAATTCACCCTAAGATATTTTTGATATTCCAAATTCAAAAATGATTTATTTTTTACAACATTAAAAACATATAAGTTTCATAAATTTATTTAATAATTAATTCCCGCTGTCAAAATAAATAGCATGTTTTTAAGAAACAATATCTATTAAAAGATTGACAATAGTTTAAGTCCAATTTCAATGTGAAATTAATTACAATGACAACTATTGGATTAAATGGTAAACATATATTATAATTTCACCTTAAAAACAATTGAAAAGATAATATAATCATATAAATAAATTATATTAAAAAGAGGTTTTCAATTAAAATACAACAATTTTCCCTATTCATTAAAAAATGAACTTTATCGGAAAAATACCAAAAATTTACACAATATAAATTTTGATGTCCCGATTCTATAAAAGAATTTAATTTTGTCAAATATAACACATAAAATTGTCAAAAAGTGGATTTAAAAGAGGTTCTCCATCAAAAGGCGGTTAATCGACCTTTTAAAGAATATTAGAATGTTTATGCTTAAAATTGGATTCATTCACATTTTTAATCCTCTAACATTTATTGTAGAATGTAAAAATATTTTACAAACATATATAATCATTTTTTAGTTAGTTCTGTTCATTCGCACCATTACAACGGCTAGGCGTTAACTACCATTTAAAATAAAATTATTTTATTATTAGAGTGCAACGTAAGATTTCAAAGGAACTCGTTGTTGCGTATTGGGAGATCCATCGAGTATAGAATTCCCTTTAAATTAATATTAACATTTAATTCAAAAAAAAATGGATAAATATAAAAATTTCATATTCTTTATTTACCTGGTGTGTTACATCCTTCCCCCCTTTTGGGAGTTGCGTCCTCGCAATTTTAAAATTGGGCTTGGAAACATCATTGAAAATCCCACATCGGAACAAGAGTCAGTAAAACTATCACTTTAAAATAAAGAAAGATAAGTAAAAAGGTCACCCGATTTAACCCATACTAGGATTCCATGTAGGATAACATGGATATCGAAGAAAAATCTATGGGTCATGTTTTGAGGGAGAGTGATAGAAAACATGTTTCGGAGAAATTTAACCACAAGAACATCACAGACTTGTGGTGGGTTAAACGGTATTCGATTCCCAAGTAGGAAAAGTTAATATACAAAATTTTTGTTTTATGTTACTTTTAATTGAGGAATTTATTTTTGATCTTAAGTAAACATACATACTTGTCATGTTGACTTTCAACTATTACTAGATTTCTTACACAAAATCATACTTTCCCAAAATGATGAGTATTTAGGAAGACTTGTTCACATTAAGAGTACTATAATCAACTTCTAGAGAACCACCTAATCCACAAAACAAAACTATATATTTCCCATGTCATTAGACTATTACCAAAACCATAATTGTTAGAACAAGACCAGATAATCCAGAAAAGTATTACACTTTTTAAAAAGAAAATCTATTCTTAATCTCCAAAATTTTTCCAAAAAAACCCAAAGTTCAACGAAGACCATTCGATAAAAAAAAATTCCCTAAAATTCTTCAAATTAATCCAAACTAAGTTTGAAACCCAAATATTTTAAGGATTTAATCACATAGTCTTCCAAGATAAACCTTAACATTTATCTCCAAATAACATCAATTACTCTTAAAGTGTCATATTGAAATGTAATTAACCTAATCACATATCCCCCATGATAGGTTAATAATTTCCATAAAAAACCCAAAATCTACTTACTCTTAATTCATAAAATCATCTAACTAACAAATAATAAGTCATACTATCCAGGGATTTCACGTAGTCCAGTGGTAGGAGATAAATACCAGTTGCACTTTTGTTGTGGGTTGGATTCCCGCAACTTTGTCCGACGCAACGGGTTGTCACACGGTCTATGTGTTGTCCTTTTTATAAAACTCCAAAAATAACCCTAACATGTTTTAACCTCAAGTTTATCTCAAGTCGTTTATATTCCATCATAACATATAGTAACCCATAATTTCTTCAAAAGTAAGGATCATATAAACCCTAATGTTTACCTTTATAATTATTACCTGAACTTCCACATCGATTGGTCATCTCGTACATTATGCATTACAAAACTTACCAAGGTTCACGTGGTTGATCATGACTCCTCGATAGTTGGTTTAGAACAACCACGAGTTTCCTTATTGAATCCCCCATTTCATCTGGTCTCTTAATCAGAGAACCACCATAGTTTCCTTCAAACCCACTGTCACTTTGGTGCCTGCTAGATCCATCCATTTACTAAAACCAGAAATGTTAGTGTGAGTATGTCAACAAAATTATCATGTACTAATGAGGAATATAAACACTAAGATATACTTACTCATTCACTTTATCTAAAAATATGACTCCTTCTAAAATCCTAACCATTATGGTAATATCACTTATGCTTAGAGAACACCCTAACCTCTAATGTTATCTAAACCCACCTCTGATACCAACTATAAGGCCCAATCCTTAAGTATTACTTAATATTGAATAAAATGAATAATTCAAATTGAGGATATTTTCAGGTTTAGAGCTTTAGAGAATTAGGACATAAATATTACATCTCAAAAGACTAAAAAGTAGACACTTCTACTAAGTTTCCATAAATAAAAAAACTCTTAAAAGAAACATGTCTAGTTCCATGTTTTATATAGCATGTCTTTCCATGATCCCATCCTTGACCCTATTTATCTTTAAGTCCTGTGTAAAACATTTCAAAAACATGGGATGAGCATAAAAAGCTCAGTAAGGGATATAAAAATATGTAATGGAAACATGAGTACATGTATACATATGAATAAATGAAATCATACTTTACTCATAAAACATAATCACTTTAACATACCTCATCTAATCATGAATAAAACATAGAAATAATAAGGCATAAAGGTAACTTGAGGTATTCATAACATTCTTACGTAGGGAGTAGCCCTCTTGGTTACGTTTGGAATACCCATCACAGTATATTCCCTAAATCTCTTTGGAGAAACCTTAATGTTTAACTCCTTCATGTTACCCAATTCTTTGGAGATCTATATCGGGCTCACCCACCCTTAGTTTATCACGGAACCACCTATCTTCCCAATAATGCCCAAGAACCATAACATAATCATATCACATAAAACATGCATAAAGGAAACAAAACATTTCCACTTTTCAACCACAAGATATCAATACACCACATTGATATAAAAACATTATGAAAACCATTTTCAATAAAAAATAAAAGAAAATTAAAACATGGTATTTATTTTTCATTTAAAAAAAGGTATGGCTTGTAGAGGAAGCCGAAACTCAAATAATGGTCACGGCGGTGGAGAAGTCGTTGTCGCTGCATACATATGACAAAAACATTCCATTTTTTCGTTTAGTAAAACGCTTCATATAAAAATATTCCTTTTGGATAAACGTAAAAGTCAAAGGGGATTATACACCATATAAAATAATGTTGTGTATAAAACAAAATATGCCTCAATGAAAGGAGATTAAGACGAAGTCCCATACAAAGACGGTATCCTTGAATTAAGGATTAATCAATTACATAATTATGTGTGAAAAACGAATACACCAAATATAAGTGGATATTAAGTGTAAAAAAATCAGAGGTTATTCACACATATTCATAGAACGACATATTCAAGGAGTACAAGTTTATCCCAAAGAATCAAAATTGTGTTAAGAAGTTCCCTTGCAAAAATTTGATAGCCAAACGGCGTCACGTCAAAATTCAGAAAATGAGTTGATGAGAGATAAAAAGGGTAATTCATCACTTAGACATAAAATTTACTTCAATAAGGATATATAAGAACATATCACAACATTATAATATGTAAATTAAAATACCCAACAAAAGAAGTCTTTTAAAAAGAGGAGGGTGAAAGGTTCCCTTACAGACTTGGGTATCTTTCGAAACATACACCCCATGAAAGAAGGACAATACAACATTGATGTAAATACTCATAAAAGAAATTATATTACACAAAAAGTAAAATATTTGGAAGTAAATATACCACTTAAAGGAAATGGTGGCAAATGTAGCATAAATCTCACGGGAATAAAAGTGAGATGAAAAATCCCTTATGAAAACTCGGCAGCCTAACAGCGCCACTTAAAACATCCAAAATGGATTTATGAGATCAAATAAGGTCTCTCATAATATGAACATAAAAATTAAAGTAAGGGGAATATAAAATAACATCCCCAAACATAATAAATATGAGCTTAAATGAAATTTCATAAAAGAGAGTACTTAAAAAGAAAGAGAGAGGTCGTATCCCTTACCTCGCGTCCGACATGACTCGATCATTTTTTAATCTCCTGAATAATAAAATTTGGTCAATTTATAATTTCATAAGGAAATAATTTAATGATTATTATTCATTTCATATCACATATTATAATGTTATAATAATTGGTTAATAAATTGAGTTCATATCAGACGTTTTTGTCGATGTTCGGTACATTAGTAAAAATTGAACATGTTGGAAAGGAATTTTCCATGGAGTTATAGGTACATCATATCCAGAATACTATTGATGTTTTAAATATCATATATATCCATTATATATTCATTTTATTCTAATCCATAGCATTTGGAGATAAAAAATTAAAAGCACCGTTCATGGAGACGGTAGGCCGTACATACGCATGAACACTACTTTCATTTTTTTTCATATTAAATTAATTAAAACAAAATGAGAGATATATATTTTACAATTCCAGAATTATATCCATAATTTAGATGTAATATATTACATATATATCCATCATATATATGTACTTATAATAGTACATAACATTTGGAGATAAGAAATGAAATGTATCGTTCATGGAGACGGAAAGCCGTACATACGCATGAATGCTACTTTCATTTATTTATTTTTTGTATTCAATGGAATGAAATAATAATGATATAAAGGTATATTTTAATTAAAGTAGTATATCATATGTAATACCATTAATTCCATCCATTATACGTTCCACATATGGCATTAAAGAATCAAATCCCTTTGAGGGGGCGGTAGTCCGCACTTTCTAAAATGAAGATATCGCGTTTACCCATAATGGAAACCATAAAGGAATTCCAAAAATGAAAAAAACAGAAGATTAAGGAAAACATAAACATATTATATATCATATATAAATATAGTGACATATTAATGGCCACCTTTGAAGGTGTTAAAAGAATATTGAACAATCATCGTTTCATAAGGCAGTAATTCGCCATCCACAGAAACAATATCTTCTTTAACCATTAGACGGAGGTGTGTGAAAGTGTTTCTAGAAAAATTCTTATAAAAACATCCTAGTATATTTAAGATACTGATTTTTTTACAAAAAAAAGTAATAAAAAGATTATAGGGATTTGGAGAAGAAAAATAAAACAAAATAACACAAGGGAAGACATTACCTTTAAATCGGGTAACTCTCTTTGATTTGAGCTCAAAGGCTTACTTGGAAAGGATTATTCCCAAAGTGAGGCTTCAATGATGAAGAGAGGGATGTGGAGAGATGAAATGGGAAGGGTGTTTCCGATCCAAAGGCTTGAGAGGTGTGTGTAAGGTGATAGAGGTGGGGGCCTTTTATAAGTGGAGAGGAGGGGCACTCTTGGAATGTTATAAAATATTACATTATTATATAATGCTTTCCGGATTTTAAAGGTCCCAAAAGGATATATTTCGAGGATAAGGTGATAAGGTTTCGAAAGACACCCATATAATAGGTTTTTTACAAGTGTAGGTCTTAGATTTTATATTATATGTTCACTTTATTTAAATCGTTAAATAATGAGGTAATCGCTGCATCATCATGGTGTCATAAATAATTTAATTTATTTAGTGTCTAAAAATTATAAAAAAAATATCATGATGTAGGAAATATCTTTATAATTCTAATGAATAATTATAGTCAAAAATATTACTTGTATAACACCATATAAAAATTGTTTTAGTAAAACAACACATGTTTGTGACATTTTAATTTTAACTTTAAATAAAAAGGTATTAATCTCATTTTCCTACCAAAGTGGCTCCATGGGGTCCCCAAGTTGACCCATGGATTGTCTTGGTCGGCCATGACTCATCCAATAAGGGTAGTACATGTTTAATGGTCATTTTATAATATTAAAACATGTTTTTTCCTTAAACTACACTAATTACCTCTAATCGCGATTAAAATATAAAAGTTACTATTCACCAAAAAAAATTATTTTAAACCCATTGAACAAAATTTTACATCCTAATGACAACCATGTATGTTGGATTTTTGAAATTCAAATCCAGAAGTGGTAAATTTTCATTTAAACGAAAAAATCATTTTTTAAACTTCCACTTAGTGGTTTCACTATTCATCAAAAATTGAAGTTTTTTAGAAAAATACCAAAAATTCATCCAAAGCTATTTTTGATATTTAGAATTCCAAAATTATTTATTGTTTACAAAATTCAAAACATATAAGTTGAATTAATTAATTTAATAATTAATTTCTGATTTCAAAACTAATAGTGTGTTTTTAAGAAATAATATCTATTAAAAGATTGACACTAGTTTAAGTCCAATTTCAATGTGAAATTAATTCCAATGACCACTATTGGATTAAATGGTAAAAATATATTATAATTTCACTTTAAAACCAATTCAAAAGATAATCTAATCATATATATAAATTAGATTAAAATGATGTTTTGAATTAAAATACATCATTTTTCACTATTCATTAAAAAATGAACTTTCTATGAAAAATAACAAAAATTTACACAAAGTAAATTTTGATGTCCCGATTTTAAAGAAGAATTTAATTTTTTCAAATATAACACATAAAATTGTCAAAAAGTTTATTTAAAAGAGGTTCGCCATCAAAAGGTGGTTCATCGTCCTTTTAAAGAATATTAGAATGTTTACGCTTAAAATTGGATTCATTCACATTTTAATCCTCTAAAATTTGTTGTAGAAAGTAAAAATATTTTACAAACATATATAATAATTTTTTAGTAAGTTCTGTTCATTCCGGCCATTATAATGGCTAGGAATTAACTACCATTTAAAATAAAATTATTTTATTATTATAGTGCAACGTAAGATTTCAAAGGAACTCGTTGTTCCATATTGGGTAAGCCATCGAGCATAGAGTTCCCTTTAAATTAATATTGACATTTTATTCAGAAAAAAAGGATAAATATAAAAATGTCATATTCTTTATTTACCTGGGGTGTTACACATAGAACATCTACTTTTCAACTTAAATAGCATCTTTTTATCACTATTGTGCTCCAAATCAGCATCAACTACATGTGTCTCATTTTATTCTTATACATCCAAAAATTTGTTAGAAATGTGTTCATTTATAACATAAATTTTTTCATAATATGATTCACTATGAGAAATTATGTTTGATTTATTATTAATTATTTTTATATCACAATATTCATTAACAATATGCATCATATTTTTCCATAATATATAGCCTTTTTCATTCGATATATATCATATAATGATACCTTACTTAACATTATCATCAAACATTCCAAGATATTTTTTAAATCTTCAAAATATTGAGACTACCAAAAACACTAAAATATTTCATTATTCATCTACATTTAAATAAATTCTCATAAACGGTGACATTAGAGTTTTTTCTCCATAGAAATCACCTTTTAAAATTCAAAACACTATACATAGCCTCTCTCTGGGGAATCTTTGAGAGGTTATATTCTTCTAGTATGGTTCTCCTCTTCTGAACTAGTATTATATACTTTATCTCTACAATAATTTTTTATTACAGTGTTTAAAGAGTACTATAATGATATTTGATTCCATTTTTATCAAGTTATGAGTAAAATTATTTTATTATAACCTTCATACCATTATTAGATTGGTTTCTTATTGATATTAAACCCCAATTCCTTCTCAAATATTTTTATGAAAACATTCATCATTTCCAATGCTTGTGGCATGTGATTGATAAACATCACAATAATCATTCTAGAATAATAATTATGGAATTTGATAATGTAAATATAAAATTGATTGTATTTGGGCCACATTGGCCCCCACAAATTTGTATGTATAAACATTAATGTCTTGGTGGACCTAATTTCACCCCTTTTGGGTCTTTATTAAGTCATATTTCCCTTTTAATAATTTTCATAGGTTACTTATCTTTCTCTCCTGAGATAAGACAATTCTCCAATGAATTATACCTTAGAAATAATTCTTAATACCCTTTTACATAGGTGAGTCAATATTCTATTCCAAACCATATTTTCATCATTTCATCTCAAAAAGAATGAATTAGAGGAGTGTCCAATTTGAAAATGGATTCCGCTAGTTTTTTATCCATTAGTGAAAACTATTAAAATTTATATTATTTATGACACATGTATTTTTCATAAAAAAATACGATTTATTTCAACAAAAATATATCTCACTCTGAAACTTTTTATAAATCCCATCCAGATACAGGGAAACTTTTCACTTCAGTTTTTAGACATCAATTTTAGCTTCAATAAGTCCTTTTAACTTTGGTGATATTAAATTTACAAAGATAACTCCAACAACACAATGTTATTAATTATTATTTAATATCATGGTGTCTCCATTAATTTGTGATGAGAATCCATAATAAAGAATACATGGTCTACTCTTCTTAGTAGATTTAAGATCCACTTTATCAATAATTGAATTTCTAGTTTTTTTTACGTCTCAGAGTGTTATTTCCTTTAACATCCTATTCTTCCTTTCAATGAATTATGTCTATAAACTTCATAGAATACTTAATTTCCTAGTTAAAACCCCCAAAAATATCTTCCAAATAATAAATCTTTTTAGGATATATATCAGTGATAAATTTATTTTCATTGGTAGATTCTTAGAATTAATTTGTATATTCACTGTATAACTCCACTTGAATTATTAACTTCTTAAATTATATTGGATAGAAATATTATATAATAATATATAATATTTATTCCTAAATTGATAACAATAATAATAAAACCCTTTTGAATTAATTATTCTATAAAACATTGGAGACTTCTTATGATTTATAGGTTGTTGAATTGGTTTTATTTCAATCCTCTATCTTCTTTAGTTAATAGGAATATTTCCTTTTGAAGTTATTCTATACTTTCTTGGATGAATAACAAATAATTTTTTTGAGTACTTATAAATTAAATTTTTCTTAGACTGGATTTTGGAACCCAAATTATTATTTTATATAGATTTTGTATTATTGTTTACAATAGTTGTAGTTTTTTACGTAAAATAGTGTACAATATGTTTTATCACTATATAATGATTTTATATTTATTTAAATAGAATTATCATTGCCACTTTTTATTTTTTCATTATTCTTCTCAACTTTTCGACACCTTGAATAAGTGATATTTATGTTTTCTTCTTTTCTAGTATCCTTCTTCTCAACCTTCTTTAAAATCCTATAATGATCCCCAAAATTTACATTCAGAGGTCTAATTTCATCAATATAATCACCTTATTAATTATGAAATTAATCTATATCCTTAAAAAATTATTAACCACATTCTTCGTAGGTTTTATTTAATTCTTATATTGTTTGTTCTGATCAATACAAACTTCAAGATCATCCTTTATCATTTTTTTCAATATAGGTTTCTTCTCCTTATTCCTAACCTCTTGATATTTCATTATGTAATTCATTTTAAGCCACAAAATTATTAAAATTCTCATGAAAATAATCTTATTATTTAATAGTATTTTTGTATTAGTCTTCCACTTTATTACTTATCATGCTCCTCCCTTTTATACATTGAAATTTCTAATCACTCCCACCAGAATTTCTAACATTCTTATAAATTTTTTCCCACTTATATTACTTGGGTATTTCATCAGATTTATCATCAAATATTAAACATTTAGTTATTGGATAATTAGTTAAAAAAATTACATTTTCAATACATGAAAATTACTTTAGTATAATTTTGACACTGTAAAAATTTCCAAAATTTATATTATTATAGATAAGGTTCATCACACTCTACTGTTCTTTATCACTTTCCTTGCCATTTTTTGACTAACAAGGGATGTCAAATTCTTCTTCCTTGATCATGAGATTATTTATGGATTTATATGTAATTTAATCCTTATATTTTATCATTAAAAATATAACCTTTATCATATTATAGTTTAGAAGATTATTATTCAACTCATCCTGACACAAGTATTCCATTTCTCCTATATCAAATATCCTTAGATCAAACATGTTGGGATAATTTCTCATAATCTTTTTGAAAATTATTTAATCTTATAAAGAGTCACCAAATACCTTTATATTGATGACTTTCTCATTCAGACTAATGAATTTTCTTTAACTGTCTCATTTTTATCCATCCGTTATATCTTCAAATTTAGTTCTCCTAATATGGATTTTCCACCTCTAATATTTATATTTCCATCATAAATGTTCTCAATCATATCCAAAATTTGATTTGTTATCTTGATCTGCATTATTATATTCTAAAATTTTATCAAATAAGGATGTAATACCCTATTTTTTGGATTTTCTACATAATTCCATTTTCCTCTTGTCTACAAATTTCATTGGAGAGTCTCTCCCATGGGGTATAAAACAAATTTTCAATACATCACTAACTTCTAGGTCTTTTGATAAAAGTTAGGGAATAATTTTTTCATTCATGTATGTTTTTCCCATAAAATAATGGTATAACAATTTTTTATAATTAATATTATTCAGGATTTACCTTTTCTAAGGCTATATCTCATGGAGGAACTGGTTTCTTCTGATACCACTTAAAGTAACCAAATTAGTTGGAATACCACTAAGAAGGGGGGTGAATCAGTGGTACCATTATTATTTTTTCTTCTTGAATTAAAAACCCATTAGTAATGATTGTCATGGTCCACTATAAATAAATTTCTATCTCACCTATATCCAAAAAAATGTAGTTTATATAGTATAATTTTACAAGATTCTAGATCAATGTGGGTACCTAATCGTTGTAATGTTTTGGTCATGTTTTGAGTCCAAGATTATCATTATAATTTTTTTTGATGAAAACAGTTAGGTAGTTTTATTACATGAATCTTACAAGAAATTTTATGAAAGTATCACATAATTTAAGTATAAATCCTTAAATATTTGTATAGATACAACATAGTTTTTAATTTTTTTATACTAGAACTATTTGTCATTCAATAAGTTTAGTCTCATTTAATGTAAAGAGGATCTTTAGTGTTATATGATATGCCACTATATCAAATGATCTATAATGTTTCTTATACTATGACATTTAGTACTATAAAAGTATCAAGAATCCACCATGAAATAGCCACAAACCTACACTCCCAAGTTTGGTGATAAAAACATAAACATTACATTTCGGGATTTGATACATATAATTGTCAACCAATTTTTTCCATAAATACCTTAAAGCATTCAATGTAAATATTTTATCACTTAAATAACCATGGAAATTTTAGGTTTATAGTTTTGTATAATTATAAAAAATCTTACTTAATCAAAAATCATAACATCAAGAGACTATTTTTCCTCTTATTCCCATCATTTCATATTATATATTTTGTCTCCAATAACTTCAAGAGATTTACTCACATATTAATCCTTTCAAGAATCAAATTGATTATCATAATTATTCATAACCTATGTATAAGGAAACCTAAGAAGGGTGATATCAAATTTGCAGTAATAGTAAACAAAATAATTAAAAATTGAATGTCATCAATAATAGTAATATTTTAATAAGAAAAATGATAAAATAATCAATATTTAAGAGAATAATCGTAAGGGAATTATTAACCATCAATATAAAGAGCATCAACTATGAAACATGGAATAAATATTTTCCAAAGGCCAAGTGTCATAAGAATCAATAATTATTGGCAATGTGATATCATCTGTGATGAAAGGAAATTTTTATAACCCATAGAATAAAATAACAAAACATGTTGGTGGATTGGGAAATCATCATCATAGAACACTTACAGAACCCTTATCATTGTAGTAACCATATGGAAAACATCTAATATAATCCACCAATGAACAGAATCATTATATAATGCATTGGAGATCTAACTGGGAATATCAATCATATCAGGTATTTCAAGCTCACCTATGAGCCATAATTGGGATCAACCCTTCATTTAAGCTATATATGGATAACCCTTGAGTTATAATGGGTCCCAGCCCTTTATTAAAAACATCCAAGGACCATATCATGAATAAAAACACTTTAAGATATCAAAATACCCTTTTATTTTAAAACCCCATTTTCATAACATAATTGACATTGAACTAGAGAAGAAGGGTTTTTTATGAAATCATATAATGGAATAAATAAATAAAATAATGGTAACAATGTTGGGAAAAATCATTGTAATTTTATTCGTTAAAATAGAGCATTCCTTTTATAACATGACTACCCTATGAAAAAAAACATGATATATGAAAATCACTTATAATGAATACTAATCCATCTAGTGAAAGAATAATGATGTTATAATTAAAAATAAACTCATTATAGAATAAGTTTCTATGATTTATAAGTTATGAACAATGTCTCGCAGAGAGGGGGAGGGGTGAATTAATGATATCTTTTAATTTTTATTTTTAATCCTTTTAAAACTACCATAGAATTCTATTAAATAATTATCACCTTGACAAAAATAAAACAATCACACATCCATAGGAACATAATAATTAACATGTTTTTCTACTCACCATGAGTATTTACATCCTTTGTGTGGTTGGTAAACAATCCAATACAACACAATCCACTAGAAAATAATCATTTCGTTTTGATACAACGAGTAGGATATTCCCATACACTCATATAGAATTTTTTTTTGATATTGGAGTGCATGTGATTAAAATATCACAAAATGATGTAAAAAAATTTATGAAACATATGAATAAACATTTAACAATTACTTCAAAAAAAGTTATTGAGATTCTTTGTGAGGTTTCCCAAATTCCATCACTAAAAAAAATTCTTCACTTTTCTACCCAACAATATGAAATAACTTCTTCTTCACTTTAAAATGATACTTTTTCTCATTCCAAATCCAATATTGTAGTTCTATTGCTCATCCCAATAATATTACATTTTTATAATACCACTAAAAAAATTCTGAACTACTTCTACCAGAGTCTAGAAATATCAATCTAATTACTCGGTCTGACTTTGAATACTATTAATATAATCTTGCCTCATATTCTTCTTAGTTCTAGAAAACTTCCTTAGGAATTATCAATATGGAAACACCTACTCTAAAAAACCATTCAGTGATCTACCTTCCCACTACACTCGTGAACAGTACTTCAATTTTAGAATGTACAATGTACATCCTTTAATTATAGGTGATCCAAAAGTGGTTTTGTATGGATAATAAAAAAAACTTTTTCTCATCCAAATTTATTGAAAAAAAATTATTCATAAATTTTAGATACAAATTTGATTTCATCAGTTCTTATCAACTCTTCTCAAACCTTATTTAATATTCTCATGACCTCTTTCCTCTTTAGAATTTTTAGCTATTCTTTAGTATGATTTTGATTCCAACTGTCACACAGATTTCCAAGTTCTGATGAAGTAAAATATTCAATAGTATATTCTTCAATATGTTTTTCTACATGAATTCAAATAAAATAAAATAAAATAAATTATTATTACAGTGATCAGTTTCTAGTGAAGAAAAAATTCCCACTCTGAATATCTATATCAATTTGTATGATTTAAACCTAGTACAAACATTTAAATATTTCCAGCACTAATCGGAAGAAATACAACCACAGATTCAAAACATATTCAACCTCCAATATCTCGTTGACTATAATTTTTCAATTTCATTAGTCATCTCTTCTATTCTTCTTTTTCCTCAGACCAATTAATTGGCATTTGAGGATTTTTTTGGCATCAGGATGAATCTGATTATCGGTCTATTCATCACTCTGACAAATTTTATCAGATCAAATGTGATAGTCTCAACCCAATTGATACCTAATAAATCAAAATATTTTTCTTTCTCTAGTGTACCAAATGAAAAAAACCAACATTTAATTGGGATGATAATGGTTGAATTTATTATTTATTGGTATTCAACTTTCTTCCACACATTGATTTCAATAACAACACTTATGTTTTATTTTATTATTCTCAACAAATCTTACTTATTAAATGGTCTCAAAAACTACCAAAAAATCAATTCTACCCCCAATAACTACATTTTATGATCAGTTTCATGCTTACTCCAATGAATAGTGGAAAAAAGGATTTATGGTATGGTGTTAGAATCAATTTCTTTCATTTACTGATTATAGGAATATCTCAACATCTATCAATAATGATTAGTTTCATTTGGTTTATTAGTTTGACTAATAACTAGCATCTTCATCTTCCCATATTTGAAACAACCATCCAAGACATGAATCAAATATATATATGGTGATCTCACACCAATTATATGAGATCAAAAAGTTACAACTTCATCAACTTCCATTTATCTAACCAAACAATAATACGATTGGTAGCACTTGGAATTTTCTTAATAAGGATGGCATCATAGGTTTTCAGAAAACATAAGATTTTTAGAATTAGAAATAAGAAAAATGTCATCAAATTTGTATTGGATCCATCAAGACTGTTCTTTTTCACCTCATAATGAAATTCTTTTCTATATAGGCTCGTGGTGAGTCTAATGAACATTTCCTTCAAAAATATTTCTTCTCAATCCTATGAACATTATTAATCATTTTATGTATGTTTTTATAAATATAATTTTCAGATTGATCATACAAAAATTGTATAATGTGATTTGATAGCTTTTTTTTACAACAAAAGATAGCATGCTTAGAATAACTTTTTTATCCTCCTAAGACCCTCTCCATCCAAATTTGTCCAAAAAATCTCTCCCTGTGGATTTTTTTCAAAAAATAGTTATAAATAATTGATGTTTGTTACCTAGAGATATGGATTACTTATCAATAATTATAATCCTATGTGATATATCTCATTATTGGAAACAATAATCATTGATATTAAAACAATTATATTCACTTGTAGTGATCAAGAAACATCTTCATCTATTAATAAAATATTTCTTCACTTATTAAAATTTCTTAAAAACATATACTTCAAAAAAAACTATAACAACCCATTAGAGTAGTTCAAAAAAAATTAATCTTAGTTAACAACTTACCCACAACTCCCCCAACATATATGCTTACTTAAAAGACATAGCAAATATCAATGGATAGATTTATGAAACAATTCTACCAAATTCAAAAAACCATAAAAAGAGAGTATGGGATAGGGGAAAAAACACATACCTCAAACAATATGAGAAAAAGGATAGACAACCACGTTCATCCTAAATTTTTAAAAGCTTCCTCTGGTAGATGTTTTGTGAAAATCTCAGCAAGTTATTCTGATGTAGGAACATACTGAAACTTTATTTCATTTTTCTCCACATGATATTTTATGAAATGATATTTGATATTAATATAATTTTAATGATAATGTTGTAACATATTTATTTTAAGGTTTATTTCACTTTGATTATTACATATTAATAGAAAGGGTAACATTACTTCAACATGTACATTTTCATCAATAGAGGCTAAGTAGCGGATTGAGTGGAAGAAACATACATAGATTTATCCCTAATAAGATTTACTAAAAAAATTTATATGAATGCCAACTAACACAACATTTATCCATAAAGACAACTTTACCATATTTGGATCTTCTATCATCAACATTACCTGCCCAATCATCATTTCAATACCCAAACTAGTCAATATTTTCTATGCTATCATACATGATGCTAAAAAAAATTGTTCCATTAATATAACTGAGACTTATTTTTATAGTGAAAAAATTGAATTCTTTTAGATAAATCTCGATTATTTCATAAAATTTAATAGAATAAAAAAAGTCAGTTCTTGAGGTAGTAAAATATAACAAACATCATATTAACTTATGAAACTCTTTAGAATCAAATAACTCGCCTTCCCCATTTATAGACAACTTCGTTCCCACTAAAATCATTCTAGAAACTTGTTTTGAATTTCCCATGCCAAAATTATTAAAGAGTTACATAGCAAAGATATTCCAAAAAAATAAAATTTTATTTCCTATTTTTTTAGATTAGTAAGACAATAAAGTATTTCATTTCACCTATAATAGAAATTTCAAATACATGTTTGGTTTATTCAGCATGTATTTATTAATATCGTTCATCATTCCCAGAAAATATAATTTCATTAACACAAATAATTATGATTATAAAAAATTCATAACAATATTTGATGTAAATATTTCTATCTTCTATTCCATTCAAAAAAAATCTTCCTCAAGCATGTATCCAATTTGGAATACCATAATCATGTATATTATTTTATCCCATAAAATTATTTCTTCAACTTTCACACATAGATTTATTTTATTCCAACAATAAAGCCACATGGATGTTCTATATAAACATCCTCATAAAGATTCCCATTCATAAATGTGGAATTCACATCTATCAGAATTATTTTTGAAATTAACTGTGTTGTAATGGAAAGAAAGATTATGATTATTTATAACCTTTTCACCAAAGATAATGTATCACCAAAACTAATTCCATCAATTTTTTAGTACCTTTTTCATCCTAACACTGCTTTGTTTCTTTTCATTTTACCCAATTCAATCAGATTTTTTCATAAACTGAGTTTATAGATATAATTTTTTAATTATTTGTATTAGGTATGAGTTCCCAAGTATCATTATTTTCTATATGATACAACTATTCATTCATAGTATGATCCCATTTTGAATTCTCAAAAACTTTATTCACATTGTTTGGCACATCTTTTGATTAAACGTAAGTGTGTGTAATAGTTTTTTATGTTCTTATGGTATGAACCTTTTGATGTTGATGACCAATAATTTTATGAGATTCCATTTTCTTTCTTAGCCTAGGATGATATTTTCACATTTCTTCCACTTCAATTTAAATAACTATGTCTAATTATTCTACATGATTAGGATTGTCATTATCAATGTCCTTATCAAAATTATTGAGAAATATTATTCCATCCTATTAATCTTCCTTATCAGTAAGATTTTATTTATCTTCCTTATATTTTTCAATAATATGCACATCAACAAAGTCAAATAATATGATTTACTCTTTATTGAAGTATCTTTATCTTCTTCCTTCTGAAGGATAGAAAAAAAAATTCATTCTCACCTCTCTGCTCAAACTTTAAAATGTTTCCACCCTTCTTATTTATGATGCATGGACTCCAAAAAAACTTTTAAGTGTTTTAGGCATGGATTTTTTTCACAAAACATTTCATATGAAGTCATATCATAACATGGTCTATAGAAACATTAGTTTTGAGTATAAATAATAGTACTCATGGCTTGCCTCCAAATGTAATTTGAGATACAATGTTCAAGTCACATAGTACACACCATTTCAACTAGACATCAATTCTTTATTTTAGTAACACTATTTTTTTGAGGAGTGTATGGTGTAATAAATTCATGCCGCATTCCGTTATTCTCAAGATAAATTTAAAATTATTTATTTTTTATTTGTAATAGTTGATTTTTCTCAACTTTATTATTGAGTATTCACATTCATTATCTACTTTCCTCAAGATATTCTTAATCATTTTTTGAGAATTCATCTTATGTTTCATGTACATAACACAATTAATATGAGTAAATTCATCAATGAATGTAATGAATTACTTGTTTCCATGAGTTTATTTTTTCCCATTGGCCCACAACTATTATAATGAATATGTTACAGGGGTCATTTTTAAAAAAAATCAATTTTATTATGCATAAATATTGTAATATTTTATTTCTAAAACTTATTGTTACACTAATACCTTCATCTTGATATATTTGGAATTCCATGAACAGTATCTCTATTTAATAACATGCTCATATTTCTATGATACATGAGTCCCAACCTTTCATGCCACAAATGATTTTCTTTTATCGTACTCAGGTAACAAGAGTTTTTTAATTTTAAAAACATCAAAAAGTTACCTTGTTTATGTTCTCCTATTTTAACTATCATTCCATATTCTCATATTTTCAAAACAAATCCATATATTTTGAATACAATAGTGTTTCCTTCATCAAAAAGTTGTGAAACACATAGAAGGCTGTATTTCATCCCATTAACAGAACAAATATTTATTTGATTTAAACTTTTCTTCCCCAATGATGGTTGATACAACACCTTTGATTCTGAGTGATTCATCATTACCAAATCTTATTTTTAATTATTTGAAGAAATTCACATTATTCAGTAATTTTAATCCTACTATCATATGATAAGAAAACACACTATCCAAGATCTACATTCATTATACTTTAGTAGCATTAAGAGTGGTTTAAAAAACAAGATAATTTTTTAACCTTTATCTTTCCCAATATTCAACTTCTGATAATTTTTAAAAAACTTTTGTTTTGATGTTAACAAAACAAGATATCCTTTTTCAAGTTTTCCAGGTTATTCAAATATTTCACAAATAGTTTCCAAAGGTTGGAATCTATTATCAAAATTTAAACCAACCTTATCTATTTTCTCCAGAACATCCTTCCTAAGCTTATTATTTTAAGGGGATTGACTCCCCCTCAAACATTTAATTATATAATTTTTGGAGTGGTTTTAATGTTTCTTATTAAACAAACACATATTTTCCTTATTCCCAAATATCCCATAACACTAGAAGCATCCAAAAAATAATATTTTCCTCTATAACTTCCATAATGTTAAGAGTAGTGAGCATGTTTCTTTATAGCCTTATTATCTAAACATTATTTACAACTAAACATTATATTTTAGACCAAAACCTTCTTACTTATAATATTTTTCTTTTCAAACTTATCATAACAATATGTAAAAAAAAATTAGACTCGGGATTTTGAGATACTTATGACACTTTGGCATTATTGATATTTTCCACATATAAATCTTTTCCTTATTTCTTCTTATTTTAAATAAATATATATTTCTCCTCCACCTTTGAAGGTATATTTTGATCAATATCAGTTTTACTCTTACTGGATTTTTCACCATATTCAGAGATAAAATTTTTTAGGCATGTACCCCTCGCTTCAGATTTATAAGGTTTTTTTAATTAGTTCCAACTCTTCTTATTTTTCATATACCTTAACTAGTAGTTTTTCCTTACAAAATTTTTCTTTCTCAATAGATTTAATCAAATCATTAATCTATTATAGAATCTATTATTTCTCACCAAAAAAACTTTCGTATTTATTTGTTGTTGATTTTACAATTTTTAACTACCCGATTTTTTTATCCCTCCCAATATTCCTAAAACATTCGTTCTGTTCCTCTTCATGATGAAATTATAATTATTCTAATTCTTCATCAGAACTGATGCATATGAATAATTCATTATTAACTATGGAAATGAATTTATTCCTATGAACATTCCCTATAGATTTTCTGGATTCATCTTTTCTATATTCTTCTTCAACAACACGAGATAAGAAACTTATCCTTTTGGATTTGTAGAAAATTTAGCATTCCCTTTGGAAAATAATTTAGCCTTGTCACCATATTTCTTCAATAACCTTTTTGGCCTTCCATCTACTTCATCACTATCCTCTTATTTCATTATTTATGGAAAATTAGCTAAAATGTTCAAAATGGCTCCACATTGAAAATAATTTAAGAAATGTTTCTCTCGATACCTACTTGTACCTATTATGACAATTTAAGAAAAAATGGATAAAAAGTCAGGAATTATTTTTTCGTACCTCATTTATAAAATCTTAGTCAGCCACATCAACTTCTTCAAGAATCTTCTTAATGTTTTATTTCATGGAAGCATTGAGATTCATATCTTTATCAGATTTTATTCCCTATAAAAACATTTTACCATGCCATTTTATATGTATTAAGAGTACTATGAAGATCATCTAGAGATAAAGTTTCAGGATCTCTATACTCTAATGAGGAGACATTAGCATCAAAATTTTTTAGGAAGAATTATTAATACCTTTTCAACAGAAGTCAAATCTTCTAGAATTTATACCATACATCCGATAGTGCTGGAAGTGTCATTAAACCATATAAAGAAGTCCCCAAATGATTTACAGTCACCCATGTTTAGATATTCATATTTTAGCCACCATATTTTTATTTTTTTATTTTTTACTTTTGTATTAACTCTATATATGTCCTTCAACATAACTCATATACCCTTGGCAGTGGAAACACCATTCACTCTTAAAACTCAATTTTAAAAAGTGATTAGTGTAAATAATTAATAGATCTAATATTATTCTCACAATTCTTCTTATCAACGGATTTAAGAGGAACATTGTAATCAATATGAGTAAATCTTTCTATTGTACCCTCAACAATAACACACATAAGAGAAATAAGATAAAGAAGTATTATATCATTCAAGATTTGATTGTTCTTACCATAGAAAACTAAAATCCCTTTACTATTCACACAATTCATATTCTCCATCAAAACTTATCTTCAAAACATTAGTAAAGTGTAAATGAAAGGAACCTTAACCTCTAATACCAAAAAATATTTCCATGTCAAGATCAATGTATCACTGAGATGGGGAGGGTTGAATCAATGATATATTTTTATATTAGGATTCATTGATATTGAAATAACTTTCACCGCCTATTAATGATTTATCACCTTATTGAAAATTAAACAGTAAAACATCCATATAAATGCATGATTGTACACAACTCACTACTCAAAAATAGTAGCAACATACTTGGTACGGTTTAGAAACAATTAAATACCACAAAATACACTAGATAAAAATCCTTTGGTGTTGTTAAAATGTATATGATATTCCCTTACACTCATGTATCACTATGTTTAATACAACAGTGTGTGTTCTTCAGGTAACACAAAATGATGAAATACAATTTTTGTAACAAGTTAAGAATATTTCACTAGTTTCATCAGAATAAGTTATTTTTTTCCTTATAAACATTCAAAAATATGTTCTAAAAAAATAATTCTTAACTTTAAAACACATAAAAAGGTAGAAACTTATTCTAAACTTATTAGTGACACTCATTCTAATTCCTAATCCATTCCACCAGTTCGATTTCTCAGTTTGATGATATAACTTTTATAGAATACTGGTGATATAATTCTAAACTACTTGTGCCACAGTCCATAAAACTCAGTCTGATTACTCAGTATGATTCTGAAAAATCTGAATATGATATTTCTTCTTCTTCTTCATCTATCCGAAGAACTTCCTTATATATTCGGAATCCAAAAACTAACTTTCTTTAAAATATTTCATCGTGTTACCTTCTCTATACAGACATGAACAATACATCAATGCCATATAGTACAAAGTAAATTCTATATTTATAGGTGAGACAAAAGTTATTTTGGTGGGATTCTAAAAACATTCATAATCAACAAAATTTTCTAAAACATCAATTCACCTTGAGTTTTGGATACATCATTGACTTATTCATAACTTATAAGCTCTTCACAACTATTCTAAAACCTTCTCGAATATTCTCATGGATTCATATCACTTAATACTTTCTAACCATTATTTAGTCTGATTCTGATTCTTATTATCACATAGATTTCCTCATTATGATGAAGGAATATGTTCATCAGTATATTCATCATTACGCTACATTTAAAAAATTGAATCAAATATAATGGAAATGAATTTTCATTATGGTGATTGATTTCTACTAAAAAAACTACTCACTCTTAATATTTATACAAACTAATATGATATAAACATAGAAGAAACTTATATATATTTATAAAAAATCTTGGAATCACTTCAGTATCATCATCAAAACATCTTTAACATCCCAACTCCCCTTGACAACAATTTTCTAGTTTCCTTAAGAATCTATTAACTTTTATTTCCTTAGACCATTCAACTTGCATCTAATGATGTTTTCAGCATCAGAATGCGTCTAATTATTGGTATCTACATCACTCTGAAAATCAGTGTCAGATCCACTCTGATAGTCTTGTCTGAATTGACACCAAATAAATAAATATATTTTTCATTCACTCATTACCTAATTGAAAACAACCAAAAATTAATCGGGATGAAAATGGTTGACTACGTTATTGATTGGTCACTAACATTATTCTACACATATATTTCAACAAATCCACTAGTTTTCTTTTCAATTGATCCCAAATGATATTTCTTATTCATTTACCCAAAAAAAACTACCAAAAAATCAGTTATGCCTTCGATCACTTAATCTGATGATCAGTGTTAGGCTTACTCCGATGATCGGTGGAACACCACATCCAGTGGACTGGTGTCAGCAAAAACATATTTCCTTTCTTAATTATGTAAAAATCTCAACATATTTATCCAAATATTAGTTTCTTGTGGTTTATTGGTCTGACTAATAACTAAAATCTTCATCTTCTAACTATCCTAACAACATTCCCAACCTTAAAAAAAATGTGCATGTGGTGATCTCACATAGATGAGATTAAGCCAGAAACCTTCCACTTTAGTAACCTCCTTCTACACAACCAACCCTTAGTATGATGGGAAGAACTCCCCATTTCCTCCGTAAGGAAGTAATTCAAAATTTTCCATAAATAGTTTTGAGAATTACCGATAAGAAAATTATTATCAAATTTATACTGGATCCATTCAGACACCGATTTTTCACCTCATAATAATCTTTTGTTCATTCTGGAATCGTGCTGAGTATAATGAACCTTTTCATCCAAAAAAATCTTATCAATACAATGTAAATTCATAATACTTGTATGTCTGATGATTTTAATATGATTGTTAGTTTGATCACCTAAATATTTTACAAAGTAAATTGATTTTTTTTCTTTAAAAAAAATTGCAACATATATAGAACAACTTTTTTCAGCCTCCAAAAGCCATCTCCATCCAACTCAGTACCAAAATTAATATCAACTATTGTTATAATTGGTGAGTAGAAATTCTATTAAATTATCATTAAAAATTTATTGAGAAAAATATAATTTTCACTTTCCAAATCACTTCTGAACACACAAAAATTAAAAAATACAATGATTTGTTTCTTTATAAATAACCTATGAAACATACATAGTATGTTTCAATGAAAAAACTAGTCATGATGGCGGTCAAATCTCTTCATGATGTAGATTTAAAAAATAAAACTAATTTTAAAATATATTTTAAATGAGTAAAATCTGACCTATATTGAAAAACATTAATAAATTTCTTTTCTAAAACATTTTAAAAAAAGTAAAAAAGATCATGTAAAATAGATTTATGAAATAATTTATTTTTAGAAAAATAATTGAATGCATTTTTGAAAACATGGATATGGAAGATAATGATTCACGGTCTAAAATAATATACAAGATCAACATAACTTAAAAAAATTAATGATTTAAATTTATAAATAAGGGAGAGAATATAAATTAAAAATGTAAAAAACACTAATAAACAGAGGATAATAAAGTATATTTTGTTCAAGGAATCAATAGATTATTATTCCCCCACATGGAACCTTGAACATTAATATTCTTGAAAATAAAATAAATTTCAATATAAGGCCTTCCCCACTTCAGTAACACATAAATCAAAATACCGTGAATGAATAATGCCAATTTCAACATTAAATATCATCCAAATATGTTTATTCATGACATATCACGGAAAATGGGAAGTATATTATACTCATAAAATAAATTAGTATCTTAAAATCAACACATGTCCCAAATAAAGAGTATTTGAGATGAATGAACATTAGAAAAATAATATCATTGAATTGAGAATTAATAAATGGAGAGATTATGTGTAATAAATTTAAATAAAAAAAATTAATTTTTAAAAAATAATAATAATAAATTAAAGATCAATTCACATATAATCATGTCGTAACAAGGTCAATGAAAAATAGTTATAACCCAACCAAAAGAAATTGACTTAAAGAAAACTTTACCACTTGATATCTTTCAAGTAAAATACCACTAGATAAAATAATTCTATTTTAAACTATAAATATAATTAAATATGAAGGATTCATGACATAACATGTTAATGGTTAGTATATTCCATTTATAAAAAAATACTTTCATAATAAGAAAATATGCCTCAATGAAAGGAAATTTAGATGAAATACCCTATAATTAGAACAAAATTTCTATATATGTCCTTAAACTCCTATATAATATACTCATATAAATAATTTTATTTAATAAGAACATTTTCATTGATAAATAACTTATCCTTAAAAAATCATTTATTACTATTCCATATTAAATTAATAAATTTTATCGGTCCACGTCAATTGTTTTGAGGATCTTCAGTGTATATTTTTAAGACGACTTTGGTATGTCGACAATGGTCAATGTGGTAATTGATACATAATATTCAGAATAATAATTATGATATGATAAAATAATTTATAAAACAATTATACATTTAAATCTATTATTAATTATGGTTAATAAAAATTAATTATGTTATAATTATAGAGACAGTATACCTTACATGCACATGAGTAACATTTACTTTTTTCAAGGATCATTTTGGGAAGAAGGTATGTATTAATATATATTTAATAAATTACAATAAAATAATAAATATAATATTATTTCTTTAAATATAATTATATATATCATCAGAGTGATGAAATTATGAAAAAAGAATCATATCGCATCGTGGAGGTGATAGTCCACACGTACGCATGAACGTCGTTATCATTTTTTAGTGAAAGAAAATATTTGGAATTAAATTATATATTATATTTTCATAATTATAAATATGTCATGAATATCAAATTTAAATATTATTTTATTCATTATAACTACACTTGATAGGCGGTGATGGAAAAAAATTACATTGGTCTGTAAGGAACTAGTATGTTGTACACACGAACGATTGATTCCAATCCCATTCGATGGATGTTTATGATATATATAGATGATAATATTAATATAATATCATATAAATATATTTAAGATAATTAATTTATTATATGTTTATATATAAGGAATATTTTAAGGAAAATTAATAATTAATAAAACAGAAGTGGTCAGTTTAGAACAATACATTATCTTCAGATAAACTCTTTTTATTAACACCATAAGACCACTATGGATACTATTATTCAATAAATATGGCCTCTTGAAACATGTGGATGGATTTTATTAATGTATTTGTCTAGATATTAGTGAATAAATTCATTTTTATAGGTGAAGTAAACAGAATAAGATATTCTCTTTTATAAGAGAGTAGAGGGGAACTTTTGGAAATTCTCAAAATATTAAATTTATATAAATTAATTTTTTATTGAAAATAGCTCCAATAGGATTTATTTGTAACATAAAATTAATATGTATCAAAATAAAATCATAAATTATAATAAAATATTTAACGGTGTTTTTACCCTTATCTATTCGTTTTATCACCTCATTAATCCCTTTCACACTTATTGTGGAAACAACGATTTTTACTCTTTGAGAGTCAGGATAGTTACTCTAAAGGGAAAAAATGACCCATAAATAGAAAATTGAAGATATTATCAACCATATCATTGTCACTTTTAGGAATATATTATTATTATTAAATTTATTTTATTTAAATATTTTTTATTATATTATATTATTAATGTCAATTTTGAGAACTATTCATTACATTGACATTCCACCATAAAAATCAAATGATATTATAAAAAAACTATTTTATTACACACCTATCCTTTTATATTAATCTAAAAAAATCATTAATCAAATTAATTATCTACAATTATATTTCTTTTAATATTTTTATATCTTTTATTTTATTTGTCCATTAATTAAATAAATACAATGTATGATTTGTGTAAGAAATTACGATAATTATATCATAAATAAAAATTATAAATAAAGTATCATGATTAATGTAAATCATTTATATTTTAAATTATTTTTTTAACCGAACATATCATCTATATATCCCCATCTTAAAACTGGTATAGTTATTAAAAACATGAGTGATACCTTTTTTACCTTCCTTTAAATAAAAAATTAAAAAGTTAATATTCATATAAAAATGTAAAAATGACATATAACTGTATATTGTATGATTATGGAAGAAATTTAATCATCTAATAATATTATGGTAAGTTTTAGGGTAATTTTAGTGTCCTCATCATATTATCATTGACTTTAATTACTTGGTTTACCCCTTATCGTGGTAATAAAATTACTACAATTACTACTCATATTGACCAAAAAATAAAAGGGATTATTTCTCAAATTTGAAATTAATAATTCCAAATATTGAATTATTCTTAAAAAATAAAAATCAAAGAATTTGATAAATTTAATTTAAGATCAATCATAAAAAATATGATAGAAAACAATTTTTTTTCAAAAATTGTCTTTTTTAAATATTAATTTTTTTAATAAATTGAATTATAAAATTAATTTAAAAACAATTGGATTATTTTAAATAAAAATATACTAATTAAATTTTAAAACCAATCCAAAATAGTTACTACTAGAAATAGGGTCTAACCCTATAGAGTTATACCCATGATTTTATATACCGTGCATATTTTTTAATTACGGTCTGTCTGTACCCATTGTTCTAAATTAACTTTTTGTATAGATAATATATACCAATAGTTTTTACTAAACCATTTGTATAGGGAGGTGAATAATTTGTCACCTCCCTCACTCACCCCCCACTAATCGGGGTGCACCCCCCCCCCCCATACACACACACACACACCAACCTGCAGCTCCCTTTCTCTCTACTCACATTTCACTCACACAAAGCCCCTTATCCTACTCTAGTGGATGGGCATCCCCACATCTACCTCTCCTTTGGTCAATGTGCATCCTCCTCCTCCTTCTCTGGTCAATAATCCCCTCCTAGGTCTCTCATCCCCCCTAGTTCAAAATTTCCCTCACCTAATGTGAATCCCACCTAGGTCATGAATCACCTTCTAATAGGTCAAGAATCCATCCTAGGTCGAGGATCCCCTCTGGCCGAGCATCCCCTTCGATGTTTTTATCATTCGGGTATTCATTGAAAGTGAGACCCTAATATTATTTTATAGTGAGTCTTTAATTTTATTCTTGGTATTATATAAGATATAGTAATATTCAACCATAAAAATGATTTTTTGTGGGTAGTAAATTTGAATGTAAAGGTTGATTATTATTTTTGTATATTAGTTAGTAAGAATATATTATAATTAATGTATACCTTGAGCATTTATCTATGGATAATAGAACTAATGTGTAGACTTCTCAAATTATAAAGGGGATTATTATTTGTTTATAATAGTGCATGTTGGCTACTTATTACACAACACCTTCTCTTAAAGAGATTTCTATTTCACATGAATGTAGAAATTTACAAGAAAGTGTTTTATTTACATTATTCATGTGAAAAATACATTTTTGTTTGTATATAATTGACATTTATTTTTAGTAAAGTGATGAAAATCAGGAGTTCTGTTATGTAGTATATATTAATATGTTTTAATCATATCAATTTGGTTAAATTAATTGCATAAAAACACTATATAGTTATAATCATGGATAAAAAATGGGAATACATGATATAATAAAGTGATCACTTTTGAATACATTGATCATCCACATGTATAGTTTCATCCAACTAAAAATATCTATAGGTTATCATATCTAAAGAAATTATATAACTGGTGAACATAATAGGAATTAGTTCTATTATCTGGAATGATAATTGAGTTACACTTACTTGTGTGACCCTAATAAGATTTGCTTCATAGAGGAATGGATTTTAGATAATCCATGTGGCAGATTTCGGTGAGGAGTTGTCCACTAAACTATTCAAGATTAATATGATATATTATTGAAATGATGGTCTACCAAAATATCTAATTAATGATCAAAATTACCATGATACCCAATGATTAGTGACGTATAAAACATGTAACAGTAATGGATATGCTGGAAAAGTTTAAAGGATTCATTACTTTAGTGGTATTAAATTTAATAAATGACTATATTAAATTAATATAAATGTAATTTTCATTAGAAAAAATGTTATCTTTTAGATAAAATGTAATAATCAATATCACACTTGAATTTGAGATTAGTTATTATGAAGTAATTGTAATTTAATAAACATCTTAGATTAGATTAAAAATGTGATAACTTTTATTAACCAGGAAATAAAATTCAATGTGATAGAGAAAACCCTTTATACACATCTGACTATGTTGTTGTCCAATAAATAATATTTATTATTATATTAGTATATGAAAAAATTACCTTGAAGGTTTTAAAATAATTTTTTAGATCCAATATGGCCTATTGAATTTTAGAATCAATATACTAGTAGAAATATGATTATTCAAGGAGGGAATATTTCGATGACTGTCATTTGGAATTTGATATTTATAGTATTAATGAATGATAAACAAACATCACTCAAATTTCCCCCTTTCACCTCTTTCCCCTAACAGATAACCACTTTTTCTCATACCTTGTATATCCCCACCCCCACCCACCCCACCATTTCATTGGAAGTTCACTTTTATGATACCATGAGAAGATGATTTCTTTGCTATTTAGGTGTACAATATATGATATGTTTCTAGTTTCATAAATAATATCATATTCTATGTGAAATAATTTGGATCTCATATAATTTATGAAATTATAATTTTATGTACTATATAATAATCATAAATTTTAGTTGTTAAGAACTTTTAGACATTAAATAATATGTAATATCGTAATATTTTACAGATACTTAGGTATAATGAAATTATCTCTTATCAGGAATAATGAATAGGTGAGAACATGCCACTTAGTTCATCTTAAACCATAGAAAAGTTTAATCATATCTATTATATAGAATATTGTATAGAGTAACCGATTGGGATTATATTGTAGAATCTATGATTGGCATATCTTACAAGTTAAAGAGTTTTCAAATTTTGAGACTAAATCATGTAATAATATTGTGTCCCTATTCATGATAGTTTTGTATATGGATTTTGACACTTATAAAGAAATTATATTTTTTCATTGTATGATGTACTATATATGGTCACGTCATAACAAGACACTTGGTTCACATATTAGTTATGGATTTGATTTTAGGATGAATTCATGACCCAATTAATGGATCATTAAAAAAATAACTCTATTAGGTTAACTACTATGTAAATTAATAATTTTATGTTTTAAAGGATCTAAAAAAGGGATTGTATGTTAGATTCTATCTAGATATGGGATGATGACATTATCATGGTATAATTCAACTATAATTACACATACCAATCTATAATATAAATGGAACCTTCCTTTTCCCATTATGGTTAGCCCTGATGATTATCCCTTTATAGGATTGAGGTATAAATTTTTTCTCTGATACTGAAAGGGTTGAAATTGGTGATAAAAAATAAGGCACTTGTAATAAAAATGTGAATTATATTTAACTAATAAGTTTTTGTCTTCTAATTGTTTTATTTTTTATAGTACATATCCATTTTTTTAATTTTTTATGCTATTATATATTCTATTTGATTATAAATCATGACCTCTGGTAAACTTTTATATCAGGTGGGTTAAAAATTGAGTTTTATTTTATCTTTAATTTACCCCTTCTTGATGTAGTGTTTTGGTTATTCAAAATAACAATATGTTTCAGAGATTTAATCTTCCATTTTATTTTCCAAATAGATTTGATATTAATAACTATTCACACAAGATTATAGAATAATAATGATCGTAGTTTTCAACTACTGAACATAAACTACTTTTGAGACCAAAATAATTATTAATTATTTATACAATTACACATTTTAGATAATAACAGGGAATTATAAGAATTAAAAATTATTATTTTCCAAATACATGATATATTGATAATTTTTTTTGAATGATACAATTCTCGACACCATTTTAAAGTATTGTGTATTTTTTGAAAATAATTTTTTGATAAATTTTATATCTATATAATGAGATTCTCATTTATACTAAAAACAAAATCAAAATAGAAAAATAAATAGTCTAAAGTAAATCTATCCATTTAATTGTTAAATATGATTTCTTAGTCATACAGTTTTTAATCCAGTGGTACAAATAGATATTTCTCATCACTTATAGAATATGTTATTTTTCTTATACATTGTTTTTCTTGGTACTAGTAATGATTTTATTAATTTAATAATAAAATTGATTGTGATGAATTTTTAAATTTTGGTATACATTGTTTATTAGAAGATAAATTTTTTCCTTGTTATATAATGGATAAAAGTTGGATGTATCGTACCGATCAGATTTTAACTGAGTTTGAAAATAAATAGAATAATTTTTTAGATTTTGAATTTAACAATGCTTTAGATGTAAGTTTTATACAATATCTATGATATAAATGTGTTGTAAGACCATGGTAAATCCAAGAAGATGTTAGCTATCATATTAAGAAATTTGTATTTTTAACAAACTATTTTGTTTGGTATCACCAAGAAGAGATGAGTGAATCTACAATTGTTCATGAACGAAATGATATAAGTGACATAGAAAATTTCATATTTGATCATTTTCCATTTTATCATAATTCCAAGAGAGATAGTATTTCGGTTAAAGAATGAAATTATATCAGTAAAACGAGGAAAATAATGAAGATGAAGATGTTGAGAGAGTGAAAAAATTATTGGATGATGTCAGAACTCCAATATATCAGGAATGTACTAAAATTTCCATGTTGGAGTTTTTGATGTAGTTATATCACGGGATAAAATGTATGGAATTTATAATACCTCCATTAATTATATTCTTACATTTCTGAAGTACTTTCTTCTTGATGGTGCAGAAATTACCTCAAATAATTTCAAGGAATGGATGTTAAATATGAATCTTAGGTTCTATTCTAATAAAGTCCATTATTGTTCGAAAGATTTTAGTTTTTTAAGGGGAAGAGTTTGACCAAAATGATGGTAAAGAATGTGATACATATCGATGGACGACAAATGAATATGGAACACCACCTCATATTCCACAGAATGTCATGTGGCAATTTCCATTGATTCCCAGACATCAAAATTTAGTCATGTCTATAGGAATATTAGACAATATGTGATGGAATTATGCTAAGATAATTAAAGGTAATGATGAGTTAGTTTATCCTACTTATAGATTATCATGGATGACATTTCATGCACAACATCCTGATTTTTTTAGATGAGGAGTGTATTATCTGGTTGGGTATATCATGTGATGGTTTTAATCCATTTAGTAAGATTCTTACTGCACACAACACGTGGCCTGTTTTTATTCACATTTATCTGTGGTTGTGTATGAAGAAACCTTTCAATTTCATGATTATACTGATATCTAGACATTATGATCTCTGTAATGATAAAGATGTATACTTTTATCCTTTAATAAGAGATTTGAAACAACATTGGGATTTGGGTGTGCGAACATTCAATTCTTCTTAAAATAATTCATTTTAGATGTGTGATGCCCTTCTATGGACCATAAATGATTTCCCTGCTTATAAAATGATGGATGGGTGGATCATGAAGGGAAAACTATCATTTACCATTTTGATGAATAATAAACTATTGAGAAGGGGTAAATATCTTCATGGTTTCAGTTTCATGGGGCATCAATGATTCATGACAATGGTTCATCAATTCAGGACAAATCATCATAGGTTTGATAATATTACTGATATCGAACAACCACTTAAATGTATTTTATTATGTGATGTGCTTAATTAATTGAAAGATTTTAGTTTTTCATTTTGGAAAGGTTAATTGAAATCTAAAAATATGAATAATTTGGATAGTGAAGCCACTTAAAATTGGAAAAGGAGAAGTATTTTTTTATGAGTTCCCATATTGGTCTACCAATTTGTTACATAATTGATTAGAAATAATGAATTTTGATAATAATATATGAGAAATGTTTCATTCAATTATCCTGAATATCATGGGGAAGAAAAAAGATGACTTCCAATCTCATTTGGACTTATTAGATTGGTGTATTCGACTAGAAATGCATCTTTTGTGTATCAGTGAAAACAAATGGAAAGTTCATTGTGCTTTTGATGTTATGACAACATCATAGAAAGATCAATTTATGGAATTACTGGAGAATATCAATGTTCCTAATGGATATTCTAGAAATATATCTAAATTATTCAATAGAAGTGATAAGAAACTGAAATCTCTAAAAAATCATAATTATCACATCCTTATTCGCGAATTGACTCCAATAGAAATTCATAAATTTCAATCAAAAAATTTAAAGGTGACAGTGATTCAATTGTACCATTTTTTATAGACCATTGTGCTAAAAGGTTATCCAACTCATTCCTGATAAAAATGCATCAATATGCACGATTAATTTAATGTGAGATGGAAAAAAATTCCTCCATCCATTTTCACATCCATGTTGCATTTAATAGCTCAACTTCCAACTAAAACACTTCTTGGGGGACCCATTTATTTTTAATGGATGTATCCTACTGAATGAAATATGTGCACAATGGAATCGTACATCTGAACTAGGGATTATCCTAAAGGTTTGATTCTGCGAAGATATCTAGTTCAAGAATGTTTGGATTTTGGTTCAATGTATTTATCTGATTTGAACACAAGATAGAAATGGACAATGAGAAATGAAGATTGTCAGTATGGGGAAATTGAACACTCATTTCCATCTCTTATCCAAACAGGATGAATTATTGGCTCTTATACATTGGCTACATTGAGCCTTAAAGTGCGGGAGATGGAATATCACACAGTATTGTTTTACTATAATTTTTTCAATGAATATATCAAGTATGCAATTTATTTATTTATATGTTATCTCATATTTTTAAATTTCACATATACATTACACTTTTATTATCATTTTATGTAGTAAATATAATAAAATTATATGTAGAGTTAATATAGGTTTTCCCTTAAGAAGGAAAGAGGATTTTCCTAGCCCTAAGGTATCCTGCTTTGTTGAAATAAAAGGTATTACCATTACATTAATTTTCACAAAATATAGATATCTATTTAACGGTATTATTCATATATATTTCAGGTGCTGAGTTTACCAATTGACTATGTTTATCAAGAATTAAGATATTTGGATTTTGGTCATGATTCTTTGGATCGGGAATAAAAATATTTAATAACCAATGTGTGTAAATTTGTTACAAGTGATCGAGTAGTGAAAATGACAACATTGCATGATGGTGTTATTTTAATTGATACAATAGATTTTTATGCAATTATATCAAATAGTTTGACTCAATATGAAGATTTATATTATTATGGACTTGTTGATAAAATATGTTTTACTTGATTACTAATCTCAAGGTAGAGTCACGATGATGAAATATAAATTGATTGATTCAATGAGATTATGGGGTACATTTATTGATGACTATGGATTCAGAGTTATTGACATGAGTCGATTCCTACATACCGATGAACCATAAATTTTGGAACCAATGGCTAAAAAAGTGTTTAATTTGAAATATCATTTGAGACATTATTATGGTTTCATTAATGAAATAATCCAAAGAAATATTTTTCTTGTTTATGGTGATGAAATTTCCACCATTGACACCCCCATTGGTGTTGGCCAAAATATTGCATTTGATGAATCAAATTGTCCTATTTTGAGAGTTGATATTGATGTTGATGTAGTGATCGGTAATATATAGAAGCAACGATATATGTTAACTTTTCATTCATACTACATTGACACACATTTCACATGTTAGTATTACTGTAATTACATTAATTATGTTTCATGTTGTAATGATATGTTTTTTTGTATTTTTTAGTTTTGTTTCATTAAATTATATTTATTTCAATGTATAAAACAGGGTTAAAATCTGGTTTTAACAATTTTATAACTTGGTAATGGAATTTTATTAAAAACATTAGTCATTTACTAGTAATAATTTTTCTAATTAGTAGTTAAAATAATTAAAATTGGTTCCTATCAAGAATTGTTGATAGATGTATGTTGTATTCATGATTTTTTAAAAAATACATAAAAATTTTACATTTCATTATTATACAGATTATTATAAATACTTCAAAAATTCAAGCGAAAAACTATTTGATCTCGGTCGACAGGGGCATGAGTGTGTGTTACCACTTTCACTTTTAGCAGTAAGTATTATAATTTTGATGTTTTAATTATATATTTAATATAATTTAATGTAAATATTCTTTATCAATTTTTTTAGGGACATTATCCTCCTCCTGCAAACATAGGTCTAAGTTGGGATTCTCCTAGACCAAGACAGAGCACCCGTCAAATCCATTTCCACACAAACCCACCATTGGAAACCCCTTCCACCACACCTTTCCATCCTCCACTTGAGTCTTCATGGATGTTCATATCCATGCCTCCATCATTATCTCATCTACCATCTTATTCACATTACATTTCATTGCTAGCTTCATGGTTGATACCACTGATGCTTCCATCATCACATTTTTCCTCTTCTTCCTATACCATGACTACACTGCGTCCAAATATGTTTCCACCATTATCATATCCATATCCAGTGATGTATCCCCCATACTACTACCCATATTATTCCATGTCAACATCGACTCCAATTCATACCATCTAGCCAGTATCTGATGAGTCTCTTCCTTTAGTTTTCATTCTAGTGTATGATGGACACTTAGAGCATGCAGTGGAACAGACCCTTACATCAGAGGATGTTGATCCATGACAACACATAGATTCTTCAATATCTATTGAGAAGACTGCAAAAGGTTTTTTTTTATTATAACAGTTTAAAATCACTTCAAATTGTTTTTCCATGTTGTATTCTAACATAATTCTTCTTTCCTCAAAACATTTTCTTATTCAGTGGGATCTTTGCCTAGGTGATGTAGGTTCACTCAGATGAAGGAATATTGGAATCTCCAAACACTACTAATGGTGTATTTGAATAAAAAAAATCACAAGGTATGTCAAAATGCAAGGTAGTGTAGAATTTTCATGGCCACATTGGCTAAGTATCACGATATCATTCAGGTGGAACCTGTGTTATGAAGACATATTAGTAAAGAGATCATGAAAAAATAATGGGAGTGAATATGGGTTAGAAAATTTTATAATGTCATATCTATATTATTTTTGTATTTATATGAAATAAAATGTTTATTACGAGGTCAGTTTTACTTTCTTGATAGAGTTTATACTATGAATTAATGGTTGATGGATGTTGGGGATTTATGGCACTCATAAAATAATGATTTGCATATTTATTGGAAGATTAGGGTTGGAACTAACTTAGATTGTGTACCCACATTCCCTGACTGTCCAAAAAATAAATATGAAAAAATTATTTCATATTGGAAGACTACCAAGTTTAAATAAATCTCCATCTTTAATGGTTTGCATATAAAATTTAATTCTTATTGCTTTTATTGGACTTTTTTAAGGATGTTTTGGAGGAAAACACAAATAAAAAAAGATTCAATGACATATCTATACACATTGAGGTGCACTATAATGCCTGATCATGAGAAGCGCTTGGTAGTTTAACCAGGTATTGTGATGTTATATACAATTTTCTACTGAAAATATTATTGAATATAAAATGGAAATATTTTTGTGTTTCTCATATATGGTTGTAATCCAGATTTGTGCATTTCTCATCTATAGTAACCTATATTGGATAGTGAAGGTCTTGTACCTTATTCCAAATTATTTTTCTCTATTAGAAATAATAAGTATATAAGTGTACTAAATTCTTAGAAACAAGATAGATTGTATGTCTTTCTATTTATATTTTAAATATTTATATAAAATTCATAATTTAATATGTTTATAATTTTAACAGTCTTACTTAGAGGTTTTCGATGATAATGAAGATGACAACTTCAGGCCACATGATCATTTATGTTAGGTATTAGGTGAGGAGAACCCGGGGTGAGTATGATGTTGACTACGTAAAGACATCATCCCTTTTAGGTATTGGTCATCATCGAGATCCTCTAAAGCCTATCAGACCACTATGCTAGAAATTTCTCATGATTAATCAGTTGAGGAAAAGAAAATAGCTTTACAGGAGCGTTAAATAAGTAATATGATGACTGGTCATTTCATGAAAGTTGTGCATGTTTTTAGTCAGTCACTTCCATCAGAGGGTGATTCTACTTTTGAATCATATATGTCATCATTGTGATCTATAAATTATGTTTCAGGTGATTCCAATGAGGTTCATAGTGCTGATGATGGTGGTGGTGATAGAGTTGTTGCTGGTGAAATTGTTGTTGACACTATTATTAGTGATGAGGCTGCTAACGATGTTGCAGATGATGATGATGATGATGATGATGATGATGTGCACGGGGATGGGGATGGGGATGTCGGTGATGGGGGGTATTAATCACCTCCATTTTTTACTTATCTTGGAGACTTATACATGTACTTTAAGAACATTAATTGAATTCTTATATGGATGAGAATGGTTAATTTAAATTTTCTATGGTGGTTACCTAAGCATGGTTGATCATGCACCCCTCAGGGTTGGTGGGTATTAATTGTATTTATTTTTGGGTTTACTAGAGGTGACATGGTGGTAGTAATCCATCATGTAACTTTGAGTTAGGTATTGGTATTTTTAATTTATTTTTCAATTGTACATTTAGTTAACAAATCATTTTTATCACATTAATTGTTTCCCATACAATTTTCCACTATTATCATATAATATATTTTCATATATATTTATATTTAGTTCATGTAAATTATAAATGTTATGGAGTTTTTTAATATAGTTCTAGATATTATTTTTTCAATTATTTTATTGCTTGATTCACAAAAATATGGTTATGTCATGTTAGTTTATTAGTTATGATAGCCTTTTAGGATTTATTGGGAATAATCATCCTTGATTCCTAGGAAAAATTTTCTCATCTATGCGGATTTGGAATTCAATTTTATGAATTATAATAGACTAGATTGGGAGGGGTGTTGTAGGTTGGGAGTGGGGATGTAGGTTAGAAGGGAGGGGTTGGGTGTAGGTTGGGAGGGAGGTGGATGCCGATTGGGTGGCTGGGTGAAGGTTAGAGGGGTTGGGTGTAGGATGGGGGATGTAGGTGGCTAGGTGTTACTTTATATGTGAATTTATATGGATAATTTCTTAGAATAGAAGGTGGGAAAGAAATGTAAAGTTTTTTTTCTTCATGATCGAGTCTCAAGATACTTTGGCTTTGGAAGAATGAACATATTTGTTTTGGAGAAATATCATTTTATTTCCCATTTATTATGTGAAATGAATTGTATTTATAAGTTTAGATTCTAAAAAATCAGAATGAAAACTTACTTTAATAAGATGGGATGGCTAGAAAAAGATCACAAGAGTGAAAAATAGGGGATGGAATTCATAGCCTCACTCCATGAGAGGAATAAAGAGTTATTTATGCTTCTAATTTACAAAAAAATGATGCCTATATGTAGTTTCATCATGGTCAATGTATGATTGATTTCATTAAACCATTTATATTTTACTTTACAACATGGCATGGTCAGCCTACAAAATTCTTTAAAATTAAATTTTCTAACCTAGCTTTTTTCCTATTTATATAGTTTAGTTCAAAGTATTTCTTGGTACATGCTATCATAATGAGGAATCTAATAGTGCACAGATCCCATTCCTGGTTTATGCATTCTATATATTAATTGTATTCACAACACCATGTGTAAGTACTTTGATCATGGAATTGATTTTTTATTGTATGTTTTATTGAGTTGGTGTGCGATTAATAAGTGTTTCATTGTTGCAGTTAAGGATCCTCACTTCCAAAATCGTTGGACTGAGAAAGAAGGTTGTTTTATATTGATGATATAGTTCTAAGTTTTAACTAAAAAAATATAGTCACTAAAAACCTAGTTGAATCATTTTAGCTTGAACCCTATATCTCTTATTTCTTTTAATTTTCTTCAATTTATGTAAGGGAAAAGCCCAGGGATGCCTTTCAAAAATAATATCCTTTTCCAACATCATCTCTCCATTGATGTTCAGTAACTTGAATAGTGAGAAGAAAATTGATATGAAAAATTATATGACTTTTTTATTTATAAACTAAAAATACTCATCTTGTTGCTTCAGATTTATTCTTCTCAAAGAGTGAACCGTTTGATTTCCAAACCTTCAGTATCATGTGTACTGGTCTTGGATCGATAAGATCTTTAGTTACTATTTTAATTTCAAAAAAAAATATCTTTTATCATTCACAATAGCCAATGATCACTAAGGTTGGATTGTTTCTATGTTGACATGGACAATTTGAACATTAATTCGAGTAGCTTGTGAGTATCAAATTTGTATGTTGAGCATGAGATCTCATTCATTCAAAGTCTATTTATGAATGTTAATCTAGTTTCAGATCATAAATCTGAGATTGGAGTAACAGAATTCTAGTTATGGAAGCCCTGTTATTTGGGTGCGTATATAAATCTATATGGGGGAATCACATTGGTCCAATAAGGGAAGAAAAAATGGAGAAAATTTTGATTGTTTTGAATGTAAAGGAAAGGTTGTTTATATGAATTAGCCGAAATATGAAAGGGGAAAGTGCATTTGTGTTTGAAGATCACTTTAATTCATATGCATGTTCTAAATATATTATTTAAGAATTTTTTAGGGTATATTGTACATATTGTATTGTGTAACATCAATATTATTCTATTTTAGCGTCTCACTAAAAAAATCATGGTATAAGATTAAATTTTACATGTATAAAACATGTATTGAATCATTTTAGAATACATGCCTTAAAATACATTCACTAAGACGAAACTAAAAAGGTAGAATATGTTGGTCAATGCCCATATGGTTCACCATATGTGAAGGTGCATGTGACTTATGTTTGACCCTTCTGATGTTTTTATTCAGATTTCTTTTCCTTTTCATGACTATAATTTCATAGGAGCTTTTATATATCATGTGTTACAACAAGATGAGTATTTTTCAACTAATATTCAAATACTATATCCAACAGTAGCTGAGAATATCTGTTGCATAGAGACCCAGTTTGAAATGCTATACACCAAAGTTCAACATGAATGCCCTCTCTCCCTCCCCCTATCTCTATATATATTTACATACATATATATATGCAGGCTCCCACACCCAAATACACATTTAATTACGTATGTGTATGCATTCATGTACACATAAATGTTTTCTGGATGATAGTTTATCATGGGAATTAGCCAATATGCATGCACGTGCACATAAATGTTTTCTGGAAGATAGATGATCATGGACATTAGCGCATATGAATGCATGCACAAATAAATTATGGTTGATACTTGATTGAGGGCATTAGACTGTATTGTATGAAAACTAAGCAAGCTTAAATAATTTTCCCTCTCATCTTATTACTTGTTGTGGTCTTTTTTAAGATTAAATGTTTACATCTGTGGTGTTTACATAATGTATGATCACTATCTAGGTTTTACCTTTAATTTTCCATTTGAAAATTATAGTTGGTCAATACCTGATGAATTTTTTGGTGATCCAGGCTTCCCATGATATGATTTTTATTTTATCTTTATCTAGAAAAATTTATTATGCTAGTTTTTAGCCACACATGCGGATTTGAGAACACATTAAATTTTGACATTTTTTAAGGATTGGAAAGGTCCTTGAAAAATGATTATTGTTTTTCTATACATATAATTAAAAAACCATCATATAGATTTTTAGGATTGAGTATGTTTATAAATAAAATGATATGAAACATAATCATCTAATAAATGTCACTAGAATGGTCAGGGGGTGTGTGGAGTATTAGCAAACCCACACCCACAATTTATGTTAAATATCAAGAATATAGTCTTAATAAATTTTATAGAAATTTGGTCACGTCTATTTTATTAAAATATTAGTAAATTTAACTTAGGATTAACCAAATTGATTTTCGTTATCTAAGATTAACTGAAGTTAATATAATGAAATGATGAAGAATCAACTAATGCAACGTGGAGTCACCTTTTTTGAAAATAAAATGTGGCCCAATTAATTTTTATTTTGTTAAGAGAATTTTTGTATTTGATTCATGGGTATGTTTAGGTTTTATGATTTCGGTCCATACTATCTTTATATCCCATGTGTTTTTGTAATGGCCCGGACCTCTCTGGCCCATTACTTTTTCGAAAAGAAGGCCACTAAGTATTCTGGAGGGTAAAATGGACTTTTCCCACACTTTCCAGAATTTTGAAACTACACGCCGTGTAGTTTGAGTACACACCGTGTACCCCCTTGTCGTGTATACCCCGTGTTGAAGGCAGTGTGGTTGCCATGTCAAATAAATGGGTACACGCTGTGTATCCAATACTACACATCGTGTAGTCTCTCCCCACGTACGTGTTACCGTGTGTTGACCAGTCAATGGCCTTGGAACCATGTTGGAAGCAGCGTGGAGACCGTGTGAAATAACTGAGTACATGTCGTGTACCATAAAGTACACACCATGTACTTTTTCTTTTCTGTCCTATAAAAGGAGGGGTCCCCTCCTCCTTTTCAACTCACCCCTCTCCTCCCCTTTCCTCTTAGTAGATTACTCCCAAGAGACTAAAAGGCTCTTTCTTCCATAACTTCTTCGTTCGAGCTCCGATTTACGATCCTTCAGTGGCCACAGGATCATAACGACGAGGCGGAATTTCCGAGCATAGATCTGTTGTCTTTCATTCGGCCTTTCCTTTCTGACTTCCTCCCAAAGAGGTTTTGCCGGGACTCGACGGATGTGATGAACGCCAACAGACGTCTTCTAAAGTTGATCCAGGGAAGCGTTGTGATCTGAACCTTTTAAGGTAGGGATATTACCTTCGTCTCTCTAAATTGTGCATCATGCGTGGTGGGTGTCCTCTTTTTTATGTGAAACACTTTTGAACCTGTTTAATAAAGATAATAAATGGCTTCTATAATAGGGATGGGAAGTTTGTGATTAATGTTAGATTACTTTTTATATCCTGTGATATTATGTTGTGAATTGAATAGGCTTATTCCTACTGAAAATCATGGTCATTGGGGGCCTTTTCATGTGCAATTAAATGTTTCCCTATCTTTTTTGACCATTTTTGTGGATGGAACCTTGTGTAATGTGGAATTTGGTCAATCACATAAAGTTGGCTATTTAAAATATGAAACCCTTGTGTGATCACCCTGGTTAAACAAAAAATGGAATAATGAACATGTGGGTGTTGGCTTGGTAACGTGGCATGTGATGGTGGTGTTTTGTGGGTTGTTTTGAATCAGTTGAGCAGTGGGCTGCGGTTGGCTTGGTTGTGGGTTGGTGTGAATGCTATGTGGGTGATGGGAAGTGGGGCTGCGATAAATGGTATTAAAGGGATAATGATGTACGGTGTATTTGTGGTTATGGTAGTTGGCAGCGGGGATGCAGGGATGGGTTTGAATGTGAACAGACTATGGGTTGTGAAAATAAATAAAAAGTGGAAGAGTTATTAAATTATGGGTCATAGTAATGGAATGGGATTAATAATCAATGGGTTTGGTTGGTTAATAAGAAGGACTGGTTGTGTTTCTTTTGTTTTCCTAACTTGATTTGTGGATGGAAGGGTTATGTTTTACGAACGATCGATGTGGTTGGTTGTGGATAGTTTCCTAGTAGTTAAGGAACTAAATAAACTAATTCTGCTGAAACGTGAAAACCTAAATGGGGTTGGGGTTGTTGTTGAATTCATGCTTCGGGGTATCAGTGTCGAGGAACATGCTTAGTTTCTATGATTGGAATCCATAGGTTGGGCTGAGTGTTTGGTATATATATATATATATCTTTATCTTTGTGTTTTGACGCACCCCACCCATGTTGAGAACTTAGTGTTGAACACTCCCATTTCATGGGAGAGGGGGTTTCCCCATAGTTACTAGCTCATTTCTGATCCTTCTCCCCTAGGTTGTGATGGCTTGAGGCGACCTTACACCTAAGACTCTTCGGGTAGGTTTTGATTGGGGTGGTTTTAGCCAAAGACTCTTTGGTCAGGTTATACTATTTCCAAAGAATCTTTGGGATGAGGCCCAGGTGTGTGCGGGCGGGATAGGTGGTTGTGAGGCCCAGGTGGGTGCATCCGGGATAGGTGGTTGTGAGGCTCAGGTGTGTGCGGGAGGGATATGTGGTTTTGAGGCCCAGGTGTGTGGGGGCGGGATACATGGTTGTGAGGACCAGGTGTGTGATGGTGGGATACATGGTTGTGAGTCCCAAGTGTGTGTGGGCGGGATGTGCGGTTGTCAGACCCAGGTGTGTGTGGGCGGGGAGAGTGTGGCAGCGTCAGGACATTCGTCGTTAGGAAGAGAAGCTAACTAAAGAGAAATTGTGTGGGGTACCCAATTCTCTTGTTCTTATATACTACTACCAGTTGTGATTGTTTTTTTTTGTGAGTGTGGCTGGTGAGGTTGGGTGGATAGAATTCCTTGCTAGGTTTCTTCTGTTGTTCTCATGGGGCATTAGGATGTCTCCCCACTTGTGCACAAGAGAATTAGGTTTCCTTACTGAGTATACTTGTATGCCCACCATACGTTTACTTTTAGGTTTCCAGGAGGACTACCAGGGCCATGAGGGACCCTACTAGTCGGACAGTTGGAGTTTTTACTGTTGTTGTACTCTTGTTTCTTTTTTTGGTATTGTACTCTGAGCTTTCTTGTACTTGCACCTTGTTATAAAATTGTTTAAACATGCATGTGGGCTTGGTTTGGGTTTATTTCTATACACTTTTTATTTTCCTTTTTGGTGGTTCACTTGTCCTATTTCTCGATCCTAAATAATAAAATGGGTAATACCTCCCATATTTGTGAAAACTCATACCCTTGGTGCTAGTCGCCACCCCGGGGCCTACTGGAGGCGAGACTCGGGGGTCATTATCTCTCTTTCACCATTACCAACTCAGGAGGGGCATCTTTTGTGGGAGTGGGTCATGATAGAATGGTATCAGAGGTGATGGTTGATAGATAGGATGGAGTCTGGAGTTAGGCACAGTGAGGATTGCATGGGATGGTAGGGCAACCATGTTAGTTAATCTTGGTGCGTAACATAGTCCAGGGAAGACCGGCTTAGACACGGGATTTTAGGGCCCCCTGTGATCCGATGTAAGGAATCTATGTCTACCGAAAAACCAAGTGAGACTACAATGATTTCAGGGTAGAGACCCTAGGGAAGGTATATGCATCATCATGATTTTTTTTTACTTGATTTGGGTGTTCTGGGAAAGAAATTGAAATAAAATGATAAAATGAAACCCTGAGAAATTTCCTTACTACTTAGGCTTAGGCGATCTTTGTTTACCGTGCATCTATGGCACCTGGACGTCGTCCTCGGGTGGATCAGATGGCCGAGGCCCAGCAGATTAAGGCAGTCGATCAGTTGAGGATTGACTGAGAGGAGGAAGATAGCCAGTGGCAGAAGACTCTCCGTTCTTTTCAGCGGCAGACCCTCAAGAAGTACGAGGGCAGTACTTCAGATACGGAGATAGAGGGGTGTCTTGAAGAGATAGGGATCACTTTTACCATTATTCGTGCTCCGAGGGAGTACTGGGTTCCCCTAGTAGTCAGTCAGCTGAGAGGTGCGGCACGATAGTGGTGGATGCTCTACCTGGGAGAGAGGATAGAGGCAGAGGTTTCATGGGATGACTTTGAGAAGGAATTCCGAGTGGAATTCCTTTCTTCCATGATCAAGGTGGAGAAGTGGCAGGATTTACTCTCCCTTCCGCAGGGAAGTATGTCAGTGCGAGATTTGGGGATCAAGTTCAAGGATCTTTTGTGCTTTGCTCCGGATCTCTTTCTGGATGATGAGTCTCGAGCGAGACGACTGGAGGAGGCGCTTCGTCCTTCCCTCTAGTATGTTGTCACCCACTTCACCCTTCCGACGTAATTGGCAGCACATAAGAAGGCAGAGGTTATAGAGAGGATGCACTCGCTAGGAGGTGCACCATGAGAGGGTGTCCAGCCGGGCTTGTCGAAGGGGATGTCAGTCATCAGCAGGTCTCCTATGACGGGACCTTCCAGGTTCAGGCCAGTGGGGAGCAGGCCCCAACAGTTCCAGTTCAGATCTTTGGGTCCTCGTCGTTTTTTCACGATCCCAGGACAGAAGTGTTTTTCTTGTGGAGGTTTCAGGCACGTTCAGAGTCGGTGCCCGAACCGAGATTAGTACGGTGGAGGTGGGCAGGTTCAGCACCCACCTCAGCAGCACCAGCTGGCGATGAGGCCCTTCCAGAAGCAGCAGGACCAAGATCCTCCGAGGGAAGACATTGCGGGAGGAGGACTACCTCAGGGTGCTCGTCAGGGACCTTGACCGGGGTGTGGTTGGGGAAGTGGACGAAATCAGAGAGGAAGAGGAGCTGGGCATGGACAGTTGCACGTATCAGAGTTGACAGCTCCAGCAAGACCAGAGGTGGTGCGAGGTATGATTTTTTTATTCAGAACTCTTGTTTCTGCTTTGTTTGTTTTGTGAGCTTCGCACTCCTTTGTTGCAACTATTATAGCCCATGCTTTGGGACTAGACGTAGAGAGAATTTCTGTACCACTAGTGTTGAATACACCAGTTGGAGGCCATACCAGCGTATCTTGTGTTTTCTGGGGATGTGGGCTGACGTTGGGACCACATCGATCTAGTGGGGACCTTCTTCTGTTACAGATGCTGCCATATGATGTCATCCTAGGAATCGACTAGTTGTTTTCTGTTAGTGTCGTTATTGACTGATTCCGGAGAAGAGTCATGTTCTCAGACATGGATGGGCAGCGCATATCTTTTCTTGGTTAGAGGAGATATAAGGTTGGAAGACAGCATGTGGAGCCTCTCCTTTCTTTGTTAGGCGGGTTATCAGTGGTTCTAGTTGATACAGAGATGATGGATGTCCCGGAGGTTGTTGTGGAGTTCCTTGATGTTTTCCTGAGGAGGTTGTTACTCTACCCCCCGACATGACGTTGAGTTCGGGATAGACTTACAGCCTGGTGCCCGTCCGATTTCTATGGCCCCTTATCGGATGGAACCTTCAGAGTTGCAGGAGTTGCGGATTCAGATTGATGATCAGATGGAGAAGGGTTTTGTTTGACCCAGTGTATCACCATGGGGTGCTCCAGTTTTGTTCGTGAAGAAGGCATATGGTGGTCTCAGGCTATGCATAGACTACCGATGGTTGAACCAGGTAACGGTCAAGAACTATTACCCCCTTCTAAGGATAGATGATCTCTTCGACCAACTAAGGGGAGCAGGTTGGTTTTACAAGATTGATCTACGATCTGGATATCATCAGCTGAGGTTAAAGGACAATGGCATCTTGAAGACGGCATTCAGGTGTAGGTATGGGCACTTCGAGTTTGTTGTGATGCCGTTTGGAGATACAAATGCACCATCTGTGTTCATGGGACTTATGAACTTTGTCTTCCGAGAGTTTCTGGACCGTTTCGTCATTGTTTTTATCGATGAAATCCGTGTCTACTCAAGATCAGAGGAGGAGCACGTTGAGCATCATAGGGCAGTCTTGGAAGTCCTTCGACACCACCAGCTTTACGGGAAATTGTCGAAGTGTAAGTTCTTGACACAATAATTACACTTCCTTGACCACGTGGTGTCTCAACATGGAGTATCGGTGGACCCGTCGAAGGTGGAGGCAGTTGTTTCTTGGGCAGAACCCAAGAGCATGGGAGAAGTTCGTAGTTTCATGGGGTTAGGAGGTTACTATCAGAGGTTTGTTTCGGACTTCTCTCGAGTTGATGCTCTATTAACAACTTCGACTAGGAAGAACCAGGTCTTACTATGGAGTGAGCAGTGCCAGAAAGCTTTCGACTACCTGAAGGAAAAGTTGGTCAGTGATCCCGTACTCAGGTTACCAGAGGAAGGGTTTTTGTATGATGTGTTTTGTGATGCTTCTGGCCTTGGTCTAGGGTGTGTGATGATGCAGAAGAAGGGAGTGATCTGTTATGGGTCTAGACAGTTACTCCCTCACGAGCGTAACTATGCCACCCATGACCTAGAGCTTGCACCAGTAGTCTTCTCACTAAAGTTGTGGCGACATTCCCTCTTTGGGGAGTGCTTTGTGGTCTTCTCAGATCACAAGAGCCTACGTTATATCTACTCCCAACGTGACCTGAACATATGGCAGTGGATATGGGTCGAGTTTCTCCAAGACTAAGACTTTGAGATCTCTTACACTGAAGGTATAGGCAACGTTGTAGTTGATGCCCTGTGCAGGAAGTCACATAAGGAAGTGGTTCGGGAGTCCACTGATTCTTGGAAAGAGATGGGAGAGTTGGCCGCATTGCACATGGATGCCAGGGTAGAAGGTGCTAGAGGCTGTTTGTTTCAGATGACGGTTCATTCCTCCTTGTTGCAGCGGGTGGGAGAGTCTCAGTGGGGGGACTCCGAGGCGGAAGTGATGCAAGATCGTGTCGATCAGGGGAATGCTCCAGAAGGATGGTCAGAGGACAGCCGACATCAGATGCTTTTCCATGGAATGTTGTTTGTTCCGGAGGCAATACGTGATGGAGTTCTCTGTGAGTTCCATAGCTCAGCTTTGGCGGTACATCCAGGAGTTTCAAAAATGTACTGAGGCCTGAGGGAACATTTTTGGTGGCCCGGGGTGAAACGGGTAGTGGCGGAGTTTGTGGTTAAATGCCTAGTGTGTCAGCAAGTGAAGGCTGAACACCGTGTTCCCAGTGGGTTGTTGCATCCTTTAGATGTCCCCAAGTGGAAGTGGGATGACATCTCAATGGACTTCGTTACAAGACTACCCAGAGCTCAGGGTGGTTATGATGTTATCTGGGTAGTGGTGGGTCGACTGACGAAATCATCCCACTTCTTAGCAATTGAGGTGTCAAGACCTATGAGTACCTTAGCACAGATGTACGTAGACGAGGTGGTGAGTTTTCATGGAGTTCCAAAGACCATCGTCTCAGATCAGGATACTCGATTTACCTCACGAGTCTGGTGGGGGTTACATCATTCATTTGGAACCCAGCTATGTCCTTCCACTACTTTGCACCCCCAGACCGATGGGCAGACATAACAGACTATCTAGACACTGGAGGACATGCTGCGAGCATGCGTTCTAAATTTCGGAGGATCGTGGGTACATCACTTGCCTTTAGTAGAGTTCGCCTACAACAACAGCTTCCACTCTACTATTTTCATGGCACCGTTTGAGGATTTTTATGGAAGACAGTGTCGTTCACCGATTTGGTGGGCAGAGGTTGGTGAGACAGGTGCTCTTGGGCTAGAGGTATTGTAGAGCAACACAGAGAAAGTCCAGCTTGTATGTGAGAAGATGAAAGCGGCTCAGGACCGACAGAAGTCTTATGCTGATCGTCGAAGGAGGCCCTTGGAGTTCGAGGTGGGAGATCATGTGTTCTTGAAGGTTTCCCCTCGACGGGGGCAGCAGAGTTTTGGGAAATAGAGCAAGCTCTCACCTCATTTCATCGGACCCTTTGAGGTGCAGAGGCAAGTTGGTGAGGTGGCATATCAGCTGGCCCTGCCACCTCAGTTGGAGAAGGTTCATGACATATTCCACGTCTCCCACCTTTGTTGGTACTTACATGATGACTTTCACGTTATCGAATGGGGAGAGCTAGATATGGGAGATGACGTGACCATCGAAGAACGACCAGTCAGAATCGAGGATCGTAAAGAGAAGGTGCTCCATGGACGAACCATTCTATTGGTTCGTGTGTTGTGGAGGCATGGAGGCCCTGAGGAGAGCACTTGGGAGTGGGAGACCCAGATGCACGCTCAGTACTCGGAGTTGTTTTGACTTGTGTTTTCCCTTGTTCTTCTGAGCTTTGTGTTGATGTTCTACCTTGTACCTTTGATATATAGAATTCTTGGCTTGCCAGTTATGAGACCTTTGATTCCCTATTCTCTGGAAGTGTGTAACATATCTGGATGTGTGGGGAAAGGGAGAAAACTGAACCTTAATCGAGATGCGTTATTGCGGATGTGATTAAACCCGTGCGGGCGAGTCAGTGCCGCCTAAACTGGATAATATCTCAACATAGGAGAAGGAATTTCCCAAAACCACATGTTCGGGCTGTGTTTTGGTTATGTGGTGTTGGGGGTAGTGCGAGTTGAAAAATCCTAATATATGAAAGTGGGAAGACACAATTATTAATTGAGACGCATTAATGAGGATGAGATTAAACCCGTTCAGGCGAGTCAGTGCTGCCTAAAGCGGATAATACATCGACATAGGAGAAGGAATTCCTAATGCATATGATTAGGGTTGTTGGTTGGGTTCCTGTTATAACGAGAACCCTAATAGGTATCTTGTTGGGTTAATCTAGGTTGGTTTTTGAATTCTCAAGGATGAGAATGTTTTAAGAGGTATCTGATGTAATGGCCCGGACCTCTCCGGCCCATTTCTTTGTCAAAAAAAAGGCCAGGAAGTGTCCTGGATGGTAAAATGGACTTTTCCCACACTTTCCAGAAATTTGATACTATACGCCGTGTAGTTTGAGTACATACCATGTACGCCCTTGCCGGGTATACCCCGTGTTGAAGGCTGTGTCCTTGCTGTGTGAAATAAATGGGTACAGGATGTGTATCTAATACTACACATCGTGTAGTCTCTCCCCGCATATGCGTTACCATGTTTTGACCATTCAACGGTCGTGGAACCGTGTTGGAAGCCGCATGGAGACTGTGTGAAATAACCGAGTACACGCCGTGTACCATAAAGTACATGTCGTGTAATTTTTCTTTTCTCACCTATAAATGGAGGGGTCACCTCATCCTTTTCAACTCTCCCCTCTCCTCCCCTTTCCTCTGAGCAGAGTTCTCCCAAGAGACTCGAAGGCTATTTCTTCCATAACTTCTTCGTCTGAGGTCCGATTTACGATTCGTTAGTGGCCACAGGATCTTAACAATGAGGCGAAACATTCGATCTTGGATCTGTTGTCTTTCCTTCAGCCTTTCCTTTCCGACTTCTACACGATGATATTTTTCAGGGACTCGACAGAAGTGATGGACGCCGACGGACGTCTTCTAAAGTTGATTCAGGGGAGCGTTGCGATCAGAACATATTGAGGTAGAGATTTTACATTCGTCTCTCTAAATTGTGCATCATGCGGGGGTGGGTGTCCTCTTGTTTTTGTGAAACACTTTTGAAACGGTTTAATAAAGATAATAAATGGATTATATAATGGGGATGGGAAGTTTGTGATTACTGTTACATTAATTTTTGTATCCTGTGATATTATCTTGTGAATTGAATAGGCTTATGCCTACTAAAAATCACAGTCGTTGGGGGCCTTTTCATGCGCAATTAAATGTTGCCCTATCTTTTTAGACCATTTTTGTGGATGGAACCTTGTGGAATGTGGAATTTTATCAATCACGTAAAGTTGGCTATTTAAAATCTAGAACCCTTGTGTGATCACCCCGGTTAAACAAAAAATGGAATAATGAACATGTGGGTGTTGGGTTGGTAACATGGCATGTGATGGGGGTGTTTTGTCGGTTTTTGTGAATTCGGAGAGTAGTGGGCTGTGGTTGGATTGGTTGTGGGTTGGTGTGAATGCTATGTGGGTGACAGGCATCAGGGCTGCGATAAATGGTATTAAAGGGATAATGATGTACGGTGAAGTTGTGGTTATGGTAGTTGGCAGCGAGGCTGTAGGGATGGTTTGAATGTGAATGGACTATGGGTTGTGATAATAAATAAAAAGTGGAAGAGTTAATAAATTATGGGTCATGGTAATGGAATGGGATTAATAATCAATGGGGTTGGATGGTTAATAAGAAGGACTGGTTGAGTTGCTTTTGTTTTCCTAACTTGATTTGTGGATGCCAGGGCTATGTTTTATGAACGATCGATGTGGTTGGTTGTGGATAGTTTCCCGGTAGTTAAGGAACTAAATAAACTAATTCTGCTCAAACGTGAAAACCTAAATGGGGTTGGGTTGTTGTTGTATGTATACTTCGTGGTAGTAGTGTCGAGGAACTGCTCAGTTTCTCTGATTAGAAGCCATAGGTTGGGCTTAGTGTTTGGTATATATATATATTTGTATCTTTGTGTTTTGACACAGCCCACCCATGTTGAGCACTTAGTGTCGAACACTCCCATTTTATGGGAGAGGGTGTTTTCCCATAGTTATTAGCTCCTTCCTGCTCCTTCTCCCCTAGGTTGTGATGGATTGAGGCATCCTTACTCCTAAGACTCTTTGGGTAGGTTTCGATTGGGGTGGTTTTAGCCCAAGACTTTGTGGGCAGGTTCTACTGTTTCCCAAGAATCTTCGGGATGAGGCCCAGGTGTGTGCAGGCGGGATATGTGGTTGTGAGGCCCAGTTGTGTGGGAACGGGATACGTTGTTGTGAGGTTCAGGTGTTTGCGGGCGGGATACGTGGTTGTGAGGCCCAGGTGTGTGCAGGAAGGATACGTGGTTGTGAGGCCCAGGTGTGTGCGGGTAGGGAGAGTGTGACATTGTCAGGATGTTCATCATTAGGAAGAGCAACTAACTAAAGGGAAATGGTACGGGGTACCCAATACTCTTGTTCTTATATACTACTACCTGTTGTGATTGTGTTTTTAGTGAGTGTGGCTGGTGAGGTTGGGTGAATAGAATTCCTTGCTAGGTTTATTCTGTTGTTCTCATGGGACATTAGGATGTATCCCCACTTTTGCACGAGAGATTTAGGTTTCCCTACAGATTATACTTGTTTTCTCACCCTACATTTACTTTCAGGTTTCTAGGAGGACTACCAGGGCCGTGCGGGACCCTACTAGTCGGACAGTTGGATTTGTTTATGTTGATGTACTCTTGTTTCTTTTTTTGGGTATTGTAATTTGATCTTTCTTGTACATGCACCTTGTTATAAAATTTTTTAAACATGAATTTGGGCTTGTTTTGGATTTATTTCTATACACTTGTTCTTTTCCTTTTTGGTGGTTGACTTGTCCTATTTCCCAATCCTAAATAATAAAAAGGGTAGTGCCTCCCATATTTGTGAAAACTCATACCCTTGGTGTTAGTCGCCACCGCGGGGCCTACTAGAGGCAGGACTTGGGGGTCATTGTCTCCCTTTCACCATTGCCAGCCCAGGAGGGGCATCTTTGGTGGGAGGGGGTCTTGACAGTTTTAGATTTTAGAATTTTCTGCTTGTCGTGTGTCATGATTCCATTACCTTGTATGGGGTGTTATTTGAATATTCATGGTCTAATGATATATTGTGGTTTGTAACTGGTATTTATTCTTGTTTTTATTGTTTTTACAGGTCAAGGATGGTTGGATTGTATTGATTTTATAGGTCAAGTTTGGAAGGAAGCAGGATGACAGGAAGCTACTACTCTTCTGGAAGAAGCATTTATACCCATAGTTCTATGAATCGTGCGTATATTATATGTGTGAGAACCTACTGCACCTCTAGGTGAAGGGTCTATACACATGGTTAATTAAACCAAGGGTATATTAGAAGTTCTATGAAAATATATACCCAGAGTTCACAGAACCATGTGTATTTTGAAATTTTCATGGGATATACACATTGTTTTGTTGAAATCATGGGTATAGGGCTATACCAATGCCTCAGTTGCCCATGGTTCATGACACCGTGGGTATAGGCTATACCCACGGTCTCATGGGCTATAACCATTGTTTTAAAGTTTGATTATTGGTGATATTTCCACTAGTGAGTTATTTTCATTGTAAATTATTTAAACAAAAATACCGTTTTGAATAAAAAACAATTGTTTTCACTATTAACATAAAATCAAAACTCTCGAAAAAAATTCAAAATTTAAGTATAGGTTAAATTTGATTTGTTGATTTTCAAAGTTATAATCTTTTTTCAATTTTAATTTCTAAAATTTCCTGAAATTAATTTTTTTTCTCAATATGAAATTATATTTGAAGAAAACATATATTTGAAGAATAAAATGGATTTACTAAATTTTTTTTCCTTATTTCCTAAAAATTAATTAATAAATTTGTTTTGATTATAAAATTATATATATTTAAAAATTTAGTTAATCCTATTCATACCCTCTAATTCGGTGGATAATTTAAAATTATAACATTTAAATAATAATATTTCAAGGTTTTTTTATGCTTGGTGTTTTGTATCATACATGCTATGGAACATAATTTCCTTTTAAAATCTCATTATATTAAGTTCTAACCCAATTAATGAATTGTGACCTTGAAATTTGAACTTTATCTCGGTAATAAAATTTTGGTATTTCAAAATACCTTTTTTTAATACCAAATCCTAAAAAGGGTTAATAAAACAACCACTCCAAAAGTGGTAATATGAAATATGAATGCCACCTTGAGTAACACCTAACTAGGTTTTTAGTTATGAATAAATAACGGGAACTGAAAATATTGACATGTAATAAAAAAATAATTTCTATATACTGATGGAGGGTGATGGAGATCATTGATCAAAATAAAGTTAATGGTCATGATAAATTCAATGATCAAAAAACAATAATCCTAACAGGTGTGAAAAATTACATCGCCTCATAAGAAGGGTAAGTAATAGGATAACGTTGTGGTTTTAAGATTATATTTTCAAGATTTAGGGAATTTTGTTCCATGTAAATGAATAATTTATAAAAACATAGCTACTTTTCATATATAATTTCATCCTTTAATCAATCTCAATAACAATCTCATTTTTTTCCAAATGTTGAGTTTTCAAGATGATTTTTTTAATCAACATCCATTGGATCATATATTTCAACAAAAGGATAAAAATATATTTCTATTTCCATTAAACAATAAGAAAAAATAAAATTCTTCGATAAATATGATATAATTCCCAAAATGAAGAAATGATTATATAAATAAATAATACCTCAATCTCCAAAATTCAATAATAACACAAAATGATGAAAATTGATGAAACTTTTACAGTGATTTGATAATGAATTATTCCAATATAAATTTATCATTTATCTCAAATTAAAAAAACAATATTTCTAAAATTATTATACCAATAATGTATATTCCCTCATGACATAATCATTCAGATATAAAAATCATTTCCTTAAATAAATAACCATACATCCCAATAATAATATTAATAAATGTCTTAACATCAAAGGTTATCTCATACATTTCAAAATACATTCCAAAAAGTGTTATATAATTTTTCCAAAATAATACTACATTTTATAAATAATGGTTTCATATACCTCAACCCAATGAAATAATCCCTAAAATATCATTAGTCGCCTTAAAATTCCATCACATAAAACCTCAAAAGGGGTATCTGAGACATTAAACATATGATGAAACATAAAATTATAATCTGATTATGGTATCCATATATCATTAGATAACATTATATAAAAATATCATAATCTCCAAGGTTATCTAAACCCTTCTTTAATACCAATTGTAATATCCAGGAACATACACTCTTGGATCTAGTTTTAAAACAAGATCTTTAAATTTCTGGATTTCATGATGATAAATGGGAAACAATTTTTTCTATACAAACCTTAAAACACTAATGGAAATATTGGATAACTTACACACCTAACGACCATTTATTTTTATAGTTTTAGAAAATTAGGAAAATATCTTACTTAAAAACACAGATTACATTATATTATTATTTTTTCCACTATACCCAATATTTAATATTATATATTAAGTCTTCAATATCTCCCACTAATTTCCTAACAAATAAAAACATTATAGACTCAAATAATTAATCATAATTACTCATAACCTGGGGAAAAAGAAACATATGAAGGCTGATCTCAAATTCTTGGTAAAGGTAATCTTAAGAATTTAAAATTTAATAGAATAAGTGAGAGTAATATGGGAATAATAAAAATGATAATTTAATAATTTTTCAATAGAATAAGAATAATATAACTCATAAACATAAATACATGGATCATTAATTATGATACATGGAAAAAATTGTTACCAAAGGAAAATATTTGTAAAGAACCATAAATTTCATGGATTTTTTTATAAATTATTTGGGATTTTATGAGTATGCGGTTTTTGACGGCACCTTATTTTGATGCTCGGTGTGCCCAGAATCAATTTACGATGTTTAGCTCGGGTACATTCAGTAAACGAACGAGCATGTTTTTCTATCTTTTGTACTGGTGCTCAGAATTGAAATCCGAGGGCACTGATAAAACCGTAGTGGAGGTAATTCCTTAAGAGGACCTTTCTTGAAGGTGCGTTTTCTCGGGAGGAGTTGTTAAAAAAATGTGGGTTAAATGTAATGTAAAATAAAATTGTGTTACAGTTTTATTTTCTTATTCTAAGTGGTTTAATCCTATGTGTGGGAGTTGGGGGGCCACTAGGTTGCTAACTTCTCTTGAGATGATAAAGGATAGGAGGGGCCCACATGAGCCCCCATATTTTCACATACCCCATAACCCCTTAAACTCCATTTAATCCTCCCTTGTTTTTAATTATGTGGCTTCTCCTCTTCCACATTAATATTTCCAACAAAAAACCCCATTTAATTTGACAACTCAAGATTAATTAATTAAGTGAATTCAATTTTGAATTTTTGAGTTTTTGGAAAGCATTCCAAAAGAACAAAATAAGGGGATAACTTATTTTATTTTGGTTGGCTTTTGTTGTGCTAAGAAAAGGGGAGAGAGATCTTTAGTTATTTTTGAAGAACTCCATCCTCAACGAAGAACAACAACACTTCATCAAGGATCATCGATTCGGCGACTTGGTTTCTTCCGTCCTCTTCTTCCTCCATGAAAAAGGAGGAGGCACTGATGTGGAAACTCTCTAACAACATCACACCATACAATATTCTCTCCGTGACAAATGAAGGGAGACACCGCTTCCTCCTCGGACGCTTTCCATCGACGTTTACGGAACCTCACCCAGCGACGCCGTTTTTCCGCAACGCTCATCGTTCGACAACATGTGTTGAGGTGGGGGTTAAATCTTTGTTCAAGTATTATTTAAAGATCTTCGTTGTTAAATGATTGGGCACTTGTTATCGATGTAACGGGAGGAGATCGGACCGCACAAACACGGCCGATACTCCTATCCATTTATAGTTGATCTTCAGAGTGGCTTGAAATGAAGGCGGGGCGGTGCCGTTGCACTGCACTCGGACAATGAAGATCGCGGCTGGAGCAGGCCACGTTGATGGTGCGCGGTGCCATCGCGCCATGGTGGTGAGGTCGAAGGAGGCCGCGGCGGAGGGGCGCTGCACTGTCGCACCGCGCCGGTTGGGAAGAGCTGCGGTTTTTGGCCGTGGCAGTTCAGCATGAGGTGGTCGGCTGCCGGTGCTCCAGGATGTGGGACCCCCCCACGTCCTGAGTGGCTCAACCAGTAGGGCATAATGGCCGGCCATTACTGAGGAAAATCGTGGGTTGAAACCCCCAGCCAGTAAGCAGGGCAGACCCCACTGGGTCTGCCGTTCGGTTCCAAGGGGGCGATGCCCCCTTCGCACCACGCGGTCGGCTCCAAGGCGGGCCGCATGGCCGCGCCAGCCGGGATGGGCCGGTTTGGGTCGTGCCCAACTGGGCCAGACACGGACCCAGTTCCGGTCTACCTGGTTCGGGCCGACCTAGGGGGTATTGGGCCGGGTCGGACCGGTCCCAAACCCCCTATTTTCGGAAAGATCCGTTCAAATGCCCATAACATGGGCTACGGACCACCGATCGACGTACCGTAAGGTGTGTTGATATCCTTGGATCAAGATGGTTTTTAGGTATATTACAATCATGTTTTCAGAGATATTTGGGTATGGACGGGTTGGTCTGATCCCGAAACCAACCGGGCCCTCGGAGTGGAAACGCTTATTACTTGATCTCTGGACGTCCGATCGACATGTCGTTGAATTTATTGGATTATTCTTTGTGAGAAGGTTCTTTTGGCTTACTCTGATCAAGGTTTGGACGTAGCTGGAGTATGGACAGGTTGGTTTTAGCTTAAAAACCAACTGGGCCCCTGGGACGAAAAACCCAATAACTCTCAGACCGGGCGTCCAATTGATGTGCCATCTGTCGCGTTGAGTTCCTATAGACGAGATGGAACTTTGTGATACATGAAATTTGGAATTCATGACAATTGATGTATTGAACCCTTGGCTCATGGATCAGACCCTCCCGGAATCAAGCATGCTGTGTGCGGGAACCCTAGAGTTGGCTGCGACTGCGACGACGATGATGACTTTACTTGGATCCTACGTGGGTTAGGTAGTGAGGATGACTATACTTGGATCCTCCGTGGGTCCGTCAGCGAGGATGATTTTACATGGATCCTACATGGGTTCGGCAGTGATGGTTACTATAGTAGGATCCTACGTGGGTTCAACAGTGACGACATCTGTACTTGGATCCTACGTGGGTTCAGCAGGGGAGATAATTCAGAGGATACATCTATCAACTCCACCCCTCTTCTTGAGTAGTATACCTTTGTGAGAAGAGTCTTGAATTTCAATCATTATCTTTGATATGATTGACTTTCTATCCTGTTTGGATTGGGTTGTGCTTTCCTGTGTGGATTGGGTTGTACTTTCCTTTGTGGTCTAGGTTGAACTTGGGCTCGTGAGTTGGAGCAGAACTGGAATTGATGAATTAGGTATATGTATGGGCATATACCTTAGTAGAGTTGGTTGATACTTTGTGATTGTATCTTTCCTTTTTGTTTTATTCTTTGTGGATTATGAGAGACCTTTGGGAGTCTCGGGGTCTTTACTGAGTATCATATACTCACCCCTACACGAGCTATTCCTGCACTACGTTGTGTTGGATGCAGACGATGGACAGTACTGATCGAGGTGGAGGCTCATGGAGCTGGACTATACGAGGATGAGGATCACTGGATGGGACGTACACGGAGCGGACGGCTGGACCCGAGGACTAGAGGAGACTATATGTGCCCACCCTTTAGGTGAGATTTCCAGAGGACGTCTCAGTGTTGCTGCTTTACTTTTCTGCTGCTGTACTTTTTTTCAGTTGTACTTTACTTTCAGTTGGGTTTTTATTCTGGCCCATTTACTTTCCGGCACTTGTTTTTGTACTCAGTTTACTTAGTGTTTACTTCAGCTTGCGTACTTTATGGTGTTCCTTTACTTAATAATGGAAATACCTTCACTTTTTTTTGGGATTTACACCTTTGGTGCTAGTCTCCAATCCCTGGCCTATGGAAGGTGAGCTTGGGGTAGTCACGGCACGGGCCCCAAGGACGGGTCGTGAGAAATTGGTATCAGAGGAGTCGGATCTACCGCAGAACTCAGGACACATATAATTTCTTCTGTGTGAAGAAATAGTGTTTAGGGTATTGAGTGTGGTTATCAGTCCAGGGAGTCCAGTGTTGGTGCGGCGGCCAACGTATCCATACACCAGGACCCTGCCTTCTGATTTCCGACTCAGTGCACGAAAACAATTATTGCATGTGTGTTTCAAAGTTTTCTTTGTGATTACTTTATGTTATTTCACTAGGTATATTGTATTAACAGTGGCACACCTGTTTCATTTCAGGATGGCCCCATGATAGAAGCCATCTAGGGTTCTGAGTTTTGTGCGAGACGGAAGCCCGCCGAGTGACGAGGCCTCAGTGCAGGGCCCCATTATATTGGAGGCACCGGTGGTACCTCTACCCGTCGAGCCACTGATGCCACCAGCCCCAGCAATTGAGAGTGCATGTCACCTGAGTGCACTGCACGAGTTTCAACGTCAGAGACTGCCCAGGTTCCACGGGGAGACAGACCCTCAGGCAGTCGAGGATTGGCTGGAGGCAGTCGTTTGAGTCTTCAGGTTAATAGGGACACCAGCAGACCTTATGGTGATCCTTGCGGCGAGTCTCCTGCTGGTGGTTTTAGGTAGATGGTGGAGCCTGATGCTCCAGGTGCATGAAAATGCATTTCTTCTTTGGACAGACTTCGAGAGCCTATTCCACTAGGATTTCGTACCCGCCACCATCTGTGTAGTGCGCATTCAGGAGTTAATACAGCTGCGGAAGGGCAGTATGTCAGTCGCCCAGTACTCGGCAAGGTTTACCGATCTCTTGCGCTACTCCACGGACATGGTACAAGACCCATTATTCTGGGCCCAGACCTTCTATCAGGGATTGAGACATGAGATCAGTTCATCGATGATCTCCCTCAGCATTCTGATGTAGGCAAGAGTACTGGAACGAGCCCTTCTTGTGGATATCTTCCTTGCTGAGCCTTCACCAGCAGCGAGACCTACCGCAGGGCGGCACGTAGCAAAGTCTTCTACAGATGGCAGTAGACATACGTCGTAGAGGTCCAAGAGGACTAGACCATTAGGTGGGCACCCTCAGGACACTAGTTCAGATGTGCGGAGCACACGTAGTAGAGCCAGTTATATGAAAGGCAGACAGTTATATGCATGCGGTGGGTAGGACCACATGGCTCGTGACTTCCCGACCCGCCATGCAGAGGAGCAGCAGAAAATTTAAGTACCACCTAGGCGGAGGTAGAGGTTCGACTGTGGCGGTCTATAGGGATCATGTGGACGAGGTGGAGGAGCTATCCGAGCAGCAGGTGGTGGAGGATGCTTCAGGGCTCTACCACCACCACCACCAAGAGGTCCACCCCAACCACAGGGATTTGGTGGATAGAGGCAGGCTCAGCTTCAGGCAGTGGAGGCCTACGACCATGGTTCACCTAAGATGATTCGAGATACTACCTATGTCTACACCAACTTTACTACAGTTCTTATAGACACAGGAGCGAGTCATTCTTTCGTTGTCGCTGCCCTTGTTCAGGGATCAGAGATTTCGACGAAGTCATTGGCTCGATCCTTACGGCTGGAGACTCCTATGGGAGCAGTCTCGATGATTACACACTGGTTCCGGCATTGTGAGATTACTCTAAGAGGTGAGAGCATCGGCTGGGATCTTCTTGTAGCTACGTCGAGGCCTTACGACGTCATCTTGGGCATGGATTGGTTATCTATGGTCCATGCTCAGATCAACTGTATTAGGCACAAGGTGTGATGTTTCCGCATTGATGGTAGCAGTTTCACCTTCACCAATGAGAAGGGAGCCTTTGTAGTGCAGGATGGACTCACGCAGAGGAGAGTACAGTCAATCACCCATCAGTAGGCTAGTCTCATATGAGGAGTTGTTGATGTGCGATGTCCGAGTTTTCCTGTTTTGGTGGATCAGTATGCATACTTTTTTCCTGACGACGTTCCAGGACTACCTCCTCTCAGAGAGGTAGACTTCTATATTGACCAATACCCAGGGACAACCCTGATATCTACTCCATCATATCAGATGGATCCCACTGAGCTTATAGATCTACAGGTACAGCTGGAGGACTTGCAGGGCAATGGATTCATTTGACCAAGTGTTTCACCCTGGGCTTCCCCGATTTTGTCTCCAAGAAGGCAGACGGGAGCTTGCGACTGTGTGTCATTTATCGTCGCCTGAACTAGGTGACCTTGAAGAACAAGTATCTAGTTCTGAGGATTGACGACCTCTTTGATCAACTCAATGGACCACGATGGTTCTCAAAGATAGACCTTAGGTCAGGCTATCATTAGCTCAGAATTTGAGACGAGGATGTGTAGAAGACAGCCTTCAGGTGTCGGTTTGGCCACTATGAGTTCTTGGTTATGCCTTTCGGCATAACCAACACTCTAGAAGTGTTCATGAGTCTCTTTAATAGGATATTCTAGCCTTACCTCGATCGATTTTTTGTAGTCTTCATCGACGACATTTTTGATTTACTCGACTACTGAGGAGAAGCATCCCTACCACTTGTGGGTTGTACTGGATACACTCCAAGAGCAACAGATTTATTGTAAACACTCAAAGTGCTAGTTCTGGATTTGGGAGGTCCACTTCTAGGGGAACGTCATATCTGAGGTGGGAGTTGTGGTGGATCCTACGAAGATCGAGGCAGTGCTAGAATGGGAGCCACCCAAGAGCATGACAGAGGTGCAGAGTTTCCTAGGTCTGGCAGGGTACTATCGGAGATTTGTGCCAGACTTCTCCATGGTTACAACACCACTTTCATCTTTGAAAAAGAAAGGATACCCTTTATGTGGTTGGATAGATTCCATCAGAGCTTCCAGGAGCTGAGACAGATATTGACTAGTGCACCCATCATGAGGCTACCTGATGAGGGTATAGGGTACGTAGTTTACTACGATGTATCAGCGACCAGACTGAGGTGTGTCCTAATGTAGGAGCGGCAGTGATTGCTTACGGTTCACTACAGTTGAGGCAGCATGAGGAGAACTATGCTACCCATGACCTGGAGTTAGTAGCAGTGGTCTTCTCCTTGAAGATGTGGTGGTACAATCTGATGGGCGAGCGCTTTACAGTCTATTCTGGCCACCAGAGTCTCAGGTACATCTTCCCACAGAAGGACCTGAACCTAAGACAGCGGCAATGGCTCGAGTTCCTCTAGGACTATGTCTTTGAGATAGTCTATACTCCTAGAATGGGAAACGTAGTAGATGATGCTCTCAGCAGGAGGACGAGCATCTAGCTACTTAGAGAGGCGACGAAGTAGCTAGCCGCATTGCAGATATCCTTTCTGGATAGAGATTGGGCAGCCTTTCTACAGTCGCTCACAGTCATTCTACCACTTCATCAGCGGGTCATAGAGGAACAGCGTGGGGACGTTGACTGTGAGACGCGATGTGAAAAGATATCCTCAGGACAGACACCTGATGGATTCTCTGTAGGAGGAGAGCCCGTCGTCCTTTTTAGAGGATGTACCATGGTAACAGTTTAATTACAGGAGGAGGTGCTGAGAGATTTTAACACTTCCCCTTTAGCGGTACATCCAGGAGTGGTGAAGATGTACCAGGATCTCAGACGACAACATTGGTGGCTGGGTATGAAGTAGGTTGTGGCAGAGTTCATTTCACGATGCCTCACCTGCCAGCAGGTGAAGGCGGAGCACCAGGTACTAGCAGGCTTGGTACAGACCTTGGAGGTTTCAGAGTGGAATTGGTACGGCATATCCATGGATTTCGTGACTGGGCTTCCACGTACTTCTAGAGGTCATGACTCCATTTGGGTGATTGTCGACTGACTCACCAAGTCGGCCCACTTTCTACCTATCAGGGAGCTGGGCTCAGTGGAGAGCTTGAGATTCCTCGACATTCAAGAGATCGTATGGCTTCATGGTGTTCCATTATATATAGTCTCTGAACGAGATGCTCACTTTACATCCTATCTTTGGAAGGGGGTGCAGTAGGCATTTGGGACACAGCTCTTCCCGAGCACCACATTTTACCCTCAGACGGATGGCTATACGGAGAGGACCATTCAGTCTCTCGAGGACATGCTTCGACCATGTGTCCTCTACTTTGGTCGCAGTTGGGAGGATCATCTTAATTTGGAGGAGTTTGTGTACAACAACAGCTACCACTCCACCATCGGGATGGAACCATACGAGGCATTGTACGACCGTCCTTTCAGATCACCTCTGTGCTGGACAAACCCTGGGGAGTCATCACTCGAATGACCAAAGATGGTCCATGCCATGACAGAGAAGGTGCAGATCATCCAAGAGCGGATGACGACTGCCCAAAGCCGATAGAAGTCCTATGCTGACAGGAGGAGGAGGCCACTAGAGTTTGAGGATGGCGACCATGTTTTCTTATGGGTCTCACCTCGATGTGGATTAAAGAGATTTGGTCGGGGTGGCAAGCCATCTCTGCACTTCATCGGACCGTTCCATGTTCTAAGCAGGATAGGCGAGGTGGCTTATCTCCTACCTCTTCCACCTCAGTTGCATCAGGTGCATGACGTCTTCCACGTATCTCAGTAGAAGAGATACATGCACGACCCGACACATATCATTGATCACGGGGATCTGGACATCGATGACGGGGTGACATTTGTGGAGGTTCCAGTGGAGATCGAGGATTGATAGGAGTGGGTCCTATGTGGACGGTTGATACCTTTAGTGTGCATCAGGTGCCATCACGAGAACCTCCAAGAGTGCACATGGGAGCGGGATGCTCAGATGTGTGCTCAGTACCCTCATTTGTTTCCCTAGTTTTTGATGTATCATTACGGGGACGTCAATCCCTGAGGTGGGAGTAATTTAAGGACCCGTAAATTTTGAGGAAATTTTTTTCGTTAATTCGTTGGGATTTTATGAGTACATAGTTTCTGACGGCACCTGATTCTGAGGCCCGGTGTGCCCGGAATCAATTTTTGAAGTTTAGCTCCGGTATGTTCAGTAAACGAACGAGTGGGTTTTTCTATCTTTTGAAACAGTGCTCAGAATTAAAATCTGAGGGCACCGAAGAAACCGCAGTGGTGATAATTTCTTAACAGGATTTTTCCTTAAGGTTCGTTTTCTTAGGAGGAGTTGTTAAAAAAATGTTGGTTAAATGTATTGTAAAATAAAATTGTGTTACAATTTTATTTTCTTATTCTATGTGGTTTAATCCTATGTGTGGGAGTTGGGGGGGGACCCACTAGGTTTCTAAATTCTCTTGAAAGGATAAAGGAGAGGTGGGGCCCAGACGAGCCCCCATCTTTTCACATTCCCCATAACCCCTTAAACTCTCTTTAAACCTCACTTTTTTTTAATTATGTGGCTTCTCCTGTTCCACATTAATATTGCCAACATAACACCCCATTTAATTTGACAACTCAAGATTAATTAATTAAGTGAATACAATTTTGAATTTTTTAGTTTTTGGAAAGCATGGAAAAATAATAAAATAAGGGGAGACCTTATTTTCTTTTGGTAGGAATTTATTGGGCTAAGTATAGGGGAGAGATATCTTGAGTTATTTTTGAAGAACTCCATCCTCAACGAAGAACGACAACACTTCGTCAAGGATCATCGATTCAATGACCCAGTTTCTTCCGTCATATATATCCTCCATGTCAAAGGAGGAAGCACCGACACTGAAACTTTCCAACAACGTCACACCATACAATCTTCTCTTCGTGACAAAGGAAGGGAGATGCTGATTTCTCCTCAGACGCTTTCCGTCGACGTTTACGGAACCTCACCCCGCGACACCGTTTTTTCCCGACACTCATCATTCGACAACTTGTGTGAGGTAGGGGTTAAATCTTCATTCATTTATTATTTAATGATCATCGTTGTTAAATGATTGGTCGCTTGTTATCGATATAATGGGAGGATATGGGACCGCACAAACACGGTTGATCATCCTCCCCATTTATAGTTGATCTTCATAGTGGCTTGAAACGAAGGCAGCGCGGTGCCGTTGCACCGCGCGTGGACGAGGAAGACCGCAGACGAAGCAGGCCACGACGAATGTGCACTGCACTTTCACGCCACGCCGGTGAGGCTGAAAGGAGGCCGTAGCCAAGAACATGCCGCGGCGGAGGGGCGCGGTGCGATGGCGCCACGACGGTTCAGCAGGAGACGGCCGACCAAGCTGGCTGCCGGCACTCCAAGAGGTGGGACCCCCCGCAGGTCCCACATGGCTCAACCGGCCGGCCATAATGGCTGGCCATTTCCCAAGAAAACCGGGGGTTGAAACCCCCTGCCATCAAGCAGGGCGGACCCCACTGGGTCCGCCGTTCGGTTCCAATGGGGCGGCGCCGCCTTTGCACCCCGAGCCCGGCTCCGAGCCGGGCCGCATGGCCGTACCGATCTGCGGGCCGGGCCGCGCCAACCGGGTCGGGTCGACCCGGTTCGGGCCGACCGAGGGGGATTGGGTCGGCTCGGACCGCGCCCAAACCCCCTATTTTTGGACAGATCCGTTCAAACGCCTATAACATGGGCTACGTACCTCCGATCGATGCACCGTCAGTTGCGTTCGGATCCTTGGATCAATACGGTCATTTCAGTATATTACACTCAAGTTTTAGGAGATCTTGGGTATGGCCGGGTTTGTTCGAACACGAAACCAACCTGGCCCTCGGTGCAGAATCGCTTATAACTTGAGCTCCGAACATCTGATTGACGTGCTATTGAATTTGTTGGATTCCTCTTAGTGAAATGGTTCTTTTGGATTACTCTACTTGATGTTTGGATGCAGCTGGAGTACAGAAGTATTGGTTTTAGTTAAAAACCAACCGGACCCCTGGGACGAAAAAGTCAATAACTCTCGGACCGGGCGTCCGATTGACGCGCCGTCTGTCGCGTTGAGTTCCTATAGACAAGACAGAACACTATGATATATCAACTTTGGAATTCATGACAGTTGATGTATCAAACCCTTGGCTCGTGGAGCGGACCATCCCGGAATCGAGTATGTTGTGTGCGGAAACCCTAGAGCAGGCTGCGACTGCGAAGATAATGACGACTGTACTTGGATACTACATGGTTTCGGCAGCGAGGACGACTGTACTTGGATCCTCCATGGGTTTGGCAGTGATGGTTATTGTACATGGATCCTATGTGGGTTCGGCAGTGACACCTTCTATACTTGGATGCTACATGGGTTCGGCAGGGGAGATGATTCGGAGGCTACATCTATTAACTCCACCCCTCTTCGTGAGTAGTATACATGTGTGAGCTGAGTCTTCACTTCCATTCATTATCTTTGATATGAGTGACTTGCTATCATGTGTGGATTGGGTTGTGTTTTATTTTGTTTATTGGGTTGTACATTCTTGTGTGGTCTGGTATGAACTTGGGCTCGTGAGTTGGAGAATAACATGAATTGATGACTTAGGTATATGAATGGGCATATACCTAAGTAGAGTTGGTTGATACTTTGTGATTGTATCTTTCCTTGTGCTTTATTCTTCATGGATTATGGGAGACCTTTGGGAGTCTCGGGGTCCCTACTGAGTATCATATACTCACCACTTCACGGGCTATGACCACACTACATTGTGTTGGATGCAGATGGCGGACATCGTTGATCGAGGTGGAGGCTCGTGGAGCTAGACGGTACCTAGAGGAGGATCACTGGACGGGACATACACGGAGCGAACGGATGGACCCGAGGATCCGAGGAGACTATCTGTACCCACCATTCAGGTGGGATTTCCAGAGGACTGCTCGGTGTTTTTTCTTTACCTTTTTCCTGTTGTACTTTCTTTTCAGTTGTACTTTACTTTATGTTGGGTTTGTATTCGGGCCCATTTACTTTCCCGCACTTGTTTTTGTACTCAGTTTACTTAGTGTTTACTTTATCTTGTGTACTCTGTGGTGTTTGTTTACTTAATAAAGGCAATGCCTTCCCTTTTTTCGGGAATTACACCTTTGGTGAAAGACTCAAATCCCTGGCCTATTGATGGCGGGATTGGGGTAGTCACGGCACGGGCCCCTGAGGATGGGTCGTGAAAATTTGGTATCAGAGGAGTTGGTTCTACCGCAGAACTCAGGACTCTGATAATTTCTTCTGTGTGAAGCAATAGTGTTTAGGGGATTGAGTGTGGTTATCAGGATAGGGAGTCCAGTGTTGGTGTGGTGGCTGACGTATCCATACACTAGGACCCTAACTTCTTATTTCTGACTTAGTGCATGAAAACATTGATTGCATGTGTGTTTCAAAGTTTTATTTTTGATTACATTGTGTCAGCACACCAGGTATACTGTATTAACCATGGGACACATGTTTATTTTCAAGATGGCCCCACGATGGTAGCCAGCTAGGGTTCCGAGTTTTGTGCGAGACGACAGCCCACCGAGTGACGAGGCCTCGGTGCAGGGCCCCATTATAGTGGAGGCACCGGTGGTACCTCTACCCACCGAGCCACCGATGAGACCAGCACCAGTAATTGAGAGTGCAAGTCACCTGAGTGCACTGCATGAGTTTCAGCGTCAGAGACCGCACAGGTTCCGTGGGGAGACGAACCCTCAGGCAGCCGAAGATTGGCTGGAGGCATTCGTTCGAGTCTTCAGGTTGGTAGGGACACCAAAAGACCTCATGGTGATCCTTGCGGTGAGTCTCCTGCATGCGGCAGCAGGCAGATGGTGGATCTTAATGCTCCAGGTGCACAACGAGGCATCTCTTCTTTGGACTGACTTCGAGATCCTCTTCTGCTAGGAGTTCGTACCCACCACCCTCTGTGCGGTGCACATTCAGTAGTAACTACAGCTACGGCAGGGCACCATGTCAGTCGCCCAGTACTCAGCGAGGTTTACTGATCTCTCGCGCTACTCCATGGACATGGCACGGGACCCATTCTTCCGGGCTCGGACCTTCGAGCAGGGACTGAGGCATGAGATCAGGGCATCGATGATCTCCCTCAACAGTCCGACCTAGGAAGGAGTACTGCAGCGGGACCTTCTTGTGGAGAGATTTCTTGCTGATCCTTCACCTGCAGCGAGAACTACTGTAGAGCGGCACATGGCAGAGTCTTCTGTAGCTGGCAGTAGACATACATCGCAGAGGTCCAAGCGGACCGGACCATCATGTGGTCAACCTCAGGACACCAGTTTAGATGAGTGGATCACATGCAGTAGATCCAGTCATTTGAGAGGCAGACAGTGCTATGCATGCGGCGGGCAGGGCCACATGGCTGGTGACTCCCTGACCTGCCATGCAGAGGAGCAGCAGACAGTTGAGGGACCACCTAGGCAGAGGCATAGGTTCGACCGTGGGGGTCCACAGGGGGCAGGAAGACAAGGTATAGGAGCTAGCCAAGCAGCAGGTGGTGGAGGACGCTTCGGGTCTCTACCACCACCACCACTATGAGGTCCACCCTGACCACAGGGAGCTGGCGAACAGAGGCAGGCTCAGCTTCAGGCAGTGGATGCCTACGACCACAGTGCACTTGAGATGATTCGAGGTACTATCTATGTCTACACCACCCTTTCTATAGTTATTATAGACATAGGAGCGAGTCATTCATTCATTGTCGCTGCCCTTGTTCAGAGCCCAGAGATTCCGACGGTGCCGTTGGCTCGATTCTTACGGCTAGAGATTCCTACAGGAGCAGACTCGACGATTACACACTGGTTCCGGTAGTGTGAGCTTACTCTAGGAAGATAGAGATTAGGCTGGTATCTTCTTGTAGTGGCGTCGATGCCTTACAACGTCATCTTGGGCATGGATTGGTTATCTACGGTCCATGCTCAGATCGACTGTATTAGGCGCAAGGTGCGATGTGTCTGCACCGATGGGAGAAGGTTCACCTTCACCGATGAGAAATGAGCCTTTGCAGTGCAGGATGTACTCACACAGAGGAGACAATAGGCGATCACCCATCAGTTGTCTAGTCTCATCCTAGGAGCAGTTGATGTGCGGAGTCTGAGTTTTCCTGGTGTGGTGGATCAGTATGCAGACGTTTTTCATGAAGATGCTCGAGGAGTACCTCCTCATGGAGAGGTAGACTTCTATATTGACCTGTATCCCAGGATGGCCCCGATATCTACTCCAGCATATCTGATGGCTTCCGCTGAGCTTCGAGAGATACGGGTATAGATGGAGGACTTTCAGGGAAAGGGATTCATTCGACCCAGTGTTTCACCCTGGGCTTCCCCGATTTTTGTTCGCCAAGAAGGCGGACGGGAGGTTGCGACTGTGTGTCGATTACCGTCACCTAAACCAGGTGATCATGAAGAATAAGTATCTGCCTCTGAGTATTGGCGAACTCTTTGATCAGATCAAGGGAGCACGATGGTTCTCAAAGATAGGCCTCAGGTCAGGCTATCATTATCTCAGAGTTCGAGATGAGAATGTGCAGAAGATAGCCTTCAGGTGTCGGTATGGACACTATGAGTTTCTGGTTATGCCTTTCGGCGTAAACAACGATCCAGAAGTGTTCATGAGTCTCATTAATAGGATCTTCTAGCCTTACCTTGATCTATTTGTCTTAGTCTTCATCAAAAACATATTTATTTACTCGACTACTGAGGACTAGCATGCCTACCACTTGCGGGTTGTATTGGAAACACTCCAAGAGCATCAGCTTTATGGTAAACTCTTGAAGTGCCAGTTCTGGATTTGAGAGTTCCACTTCTTGGGGCACGTCATCTCTGAGGCGGGATTTGTAGTGGATCCTGTGAAGATCGAGGAATTGCTGGCTTGAGAGCCACCCAAGAGCTTGATAGAGGTGCGAAGTTTCCTAGGTCTGGAAGGGTACTATCAGAGATTTTTTCCAGGATTCTCCAGAGTTGCAGCACCACTATCAGCCATGATGAAGATGGGGAAACCCTTCGTGTGGCCAGATATATGTAAACAGAGCTTCTAGGGGCGGAGACAGATATGGACTAGTGCACCCATATCGAGGCTACCATATGAGGGAGTAGGTCACGTAGTTTACTGTGATGTATCAGGGACCAGACTCGGGTGTGTCCTAATGCAGGAGCCGGCAATGATTTCTTACTGTTCACGATAGTTGAGGAAGCACGAGAATAACAATGCTACCCATGACCTGGAGTTAGCAGCAGTGGTCTTCACCTTGAAGATGTGACGGCACTATCTGATCGGCAAGTGCTTTAGAGTCTATTCTGACAACCAGAGTCTCAGGTACATCTTCTCACTGAAGGACCTAAACCTGAGATAGCGGTGATGGCTCTATTTCCTCCAGGACTATGACTTTGAGATAGTATATACTCAATTAAAGGGAAACGTAGTAGATAATGCTCTCAGCAGGAGGACGGGCATCCAACTACTTGGTGAGGCGATGAAGAAGCTATCCACGTTGCAGATATCCTTTGTAGATAGAGATGGGGTAGACTTTATACAATCGCTCACAGTCACTCCACCAATTCTTCAGCGGGTCAGAGAGGCACAACGTACAGACGTTGACTGTGATACGTGACGTGCACAGATATCCTCAGGACATGCACCTGATGGATTCTCTGTAGGAGGAGAGAACGTCATCCTTTTCAGATGATGTACCATGGTACCCGTTTAATTACAGGAGGAGGTGCTGAGAGAGTTTCACACTTCCCCTTTAGCGGTACATCCAGGAGTGGAGAAGATGTACTAGGATCTCAGTAGACAATACTGGTGGCCGGATATAAATAAGGATGTGGTAGAGTTCGTTTCACGATGCCTCACCTACCAGCAGGTGAAGGCAGAGCACCTGGTACCAGCAGGCTTGGTAAAACCCTTGGAGGTTCTGGAGTGGAAGTGGGATGGAATATCCATGGATTTCGTGACTAGGCTTCCACGTACTTCCAGAGGTCACGACTCCATTTGGGTGATTGTCGACTGACTCACCTAGTGGGCCCACTTTCTACCAATCAGGGAGTTGGGCTAAGTGGAGAGCTTGGGATGCCTCTAAATTTAGGAGATCATATAGCTTAATGGTGTGCCATAATCTATCCTCTCCGATCGAGACGCTCGCTTTACTTCCAGGTTTGGAAGGGGTTGTAGGAGGCGTTTGGGACGCAGCTACGCCTGAGCACTGCCTTTCATCCTCAGACAGATGGCCAGACGTAGAGGACCATTCAGACTCTCGAGGACATGCTCAGAGTGTGTCCTCGACTTTGTTCGCAGATGATGGACAATGCTGATCGAGGTGGAGGCTCGTGAAGCTGGAAGGTACCTGGAGGAGGATCACTGGACGAGACATACACTGAGTGAACGGCTGGACCCGAGGAGCTGAGGGGACTATCTGTACCCACCCATCAAGCGGGATTTCCAAAGGACGGCTTGGTGTTGCTGCTTTACATTTCTGCTGCTATACTTTCTTTTCAGTTGTACATTACTTTCAGTTGGGTTTGTATTCTGGCTCATTTACTTTCAGCACATGTTTTTGTACTCAGTTTACTTAGTGTTTACTTTAGCTTGCATACTATGTGGTGTTTGTTTACTTAATAAAGTAAATGCCTTCCATTTTTTATAGATTTACGCCTTTGGTGGTAGTCGCCAGCCCCTGGCCTATGGAAGGCGGGCATGGGGCAGTCACGGCACGGGCCCCGAAGATGGGTCGTGACAATATTCATAAGAATAAATATTCTTGATCATTTATATTTCAACCTTGATCAAAGAAAATGTTTATAAACCATAGAATCATAGAGAACATGTTTAGGTACCACGATAAATAATCATCATAGAAAACATATATAACCCTTACAATTGGAATAACTATACAACTGACATCAAATACAATTCTCCGGATATCATAATCATTACCAAATTTGGTGGAGCATTATCTAGGAGTACCCATCATCTAAGATATATTGGGAAGACCTATGATATATAATGTGACTTATCCCTTCAAATAATTATTATCTACATCACTTGTGATCTATAATAAACATCAACTATTCATAAAAAATATCCAAGGACTATATTAAGAATGAAACCCTTGAAAAAAACTTTTAAACTCATGTGAAAAACATATTCAGATATCAAAATATGATTATCTTTAAAAAAAATTCAAAACAGAAATCACCATGAATGAGATAATGATGGTTTTTTCAAGAAATATTATAAGAAAATTGAAACATAAAATAATTATTATGGTGGGGGGATATTCATTATCTATATATATACAAAAATAGATCATTTATTTTATGACTTTATTAACCCATGTAAAAGAAATTGATTCTATGAAAATATATTTTAAACAATAATAATTCATACAAAAAATGAGGCAGGATGGTATCATTAAAAAATATACCTTTTAGAGAATATGTAACCTCAATGGTAATTTGATTTGATGAAAGAAAATAACATTAAAATATCCTTAAAAGCGTTTGGGGGAAAATATAATTTTCACTTTGAAAATCACTTTGAAAAAAATATGAAATATAGTGAAAAAAAATTCTATTGAATATAATTCTAGAATTATATAATAGAAGATTTAAATAAAATATCATCCATGATTGAGGGAAAATCCATTCAAGTTATATATTTCAAAAAAAACATATTATATTTTTTGTAAAAGGAGTCTAAAGTGACCCATTTAGAAAAATGTTTAGAAATTTACTTTTTAAAACCTTATGAAACAAGTACAGAGTTATTATAAAATAGATTTAATAAATAATTTATTTTTAGAAAATAAAATTATTGGAAACCATTTAATAAAAAATAGATACATAAGTGAAAAATTTCCAACCTAAAAAAAGATACTAGATTAGCATCACATTAAAATGATTTTCTTGATGTTTTTTTAATCATTAAAGAAGTAAATGGAAACTAAACATGTAAATAACATTCAAAATAAGTGTAAAAAATATATGTGGTTTATGAAAATAATATCTTATGATTCCCCCCACCCACTAATGAACCATGAAAATAAACAATACCGAAAAGAAAATAGAATTCTATGTAAAGAATGTTTTGATTTGGTAACTCTTAAATCATAAGACAATGAAATAATAAATTAAAATGAAACATAAATACCAGGAAAACAGGTATATTCACCTCATAAAATTAATTTGGTGCTTAAATTCATCATATTACCCAAATAAAGTCAATTTGTGACAAATAAACCTTACAATAATCATATAAATTACCTATGTAATAATCAATTGATTTATTTAGTGTAAAAAATGAAAATACACCCAATGAATGTGTATATAAATAATAAAATATTTTTATATCAATTCACACATAATCATTTCATAAAAATGTCAATGAAATAGGGTTATAAGTGAACAAAAACAAATTGAGATAAGAAACCATTTACCACTTATTATATTTCAATTCAAATACCATTGGATAAAATAATTAAAATTAAATAATAAAATATTATTATTTATGATTGAATCATGATATAACATTTAAAAGGTTATTATATAGAACATATAAATTGAATTTTGTTCATAACAATAAAATATTCCTCAATGAAAGGAAATTGAGATGGAATCCATTACCTCCAGTCCAAACATTCCAAATATGTCCTTTAAAACATTTATAATAGACTCATATAAATTATTTTATTTATTTATAATATTTCCCTATATTAATAACTTATACTTAGCTAATTTTATTTATTTATTACAAAGATATATTTAATTTCTTATTTAGTTATGTCCACCTAAGGTGTTTTGAGGATGTTTGGTCCAAAATTTCAAAATAGATTTGGTATGTTGACCATGATCAAATAGATAATGGTACCATAATCTATAAAATAATAATCATTAAATAATTATAATTTATATTGATAAATTATACTTTTAAATTCATCAATTAGATATCTTTTAAAAAATTAAGTACGTTATAATCAAGGAGACAGTAGGTCATACGTACGGATGTGTAATGTTTCCATTTTTCAAATATCATTATAGAAAGAATAAAAGTGTCATTATATAATAATAAAACAATATCATAATATATAATATTATTTTTCATAAATAAATACACACATATAAATTATTTGATGTGGTGATTAAAATGAATCACATCACATTGTGGATGTCGTAGTTCACATGTATGCACGAACGCCATTATCATTTTTCAGTGAATAGAAATTTAAGAAATTAAATGATATATTATTTTCTTTGAATGATAAATATTTCATTATTATAATATATAAACATTAATTCCATCATTATAACTATATGTGAGAGGTGGTGAGAGAAAATGAATTACTTCTTTCAATGAGGCGATAGTCCACAGTACAGAAGAATGATGGATTCCTTTATCCTTTAATGTCATTTAGAGATGTAAATATGTTATGAAATTAACATAATAACGTATAATTAAAATTTATGTTGTCATTTTTTATATAATAATATTTACGGGTGATTTTAATGAGGTGGCATAATAAATAAAATAGAAATGCACGGTTAAGAATGATACCTCTTCTTCATAAAATCTTTTTTTCGTAACAACGTAAGACCACTAAGTTTAGTATTATGGGACAAATAATGACTATAGAATGTGGGTAGGGAATTTATGAAGTTATTTGAGAATATTTTGTTTACATCAAATTGGTTTTGAAGTGTTATGCAAATAGATGAAGATATGACTTATTATAAGAGTGGGGATGGGTACTCTTGAAATTTTTCAAAATATTAAATTAATATATATTAAATATCAATTAATAATGGATAAAAAATGATTTATTTGTAATATAGGAGGATTTTGGGTTATAATATTCACATAAAATTAAAATATGTTCAATTTATAACTTTTTTTACTCTTATCTTTTGGTTTTAACCCCTTTTATACTTATCGTGGTAATAATGATTTTTATAATTTTAGGTTCAATATAGTTATGATAAATGGAAAAGTCATGTAGATGGACCCTTTTTATATTATAAATAATAAAATAATCACTTGTATGAATACAATATTATTTATAATTTTATATCATTTAATAAAATATTATTAATTATAAAATATCATTAATGTCAATTTTTAAAACTATTCATTACATTGGAAATAACAATATCAAGAACACAAATGAAATTCAAAAAACCCATTTAAATACATACCTAAAATTTTATATTTTTTATACTAATCATTTATCATATTAATTATTTAAAATTATATTACTTTTTACATTTTTATTATCATTTATTTGTTTTTAACTTAGTTGAATAATTATTATGTTATCTTTTTATAAGAATTTAAGGTAGTTATTTAATCACAAAATATTAAAAATAACTTATCATGATAAATAAAAATAATTTATATTTCAAATTACTATTTATAAGAGAAATTATCTTCTTTTAATCCAAATTTTAAAAATATTATTTTTACAAAAAAAAGAGTGTGAAATTGTTTACATTTCATTACATTAAATATCATAAAGATAATAATAAAAAAAACTGAAATAAAATACCATATAATAAAATATTAGATTACTATGGAATAAATTTAATCATCTAATAAAATTAGGTCAATATTTAGAGTTATTTTATAATAATTATAATATTATTTTTACAATTAATTAATTGATTTACACTTTACTATGGAAAGAAATTTACTAAGGTCACTACTGAAATTGAACAAATGTAAAAGGTATTTATTTTCCACATTTTTAAAAACAGATTCAAAATATGGAATCAATATTTAAAAATTCAAAACAATAGTTGTTCATAATTTAATTTAAAATTAAACTGGTAAAACACGATAATTTTTCTGAATAATTTTTTTTATAATTTAAATTTTTTTTGTAATAAATTCCCAAATAAAATTTATTTAAAATTCAATAATTTTATTATATTAATTAAAAAATGACCAATTAAATATAAAAACAAATCCATAATATATTTTTACTTTATAAATACCTTAAAAAATATTGTTTTTAATAAAATTCAGTATTTATTAATATTCACAAAAAAAAGACAATTCTATAAAAAAAATTAAAATTTCACCATGGGATAATTATGATATGAGGATTTGAAAATTGATAGTTATTTTATAAAATAAAATTTAAAAAATATTCTGGAAATTAATTTTATTATTATCTCAATAAGAACACATTTTTTTAATGATACATATTATAAAAGAATAAAATGGATTTACTAAAAATTGAGTACTTTTTTCCTAAGCATTAATGAATAATTATTTATTTATTAGAACAAAAATATATATTTAAAGGATTACTTAATCCTATTCATACCATCTATTTTAATGGTTAGTTTATAAAAGTCAGCTTTAAAAAATAATAGTTCTCTATTTATTTGTGCTCATTGTGGTGTGTCGTAAATGTTATCAAATATAATGTACTTATTTTAAAATATCAGGATATTACACACCATACCCATCAACATTCCTACTCATGATTTCAGAATGATAGAATCATAAAATAGATCATAAACACACACACCATATTCTTCATTCTCCAAATAATAAATCCTCTAGAAGATCAATAACAAGATCAGTTTCCTAATAAAAAATTATGAATTCAATAATAGGAATTGGACAATCTTATTTTATTCCTATGTATTTGATATATAAATTAATCAACTCATATAATAGTAGGATATCATGTTATCAATTCATGACTCTATACCCCATGTAATTTCATCAATATTCCATTTTTATTTAAAGAAATATGTCAATAATATTTCTATAATAAATTATAGATTTTTTTAATGATTCTTGAACAGTTATTTTACACTGACCAATAGATCCTTAGAATTTATATAATTTCTCCATGAAAAACAATTTAAAACAATTTAATTTAAAATTTCTTCAAATATTTATAAATAATATTATCATTTTAATTAAGTTAATAACTTCCCATTCACACACGACAAGTGATTTTGGATATTTTAATTTGAAACTCTAATCAAATAGAATACCACGATTTTCACCATTAATCAAAATTTAATCTACTAAAAATATTGAATTGGGTAATGGTATTGAATAAAATCCTATTATAATTTGTTAATTCAATTACAGTAAAGAAGTTTCTATTTTAATTTCCTCAATATAATTTCAAAATCAATCCTTATAGAAATTCCATGTAATAAATATTTTGTAAGAGAAAAAATGACTTATAGTTTTCAAATTTTTCCTCATATTTTATATATTTACACCACAAATGATAAAATACAAGTGTAACATAAATTTTATAATATGAAAATGATTCTTTCAATGTTTTCATGAGTCTTAGAGAATATTGAATTTTCAAAAAAAAATTAGTTCCATCTCAAAAAGGGTAAAAGACTCTTACGGAATTCTCAATGACCTATAGAGTCCTCAAAAGATTCATATTGTTCTTAGGTTTATGTCAAGACCTGTCCCCCGAGGCCCATGTCGTAACTACCCCAAGCCTGCCTTCCATAGGCCAGGGGCGGGCGACTAGCACCAAAGGAATAAATCCTTATGTCGGGAAGTCATTGCCTTTATAAATTTTAAACACACACAATCAGATTAGAATTGGAAGAAAACACTAAGTAAAAACTGTATACAAAAAGAGTGTTGGAAAGTAAAAGGTGACAGAAATACAAGCCCAGCTATAAAGTACAAGAAAAAATTTAAAGGGAAAAATAGCTTAAAGGTGAAAGAAGCTCTTGGATTTTCCACCACTTATCCTACCTGAAGGTTAGGTACAAATATCCTCCTCAGCACTTCACATCCGTCAGACTCCTCCATGTACCGACACGTCGTATGGTCCACCTCAGGTACCGTCTAGTCCTGGTGCTCTCAAGCTCTGTCAGCACTGTCCGTTGTGTGCATCCAACACAACGAGTTGTGGGAAAATCCCATGCAGGGGTGAGTATAACGATACTCAGTAGGGTCCCTGATCCCCTCAAGGTCTCACAAAATCCAACAAGGATAAACCACAAAGTATGAAATAAACTGATAACCATTACTTAGGTATATGCCCATACATATACCTAAGTTGTCAAATAACCAATCTCAATCATGAGGAGAAAAAATAAGCCACTGACTCAGCTCACACAGGTATACAACTTATGTATAGAGATATAGATGATTAGATACATCCACTGAATCATCAGAGTTGTTGGACCAACACATGATCCAGGACCAGCTATTCTATCGGACCAACACATGATCCAGGTTTAGAAGTTAGAACTGTCAGATGAACACATGATCCAGGAATAGTAATCAGAGCTATCGGACCAGCACATGATCCTGGACTAGCTACTCTGTCAGACCAACACATGATCCAGGAACAGATGTTAGAACTATCAGACCAACACATGATCCTGGAATAGTCATCAGAGCTGTAGATCCAACACATGATTAAGGAACAACTATTCTGTCAGACCAACACATGATCAAGGAATAAGAGGCAAAACTATCAGACCAAAACATGATCTAGAAACAGTCATCAGAGTTGTTGGACCAACACATGATCCAGGAATAGCTATTATATCAGATGAACACAAGATCCTGGAATAGATGTTAGAACTGTTGGACCAACACATGATCCAAGAACAGTCGTCAGTGCATAGCCAGCCATGGGGTTTCCACAAAGCACGCTTGATTCCGAGAGGGTCTTCTCCTCAAGTGAAGTGTTGACACGTCAACTTCCACCAAGTACCATGTAGATGTATCTCAAAGGTCTGTCTAGTCGTAGGGGTCTCAGCGCAACAGATATTGTGTCAATCGGACGCCCGATCTATGAGTTATTAGCTTTTTAGTCCCAAGGACCCGGTTGGATTCCGGTATGATCCAACCTGATCATATCTTAAAATTTCCTTGAGTTCCAGTGAGGTATACTCCAATGTAACATCATGCTCTATGAAAACAAGCGTCGTAGACGGTTCGTCAAACTGTCGTTCAGTGCCAAAGTTACGAGCAAAGGAATTAATAGGGTCAGTAATGGGCCCGGGTCTGGTCCGACCCGGTTGAACCGACTCGGACCAAACCAGTCCGGTCCGACCCATCTGGGTCGACCCAGTCAGACCTGCTAGTTTTGACCTAGCCCGTTGGGCGGGTTAGCCCACTCGGTTTGGCCCGGTCCGCTCGGCCCGGCCCAGCAGACTACGGGGGAGATTCGTCCTTGTGGTCGCCGCATAGGCAGATCGGCCCGGAGTCTGAGGGACGGTTTAGACAGCGCCGTGAGGGGTGTGGCTCTGGTGACTGGGCCAGGAATGCCGAGCCAGTTCATCCAGCGACACCGCGAAGGACGCCACGGGCCGTTCCAAGAGGCTGGTGCGGCTCGGCCGGGAGCTAGGGTACGGCTCAGGTAGGCTGGCGGGGAGGCCGAGCAGGGCGCTAGGGAGGCCTCGGGTACGCCGGTAGGGCGCGCTGGATGCCACGGGTAGGCCGACTCGCACGTTGGAGGTTGCGGGTAGGCCAGCAGGGCATGCTGAGGCCATAGGAAGGCTGGCGGGGAGCGCCGGAAGCCGCAGGTAGGCCAGGCATGGTGGGCGGGAGACCGCGGTCAGGCTGGCGGGGCGCACTACAGGTCGTGTGTAGGCCAAAGGGGCGCGTTGGAGGCCGCGGTCAGGCTGGAGGGGCGTGATGGAGTCCGTGGGAAGGCCGGTGTGGCACACTGGAGGTTGCGGGTATGCCAGGTAGGGTGCACGGGAGGCCGTGGGCAGGCAGGTGGGGCGCGGTGGAGGTCACGGGCAGGCTTGCGCGATTTCGTCTAGGGTGCACAGAAGGCCAGCAGCGGCTGGGAGCCGGCGTGGATCGGTCCGGCGGGTGGCGTGGTTCAGCCTTGAGTGGCGGAGCAGATCCTTTTGGAGTGCTGCATGGGTGGCACTGTTCATGGAGGTCGCGGGGAGTGCGGTCGTTGCCTTTGTCATTTCGTTGCCTCATTGCTTCGTCGCCATGCTGTAGATTATCATTTACAAGATTGACGGAGTGGGTTGTTTCATGTTGTTTTGGCCCGCACCATCTGCGTTTAGGGTGGTATAAAGAGGCTCGCAAGTATGAAGCACAAAAACCCTCGTTTTTCACTTTGAGAGAAAGGAAGAACATGGGAAAAAATCATACATAGATAAAATTAAACCCCTACCTTTTGATTCGTCGACAGTCATTCGTCATTCGTTAACAGGGTCACGAATGTAGTCGGAGTTGTCATTCGTCGCATCCACCACACACTTCCACTTCTGAGTTTGCACGTCATTTGTGAAGTGGTTCCACATTGGTAGGTGTCCAGGGATGAAGATTGAATGAGACCATTGGCGTTCTTCATTGGGAGAAATTTAATCCTCTCAAGCTTTCTTATTCTCAAGTTCCACCAAAATTCCAAGTGAAATAATATTATATTGGGTTGTCTAATATTATGTTGGCACAACAATTCAAATTCGGAATAAAATTAAGTGGCTCTACGTAATTAATGCTTGAGAGTTGCCATGGATTAATTAGCGTAGGTCAAGGGGATTCACTTAATTAATTCACACACATTGGCGCAATTGATTAATAGGGAGGTCAAGAGGCTCCCCCCTCATTAATGAAGGGAGTTTGGAGGTTTTCCACTCCTCCCATTAATAGGGGTTAAGCCCTGTGTGGTCCCCACCTCATTAATCCTCATGTGGGAGGTCGAGTTCGGATGCGCCCCACCACCATAACCTCTCAGAAGAGGTTAAGGTGTGGTGGCCCCACCTTCAACCTCTATGGGGAGGGTTTAACAACCACACACCAAATGGCGGCTCAAAATAAAATAAATTTTAGGAACTTTATTTTATATTTTTCTTTTAGAAAACCCAAAATCTAACTTCCATCCTCGACTCACTGTTATCGATGTGAAAGTCTATTTAAGAGAATACTAGCGCTGCGAGTTCAACAGTGCCCTTGGATTTCAATTCCGAGCACCTGTTCAAAAGTTATAAAAACCAGCTCATACGTTTACTGAATATACCTGAACGAAACTTCAGAAATTGATTCTAGGTACACCGGGCATCGGAATCACATGCCATCAATTTTGGCAGACTCGTAAAATTACCATGTATTTATGAAAAAAAAATTACATGGAAATTTTTGGTCTTTAAATTTTATTAATTATTTTTACATATATCTACTATATATGGAACATAATAATAGCAATTGAATTATATAGAGTCTAAAATAACCTTTATATAAATTAATTTTCCATTTTTCATCACAATATTATAAATCCTTAATTTTAAAAAAACAATTTTCTTAAAAAAATTTGAAAACCACTCCAAAATCACTATCACATATCAAAAATATCAGAAGTACTTGGAAAAACATTCTGAACATCTTCCACTAATCCTTATAAATAGTTTACAATAAAACAATCTATTTTTACAGTTACATTGGATTATTTATTGAGGACATAATTATCCTCAATATCATTGTATGAATTATTAATGAAGTAAACAATAACCTTATAAAATTTATATTTATATGTTACCATTAATATAAATTAACATTTTCTCCTGGAATTTTTTCCTAATAAATGAAGTAAAATATCTTGGGGATTTGATCAAGTAATTATATCCCCATAATATTTAATTGTTATATGATGAACTTATCTCTGATATCCAAGAGGTTTTCTAACATAAATAAATGGTGGATTTCCTATGGATACGGTTTATCTGTAGATCAATTGTGGGCTTTGAGACTATTCATCTTATATAAAAAATAATTGTTATCCATATTGAGTTTAGATAAATAATTTTTTTCTCCAAACTCATATACCATTTTCACCCTCAAAAACTGGGAAATTAAAACATATAAGTGGATTTCAATGTATTAATTCTTATAATATTATAAAAAAAAACAACATAATCTAGATATTAAGATGCACAGAATATTAAAATGAAAATTATGAGGATAACATCTCACATAATTAACATTTTCATCCACTAACAATGATGTGTGGTATGATGGAGATCTAGGTAAAGTAATACCAAATTACTCAATAGTGATACTAGTGTCAAAAATGTCACAGAAACAACTATAAAATATACTAGCAGTGTTTTAATTAATAGTATATTTAGCTTATGTAAATTCATCCCATGAAATATAAATTTACACTTTCTTAAAATTATCAAGGAAATAAATATCTTTATCTAGAGAAATTCTAATTAAATTACTCAAAATATTATTCTATGATATTAAAATACTATTGAATTTTGTAATCATGATCCAAATCTAAATTAAGTGATCATACATCATGTACCTTTCCTTCCAATTATCTGACCTCATTAGATAATAGTTATTATCATATATAAAAGAGGCAATTAACTCAATACTAACAACAAAATCATTAACAAAGACATGTTGAAACCTAATAGAAACTAAGATACCTTTGGTGTTGACATTCAAATGGACCCCCAATGTGTCAAAAACACTACTATGTGTATTTTGTGAAAAAAATAATGGGAAATATTATTCAAATAGAAAGTATTAAATTTATAAAATTTATTAATTATTTTAACAATACATACCAGCATAGGTCTATTAGTTTCATGGAAGTGGTTTAGGGATAGAGTAGTGTGCTCATTATTATACCCTTAAAATTTTAAAATGGTAATCCTTTTTTAATGATTACGATGAACTTTAGAATGAGAGTTGTTTTAGTAGATTCATCACCATTTATCATCTGGGAATGTACCTCATTATAAGATACATCATCATCCCATATTTTTGTATGCTTACTATTAACATTCATGAATTATAAGACATCAAACATATTATAAATAACAATGACAACCTTTATCAAATGTTTTTTTATAATAGTCAACATTAATAGATATTATAATTTAAAATTATTCTTTTATGTCATTATAAAAATGATCCTTCTTAGAACAATTTGTAGATCCCAAGTATTTTAATGTTTTATCTTGATAAAACCCAAATTAATGAAACAAATCTGAATTAAACAATATGATATTTTCTAAGACACTGAATATTGCACCATTACTAATTTATTTTATATATTCTTCACATAATTCACTTCAAAAACTTATATATTTGGATTTCGAGTTCCCTATCCAGTCTCTATGGAAATTTATATCTAATATCCATAAAATTTTAAAAAGATCATTATAGTTGGATACTAAAAAAATATCATTTTTTATTCATTACTGTTAATAAAATAACCCTTAATTTTTTTTACTTTCTATCATTTATTCAATTCATCATTAATTTTAAAAAAAATCTTACATTATTATCATGAATTGTAAAAGAGGATTAAAATATTTCAATTTATGATCAATGTTTTCATCACTAGTTTTCAACACCACATTATTAAAAAGATGATTACACATATAAATTTCTCCAATTATTCTATATGATTGATCAAGAATGACCATCTCATTGAGATGTCTATCTGAATTAGGGTATTAATTGTGGAGGAAATTTACATCAAGATTATGGGATTCCAATAGATCCAACATAGGTCTTAAAACATCACCCATATCCTGATAAAGAAATTATTGAACTCAAATGGTTTTAAATAAAGATATAATTCATTAATTCTAAGGTGTTTTGTTTTGAATGAAAGGGATATGATTTCCAAAAACTATAAAATTCAGTTTCTAAGAGAGAAAAATTATATAATATAATAATTTTAAAATTTAAATCAGTTTATAATTAGAGATCCCTAGATGAAGAATATTCTTTTCAAAAAGTTGAATTGGTTTTTAGGAAAATTTCACCATATTAATCAAATGTGGATAATAATTGAAAATATATAAATTACCAATATTTCAAAAAATGAATCCATATTAAGTAAAACATTAGTTTTTTACATTTTCTTATAATGATTTCAAATAATTAAACTAACATAGAAATAAATAATATACATATTTTAATTGTTTATCATTGATTTCCTAACATCCTCAGAGGTTTATGAAAATTTCAGTTCCTTTATCTATTTAAATTAGAAAAAATATTTTTTTAATTCAAAAATTATCATTTAGAATATCTATAATTCATTTTGAATTAGTGTTTTAAATTTTATAACTGACCGATTTATTCATTCACTACTCTCTTTAATCATTAACAACATAATAAAATAATAATCATAAAAATAACTACAATAATAAACTATATTATTTTGAGGTAAAACAATATGAAAATACACACACACCAACTATGAAACTAATTACATGAATTTTAGATATCCATTTCTTTTAAATAAATAAAAAACCCACATCATATATTTAATAAAAATTACAAAATTTAAATTAGGATAATTTCTCCATTAATGAATACAAATATTCTCATAGCATTTTGTATACCCAACTCAATGATTTTGGGAGGGAAAATAAAAATTTTGGATGGTTTTTAAAAAATGGCTTCAATAAGTGGTTGTTATATTATGAACATGATCATGAATTTCCAAATGGATTATAAAATTGACATACAAGATCTAAATGCATGGTACATCTAACTATTATGGTTTATAATGGCTCAAACAAATTACTTTTGTTTTTTTCCCATTTTTCCAATTTCCAACCACTATTGACTTGGGAGTGAGTTTGATGTATTTTAGAATCATATATTAGGGTATCATGTTTATTATCTAGTCATGATGGAACCTTTGATTAGAAAAGAAATATTATAAAAAGGAATTTAATTTCAAAATAATTTTTTGCACTAATTCACCCCATATCTTATGAAATTCATGAATTTTGGGACCCTTAATATTTATATAAAATTAATGTATGATATATAATTTTCAAAATTTTAATAGATTTATATTATAATTTTTCTAAATGTGGTTAACTCATTAATTAATAGATGAATTATTTTTTTGATAGATATATTATTCAACTTTGTAAATTCATAATGATTCACTACCTTAGATCTATGTGAATGGTATTTCTATTATTTCTATTCTTTGGATTACTATCTATGATCAGACATTATTTTAGATTATTAAAAATAAAATTAATAATTATAGAATTATGTAAAGGTGTTTAATGTTTTATATTTTTAGTTGGAAAATGGAATTCAGATAATGATTATAGGTTGAAAAAATTCAAAATAATTATGGAGTTATAACATAATATTTTGAGGGTGACTCTATAGAGAATAGTATAGGATTAATTTTTAAATAAATAAATTTACATAATTTAATATGACTTCTTCTAGTTGAGTTTATGTATTTTTTTAAGAAGTTTATTTTGATGTATTTATATTATGATAGGTTTTGGTGGAGTAATTTATTTCATTTTAATTATCAAAATAAATTTCTTAATACTTATATGAATCTTCATTACAAATGTGTGTTTTAATAAAGAAATAAACTCAACAATAATATTAAATTTTAATTTGTACTATAAAATAGTGTCTTATGATATTAGGATAATGTAGTGTCCTCAAAATATGGGGAATTCCATTATGTGGATTGACTTTAATGACATTGAAAATATGACGATATAAGAATTTACTAAAGAAGGTAAAGATGAAAAAATTTATTTTCTCACTATATAATTGAATAGTGGAAAAAAGGAATTTTTAGATTAAAATTTACATTGGTAAAATTTAGGTGTTGGAATATATGAGACCTCAAAACCACAGTCTAATAAGGAATAGAAAAATTTATATTCTATTAATTACCCAAAATAAACAAATTTGGATGAAAAATAATGGGAAAGTTATGATGATTTCAAAAAAACATAAAAGGAAAATACATAAAAAAATTGAATTGAAGTGGATTAATAAAAATTTAATTATTTAATGAAAATCACTGATAATTAATTGGCTGAAATTAGGGATATATAAATTAAAAAATATATAAATAAATTCAATATTGTTATTGAAAAATGAATTGAAGTTTTATTTAACTTTTAAAATAATTATAGTGTGTAATACAGTATTTTTTCAATCAAAAGTGAAATAATGGAAATGGATAATTATTTAACTATAGATTATAATAAATATATTTTTTATAATGAGTATGAGATGAATTCACTATAATAATGACTAAAATATTTTAAGTATCATAATTTTACTGATAGTGTTGTATATTTAAACATTAATATTGATTACAAAACTAATATCATAAATGATATATATAAAATTATAAATAAATAAGAATCATAATTTATATTTCTATAACTGAAGTTGTTACTACAGAAAAAAGAGGGAAGTTGAAGTCATCATTGTAACTAATATTGAGCTTATAAAATTTTGTAGTGTGTTAAATAAAATGGAAAAAATTTTATTGAATAGGGCATCAAAAAATTTGAATGATTATTTTATCATTCAAAAATTACACATAGATGGACTGAATAATTAAATATTTAACCCCTTATACCTCCCATATAAAATGAGATGTTTCTTAAAAAATAATGAATTTAAATTTTTATAATATAAAAGTACATGGGTCATTAAAAAACACTAACTTGAAGATATAATATAATATTTGTGAATATATTTTTTCATATAATTTTTTCCACTCCATGTGAGTATATTGAAAAACAAGTCACTTTCAGAGTTCCATTTCACCAAGGAATAATGTGATTCAAAAAATTATGTATTTATCTATTATGATTTTAATGCTCAAGTTATAGGCATAATGTAACTTATTATTCAATATATCAGGAATGAAATATTCAAATTCAATGAAATAATCAATCATGGAATATTAAATTGAATAAAAAAAGATAAATTGAATGAATATGTAGAATTTTTTTAAAATAGAGTAGACAAACATTTATTATGAATTTTATAATGATGAAATAATATTATCAAAAATTATATAAAATTATCTATATAATTTGAGTGAGTAACAATATTAACAAAAACATGAAATACATATAATTATTAAATAAAAACTTAAATTAACCATTAATGAAGAAAGCCAGATTCTTGATAGCCATCATTCCTCCCACATGACTATAAATATAAATATGCTAAGAAATATTATGTTCAAGGGGTATGGGATAGTAATGTTTTCAAATTTTAGAGTAATTTACATTAAATAAATTAAAAAATAAAAATTAATGAATAATATATGTCCAATGAAGATGTTATTATTATGGAAGGTCTAAAATAAAGAAGTAAAAGTTTGTTAACTTTTTTGATGTGGGAAAAGAAGAATTTTTTCTAAATTAGTTGTGTAATAAAATATAGATATAGATATATTGTCATAAATGTTCATAAAACTCATAGAAATTGATATCAAATAATTATAAATGAAACTATCTTTTATTTTTCAAAATATTATTTTAATAACCTATGCACAAATTATTTTTTCACATAATTAAATGGATTGTGATTTGTGGAAAATTTTTGTATTTTTTGTTGTAAAGATGTAAATATTAAAGGATAATTTTTAATGTGATTTAAATTTAGAAAGATTACAAAAAACATTTATAATCCAATTTTTTTTAAAACAATGTATACGATCTATTTCACATAAATTTGTTTGGAACCATAAACCATAATGAAATCAATGTGGGATTTACTACGTATTATTATATAATGATTTTAGAATATTGGTATGCCTTATTAATATTAGTTTTAATAAAATATGTGTATTTAGTTGTATTAAAAGATACAAAATAATGGTAGAGTATTAAATAGTAATAAATTAAAATCTTTTAGATCAGATAATCATACAGAGTGTAAAATTCACAATATGAAAAATTATTTAGATAATTTCTACATTTACCCATAAGTGCATGTTGTGAGAACACCCCCAAAAAATATAACAGTGGATATAATTAGTTGAACATATATAAACATTTTCATAATAATTTTGATTTGAAGTGTGATTTATAGGTTCTATTAGTAATATTTAATTCAAATAGATGTTATAATTCAAAAGTAATAAAAACTCAATCCATGAGAGAAAGTAACTCCTTGTTATATTTTTTTTAATAATAATATGAATTTAAAATATTTTATTGCATTTGAAAACATATTTTATACATTGAGAAATTAATTGAACCATATGAATATAGAAACTGAGAATATTATGGTATTTTCTTGGGTATTCTTTCAAAATAAAATCCTATAGTTATTTTAATAAAAGGATATACAATATTATTTAAAGTAATGATTTCATAGAATATTTAAGTAAGAGATTAAATTATTTTAAATAATATTATAGATAGCATGAGGATAATAATACTTTTATTCCCAATGAAGATACCCAATGTGATAAAAAATAATCAACTACTGAGTCAAATTATTATGAATAATGTGAGGTAACAGAAAACACAAGTAATATTTGAAAATATATAGAAGGAATAATATTTATAAAGATTATATTTTGTGAGGAAAATTTTATCCTATTCAAAATTTTAGAGAATATATATATTTAGGGCATAGCTGATAGGGGGCATGAATTAGTGCTACCAATTTCTATTTATAAATATTATTTTAGAACATAACCATATTGAATGGTTAATGTCATGATTTAGTCTAATGATCCTTTTCCTCATGAATATAAAATATGTGTTAATTCACCTTCACATGAGAATTTTTACAAGGTCCATCCTCAGTGTGAGAGTCTAATAATTTTTGTTTTTGAAATTTTTTGAGTCCATAGATTCTTTTATCACCATAAAATTATAGTTATTTTAAAGACCTTAAATTGCTTCATAAGGTTCTAGCCCCTGTCATACACTTCAATATACATCCATTTATCTCTAAATACAGAATTTTTTAATACATACTATTATTTATATATGAATTAAATATTATTCATAGATTCATCACTCCCTCTAGAATAAATCATATAATCTATGTTCATTAAGAATATTCTTCACAAACACAATATCTTCTGATAAAAGATCCTTGAATACCAAAACTAATGGAGGAAAATAGCAGCTGCTCAACCTTCCTATCACATTTTTATAATGAAAACCCCATGAATGAGATTATGAATTCATGAAATAGTATTCTTCCAACTAAAAAATAATCATCAGGATCAATGGAAGTAGAATCATATTTCCTTGAGCATATTTTAATACAAAAATATAGTACATGTTGATGGTTCTCAAAATCTTTACCATTGACAAAATATTATATCTACCTATCTATAATAAATTAAAATTATTAAAATATTCATTTATTATTTATATATTATCACATTGAATATTAATAAAGTTCCCAAATATATTTTAGAGGCCCTTTTTTCCTAAATTCCACTAAAAATGGTCAGACATTTCTTGAAAAATATTAGTAAATATTGTGAATATTGATTTTAAATATTTTAATTCAAAAACTATATTGCATTAAATAACAATCCAAGTCATTTAATAATTTTTTAAAATTCCTTTAAACATATCTTATATCATATATTTAACTGAGACCATGATATTTTTGAAATACATTAACAACACAACTACATAATGTTTTAGTTCTATTTTTCAAAAAATTTTGAAATTTTTGAAACATGGTATTTTTCAGTTTATCATGTGTATTTGGAATTTATATGATTAGTGAATTTATATCTTCATATGGGATAAAAACCATATAAATTTAGTATTTCTGCTGGTTATCATGATGTATAGCGTAAAACAATGTTATACACGTAACATGAAAATCAAACATTCTCTATAAAAGTCATATGATTTATCAAATTTATATGATAGATATGGAAGTTTTATGAAATAAATCCCAAGGTACGGAACTATGTAATTTCATATTCTATAGCCACACAATCCAAATAAATTTTCTCACACCTTTCTCAAAATTGTAGGCTAAAACCTTGATATCCATCAATGTATTATGACTGAGTCTGGTACTCCAAAAAAATGTTTGTTGGAATCAAAGTCATACAAAACTTTTATATTGATCCATATAATATGTATTATAGTATTTTTTTATATAAATAAGCTTATGAAAATTCCAATTTCAAAATATCAGAAAAATCAAACTTCTTACACATATATAAATTCTAATACATGGGTCACACATCTCTTCCACATAAATGCAATGTCTTATTGGCAGCTAAAATATAATATTTTAAAGATAAATACATTTTAAATTTGATTAAATAATTATAAAAAAATCCTAATATATCTATAATAAACCCATAGACATCTAAAAACAAATAAAAACACTTCTAATATTCTCAAAAACATTTCTCAAGTAATAAAAATCATCTATTATATATTGTTGGAAATAAGTATATATTATGTAATAAATTCAGGGGAACAAAAATATCCACATTTGGATTTGTAATAAAACTACATAACTCTTTATTAACATCAACTTAAATCTCTACATATCATAACAAAAATAAAAATCATATACTTTTTCAAAAGGAAAACATCTTGAAATCACAACACATGTTATAGTATCATTTTTTAGAGAACTCCATATCACGATGATAAATTTCCTTTAAAGTGATAATATTATCTATTCCTAAAATTATTCACTCCCCAATTCAAGAACAATACCCCTTTTTACAATAAAAATGTCCACTCAAAGACAAAGATAAAATTCAAATATCTCTCTGTATGAAAACAAATTTAATGAAAAGAGTTTTTTACTTACATATCCCCCTTTGAAAAAAATAATTTAAGACTAAATAGTGGTCCCTCCAAAAGCGTCAAAATTATGTGGGAGGGGAAGAACACCCATATTAACCCTAAATTACAAAATGTTGTCCTTATGAATATCTTTGTTGAAAATTTCATCCAAAATTTCTTGAGTAGTAAAAAATTATATCTTGATATCACTAATATCTATAATCTCTTTAATGAAATGATATCTGGTATCAATATCATAGGATATTGATTGTTGAAATGATTTTTTTAAAGTTATATTTAATTTTTATTGTCAAAAAAATTATTATGAGAGGTTTCATTACATTCACCATCAAATCATCCAATTGAAAATTTATTCATATCATTTATGTATAGGCACTACTATTAGCCATATATGCATCCTTTGTGGTAGTTAATGTCATTAAATTATATTAATTACAATGCTCAGTCAAATAGATACCTCCCAAGAGGAATATTAAACCTTTTGTTTGCCTTCTATCATCACAATAACCTACCCAATCAACATATAAAAACACATATATTTTTAAATTATTCATTTTACTATAAAAACTCACACAACTCATTTAACCTTTGATATATATAAGAATAATTTGGGAATCCATATGGTGTGTCTCATTTGAGTCACTTAGATATATAGCATAGAGACTTTAATCTAATAAAACACCCTATCAATAATATGTGAGATAATGTAGAATCTCAATTGGTTTTCGGAATTATGTTTTTTTATAATCTTACCTTCAGTAACATTAGACAAATTTAGTCCCACATAATTGGGTTTAGACACTATATTTGATTCATCCATCATAAAAATATTAAAAAAATGAATTAGTTTATATGGATAGGAAAATAAAAAGTACCCTTAAATGTCTCGTCACCCTAATATGTATAAAAAGTCACCTTGGATAGACATCTCAAATTTTTTACTTCAATCTAATGGAAAAATATTGGTATAAATTCTAAAAATCCCTTGTAAAAATGATATCATCATTAAATACAATCACAACAAGTGTATCCATATTTCAATCTTTAATATATAGGTTGTTTTCTGATTTTCATATTATTGATTTTAACTCCTTCATCAAACCATTTAGCATTGAATATCAGGCCTGTTGGTCCTGTTTTACTATATAAATAGCATTATTGATTGTATATCCACTCTATTGTGATTACCTTAGAATATTTTCCCCTTTTGATAATATTTAAAAACACGGTCTCTATGTAATATCAATTGTATACGTTCACACATAGAATTTTATTTAGATATTTTATTCAAATTCTTATGGCCAATATGACAATGTCTTCTTTGCTAAATATTTTTTTCCTATAAAACTCAGGTAGTAGTAATTTCTTAGATATAAAATATGAAAAATATTTCCACTAGATAATTATCCATGATAAATGAATCAAAAATATATAATTATTTTTTATAGTTAATTTTCATGAATATTATCTCATTAAGCTCACCACATAGCTAGATATCACTCAAAAAGCCATTCTTAAGTCCATAAACAAAAAAACCTTATAAGAATTTTGTTTGCCTATCTAAATTTCACCACTTTAAGTTCCATTAATTTTTAGTGAACTTTCACTCCAGAATGTTTTAACTCCACTATCATGTTCATTTATAATTTTAATGAGTTTTTTATCTCCTGATATATGTGTTGTATAACAACTATCAAGAATCAAGGGTATAATTCTCTTGTTGACCTAAAATGAAACATCTATAAATAAATATTTTTCAACCTTACATCAATATTGAATCTTACTACCTTTAAAATTTTGTTACATTTGGCTCTGAATCATTGTCACAAATTCATCAGAATAGTAACATTTAAGGTCACAACTTCTATAAAATTCGTCAATCTATTCAAACATGTTATGTATAGGTGTCTAATATGAGTTATAATTTTATTTTACTCTTTTCATATGACTGTTACTTAAGAAGATCAACTTAAAATCCATCCGTAATTGATTCCAATATAGAGAAATATTATAACAATAACCATAATATTTATTTCCATATGTTCCACCACAACCGAAATAGCCTCTAAGACTCGTTCTTCTATGAAATCATTTACTCTTTCCTTAAAGATTTTATTTCCTTTTTGTCACAGAATGAGCATTTATTTGACTAATATTTTAGGATTATTACTTCTTATGATAGTTTTATAATTCATTCTATATGGTATTTTTCTTCTGAGGTATTTTTTCAACTCATTTTTTCACAATTTAGCACTTGGTACATGCACTTTTATCTGAGATATATTTAGTGTTTATAAATATTTTAGATGTTTGTTTTACATAAGTTAATAAACAAGGATTATTAGTTCTTTTACAACTAATCCCAAACTTTAATAGCTTTGTTAAATTCAATATTCAGTTCTCTAAGGGTCTTATTAGCCCTAACACACCTTAATCCATCTTTTATAGGTTACAATTCATGAGTGGGCATGTAATTATATAATTATTTTATACCTATTTCTTTCAAAACCACATTCCCTTTATGTTTCATCATCTACTCAATATACTAATTTTAATTTTTTTAGTATAATCAATAACATTTTTTAGCTATAAATATTCCTTATTGAAATTTTTAACCTCATTCTTGAGTAAAGTGTTCCATTTTGGATTTACTTCAAGTTCTATCATCAACATGTGAATCATGTTGCCTTTATCTATTTCTTCTTCTCCACTATTGGATTTGACTTCTTTACATTCAACACATGTCATAAAGTCAGTTTCTTTTATATCATACTACCCCTTTAAACCAAAACACGAGGAAGATATGTATTCTTCGTATTTTCACAAAATGATTATCATATTCCTTTTTAATTTCTTCATTTCGTTTTCATAAAATTTAATATAATTTTTAGTATATTTTCAATTTTAATTCCATTGTATTTTATCTTCATAGAATTCAAAATCTACCTCTATAACATTAATCATTACGTCAGTCTATAAAAATCCCAATTCATCCATATTTAAAATATTTAATTGTAATATTTTCATAATATTTTATTTCTCAAATTTTGGAATTTTTTAATATTAGATCCAGGATTTTTTTTTGTGATTCTCATCACTCTCATCATCTTCATCCAAGTCACTCTAAGACTCAATTTGTTCTTCCTACTTAATCATTCATTTATTTTAATCTTTAAAATTCATTTCTTCTTTATCATATTTTCTTTAAAATTAGATGTTTTATCATTTCATAATTTAAAAAGGTGTTATGCATCTCCTCTACAGAAATATATTCCTCATCTTCAACAGTAGATATTTTATGAACGAATATGTTTAGGATGTTTCACAATATTTTTTGTAACAATTATAGAATCCTTCAACGTATATCCAAATCCTCTTATATGACTGACTACCTCATTCAACCTAGTGAAGTAATCATCCGTAGTCTCATATTTTTAAATTCTAATATCATATAATTTGTTCTCTATAATTATAGTTTCATTCCTTATTCTTAAAATTTCCTTTGTATATGTTTTCTATCATATACCACATCTCTTTATTTTTTATAAATCCCATAACTTTCCCATAAATGATTTCTATAAAATATGAGAAAAAAATTTCTAGTATTTATACCTATCGTAATAATACTATTGTTAGTAAATTTCATACAACCATCTCATAAAATCCATTTCAAATCCTTAATTAAAATATCATTTGCTTCTAAATGTATTGATAGAATAATTGGTAGGATTTAATTATTATATTCATGAAATTTCATTTCATCAAAAATGGGAACTCCTTTATTATTAATAGATTTATGATTTTCCATGATAAACCTTCAGTAGTATAATCAAATGAGTATATGTTTTCCCTAATATTACCTATAGAGACTAGATCATGTTAAGGTTCCATAGCAAGTTGGGGAGAATCATTGGTGCCAATTTATTTTCAAAGTATCATCTCTTATAAATTAAACACTTTGAAATGTTAATGTTATTATTCACTCTATTGATCCTCTTCCTAAACTATAAAATTACAGTGATTTAAAATTCCTAAAATTGGTGCACAAGGTTTCAGCAGGTATCATTCACATTTTATATAGGTATTTATCATTGTCTTCAAATTGATTTAATGCTCAACATTATTTAACCATGAACCAATAGTTATTCAAAGATTATTCCTTAAATGTAAATTAATCAGATCATCTCTGTATATTACAATTATTCATCATAAAATACCTGATCTTCTTCAAGAAGTTCTTCAAATTTCAAAACAAATGGAATAAAATAACACAAGAACATCCTTCCTATCTCCAAATCGAAATGAGAATACCATTCATGAGATCATTCTTGAAATAAAAAGTATCATTCCTCCTTAGTACCGAAAATATATATCCATGGAAGAAGAATCTTCTTTCCTATACCTTATTATAAAACAATAATGTAGAATAGGTTTATGTTTCCTAAAATACCTCACTTTGATACAAAAAAATATTTATCTCTCTCAAATTACATAATATTATATCACCATATCATTTATTTTGTTTATATTTTTTCATTAAATATAATTATTGTTTCTTAAAATACATTGAAGACTCTTTCTTTCTTAGTTGCACCCAAAAATCATTGTTAAGGCCTTCCTAAAAAATTGGAGAGACTATTGTGAAGCATGATTTAGGAAAATTTAACTCAAAATTTATATGTGATATAGTCACAATACATATCAGTTAGTCCTCATTAAATCATCCATGAAATACGGCTTGAATCATGGATTCAACTGATCCCATTTTGTTATGGAAATACATGAGTAACACATCATCATCAGATTTTAATTCCCCTTTTTCATTGGAATTTATATTATTATAAACTCAACATTTTATTTCTATCATACAAATTTTGAAGTTATATGATTGGTGAATTCATATTCTTATCATATAATAAACATTGTCTCAATTTATAAGTTATATGGGTTATCATTAATAATGATGTTGAACTAATTCATACTTGTAGCATTAATGTCATACGCTTCACAACAAAATCATACAAAAAAGTTATAAAATGGCCCAAATTCATGTGATCAATACTAAAGTCTTACACATGCCGAAAAAAATTATGGTACTATGAAATGTCATATGAAATATTCATATGATCCAAAGACATATTATCATGTATTTCTCAATGTTGTATTATAATTCCTTATTATCTAGAGAATTCATATAATTATTTCTAACACTCCATAAAAATATTGACGATCTAATCAAATTCATACAATAAATCAATATATAGCTTTCTCAAATTTACTATGGTATGATGAAATGGATACATCATAATACATTTTATAATGACTGAATATTACAAAAACTAAAACTTCTTATGCATATATCAATTATTATATTTGGTTATCACTTCCCTTTAGCATATAAGAAATGTCCTGTGGTTGTCTAAAATATCGAACACATAGGATAAATACCTTTCCTATTTTCAAACTCTAGCATAAAAAATATAGAAAACTCTAAATAAACATAAAAACAAACAAAACAATTAAATCCATTTATATGAATCTCAAAAACAATTCTCAAGGTCCACAAAATATATCTTATATGAATGTTTAAGATGTAGTGGAAGTGCATTGTGGTAGATTAACTAGTAATAATTTTTTCAGATTCAGTGGATCATTCATCCATCGTGTTAGATATAAATTTCATGACTAAAAATATTTGTCAATCATATATTGACATTGAAATCTAAAATCCCACAGAAGAACTTTTTCACACAAAATTTATAATTGATTTAAATTTGAACAGAAAAATGATTACGACATCTTGTTATATCTATTTTGTGAGGATATTGATCACATGCGACCCTTTTCGGATTACCATCTTTGAATAGGGAGGTCCTTAAGTAGATCCCCTATAATAGTGATCCACACATGGTCATTTGATCACCAAACATCACCAATGGAATTCTTAGTATTATGGGTATGGATTGATCATATTGTACTATTCGTCTTGATCTCTTAAATTTCATTCAATCTGAACAGATTCTATCATTCTCTTCTTGTTCATGAGAGGATGAGGGATTGAGGAATCAAAAATGAAATTCATTATGTTCAATGATTCTCAATTCTCAATCATCCCTATAAAACATACATAACAATGTATATATAGAGTTAAGGTTTATGTAAAAATATTATTTAATTATACAACATTCCAAAAATAAAAGAATATACTTTATATAACCACATTCCAAATAATAATAATATTTTTATTATTTTATGGAATGAACTCTCAAGTGTAATGATAAATATTATTTTACTCTCTTGAAAATTTATATTTATCACCAGACATGATTTTGGTCCACTCATCCTCTTTAACATTTATCAGATACTAAAAAAAAATTATTAAATATTTATTTTTAATGAAATATTATATTCATAGTCTGGGGAATAAATATTTATTAAATATTCATTAAATAAAATAAATATCTTATTCATAGTATGGTGAATAAATATATATTAATTATTAATATAATTATATATATTAATTATTATTGAATAAATAATTAATTATTACCTTGTGAATATTTTTTATCAATAAATATCGAATAAATTGTTCCATGGTTTTGAAAATAATATATATTCTAATAACTAAATTTAAAATTGAATTTAATGGAGGTCGATGAAAATACATATTGCATGAACCTCTAGGATTCCTTCTAATTTTCAATAGGTAGGATTTCCAAAAGTTGAAGATTATAATCTATAAATGGGTCGAGGAACCTAAGAGAATGTAATTAATGTTATAAAATCGATAAACTACACATGAATGATTACTATATAATATAACACATTTGTCATAAAATCTCTTCGTAGATGTTTTAGACTAGTGTCACTGACCTATGTGATTGATACGTCTTTCTTTTACTATTTAAAATAAAATAGTTGTTAAACAATGTCTATGGAATTTAGTGTGACGATTCCATTTCAATCAAAGGGATATGATATCAATATCAATTAATATATACGGGACAAATCCTTCGTTGACATATTAATTAATAACATGTCATTTGTGACGTATCCAACATGCCCTACGTCTCATAATAATATGGTTTCATGGTTTTGGTTAGTACATCAATGTACATAGGCCATGATAATCATTAATGTAAAATTAAATACTAAGGAACATTACACTTTCATGCAGATAGGAATATCCAATGACACTAAAACATGTAAAATTCCTATAGGTGGGTCTATTTTCATAAGCACCTATCTTGGAGATTACTAGGTGTTAACATCATGGTAATAATTCTCATCATCTTATGAGTACATGCGCATGATGTTAAACATTCCATGTGTCCATATATAGTATGTTATCTGAATATAGAACTATATTTTAGAATATCATCATAGAATTTCAGGGTTCTCATCATAGTGGGGAATTGTTATAGGCTTATAAATGAGACTAATTCTCTTAGACATTATTATATTAAATTCTTGAATAGTAGTGAAAAATGTTTAAATGATGTTTTATTAATATTAAGATATAATAATATATATATAATCTAATTTAAAAATATTTGGTTCTAGAACATAAACTCCAACAAACTCCCACATGGAGTGGAGACAACTACATAAAACTTTCAGTCTTCCATAACTCACATGATGATAATGTTTCTGTTTACTTTAGACTTTAGTCAATGGGTCCTCCATTTTTTCTTACATGTATATTCTCTTTACTGAAGCATTAACTCTTTTTGAAAAATACATCAAGAGATGATACATATAAAGTATGTTCTTTTTCACTGATGTGGACCTTGTCTCCCTTTTATTGGTCACTAGTGTGTTATTGTCATAAGAGAGTGTGATATGATATTTGTGGATAGGTACCACATCAATCACTTATAAAATGTTTCATATCCAAACTACTTCTTTAGTTTCCCTAAAATACCCAATATTCTCAGACACTGTTATAGAATATAAAACCACATATTTCTTTGAGATATTCAAGTTCACATTAGACCCATTAAGAGTGAATATGTATCCCTATTGTGATATGAGGTCATATTGATCTATTTTAAAATTATCATATTCATATCCCCTGATTATATGTTCCTCATATCCTCTATAAAATGAGAACATGTCCTTATTACGCCGCATATACTTAAGGATAATAATGACTTCCATCCAATGGTGGGAATTTTGTAAATCTTGATATCCTTCAACTAAACATAAGGCATAGGTTACATCTAGACTTGTACAAAGCATAACATTCATGACTGACCCAATCACTGATGTGTATGGATTCCTTTTTATCCCTATCTTTCCTCATGCGTCTAAAGGAAAATTTCCTTGGAAAGATGAATGCCATGTAATATTGAAAAAAGTCCCATGTTGTATTATTACATAATTAATATCTTTGGTATATTTCCAAAATATATACCTTGACATAGAACAATAGTCCACGTAGATTTATCATGATGGATCTTGATCCCAAGAATTTATGTTTCTTCACCTATGTCCTTCATGGGGATTCATGTGTTTAACCAGACAACAATAGACTATAAGACTGGTATTTCATTTCCAATAAGTATTATGTCATTGATATAAACTATTAAGAAAATTTTCACACTCACACTAAACCATTTATAAACACAAGGCCCATATTCAATATTCAAAAAACAAATACCTTTATTGCTTCAACAAACTAAATGTTCAATTACAGTGATACTTGCTTTAATCCATAAATGGACCTTTTAAATTTTCAAACCATATTGGGATCATTTTTACTTAAAAACCTTTCAGGTTATGTCATATATGAATCTTCGTGAAGGTTCCCATTAAGGATGTCTATTTTGACTTCCATTTTTTATGTCATGCTATCATGGAAAGTCATAATGGAAAGTCGAATTCTAATGGATTTCAACAGAGAAATTGGTTAAAAGGCTTTTCATTTTATATTTCATTACAATTTTAAACCATTATGAAATCATTCATTCCTTTTATGTATTGAATTTTCCATCCATAAAAAGATTCATCTTTATGAACCATTTTTAATCATTGTGTTATTCATCCATTATATGATCTATTAAAACCCAGAATTTGTTTTTGTACATGGAATCCATTTAAAAATTCATGGATTCTAGGAACATGGTAACATCTATGATAATTACTACATCTTTATAGGTTATATGGTTATTATTATCAAATAATAATGATTCCCCATCCTTCGTGACAATAGAACAATATCATTCATGTTCCATAAACTCTATTTTACTAATATATGGTAATTGGGTCTCCTAAAATTCTTCATCTACTAAGCGTTGTGGAATACATTTCTATTCCAACCCAAGAATATCAGGCCTGTTGGTCCTGTTTTACTATATAAATAGCATTATTGATTGTATATCCACTCTATTGTGATTACCTTAGAATATTTTCCCCTTTTGATAATATTTAAAAACACGGTCTCTATATAATATCAATTGTATACGTTCACACATAGAATTTTATTTAGATATTTTATTCAAATTCTTATGGCCAATATGACAATGTCTTCTTTGCTAAATATTTTTTTCCTATAAAACTCAGGTAGTAGTAATTTCTTAGATATAAAATATGAAAAATATTTCCACTAGATAATTATCCATGATAAATGAATCAAAAATATATAATTATTTTTTACAGTTAATTTTCATGAATATTATCTCATTAAGCTCACCACATAGCTGGATATCACTCAAAAATCCATTCTTAAGTCCATAAACAAAAAAAACTTATAAGAATTTTGTTTGCCTATCTAAATTTCACCACTTTAAGTTCCATTAATTTTTAGTGAACTTTCACTCCAGAATGTTTTAACTCCACTATCATGTTCATTTATAATTTTAGTGAGTTTTTTATCTCCTGATATATGTGTTGTATAACAACTATCAAGAATCAAGGGTATAATTCTCTTGTTGACCTAAAATGAAACATCTATAAATAAATATTTTTCAACCTTACATCAATATTGAATCTTACTACCTTTAAAATTTTGTTACATTTGGCTCTGAATCATTGTCACAAATTCATCAGAATAGTAACATTTAAGGTCACAACTTCTATAAAATTCGTCAATCTATTCAAACATGTTATATATAGGTGTCTAATATGAGTTATAATTTTATTTTACTCTTTTCATATGACTGTTACTTAAGAAGATCAACTTAAAATCCATCCGTAATTGATTCCAATATAGAGAAATCTTATAACAATAACCATAATATTTATTTCCATATGTTCCACCACAACCGAAATAGCCTCTAAGACTCGTTCTTCTATGAAATAATTTACTCTTTCCTTAAAGATTTTATTTCCTTTTTGTCACAGAATGAGCATTTATTTGACTAATATTTTAGGATTATTACTTCTTATGATAGTTTTATAATTCATTCTATATGGTATTTTTCTTCTGAGGTATTTTTTCAACTCATTTTTTCACAATTTAGCACTTGGTACATGCACTTTTATCTGAGATATATTTAGTGTTTATAAATATTTTAGATATTTGTTTTACATAAGTTAATAAACAAGGATTATCAGTTCTTTTACAACTAATCCCAAACTTTAATAGCTTTGTTAAATTCAATATTCAGTTCTCTAAGGGTCTTATTAGCCCTAACACACCTTAATCCATCTTTTATAGGTTACAATTCATGAGTGGGCATGTAATTATATAATTATTTTATACCTATTTCTTTCAAAACCACATTCCCTTTATGTTTCATCATCTACTCAATATACTAATTTTAATTTTTTTAGTATAATCAATAACATTTTTTAGCTATAAATATTCCTTATTGAAATTTTTAACCTCATTCTTGAGTAAAGTGTTCCATTTTGGATTTACTTCAAGTTCTATCATCAACATGTGAATCATGTTGCCTTTATCTATTTCTTCTTCTCCACTATTGGATTTGACTTCTTTACATTCAACACATGTCATAAAGTCAGTTTCTTTTATATCATACTACCCCTTTAAACCAAAACACGAGGAAGATATGTATTCTTCGTATTTTCACAAAATGATTATCATATTCCTTTTTAATTTCTTCATTTCGTTTTCATAAAATTTAATATAATTTTTAGTATATTTTCAATTTTAATTCCATTGTATTTTATCTTCATAGAATTCAAAATCTACCTCTATAACATTAATCATTACGTCAGTCTATAAAAATCCCAATTCATCCATATTTAAAATATTTAATTGTAATATTTTCATAATATTTTATTTCTCAAATTTTGGAATTTTTTAATATTAGATCCAGGATTTTTTTTTGTGATTCTCATCACTCTCATCATCTTCATCCAAGTCACTCTAAGACTCAATTTGTTCTTCCTACTTAATCATTCATTTATTTTAATCTTTAAAATTCATTTCTTCTTTATCATATTTTCTTTAAAATTAGATGTTTTATCATTTCATAATTTAAAAAGGTGTTATGCATCTCCTCTACAGAAATATATTCCTCATCTTCAACAGTAGATATTTTATGAACGAATATGTTTAGGATGTTTCACAATATTTTTTGTAACAATTATAGAATCCTTCAACGTATATCCAAATCCTCTTATATGACTGACTACCTCATTCAACCTAGTGAAGTAATCATCCGTATTCTCATATTTTTAAATTCTAATATCATATAATTTGTTCTCTATAATTATAGTTTCATTCCTTATTCTTAAAATTTCCTTTGTATATGTTTTCTATCATATCCCACATCTCTTTATTTTTTATAAATCCCATAACTTTCCCATAAATGATTTCTATAAAATATGAGAAAAAAATTTCTAGTATTTATACCTATCGTAATAATACTATTGTTAGTAAATTTCATACAACCATCTCATAAAATCCATTTCAAATCCTTAATTAAAATATCATTTGCTTCTAAATGTATTGATAGAATAATTGGTAGGATTTAATTATTATATTCATGAAATTTCATTTCATCAAAAATGGGAACTCCTTTATTATTAATAGATTTATGATTTTCCATGATAAACCTTCAGTAGTATAATCAAATGAGTATATGTTTTCCCTAATATTACCTATAGAGACTAGATCATGTTAAGGTTCCATAGCAAGTTGGGGAGAATCATTGGTGCCAATTTATTTTCAAAGTATCATCTCTTATAAATTAAACACTTTGAAATGTTAATGTTATTATTCACTCTATTGATCCTCTTCCTAAACTATAAAATTACAGTGATTTAAAATTCCTAAAATTGGTGCACAAGGTTTCAGCAGGTATCATTCACATTTTATATAGGTATTTATCATTGTCTTCAAATTGATTTAATGCTCAACATTATTTAACCATGAACCAATAGTTATTCAAAGATTATTCCTTAAATGTAAATTAATCAGATCATCTCTGTATATTACAATTATTCATCATAAAATACCTGATCTTCTTCAAGAAGTTCTTCAAATTTCAAAACAAATGGAATAAAATAACACAAGAACATCCTTCCTATCTCCAAATCGAAATGAGAATACCATTCATGAGATCATTCTTGAAATAAAAAGTATTATTCCTCCTTAGTACCGAAAATATATATCCATGGAAGAAGAATCTTCTTTCCTATACCTTATTATAAAACAATAATGTAGAATAGGTTTATGTTTCCTAAAATACCTCACTTTGATACAAAAAAATATTTATCTCTCTCAAATTACATAATATTATATCACCATATCATTTATTTTGTTTATATTTTTTCATTAAATATAATTATTATTTCTTAAAATACATTGAAGACTCTTTCTTTCTTAGTTGCACCCAAAAATCATTGTTAAGGCCTTCCTAAAAAATTGGAGAGACTATTGTGAAGCATGATTTAGGAAAATTTAACTCAAAATTTATATGTGATATAGTCACAATACATATCAGTTAGTCCTCATTAAATCATCCATGAAATACGGCTTGAATCATGGATTCAACTGATCCCATTTTGTTATGGAAATACATGAGTAACACATCATCATCAGATTTTAATTCCCCTTTTTCATTGGAATTTATATTATTATAAACTCAACATTTTATTTCTATCATACAAATTTTGAAGTTATATGATTGGTGAATTCATATTCTTATCATATAATAAACATTGTCTCAATTTATAAGTTATATGGGTTATCATTAATAATGATGTTGAACTAATTCATACTTGTAGCATTAATGTCATACGCTTCACAACAAAATCATACAAAAAAGTTATAAAATGGCCCAAATTCATGTGATCAATACTAAAGTCTTACACATGCCGAAAAAAATTATGGTACTATGAAATGTCATATGAAATATTCATATGATCCAAAGACATATTATCATGTATTTCTCAATGTTGTATTATAATTCCTTATTATCTAGAGAATTCATATAATTATTTCTAACACTCCATAAAAATATTGACGATCTAATCAAATTCATACAATAAATCAATATATAGCTTTCTCAAATTTACTATGGTATGATGAAATGGATACATCATAATACATTTTATAATGACTGAATATTACAAAAACTAAAACTTCTTATGCATATATCAATTATTATATTTGGTTATCACTTCCCTTTAGCATATAAGAAATGTCCTGTGGTTGTCTAAAATATCGAACACATAGGATAAATACCTTTCCCATTTTCAAACTCTAGCATAAAAAATATAGAAAACTCTAAATAAACATAAAAACATACAAAACAATTAAATCCATTTATATGAATCTCAAAAACAATTCTCAAGGTCCACAAAATATATCTTATATGAATGTTTAAGATGTAGTGGAAGTGCATTTTGGTAGATTAACTAGTAATAATTTTTTCAGATTCAGTGGATCATTCATCCATCGTGTTAGATATAAATTTCATGACTAAAAATATTTGTCAATCATATATTGACATTGAAATCTAAAATCCCACAGAAGAACTTTTTCACACAAAATTTATAATTGATTTAAATTTGAACAGAAAAATGATTACGACATCTTGTTATATCTATTTTGTGAGGATATTGATCACATGCGACCCTTTTCGGATTACCATCTTTGAATAGGGAGGTCCTTAAGTAGATCCCCTATAATAGTGATCCACACATGGTCATTTGATCACCAAACATCACCAATGGAATTCTTAGTATTATGGGTATGGATTGATCATATTGTACTATTCGTCTTGATCTCTTAAATTTCATTCAATCTGAACAGATTCTATCATTCTCTTCTTGTTCATGAGAGGATGAGGGATTGAGGAATCAAAAATGAAATTCATTATGTTCAATGATTCTCAATTCTCAATCATCCCTATAAAACATACATAACAATGTATATATAGAGTTAAGGTTTATGTAAAAATATTATTTAATTATACAACATTCCAAAAATAAAAGAATATACTTTATATAACCACATTCCAAATAATAATAATATTTTTATTATTTTATGGAATGAACTCTCAAGTGTAATGATAAATATTATTTTACTCTCTTGAAAATTTATATTTATCACCAGACATGATTTTGGTCCACTCATCCTCTTTAACATTTATCAGATACTAAAAAAAATTATTAAATATTTATTTTTAATGAAATATTATATTCATAGTCTGGGGAATAAATATTTATTAAATATTCATTAAATAAAATAAATATCTTATTCATAGTATGGTGAATAAATATATATTAATTATTAATATAATTATATATATTAATTATTATTGAATAAATAATTAATTATTACCTTGTGAATATTTTTTATCAATAAATATCGAATAAATTGTTCAATGGTTTTGAAAATAATATATATTCTAATAACTAAATTTAAAATTGAATTTAATGGAGGTCGATGAAAATACATATTGCATGAACCTCTAGGATTCCTTCTAATTTTCAATAGGTAGGATTTCCAAAAGTTGAAGATTATAATCTATAAATGGGTCGAGGAACCTAAGAGAATGTAATTAATGTTATAAAATCGACAAACTACACATGAATGATTACTATATAATATAACACATTTGTCATAAAATCTCTTCGTAGATGTTTTAGACTAGTGTCACTGACCTATGTGATTGATACGTCTTTCTTTTACTATTTAAAATAAAATAGTTGTTAAACAATGTCTATGGAATTTAGTGTGACGATTCCATTTCAATCAAAGGGATATGATATCAATATCAATTAATATATACGGGACAAATCCTTCGTTGACATATTAATTAATAACATGTCATTTGTGACGTATCCAACATGCCCTACGTCTCATAATAATATGGTTTCATGGTTTTGGTTAGTACATCAATGTACATAGGCCATGATAATCATTAATGTAAAATTAAATACTAAGGAACATTACACTTTCATGCAGATAGGAATATCCAATGACACTAAAACATGTAAAATTCCTATAGGTGGGTCTATTTTCATAAGCACCTATCTTGGAGATTACTAGGTGTTAACATCATGGTAATAATTCTCATCATCTTATGAGTACATGCGCATGATGTTAAACATTCCATGTGTCCATATATAGTATGTTATCTGAATATAGAACTATATTTTAGAATATCATCATAGAATTTCAGGGTTCTCATCATAGTGGGGAATTGTTATAGGCTTATAAATGAGACTAATTCTCTTAGACATTATTATATTAAATTCTTGAATAGTAGTGAAAAATGTTTAAATGATGTTTTATTAATATTAAGATATAATAATATATATATAATCTAATTTAAAAATATTTGGTTCTAGAACATAAACTCCAACAAACTCCCACATGGAGTGGAGACAACTACATAAAACTTTCAGTCTTCCATAACTCACATGATGATAATGTTTCTGTTTACTTCAGACTTTAGTCAATGGGTCCTCCATTTTTTCTTACATGTATATTCTCTTTACTGAAGCATTAACTCTTTTTGAAAAATACATCAAGAGATGATACATATAAAGTATGTTCTTTTTCACTGATGTGGACCTTGTCTCCCTTTTATTGGTCACTAGTGTGTTATTGTCATAAGAGAGTGTGATATGATATTTGTGGATAGGTACCACATCAATCACTTATAAAATGTTTCATATCCAAACTACTTCTTTAGTTTCCCTAAAATACCCAATATTCTCAGACACTGTTATAGAATATAAAACCACATATTTCTTTGAGATATTCAAGTTCACATTAGACCCATTAAGAGTGAATATGTATCCCTATTGTGATATGAGGTCATATTGATCTATTTTAAAACTATCATATTCATATCCCCTGATTATATGTTCCTCATATCCTCTATAAAATGAGAACATGTCCTTATTACGCCGCATATACTTAAGGATAATAATGACTTCCATCCAATGGTGGGAATTTTGTAAATCTTGATATCCTTCAACTAAACATAAGGCATAGGTTACATCTAGACTTGTACAAAGCATAACATTCATGACTGACCCAATCACTGATGTGTATGGATTCCTTTTTATCCCTATCTTTCCTCATGCGTCTAAAGGAAAATTTCCTTGGAAAGATGAATGCCATGTAATATTGAAAAAAGTCCCATGTTGTATTATTACATAATTAATATCTTTGGTATATTTCCAAAATATATACCTTGACATAGAACAATAGTCCACGTAGATTTATCATGATGGATCTTGATCCCAAGAATTTATGTTTCTTCACCTATGTACTTCATGGGGATTCATGTGTTTAACCAGACAACAATAGACTATAAGACTCGTATTTCATTTCCAATAAGTATTATGTCATCGATATAAACTATTAAGAAAATTTTCACACTCACACTAAACCATTTATAAACACAAGGCCCATATTCAATATTCAAAAAACAAATACCTTTCTTGCTTCAACAAACTAAATGTTCAATTACAGTGATACTTGCTTTAATCCATAAATGGACCTTTGAAATTTTCAAACCATATTGGGATCATTTTTACTTAAAAACCTTTCAGGTTATGTCATATATGAATCTTCGTGAAGGTTCCCATTAAGGATGTCTATTTTGACTTCCATTTTTTATGTCATGCTATCATGGAAAGTCATAATGGAAAGTCGAATTCTAATGGATTTCAACAGAGAAATTGGTTAAAAGGCTTTTCATTTTATATTTCATTACAATTTTAAACCATTATGAAATCATTCATTCCTTTTATGTATTGAATTTTCCATCCATAAAAAGATTCATCTTTATGAACCATTTTTAATCATTGTGTTATTCATCCATTATATGATCTATTAAAACCCAGAATTTGTTTTTGTACATGGAATCCATTTAAAAATTCATGGATTCTAGGAACATGGTAACATCTATGATAATTACTACATCTTTATAGGTTATATGATTATTATTATCAAATAATAATGATTCGCCATCCTTCGTGACAATAGAACAATATCATTCATGTTCCATAAACTCTATTTTACTAATATATGGTAATTGGGTCTCCTAAAATTCTTCATCTACTAAGCGTTGTGGAATACATTTCTATTCCAACCCAAGAATATCAGGCCTGTTGGTCCTGTTTTACTATATAAATAGCATTATTGATTGTATATCCACTCTATTGTGATTACCTTAGAATATTTTCCCCTTTTGATAATATTTAAAAACACGGTCTCTATATAATATCAATTGTATACGTTCACACATAGAATTTTATTTAGATATTTTATTCAAATTCTTATGGCCAATATGAAAATGTCTTCTTTGCTAAATATTTTTTTCCTATAAAACTCAGGTAGTAGTAATTTCTTAGATATAAAATATGAAAAATATTTCCACTAGATAATTATCCATGATAAATGAATCAAAAATATATAATTATTTTTTACAGTTAATTTTCATGAATATTATCTCATTAAGCTCACCACATAGCTGGATATCACTCAAAAATCCATTCTTAAGTCCATAAACAAAAAAACCTTATAAGAATTTTGTTTGCCTATCTAAATTTCACCACTTTAAGTTCCATTAATTTTTAGTGAACTTTCACTCCAGAATGTTTTAACTCCACTATCATGTTCATTTATAATTTTAATGAGTTTTTTATCTCCTGATATATGTGTTGTATAACAACTATCAAGAATCAAGGGTATAATTCTCTTGTTGACCTAAAATGAAACATCTATAAATAAATATTTTTCAACCTTACATCAATATTGAATCTTACTACCTTTAAAATTTTGTTACATTTGGCTCTAAATCATTGTCACAAATTCATCAGAATAGTAACATTTAAGGTCACAACTTCTATAAAATTCGTCAATCTATTCAAACATGTTATATATAGGTGTCTAATATGAGTTATAATTTTATTTTACTCTTTTCATATGACTGTTACTTAAGAAGATCAACTTAAAATCCATCCGTAATTGATTCCAATATAGAGAAATCTTATAACAATAACCATAATATTTATTTCCATATGTTCCACCACAACCGAAATAGCCTCTAAGACTCGTTCTTCTATGAAATCATTTACTCTTTCCTTAAAGATTTTATTTCCTTTTTGTCACAGAATGAGCATTTATTTGACTAATATTTTAGGATTATTACTTCTTATGATAGTTTTATAATTCATTCTATATGGTATTTTTCTTCTGAGGTATTTTTTCAACTCATTTTTTCACAATTTAGCACTTGGTACATGCACTTTTATCTGAGATATATTTAGTGTTTATAAATATTTTAGATATTTGTTTTACATAAGTTAATAAACAAGGATTATCAGTTCTTTTACAACTAATCCCAAACTTTAATAGCTTTGTTAAATTCAATATTCAGTTCTCTAAGGGTCTTATTATCCCTAACACACCTTAATCCATCTTTTATAGGTTACAATTCATGAGTGGGCATGTAATTATATAATTATTTTATACCTATTTCTTTCAAAACCACATTCCCTTTATGTTTCATCATCTACTCAATATACTAATTTTAATTTTTTTAGTATAATCAATAACATTTTTTAGCTATAAATATTCCTTATTGAAATTTTTAACCTCATTCTTGAGTAAAGTGTTCCATTTTGGATTTACTTCAAGTTCTATCATCAACATGTGAATCATGTTGCCTTTATCTATTTCTTCTTCTCCACTATTGGATTTGACTTCTTTACATTCAACACATGTCATAAAGTCAGTTTCTTTTATATCATACTACCCCTTTAAACCAAAACACGAGGAAGATATGTATTCTTCGTATTTTCACAAAATGATTATCATATTCCTTTTTAATTTCTTCATTTCGTTTTCATAAAATTTAATATAATTTTTAGTATATTTTCAATTTTAATTCCATTGTATTTTATCTTCATAGAATTCAAAATCTACCTCTATAACATTAATCATTACGTCAGTCTATAAAAATCCCAATTCATCCATATTTAAAATATTTAATTGTAATATTTTCATAATATTTTATTTCTCAAATTTTGGAATTTTTTAATATTAGATCCAGGATTTTTTTTTGTGATTCTCATCACTCTCATCATCTTCATCCAAGTCACTCTAAGACTCAATTTGTTCTTCCTACTTAATCATTCATTTATTTTAATCTTTAAAATTCATTTCTTCTTTATCATATTTTCTTTAAAATTAGATGTTTTATCATTTCATAATTTAAAAAGGTGTTATGCATCTTTTCTACAGAAATATATTCCTCATCTTCAACAGTAGATATTTTATGAACGAATATGTTTAGGATGTTTCACAATATTTTTTGTAACAATTATAGAATCCTTCAACGTATATCCAAATCCTCTTATATGACTGACTACCTCATTCAACCTAGTGAAGTAATCATCTGTAGTCTCATATTTTTAAATTCTAATATCATATAATTTGTTCTCTATAATTATAGTTTCATTCCTTATTCTTAAAATTTCCTTTGTATATGTTTTCTATCATATCCCACATCTCTTTATTTTTTATAAATCCCATAACTTTCCCATAAATGATTTCTATAAAATATGAGAAAAAAATTTCTAGTATTTATACCTATCGTAATAATACTATTGTTAGTAAATTTCATACAACCATCTCATAAAATCCATTTCAAATCCTTAATTAAAATATCATTTGCTTCTAAATGTATTGATAGAATAATTGGTAGGATTTAATTATTATATTCATGAAATTTCATTTCATCAAAAATGGGAACTCCTTTATTATTAATAGATTTATGATTTTCCATGATAAACCTTCAGTAGTATAATAAAATGAGTATATGTTTTCCCTAATATTACCTATAGAGACTAGATCATGTTAAGGTTCCATAGCAAGTTGGGGAGAATCATTGGTGCCAATTTATTTTCAAAGTATCATCTCTTATAAATTAAACACTTTGAAATGTTAATGTTATTATTCACTCTATTGATCCTCTTCCTAAACTATAAAATTACAGTGATTTAAAATTCCTAAAATTGGTGCACAAGGTTTCAGCAGGTATCATTCACATTTTATATAGGTATTTATCATTGTCTTCAAATTGATTTAATGCTCAACATTATTTAACCATGAACCAATAGTTATTCAAAGATTATTCCTTAAATGTAAATTAATCAGATCATCTCTGTATATTACAATTATTCATCATAAAATACCTGATCTTCTTCAAGAAGTTCTTCAAATTTCAAAACAAATGGAATAAAATAACACAAGAACATCCTTCCTATCTCCAAATCGAAATGAGAATACCATTCATGAGATCATTCTTGAAATAAAAAGTATTATTCCTCCTTAGTACCGAAAATATATATCCATGGAAGAAGAATCTTCTTTCCTATACCTTATTATAAAACAATAATGTAGAATAGGTTTATGTTTCCTAAAATACCTCACTTTGATACAAAAAAATATTTATCTCTCTCAAATTACATAATATTATATCACCATATCATTTATTTTGTTTATATTTTTTCATTAAATATAATTATTGTTTCTTAAAATACATTGAAGACTCTTTCTTTCTTAGTTGCACCCAAAAATCATTGTTAAGGCCTTCCTAAAAAATTGGAGAGACTATTGTGAAGCATGATTTAGGAAAATTTAACTCAAAATTTATATGTGATATAGTCACAATACATATCAGTTAGTCCTCATTAAATCATCCATGAAATACGGCTTGAATCATGGATTCAACTGATCCCATTTTGTTATGGAAATACATGAGTAACACATCATCATCAGATTTTAATTCCCCTTTTTCATTGGAATTTATATTATTATAAACTCAACATTTTATTTCTATCATACAAATTTTGAAGTTATATGATTGGTGAATTCATATTCTTATCATATAATAAACATTGTCTCAATTTATAAGTTATATGGGTTATCATTAATAATGATGTTGAACTAATTCATACTTGTAGCATTAATGTCATACGCTTCACAACAAAATCATACAAAAAAGTTATAAAATGGCCCAAATTCATGTGATCAATACTAAAGTCTTACACATGCCGAAAAAAATTATGGTACTATGAAATGTCATATGAAATATTCATATGATCCAAAGACATATTATCATGTATTTCTCAATGTTGTATTATAATTCCTTATTATCTAGAGAATTCATATAATTATTTCTAACACTCCATAAAAATATTGACGATCTAATCAAATTCATACAATAAATCAATATATAGCTTTCTCAAATTTACTATGGTATGATGAAATGGATACATCATAATACATTTTATAATGACTGAATATTACAAAAACTAAAACTTCTTATGCATATATCAATTATTATATTTGGTTATCACTTCCCTTTAGCATATAAGAAATGTCCTGTGGTTGTCTAAAATATCGAACACATAGGATAAATACCTTTCCCATTTTCAAACTCTAGCATAAAAAATATAGAAAACTCTAAATAAACATAAAAACAAACAAAACAATTAAATCCATTTATATGAATCTCAAAAACAATTCTCAAGGTCCACAAAATATATCTTATATGAATGTTTAAGATGTAGTGGAAGTGCATTGTGGTAGATTAACTAGTAATAATTTTTTCAGATTCAGTGGATCATTCATCCATCGTGTTAGATATAAATTTCATGACTAAAAATATTTGTCAATCATATATTGACATTGAAATCTAAAATCCCACAGAAGAACTTTTTCACACAAAATTTATAATTGATTTAAATTTGAACAGAAAAATGATTACGACATCTTGTTATATCTATTTTGTGAGGATATTGATCACATGCGACCCTTTTCGGATTACCATCTTTGAATAGGGAGGTCCTTAAGTAGATCCCCTATAATAGTGATCCACACATGGTCATTTGATCACCAAACATCACCAATGGAATTCTTAGTATTATGGGTATGGATTGATCATATTGTACTATTCGTCTTGATCTCTTAAATTTCATTCAATCTGAACAGATTCTATCATTCTCTTCTTGTTCATGAGAGGATGAGGGATTGAGGAATCAAAAATGAAATTCATTATGTTCAATGATTCTCAATTCTCAATCATCCCTATAAAACATACATAACAATGTATATATAGAGTTAAGGTTTATGTAAAAATATTATTTAATTATACAACATTCCAAAAATAAAAGAATATACTTTATATAACCACATTCCAAATAATAATAATATTTTTATTATTTTATGGAATGAACTCTCAAGTGTAATGATAAATATTATTTTACTCTCTTGAAAATTTATATTTATCACCAGACATGATTTTGGTCCACTCATCCTCCTTAACATTTATCAGATACTAAAAAAAAATTATTAAATATTTATTTTTAATGAAATATTATATTCATAGTCTGGGGAATAAATATTTATTAAATATTCATTAAATAAAATAAATATCTTATTCATAGTATGGTGAATAAATATATATTAATTATTAATATAATTATATATATTAATTATTATTGAATAAATAATTAATTATTACCTTGTGAATATTTTTTATCAATAAATATCGAATAAATTGTTCCATGGTTTTGAAAATAATATATATTCTAATAACTAAATTTAAAATTGAATTTAATGGAGGTCGATGAAAATACATATTGCATGAACCTCTAGGATTCCTTCTAATTTTCAATAGGTAGGATTTCCAAAAGTTGAAGATTATAATCTATAAATGGGTCGAGGAACCTAAGAGAATGTAATTAATGTTATAAAATCGACAAACTACACATGAATGATTACTATATAATATAACACATTTGTCATAAAATCTCTTCGTAGATGTTTTAGACTAGTGTCACTGACCTATGTGATTGATACGTCTTTCTTTTACTATTTAAAATAAAATAGTTGTTAAACAATGTCTATGGAATTTAGTGTGACGATTCCATTTCAATCAAAGGGATATGATATCAATATCAATTAATATATACGGGACAAATCCTTCGTTGACATATTAATTAATAACATGTCATTTGTGACGTATCCAACATGCCCTACGTCTCATAATAATATGGTTTCATGGTTTTGGTTAGTACATCAATGTACATAGGCCATGATAATCATTAATGTAAAATTAAATACTAAGGAACATTACACTTTCATGCAGATAGGAATATCCAATGACACTAAAACATGTAAAATTCCTATAGGTGGGTCTATTTTCATAAGCACCTATCTTGGAGATTACTAGGTGTTAACATCATGGTAATAATTCTCATCATCTTATGAGTACATGCGCATGATGTTAAACATTCCATGTGTCCATATATAGTATGTTATCTGAATATAGAACTATATTTTAGAATATCATCATAGAATTTCAGGGTTCTCATCATAGTGGGGAATTGTTATAGGCTTATAAATGAGACTAATTCTCTTAGACATTATTATATTAAATTCTTGAATAGTAGTGAAAAATGTTTAAATGATGTTTTATTAATATTAAGATATAATAATATATATATAATCTAATTTAAAAATATTTGGTTCTAGAAAATAAACTCCAACAAACTCCCACATGGAGTGGAGACAACTACATAAAACTTTCAGTCTTCCATAACTCACATGATGATAATGTTTCTGTTTACTTCAGACTTTAGTCAATGGGTCCTCCATTTTTTCTTACATGTATATTCTCTTTACTGAAGCATTAACTCTTTTTGAAAAATACATCAAGAGATGATACATATAAAGTATGTTCTTTTTCACTGATGTGGACCTTGTCTCCCTTTTATTGGTCACTAGTGTGTTATTGTCATAAGAGAGTGTGATATGATATTTGTGGATAGGTACCACATCAATCACTTATAAAATGTTTCATATCCAAACTACTTCTTTAGTTTCCCTAAAATACCCAATATTCTCAGACACTGTTATAGAATATAAAACCACATATTTCTTTGAGATATTCAAGTTCACATTAGACCCATTAAGAGTGAATATGTATCCCTATTGTGATATGAGGTCATATTGATCTATTTTAAAACTATCATATTCATATCCCCTGATTATATGTTCCTCATATCCTCTATAAAATGAGAACATGTCCTTATTACGCCGCATATACTTAAGGATAATAATGACTTCCATCCAATGGTGGGAATTTTGTAAATCTTGATATCCTTCAACTAAACATAAGGCATAGGTTACATCTAGACTTGTACAAAGCATAACATTCATGACTGACCCAATCACTGATGTGTATGGATTCCTTTTTATCCCTATCTTTCCTCATGCGTCTAAAGGAAAATTTCCTTGGAAAGATGAATGCCATGTAATATTGAAAAAAGTCCCATGTTGTATTATTACATAATTAATATCTTTGGTATATTTCCAAAATATATACCTTGACATAGAACAATAGTCCACGTAGATTTATCATGATGGATCTTGATCCCAAGAATTTATGTTTCTTCACCTATGTCCTTCATGGGGATTCATGTGTTTAACCAGACAACAATAGACTATAAGACTGGTATTTCATTTCCAATAAGTATTATGTCATCGATATAAACTATTAAGAAAATTTTCACACTCACACTAAACCATTTATAAACACAAGGCCCATATTCAATATTCAAAAAACAAATACCTTTCTTGCTTCAACAAACTAAATGTTCAATTACAGTGATACTTGCTTTAATCCATAAATGGACCTTTGAAATTTTCAAACCATATTGGGATCATTTTTACTTAAAAACCTTTCAGGTTATGTCATATATGAATCTTCGTGAAGGTTCCCATTAAGGATGTCTATTTTGACTTCCATTTTTTATGTCATGCTATCATGGAAAGTCATAATGGAAAGTCGAATTCTAATGGATTTCAACAGAGAAATTGGTTAAAAGGATTTTCATTTTATATTTCATTACAATTTTAAACCATTATGAAATCATTCATTCCTTTTATGTATTGAATTTTCCATCCATAAAAAGATTCATCTTTATGAACCATTTTTAATCATTGTGTTATTCATCCATTATATGATCTATTAAAACCCAGAATTTGTTTTTGTACATGGAATCCATTTAAAAATTCATGGATTCTAGGAACATGGTAACATCTATGATAATTACTACATCTTTATAGGTTATATGGTTATTATTATCAAATAATAATGATTCTCCATCCTTCGTGACAATAGAACAATATCATTCATGTTCCATAAACTCTATTTTACTAATATATGGTAATTGGGTCTCCTAAAATTCTTCATCTACTAAGCGTTGTGGAATACATTTCTATGCCAACCCGAGAATACCTAGATCATGAAAATTTCCAAGGTTTATCCTGCTCCCACTATCTATTTTAAAGATTCACCATCTCAAGGAATATGTAATGTCTTTCTAAATTTACCATTTTCTTAGTGTTCTTATAGCCAATATCCCATTGTTTACATAGGGTATCATAAAATGGTACACTTTTTGACTCAACATACAAGTTTCTTGCATGAAGAGGCCTGAATAAATGTTTCAACTCCCCAGAAATGTAAGTATGAAAACATGGGATTTTTTATACTCCATAATTGGTTTGAAATACCATCTTACACATTAGATGTCACTCAGTTTGGTAGGTATAATGATTTTTTAAATGTGTATTATGAAAAATATAAATGAAGATTCACATGAATCATCGTTCATATCACCATGTCCAATATGGTGTAGTTACTCCTTTGACATACACACAATTCCATTTTTGTGTATAAGGAAGTGTGATTTGGGATAGAATCCCAAACACCCATATATATCAACTAAGTCTTCATCATGATATTATACACCATAGTCTAAGAATATTTTTTAATACTCTCAACAATATGGTTCTGAAATTAATTATAATATTCATTTAATTTGTCAAATAAATCATACTTATATCATATTAATTAGACATATCCATATCTATATAAATCAATACTAAAATTTATTATGTATGAGTACCCACCCATTTCATTAATATGAAATGATCCACACATATCGGTGTGAGGTAATTTGATAATATCATTGGAAATTTTCACCTTTTCTACTAAATTGGGATTTAATAATTTTCCCTTGTAAACATGTTTTTAATGAACCAAGTGGTTTTAGTTAGAAGAAATCAAAATAACCATCATGGTGTAATTCAATCAAATGATTTTTTTCATTATCTATCTGATTATTTCATAGTTCGGTGTTGTGTGATTCATGGATGTTAGTTTTGTTATCAACAATCATTATAAGGATTCCATAATACAACAAATTATGTGAATTATTTAAATATTCCTTACCATAATATATGATTTATTTTAAAAAAAATATTCCAAATTTTGAAAATAAATCCACCTATATCATGTTTTGATAAATAAATGATGTCTTTGGTAACTGAATGAACAAAATAATTGTATTTTAAAACCAAGATCATCCATGTTGAAAAAATATGGTGATAGTACCCATATCCATAAAATAATTTCTAGCTTTGTTGGCTAGTTTTAGATCTACCACACCCCAGGAAATCATCCAACACCTACATGGTTACTATATTTGAATATATATCTTAGTATTGAAGGTACTGAGAAGCACAATATAAGTTATTCTGGTAATAATTTTAACATTTTCTTCAGCAGAGTGACCTAACATAATTTTATTTTGTGATAGGAGTCCCAGTATAGGTTTGAAGATCTCTCAAGAATATAATAAGTTAAAAATATATATAAACAAGTACATAGTTTGATTCATTAATGCATTCAACTGAAAATCGTTACTGATAATTATTGTTCAAATTATATAAATCCAAACCCATCTAGATCATCAACACATGCTTAAAAAATCTTCAAGAATGGTTATCATTGAATTCTGTGTGCTATTAAGGATCTCTGATTATTCTTTAGAAGTCGTAATGATCACCTCGACTTCGTTCCTACGATCTGTGGAGACATCCTTGGATCAATTTCACAGACAATGTCTTTTATCTCAATGATTTAGGAAGAGGAGTGTGGAGATACCAATCTATTGGAATGATTTTCACACTGGATGTGATATCCTCATCAACTTATATAGTGGATGTGAAAAATACTTGGTAAGTATTCCTTGAGCCCCTATATATTTAACTTCTAATAAATAAGTAATAAAAAAATAATTATGATGAAATAAATGCATTGAAATATTATTTATAATTTATATCATACTTTTAAATTATATTAAATATATTCCAGGATAAAACATGATAAATTACCTCAAATTGAAATTCACTCTATTATTAAATGAAAATTTATTATTAAAATAATATTCATTCATATAATATTAATCTTTTTATTTACTAAATAACTTGTAAATAATTTTTATAAATAAATTCAACCCAATTATTCTATACATGCATAATGGTAAATTTATTTATTTTTTGGGGATAAAAAAATCTTGAACAGCTCTCAGACCTCATGGTGGGTCCCACTATATCCTATATACATATTCAATAAAATAGGGAAGAATGTTGAAAGAAGTATTTTATGTGACATTCTGGGCCCTTATATTAATGGAAGTGAATAATATTCACAAACTAATATAGGAGTCGACCAACCCATCAAGGAACCTAAAGAGATAAGGAATAATCATAGAAATGACAACTATCCCATGAAAATGAATTGTATAATGTAATATCTTTGTCATATGATATCTCATAAAGTGGAATGAACAACTCATTTCATAATCCACAATTGATTTATTGTTTTATATCTATCTAGATGGATTTACCTTTAACTACCATGGCCATGGTTTTAAATATTGTTCTATAATCCTAATCAACTAGACCAAATATATATCTTTCTCAAATAAGAAGAGACAAATTATATATTTATCATTAATACAATTCCACACCACCAATGAATAAACCAACAAAAACTACGTCTCAATGACTTCATTATAATGGATTTCACATTGCATGAATGTATGCAATCAAATGATACACATTGATAATGATCTGAATTCAGGAGACTAAAACACATGTTCATAGATAGTAACAACCAATGTCACCTGAAACATGTGGTATTACTATTAACAAGTATTTAATCAGGATATCAACAAATATATATTACCAAGTGAGAAAATCATGAGATGTAGTCTCATTTCTTATTTCCCCACCACCATATGGTTATACATCAAATATCCCCAATCAATATGATGTATCTAGCCCATATAAAATATATTTACGATTAATGTTATTGTATCTCAATTTTCTCATTATATAATGGGAACATCTATATCCTTTTGAAACAATAATTACTCTAAAGGAACTACCATTTAAATAGTGAATACAAAAATACTAACACCATTATTGTAAGTGTGCATCATGTATAACTCACTATATCCATAATATAGTAATTGAAAATTTCTATTGAAGTCAATTAAAGGTAACCCACTATTAAAGCACTCTAACATGCAATAGATCTAACTTTCTATGAATCCTTGTTAGCACTCATGTGATTATATCATGTTTCTTATAAGTTATTATCTTAGTCATGGGACTTCCAGATTTCTGTTGGGTCGAAATTTTTCAGTCTATGAATTCACCTCCTTGCATAAAACTCCTCCAGATATGTAATCCTCTAGTAGTGATCATTTTTTCTACTATCTAAGAATGAAATCTTGGACAATTATAGTAGTATTAATATAAAAAAATTATATTATGAAAAATCATTACATCCTAAGTTTGATTGCAATAATTGTAACAAATCGTTGAATATTTTACACTACTTCTTTGGTGCCATGGAAGACACAACATACTTGTTATTTGTAGATAGGTCTACCTCTAGAATGTATGTAATTTTATATCTCAGTAACATTGCCTAAATATGATATGATATAATTTTTATATAAGTAATTATTGTTCTTACTACTTAAAAAACTAGTATCCTTTCCTCTCCACATACTAGGTATATATATCCTTTGTACTTGATTCTACAATTTACCAGTTTTGATTGCATCCCATGTAGTTATCTTATATATAACTGAGATTTTCTTATCATATTATTTATGTTGAACATAGAATTTATTATACATATAATGACATATGTGATTGACCCATTACATACGAATATGTAATTAAACATAGCACATTACTTTCCTCCTTTTTCCTAAACATGTATTCTTGGAGATATCTATGTCATGTGACACTGGTAAAAATTCACCAAAGAAATTTTCCAACCTATATTTTTTAAAGTACATTTTCAGTATATTTAAAATTTATTATGTCCAAGGAACCTTTTGACCTACCTCAGTAGATATCATTCCATAGAAATTAGTTTTCTACTTTATTTGTATCTCTAGAGAGTTAAATTCATCCTAGTCATAAGAGAATTTAAGACCAATCATTTTTTTCCATATTTTATCAATCATATTCAGTTTGGAAAATGGTGTAACTTCCACTAACCTTTGATAGACACATAGAAAAATTAGTTCCTAATGAAAATTATGTGATTTCGTTTCTTACTTAAATCCCAAAATAGATTTCAGTAACTTACATGCCTTATTATCATTCTATGGTGTCACCATCCCTTATAGTCGTGTCATATAAACACCTTACATGATTAGTGGAATTAACATCCAATGATCAATAAAATTGAACATAGAATGTTGCTATGATGAGTAAAATTCTAATGGATTTAAGAATAATGACTAGGTATAACCAATCGATCCTAATTGGTAAAATTCTTATACAATCTGTGTATAGGTTCACTTGAATAACCACCAAAAAAATTCAAAATAATAATCCTTTGTACATTGATACATGGAATCCATTATTGAATTTTAGTTGATCATGTCAATCATTTATAATTTCAATATACTTCTTACTTGTAGGATTTTTTATCCTTAATGAATAATGTATCACCATATGAGGTGAAAAAAACCAATACCATTGTTTAATCCTTCATATGTAGTATGTTTCTATAGAAAATTACTTTTCCACAAACTTTTGTGGAACCTGTTCATATTTTAACTGTCTATTCAACTGCGACATTGACTAAACCCAAGTCAATATTTCTCCCACTATCTCAAATATACATATTTACCCTATTATAGAAATATAGTATATTACTTAACTATCTCTTCTCAATATTAGTTATTACTTCAATATCCTTAAATACATTATGGATAATTACTTTTGATTCATATTTTTCTTTTCATGATGCAAGTATGTTTATATTATAACAAATTATTTGTATCTAAACGCATTTCTTTAAGACATAATGGATTTACATCCTATTATAACTCATATGATATCTATATATCATGATAGTTGGAAACTTTTTTGTGTGATAAATTAGTTAATTATGTTTCTTATAGTCAAAAATAATGTAATTTTCTACAATACATGTTATTTGAAACATTGATGCTCCTTTTACTTGTAACATGACATTGATATGAATATGGAAATGTGAATTTATGAATTACTCCAAACTAAATTTAGTTGATCAATGCCAATATATAAGAATAAAAATAAATCCTCCTTAGTAACATCATGGATTTAATGTTGATTAGGCAATGCGACTTTAGGAATTACTCCATGATACATTATATTGATTGATGAATGCTTGGTCAAGATATTATTTGGCACACTAGCCTAAAGAAAATCATATCTACTTATCATGCATATTCCATAATTCATTTTCTCATTCCATATAGAAAATTATAAGAATGTTATAAATTATATATACCACTATGTTAACAATGGAATAGATTACAAATATAGTTAAAATAATTCCAAAATCCTTATGACACATCTTTATTTCTAATGGTTTCTTTTTCCAAAACTAAGTACATAAGTGTGTTAATAATACAAAAGGACTTTGACTTTGAAGAGACTAAAACCATACTAGTTTTATAATAAAAGACTACTCATTTCTACTTGATAAAGTATTATCATGGAATGACTAGTTATATATGTCTTATATTTTATATTAATTAGGTATAGAAAATGATTCAAGCATTATTAAATAATTGGAGTATTGAAGACGACAACCAATATTCATTCAAAAATTGAATTATGTCTCATTATTACCAAAGTAAATATGTTATATTTTTTGGTGATACATAAAAAAAGTTCAACTATAACCATTAATCATGGAAATATAGAAGTTGTGTAATTATCACCACTTAATTAGGAACCACCCTTTTTCAACTACATGGAGAAACACCTTACTTTTTGAAATAATTATATTAATTACATGGATGATTTATTTAAATATATCTATGTTATATTCATATTTTATTCAATACCCAAGAAGTAAAATAGAAATAGTAATTACAGTTTATGAATATAACTAAAGAAAAAAATTGATTACTATATTTTTTGATTCATATTATTTCTTTAAAACTGTCCAACACTTATGACATGTCAATAAAATAACAGCTTGTTTGATAAACATCCTATTTTAATTGAAGCACATTGTGAAGGTTCTTTGGAAGTTGATATTTCCACCCAAATTTTTTCCTTGTACTTCAACTTTTTCTCCACATTAACTAAATATTATACATTTTTTATGTTCTTAAAGACTTGGTGAACCATTTCCTAAAATGTAATGAAGTGTTCTTCTCCATACTATTCATTTTTTAATCATAAACAGAACTAGAGTATATGGGTAATGGTGATATAATAATGGAAAGTAATGAATGATCATGTTCCATATCTTAATTTACACATAACTATTGTAATCATTACTCATTCATATCTTTCTTCACATTCTCCTTGAAATATTCTAATATATCAGACAACATATGTAATTATCCATGTCCAGATGTAGTATCCATGACATACATTTAATGACGAATATTTTATTATGGCATAACCATCATATGAGTCATATATGAGTCTCTGTTAAAAATATTTCTTACCCTCACTTCCTGAGGTGGCTCAACAGGTAGTGGGGACTCTAGGACCTTGAATTTCTTATATTGTGGAAATTTGTTGTAACGTACTTGTTTCAGGTGCTGCTGAAAGGTTTCTTGAACCCGGTTGGTCACATGACCTCAAGAACATTTCACCAATTTCTATAGGATGATGAGTAGAATTGAAGGATACGGTCTAAATATGGGGAATGAATGCATTCATTGTCATAGAATACACAGTAGAAGATAAATAGTGAACAATAGCGGAAGTAGTAATACCATGCAAAAAAATTAAAAAGAGGAATATTTCAAGTATAATCAACTACATCATATATATAAATTCATGTCACAATTATATAGTAAATCATTCAAACAATTCAAAATGCTTGATATACAATACTGAAACCAAGGTACAGAAAAATAGTAAACTCTACAGCATCACAAGCCTCAGCTTGGTCTCATGCTCTCCAGCTCTAACTACAATCAAGTACCTGATAAAAAAGGTCTCTTTCCCTAATCTATACATGCAATCATATATTCTATTTGGGACCAAAAACAAGACCCAGACAGGGTGTGAGATGATTCCTAGTAGGAAACCACCAAAAGATATCTGCCTAACTATCATTGAATATATATATATATATAGCAGGTAATATTTAGAAATGAATCATTAAACTAGGAAGTATGTAAAAGTAACCAACGTTAAAATTTTCAGTTATATTCATTTAAATTTATTAATTATTAAAATCGTTGAATAATGAAAACATTTAGATCTATCCTGAGCTCTATGTCCCCTATGAATAGTAAAAAAATAGATGTCTCAGAAGACCATATAACCACAAGTAAGACAAAGTCCAAACTAGTGATTTGGATTAACAAACTCATCGCAATCATTAAAACATTTAAAATCAACCCTCTAGTAAATTTATCACAGTATAGCCCCCCTTTTTACATATCATCAATTCAATAAATAATTACCCTTTGAGAAATCTCACATAGTCTAACCCCTTTGTTCACACATGGCACTAATCATTTATAGAAAAACTCTTGGTTAGATATCATGGTCAATAACCACATTGTCTACATAAGAACAATATATTATAATGACCCCATGGCAGCTCTCATGGTCAATTCCCTATGGTCCAACATTAATTTAACAAAGACCCTCTAGGTAGCTCTCACAGTCTATCCCCTCTAATCTATGACCACCCGGTAGCTCTCAAAGTCAATGCCTCTTTCTCAACATAACAAAAATTATACTTAAATTACCCTACATCGGGATTCACTCATAGTCAATTCCCCTAGGTCAAAATTTCACAATGCGAAACACATGCATTTATTATAACATGTAACTTCATCCTAATAATATGAGGCATGGAAAAAAGGCATGCTTAATAGTAAATTCAAGACCAAATGGCCATAATCAATCAAACATGAGAAACACATCCATAATTGGTGTACTAAACCTTACACCTAAGTAATAACCCTTGCTTAGTCAAACGAACCATAAAAGGTATTAAACATGGTTAAATTCCGAACCACTCAATACCCTAAACATGGGTATTCAGAACTTTTATTATATATAATCCATAGACTACCAAATAACGGAATAGACCACCAAGATCGATGTTTATTAATAACACTCTTGATCATTGGAAATTGAATTGGCCCAGAACTACATAGATCCACAAAAAGGGTAAAAACAATCAACACTATATAACGCATGAGAGAGGTGAAATCTGAAAGAGTGGGTCAAGAAGAAGGAATAACTCAACGGTTGGATGTCAACACACCCAATGGAGTTCACATCAGATGTCAGATGGTGAAACGGTGGCTCAGACTTTGATCGTCACTCCTGGATGAACCGAGGTTAGAAGAAGGGCATTCTAGAGATGAGATGCGGCCCCGGTCTGATTAATCCATTAAAAAGAAAAGTACAACGTGTGTTCATTTAATATACACGTTGTGTACTATCCTCAACCGAACCCCTATTTAGATGGTCTTCCAGGTCACCTACATGTCCCTATAATCATCCGTTACATGACCAGTACATGGCTACACATGGAAACAGATACACAATGTGTACTCAAGAGTACACGACATGTAATTTAAAAATTTCACAAACTTCATTTTTCCTAAAAAACAACCCAAAATATAGATCCATACATGAAATTAAGATCCATGTTCTTAAAAAATTTCCCCCTAAAAAAATTCATCTCGGAATTCCCCATCCATGGGTGGCGAAGAAGAGATTTCAAACAACTATAGCCACTGTTATCGTACCTCAAACTCCATCTCCCATATCTCATCCTGTACTTTCTCGCGTTTTCATTTCACCCATACCAGAGGAGAAGACCATACATGGAGAACCTTTGTACTATGATACGTAATATGAATAGGCTACTCCACCACCAACTCAACCTCCTCGAGTTAGAAAACCATACATGGGTCTAAAAAGTAACATAGTATTTGAGAAATATGGAAGACATCAAGCATATCCCGGTACGTCAATGGTAGCTGCAACTGATAGGCAACCGGCCCGACTCATTCCAAAACCTCAAATGGTCCAACATATCTCGGTGAAAGATTCTATTATATCATAATCTTCCATTGTTCGAACCTCGGTGTGACATGTAAGAAAACGTGTTTTCTGACCTCGAACTCTAGAGGTCATCTCCATCGATAAGCATAAAATTTATATCGAAACTGTGCAGTAGCCATCCTCTTCTTAATAAACTCCTCATATTCAGTGGTTTCCTGGAGAATATGTGGTCCCAACATAGCTAACTCTCCATCCTCCATCCAACATAAGGGTGATCGACATGACCTACCTTATAAATCATCAAAAGGTGCCATCTGAATCTTCACCCAATAACTATTATTGTAGGAAGAATTCACTAGGGGATTGTGTCTCTCCAATGAGCCCCCAAGATCCTGGATATATTCTCTAACCATGTCCTCCAAAACGTGAATCGTGCACTCATATTGGCCATATGTATGGGGATGGTAAGTTGTACCCAGAAGTACCTATATACCCAAATCCCTTTGTAGTCCCTTCCAGACACAATATGTAAATTGGGTGTCCTTGTCTGAAATGATAGAGTGTGAAACCCCATGACATCGTAAAATATCTCGGATGTAAAACCTTCTAATATCATCAAATCTGAAGGTTTCATTGATTAGCAAGAAATGTTCCAACTTCATGAGTCTATCAACAATAGCCTAAACTGTATCGTTCCCTCGGGGAAACCTCAGTAAACCCATCACAAAATCCATCATGACACCATTCCATTTCCACTCAGGAATGGTTAACTGCTATAAAATTCCTTCCAGTTTCTGATGCTCTGCCTTCACGTTCTGACATGTAGAACATATCATAAAAAACTAGCTACATCCCTCTTCATACTTGGAAACAAATACTGATGGTGTAGATCTCGATAAATCTTGGTGACACAAGGATGAACTGCCAAAATCGGGGAATGAAAATCTCACAAAATATCCTCGTGTATGTTTGAAGACAACCATACACGCCCATGAAAATGAAATATCTCATCAATGCCTACGGTCCACCAAGGAGTATGTTCCCCTCCTGACACACTCTCATTTGGGACTAGGCCTTCGGAGTCTGATAGTTTCCTCATTCGCACTAGGTCCGGTAGTGTATAGGTAAAAGCTATAGAAGAAGAAACGTCTGCCGCTGTCTATCGTGCACCTATAAATGCATCTCGAAGAACATATCCATAAAATACAACTCACTACTGTCCTCTTAAACTACTTGTATCTAAGTCCTCCTACTCAACACATTAGCCACAACATTTCCTTTCACAGGTGTGTAGGAACACTCAATGTCAAAAGACTAAATGTACTCAACCCACCATCACTGTCTGAAATTCAGATCATGCTGAGTAATGATATACTTGTGCCATTTGTGGTCAATGTATACCACAAAATTATCTCCCAGAAGTAAATGTCTCCAACAGATCAATACATGTACAACTGAAAATAACTTGAGATCGTTCATCGGGTAATTCATCTCATGTGACTTCAACTTCCAAGAATCATATGCATCGACTCCTTCCCGATTCATAATCACTTCTCCCAACCCAATACATGACGAAAAAAATTAAATGATGTAAATCTTTATAGAATCCGTAAAAATAAGTATCGGTGCTGAATTCAACCTCCCTTTCAGATCCTAAAAGGGTGAATTCGGGGATTTTTTCCACAAGAATATTACACCCTTCTTAGTCCGGCCTGTCTGTGGTGTCATTAATCATAAAAAATCCGATATATATCTTTTGTATTAACCATCCAGCCCCAAAAAAATTGTACCTAAATTATGTTCTTTGGATTCTCCCAGGAAACTATAACTCTCTCTTTCTCAAGGTCTACTAATACTCATGTATCTAAGATAACATGACCCAAGAAGTGAATATGGTCCATCCAAAATTGGAATTTTTAGAGCTTAGAATATAACTAATGATCTCTCCCTGTACTCAAAATGATCTCAATATGGGTATCATGGTCCTGTCAAGTGTGAGAGTACACCAAGATATCATCTATGAAAGAAACCACAAAAGATTCCAAGTAAGGATGGAACACTCGATTGATCATTTCCATGAAAAATGAAGGTGAATTCATGAGACCAAATGGCATACCCACATACCCGTATAGTACATACCTGCTCCGAATGGTTTTAAGAGGTATATCTAATGGTTAAATGTGAAAATGATGATAACCGAGTCTAATGTCAATTTTCGAGAACACCATGGCTCCTTGAAGCTGGTCAAAGATATCATCAATCCTCAGTAAGGGATATAGATTATTTTCCGTCAACTGGTTCAAAATATGAAAATACACACAAAGCCTAAGAGTAATATCCACATTATTCACAAAAAGGCCAATCGAACCCCAATGAGAAGTATTGGGTCAGATTAAAAACTTCACCTGCAACTCCTCTAACTGCTTATTGATCTTTTGTAAATCTAGTGTATCCATCTATAATGAGGAATATACACTGGTGCCACTCCTGGCACATGATCATTAGAGATATCCACCTATCTATTTATATTTAAACCTGAAAATTCAACTAGAAAGACATCTATAATATGATCCACCACTAGAGGAAAGTCAAACTGTTAAGTCCAATGGTAATCTAGATATAAACCTGAAATATGGGCAGTAATTTATCCCAACCCATGATTCTTGAGTCCCTCTTTACTCTCTTTCACATCCCATTTACCCTTCTAAATAAAATACATGCCCCCCGTTGATGTGAAAACCACCCTCTGTCGATTGCTTCTGACAATGACTTGAAAGGAGACCAAGAATTCCATTACGAGAATGACATCATAGACTATAATCTCTAAGACAATGAAGTCCCATATGAAGTGACCCCCGCCAACCTCAAGAGGGAACCCCTTACACTGACGTACACTAGACTCCCTCAACCCCAACATAGTGTCTATTTTCATAACATCATCAGATGAAAACATATATATCTTAAGTCTCTACACAATGGAAACAGATATAAAACCATGGGAAGCCCCTGTATCGAAAAGAGTAGAAGCTAAAACTAAGGCAACTAGAATCGTACCTCTAACGATATAGGGTCTAGGATCCTACTCTTATGGGTCTGCTCCACTACAAAAGTCTGACCTGTACCGCAAACCTACAACCCTACCTGACTACCCTGAGTAGATCCACCTTGTTGTCATTGAGAACCTATTGCATGAATACCACAGACACGAACACCTCCTCGGCCTGAATGGACTAATGAACTCCAGCTCCCTCACTGATGAGAAAATGGGGGTCCTACTCTTGAACGTGGAGTCATAATAGAACCCCTACCACTAATTGCTAGTGAGAACACCCTGAAAAATGCTAAAGGTGACCCATCATGCTACAATTCTAGAACTCAACGGTGTCCTTCAAGAAATGTGGTCTTGTATGCCCACTCTTTCCGCACTAGTAGAATAACACCTAACTACCAGAAGAGACATCACATAATGGCTCCCTACAGTGCTTCCTGCTATCTGTCAATGGAGTAATAGCCCTGGATGCTCAACCGCCCTATCTCACAGCTCCTAAATCCCTCATATTTCCCTTAATAATTAGATCCTGATCCACTATAGTCTTCACTGATGTCAGCCTGAAAATATTCACCTGCGATCAGATGTCACACCTGAGACCATCGTCAAATCACCTAGCCAAGGATAACTTGTCACCTCATAGTAAAGGGGAAAAGCACTAAAGATCTGTGAAACCAGAAGATTAGTGCATCACTGAAAGAGTTCCCTGCTCCAAATTCATTAACTCTCATCATCAATCGGCCCTCAACATCTCGGGTAGAGTTAGTCATAGAAGGTCCTCTGAAACTCTTCCCAAGCCATATCCCAATGAAATCCTTCTAGTGATATAACATCCCACCATCTCTGGGAGGAATCACATTACATGTACATCGTAAGAATCACTATCCACTCTGGAGGTGTCTCCAGATGATCAAAGATAGAAAGAATGGCCTCCAACCATGAATCTGAAACCTAAGGTCCTCCATACCCTAAAAAAGTAAGAGGAATCAATTGTTGGAACACTCACATAAACTATGCTACATATGAGGCAGGATGTGGTGCTCTCTGAAAAGTATATAACATCCTCAAAAATCCTTCACGAAACTGTGCATCAGCACCTGCATCCAGTATAATTGAAGGTTCCAAGATGGGTATAACAGGAGGATCTTCTGGTAGTCCATGATCTACCATTTTTTGGTGTCGGGTCATCGTTGTGAACTTGGAATACAAATGGAAGACGTTTGGGCAGCATGACTCTAAAAGTTCAAGCACTCACCTCAGTTTAAGGTTATCAAGGACAAAAACTCAAAATTCGAAGAATGGAATAGAATAAGAAAAACATTCATGTTTTACAAAATAGGGTTACATGGTGTATACAACCACTACATGGTGTGTTCCCTTATGCTTTATAATAGATTATACCTTTTCGGAACATGGTTGTGTAATACCCATACACACGACATATTCCTCCTTATACATGGTGTTTACTTGAATTTTCCCTCCTTCCCAAGTACTTCTACACGGCTAACCCACATGGGGTCTACCAGCGCAACACTACACAACATGTTCAGCCTAGACACGATGTGTAATGGTTAGGTCCCATTGACCCATGTCATTGGTCAGACAGTCGGAGACACGATCGACAATACAAAACATGCAATAATGGGACATGGCATGTACATGCTATGTTTTATCCACCCATGTGATTAGTCACACGGCCGAACACACAGTTCATATTACATTGTGTGTACTCTCAGTACACGGTCTGTTCTAACAATGTTTCCCAACCCTGTATCTCTGCTCACGGAGTTAAAGACTACATGGCGTGTACATAAGAAAAGGTGTTTCTTAAAGAATATAAGAACACATGGCATTTTTTCATAACACCACATGTCATGTTGTCTGGGATTCCAAATAGTAAGCCTCTAAAACTCCTCTAGAACCCCTGAAATCATAGAATTTTGTCCAAGTAATGACAAATTATGAACCTTGGAAGCATGTACTCTCTACGAGTCAAATTTTGGCATCCTTTTTCATATTTTTACTTGAGAAAATTAAATTAAAGTTCAAAAATGATCTACCAAATTCAGATCCAAGAGGGCCCATAACACCTTAGGGACTAAAGATCAGTGTTTATCCAAATGGAACATTATATATTATAATACCCTATCAAAATAGTAACTATTCTATCATGGAATCTATCACAACAACATGCATATATAGCACAATATCTATCACAATAGCATGAAATCAGTAATGCTTCCTAAATGGAAGGTCAATAATGCATGACATGTGATCTTTAGAAAGTGCCTATATGATGCATGAGATAGAAAACACTCATCTCATTGGGTTTTAATATAAATAGAACCATAATGATATAAATCATAATAGAAAAAAATAAGTGTGTTACCCAACGGTGAAATCAGATAAACTATAACAATCACAAAACCAGAAAATTTGAATATTCAAGTTAACTTTGATTTTTCCAATAAATGGTTTTGATACACCCAGGAACAACTTATTACAAACTACTTATTCCTTCCTGTCTATATATATAGGCTCCAAATAGTAAGGAAAAGAAGAAAGGAACTCCTCTGATACCAATTTGTAACAACCTGATTCTGGGTGCCGCCCAGAGTTTCCCAAAAAACCGGTTGGTCACATGACATCAAGCGCATTTCCCCAAATGCTTGAGGCTGCTGACTAGTGGAAAGTGCCACTATGGGAAAATCGGGAAACTATGCCCTAATTGGAAGAGTATACCCAGTGGAAGACAACTAGTAAACAATAGTGGAAGCAGTAATACCATGCAACAATCATAAACAACAGAAGTCTGATAGTATAAACAAATGCATCATATATATAATTGCATGTCACAAGTATCTAATAATGCATCCAAACAAGTAACAATGTTTTCAATACAATACTTAAACCAATGTATAGAAAAATAGTTAAATCCACAATATCGCATGCCTTATCTTGGTCCCATGCTCTCAAGCTCCACCAGAAATCAAGTACCTAATGAATAAGGGTGATTTACCTTATATATAAATGAAACCATATAATCTTTTTGGGTCCAAAATCATGACCCAAACATGGTTTGAGACGAATCCCAGTAGTCAAACACAAATTTATATGTGCCTAATTGTCAGTGAATATATATAGTAGGTAATATGTAGAAATGAAGACTTAAAATAGGAAGTACTCAAAATATCCAATCCTAATGTTCTCAATTATATTCATTTACATTTATTAATTATTCTGACCATTGAATAATTTAATCCTTAGAATCTATCCTAAGCTCTATATCCCCTGTGTAATAGTAACAAAATAGATGCCTCAGAAGACCATCAAACAACATGTAAGACTGAGTCCAATCTTGTGATTTGGTTTGGAATACTTGTCTTAATCACTCCAACATTCAAAATAAACTCTCTAGGAAAGTTCTCATAGTATAAATCCTCTGGTTTACATATCATCAATTCAATAAATAACGACCCTCTGGGAAAACTCACACGGTCTAACCCCTTTGGTCTGACATGGAACTAATCATTTACAAATGACCTCCTAGGTAACTCTCATGGTAAATACCCCCTTGGTCTGCATAATAACAATATAATATAATTACCCACTGACAGATCCATAGTCAATGCCCTATAGTCCATCATTCATATAACAATGTCCCTCTGGGTAGCTCTCACGATCTAACACCTCTTGTTTATAACCACCTGGTAGCTCTAATAGTCAATGGCTCTAGGTCAACATAATAACAATTATACTTAAATGACCCTACCTCAGGATTCTCTCACTGTCAATTCCCCTTGGTCTAACATTCACATTGCGAAACATGTGCATTTAATATAACCAGTAACTCCATCCTAATAACATGGGGAATGGAAACAAGGAAATCCTAACTTGAAATACCAAACCAAAAGGCCATAAACAATCAGACATAGGAAACACGTCCATAATCAAGGTATGAAATCTTATTCCTAAGCAATAACCATTTCTCAATCAATCCAGTCATAATTGGTATTAAATTGAGTTAAATTACAAACCATGCAATACCCTAAACATGGGTATTCAACACTTTTAGCGTATAAAATCCAAAGACAACCAGAGAAAGGAACACAACACCTACATCGATGTTCTAGGAAGAACACCATTGAATGTCATCCCTTGAATCGACTAAGAATGATGTAGATCTTTAAAAAGGGTAATAACGATCAACCCTCGATAACTCATGAGAGTGGATAAATCTAAAATAGATGTTTAAGAAGAATGAATAAGTCACCAGTGTGACTTCAACACCCCCACCGGAGTTTGGATGGGACCTCGGATAGAGAAATGGTGGCTTGGACTTTGATCGTCGCTCCTGGTCACTCCAAGAAAAACCAAGGTTAGAAGAATTGTGTTCTGGAGATGATACGTGATCCCTCTCTGATAAATGAATTAAATGGAGAATTATATGACATGTTCATTTAATGTAAATGTCATGCACTAGCCTCAACTAGACCCTGCTTTAGGTGGTCTTCTATTCCACCTTTATGGCCATGTCCTTGGCCATTACATGACCAGTACATGGCTACATGAGGCAATCGAGTGCATGAAATGTGCACAAGAGTACACGGTGTGTACTCATAAAATTTCCAAAACATCCTTTTTCCTAAAAAACAACCCTAAATAAAGATTCATACCTGAAATAATGATCCAGGTTCTTACATTTGTGAAAGCGTGTGTACTAATTTTAGAAACTAATAATAGTTTGGAAAATTTTATATTCTAATATTCTCACAGTGTTCTTGTGGTATTACTTGTAATTTTCTATAAAAAATAAAATCTGGCAGATTAGTACATTTATCATGATTACTGATTAAACAGTAATTATAATTTATAATATATAATTAAATGTCTCCCACAAATTTATCAAACTCAAGAAACCATCTATACTAGAATCAGAATAATCAGTTATTTGAGTACTCAAGTGTATTGGATCCTTAAACCTCATCTCGTAGTCTACAAGCTATGGTTGTGCCACTACCATGGGATTTCAAGGTAGGATTTTGACTAGAAAACCACATTAACATGTTTCTCCTTGATTTATTGTGGGAATCCCCATATTTTAAAATGAAAAACATGATTTAATCAATGATTTATTATAAAGGCTTAATAAGTTAGAAATAGATAATCCTTTGCTACCAACATTAGTTAAACAAACTCATCAATTCAAAGTAACTCCTCATTAGTAGGAGTAACCCTCAATTATAAATGATCGAGCACCCCATGCACCTAGTTTTTTACAAATTCAAATGATGGAAGGTGATTAAAGACATAATATTTCTACTAGTGTTTTTATTATTTTTTAACAAATTTAATTCATTTTTATTAATTTGTTCATTCTATGTTCTTATTCACACCAGTGAATGTCATGACCATAAAATTCATTACTTTGGCACATATTTTATTTATGTTTTTAATGATTTAATTAATTAATATTTCTCTTTTTGTTAAATATTTTCACTTTTATATTTTTATAATAAAATTTATTGTTTAATCATTTTTATAAGTAATTATTTAATTTTATCATTTTAAATTATTATTTTCGTATTTCTTTGTTTTTAGGTTCTTTTTTTTAATTTTAAATTCTGCATTTCCTTATAATTTTAGGTTGTTATTGAAAATTTAATTAATTTTTTTATTTAATTCACTAAATATATAATTTAATTTTTAATCATTTACTTTTTTGTTTTTAATTAATTTAACTTTATTTAATTTTATTAATTCATGTGATCACAATTAATAATTTATTTTTTTAATTTGAATAATTTATTTCAATTTATAAATATTTGTTAAATTTATTTACTTACTCTATATTTTAATTGTTTTTAGTTTATAATTTTTGTTTAGTATTTTAATTATTTTTACTTTTTCATGTTTAGTTAATTAAAAAATTATAATACAATATAAATCCAATCCTTAATTAGAATTTTATTTTGTTTTTTATTAATTTATATATTTTGTTTTGATTTGATTTAATTTATGTGAAATTACTTTAATTTACTTATTATTTAAATTTATATTTTATATATTAATTGTGATGAAGTTTAGTTTTAAGTCACTGCCATCTCCTTGGTTCAAGATACCATCAACCGAGTCACCGTTGAAAAATATCCTAAATGCATTATTGTTTAAAAAAAATTAATCTTCTACTAGCCAAACATTGTCTCAGCGAGACACCATCCACCCTCCCACTCCTTGTGGCATCGTCAGGCAGTCTTGACACACCATCCCATCCTCTACTCAAGTCACCGTCGCGCTCCCTTACTACCACTTCATTCTATTCCTCTTGAGACACTGTCACCGCGAATCCCATCCCAACAGTGAGTGCCACCCATCATTGGCTTCACACTACCCCCACATGACATCACCACATAAACAGTGAGACACTACTGATCTTCATCACACCGCTCTTCCCTCCTACTGCTACCCAAGACTTCATCGATCGAGCCACCGTTGTCTGAGAAGATGTTGGTCGACCGCTAATTCGACGCTAGTGAAGTTTTTTGACTTCAATCTTCCACTTACAGTAGTTGAAAATAATGGAGAACCCAATCCATTCGGTCGTGAGGAGCCGCTACTGAGCTAAGATGTGTCGCTATCGTCATGGTTGTGTGAGGAGTCACCATAGTCACTGGGGCGCATAGACGGGAGGAGGAGTCGCGTCCGACCCTAGGTTGCTGGAGAAGCCCGAGAAACCGCCCTTACATAGCTAAGTGAAATGGTGGGGAAGAAGATAAATATATATATATATATATATATATATATATATATATATCTGTGTGTGTGTGATTAATAAAAATGAAATTGAAATTAATTAAAAATATATATAAATTAATAATTATTATTATTAAAATAATAATAATAATAGTTATAATAAATTAAAATATAAATTATAATAACAAATAATAATAACAATAAAATATAATATAAAAGTAATAAATGAAATAAAATAATAACCTAAAATAAAAATAACAATTGTTATTAAAAATACATTAGTTAATAATGTATTTACTTAATAAACAAAATAAAAATAATTATCTTTTATTGAATTATGAAAATATTAACATAAATAATTTTAATAAATTTTAATAAATTTCATTAAATAAAACAAAATAAATAAAATAATCAATTAAAATATTTACTAATTAATAAAAAATTTCTATAAATAATTATTAAAAAGTAAATTAACATTAATTTGATAATAATATTTCGACTGAAAATTATTTTTATTAAGAACAACACTTTTACGGGAAAAGTGAGAAACCAAAGGGTCCAGCAATACATCCAAACATCCCCAAACAAAAATAAGAAAAAACAGGATACCTCATTCAAGCAACAACATCAACCACCATCCCCATGCAGGACACTCAGCGATCCCATGCAAGCATGGTCCCTCCTGATGTTTCCATACCTCCAAAACAGCCATGTCCCAAATGGCCTACAAAGATGATGACAGAGAAACCTAGCCCAATGATGAAATCATGCGATGAACCAACAAAAACACACAAACCACATGCAGAGGAAAAAACCACCCAACACTTAAATCATTATATTACGTCTAAAAACTATATTAATCAATCTGTAATTTATTTTTTAGATTCATCTAGGAGAAAAACCCCATCCAAGTTCATCCTAGCTAATTGGCCAGTAGTTAGTTGGAAGGGTTTTGTTATTTTCATAGGTATAGAAGCAAAAGAAGACACATGTTTGGTAACTCAAAGAGGACCTAGCTATGTCGGTGCATTTAGTGGGTGACCAATTACAAGACAATAGATATTAAAAATTAGTAGATGAGGCAGATGATGGGGGAACCTATCATTCACTCATTCACTTTTCATTCATTCAAGACACTGATTTGAGATGACCAGGATACTTCCAGGAGACCCATAGGGGCACAACTGGAGACCTTTATACCTTGTAGATCATAAAGAAATGTTGCAACACGTAAGTAGAGGGGGAGTTATTTCTTCCCCTTTCATTATCAATTTATATACTATATAATTTATTTGTATTCAATTTTTGTGTTGAATATGAATCTAGGGTAAAAATAATTTGTGTTCAAAGGATTTAATTTCTCTTGGTTAATGTATTAGTCTTCTTCACCTGATTCATTCAAACAAAAAAAGATGATTTCATTCGAGAAGTTGAATATGATTCTTAACATTAAAATTGTTTTTTCACCTCAAGAACATAACATCAACTTTATGATCCTTTGGTGAAAAAGATCAAGGTTTCATCTTTTCAAATATGAAACACATTTTTAATAGATTATATCGGCGATATTTATTCTAGCATCCTAAATCAATTTTTTTCACATTTTGATGACTCTAGTTGTGGTGAACATACTGAATAACTGAACGATGTGATTAATCTCCTCGCGATGGAAGTTAATTGATTATTTGTAGAGGTTTTTAACTCAATAGAAATCCTGTGACAATGTTTTCTCTTAAACCATGAGATATAGATTCCTTGGTCTTGTTTCTTGATTAGAATCTACATAGTTTCATTACATGTCTATTGTTCACTGTTATTTTTAATGATTATCAACACTTTAATTTTCCATTTTTTCTATTAACAATTACTTCCTCATTTCTTCTTTATAATAAAAAAAATCAAATAAATATTTTCCCTCACTGTTGATAATAGTGGGCTTGTTTTGAAAATAAATTTGGTCACCCATATCACTATTTAGCCTATCCTTGTACTAAACATTACATTACACTACACATTTTAGTTAGTAGGTTATATAAATTTTTAAACTTTTCCATGGTTTCAACGATGATCGGGTCATGTTTTTGGCACTATTTCCAATGAAGGCTTTGAATGACCACTTTTCCTCAAAAAAACATTTAAAAAAAATTCACATTTAGAAAAATAAAAAAATAAATTGAAAATTGAAAACTGTTATAAAAATAATTCTACTGTGGAATTATACTATTTTTTACTACTCTCTTTAATTACTTGTTTGTTGTTTGGTTTTTCTTTTATAACCGTTTTACTAATTTTAATACCTATTTTCTTTTTGTGCTGATGTTTAATTTTTTCATTACATAAAATGAACACTGGATAATCTATTGATATATAAGGGAACATGAACAATTATATTGATAAACATTTAACTACTCTAAAAATTAAAAACAAATATAAAATAGAAAATTTATAAAATAGAGTTCCTACACCTAAAATTTTTGCAAACATTCAACCAGATCTTTTTCATGAAATTGAAAGGCCTAGGACGAGAGAGTTCAAAATCCACCATGTTTGATGTAACCCATATTCCATTAGATTGTCTTCTAGATATATAAACTATGAACTGAAATAGTCCAACTTGTCTCTTCTTCTAGGTTTCAATTGACTCTAATGAGTACTCTCTATCCATCATTATATATTTCTACAACAGTTTTCATCAATTACCACTCTCGGGACTCATTGAGAATAATCTTATAATGAGTGTATTTCCATATTTTCTTAAAGTGAATTCTCAAAATAGGTTCATGAGTATAGATGAGAATATATTTTAATTTTTGGATTATGTTTATAATTCTTTCATCATGAAATTGTATCCCCATAATCTAAAATAATAACTTAGAACTAAAATAAAAAGTTTTTACCAAGAGGATGGAGAATGCTTTCATGAGGCTTGGGATAGATTTAAAGAACTACTTAGGCAGTGTCCCCATCATCAACTCTCATCACATCTTCTAATGGACAACTTCTATGAAGTGATTCCCTCCTTTGATCAAAATCACATTGATCAATATTCTAGGGGTAAATAAAATGATAAGACATATGAAAAATTAAGATTTTTTTGACATCCTTGGTTTAAATTTTCAACATAAAAATTTAGAAAGAAATAGAGTAAATGGAAATGTTAACATCAAAATTTTAGGAAATTACACTCAATATAAACTTTTTGAAATCACTAATTAAATTCAAACCTTAATGAACTAGAATTCCAAACAATCTGTAAATCAAATGGGCCATTAAAACGCAAAAAATCACTTAGGTAATAATTATCTCAATATGTGATGTTCGTTCACATTGAATTTTATTCTCAAACTCTGATATTCTTGTCAAAAAATAAGATAACTCAATCTTTGTTAATTATGGTGCAAGGATTCCTGATAAGGATTAGCCATCTTAAAAAAATTATAACCATGGTAATTGAAACCATCCAAACCTCTCATGGAAAGAGCAAGGATTAATAAAACAACCCACTACCCTCCCTACCAAAACCAACCTAGAAAAAACATTCAAAATCTACCATGGGAAGAATCATCAAATTCATAGTGAAATTATGAGGTTAAAATGTTTTCAAAATTAGATCAAATACTAAATAGAATGGACTCTCTAGATGAAAAAATTAAAACTCAATTGAGTAAACAATAATCCATATACAACTCTGATAAAATTAAAACTGATTCTAGAAAACAAAATATAGAAACTTAACTAGGCCAACTTGCTAGAGACATTACTTCTCGGGATAAAGATAAAATGCCTAGAATAACAAAACTAATTCCTAGAGAGAATACAATGGTTTTTGTAACTATAACTAGGCTTAATACTCAATATAAATATTAAAAATACTTTCAAAATTCCCAAACTGGAAAACGAAATGAATTTGGAAACAAACATCTTCTTTTCACCTAATCTATAAATGATTAGAAAATTTCCAAAAATGAACAAAATTTCAAATTTTCACCTGAAAATAAATCTATTTTTTTTAAAATAATAAGAATAATAATAAAGAGAAAAATATAAATTAAGCTAGGTACATGCCCATTGTTCTTAGAAATTTTCCCCCACCAATATTTTTCCATAAAAACTCAAACCAAAAAGCAACATCAAAGATGAACTTCTTCAATTCCTTGGAATTTTGACTATGTTCCAAGTGAGAATCCCTTTCATCCAAGCCTTAATTCAAATACAATCTTACCTAAAATCTCTCCAACAAAATTCCCACAAAAAGTCTCTTGAATAATTTTCTACCTATAGCCTCACTAAAGAGTGTAGTGCTATCCTCAAATATAAAATACCCCCCAAGATCAAATACCCATGTAGTTTTTTCATACCATGTGTAGTAAGAAATTCTTTTCAACTCAGATGCCTATGTGACATAGGTGCTAGGATTAAATTTCTATCATACTCATTTTTCCAACCATTTAGATTGGGTGATCTTCATCCCACCACATTCATACTACAGGTGGATGAAAATTCATTCACACATCTTGTAGGAAGGGTATATGACCTGTTAGTTGGAGTTGGGAAGATATTTTTTTGTGATGAATTCATAGTCATAGATATGGACTATGACCAAGAGTTTCTCATCATCATGGGTAGTCCCTTCTTAGCCATTGTTGGAGCTATTATTGATGTTTCTAAGGGTAAATTAATCTTTAAAATTTGGGAACAACATGTGGAATTCAATGTCTTCAAAAATGTCAAAGGATAAACATTCTTTGAAAACAATTCAATGATAGAGTCTTTAGAAGATGAAAATTCACTTAAAAATATTTAAGAATATGAAGAACAACCTTATATTTAAGAAATAAATTTGGAACATAAAAATCATGATTTACCTATTTCATAAACATTAGAATCTTCTCATACAAAAAATCTGGATAATTTTCTAGAATAAGATAATTGTCCAGTGACTGCCGTAACTGGAAGTGAGTCATCTACTTCTGATCTTAAGAACATTTTGAGTGAACTTGAGGGTGATTTTTTTAAATAAGGATACTAAAAAAATTATTATTTAGATGTAGAGATATTAATAAAACTTGATGATTTTTCCTTATCAAAACTATTAAACTCAAATCTGGAAACTTTGGATGGTGAGGTATCTACTCTGGAAAGAAGAGCTGTAAATTCTGAAAATGGTCATGAAATTGAAAACCATTAAACATCTAAAACTCTCAATAAGTGGTATATTTAAGACCTTGGTCCTCTTAGTCCTAAGATCCTTCATTTGAGTGTAGAACCACCCACTCTTGAGATAAACCAACTTCCATCTTGTTTGAAATATTCATCTTTAGGAGAGAATTCCACACTTCTTGTAATAATTTCTACTGAACATAAAGATAATCAAGAGGAAAGATTATTTAGTGTGTTGAATAAGTTAAAATATTCCATAGGTTGTACCATAACATATATTAAGGTAATTATTCCTTCATTATGCCTGCATAAAATTCATATAGCCAGACCACAATCCTAGAGTGCAATTTAAAAGAAGATTGAACCCTAAAATTAAATAGGTTGAGATATAGGAAGTAATTAATATTTTGGAAACTAGAACTATATATCCTATATCTGATAATAATTAGGTCAGTTTGGTTAATTTTGTCCCTAATAAAGGAGGTTTCACTATTATCACTAATGATAAAAATGAAGAAATTCAAGTTATGAAAGAACCGAAATGGAGAGTCTATATAGACTATATGATGCTCCATTAAGCAACTAATAAGGTTCATATTCTAAATCAACCCATTGATCAAATGCTCAAGAGGATTTCAAAAAATTAATTTTTCTGTTTTATGGATGTCTATTCTGGTTACAATCAGATTCCATTAGCTCTAGAGGATCTGGAGGAAACTATATTCACATTCCTTTTTGGGACATTTTCAAACCAGTAGATGCCCTTTGGGTTATTTTGAGCTCTTTATACCATTAAAAGGTTCATGATGACTATCTTTAATAACATTATTGATATAATCATAGAGGTTTTCATGGATGAATTATACATAGTTGGTATCACATTTTATACTTGTTTAGGAAATCTAGAATTGTGGTTAGAGAGATTTTTATACACAAAACATATTCTTAATTATGGAAAATGTGAATTTATGGTCACTAAAGGGATAGTTCTAGGACATAATGTGTCCCAGAGGGGTTTGGAAGTTGACACTACCAATGTAGAAGTAATTCAAAAACTACTATCTCTTGAGAATGTAAAGGGTGTTATAATTTTTCTACGGAATTCTGGTTTTTACTGAAGGTTTATAAAATATTTCTAAAAAATCAATAAGACCTTATGTTTCCTTCTTTTCAAGGATTTCTCATTCCTCTTGGATCAAAACTATATAGAATCTTTTAATCTGGTAAAATAAAAACTCACATCAACAATTATCATCACTAAAACTAATTGTAAATGTACTTTTTAATTAATGTGTGATGATAGTGACATGGTTGTTGGAGCTGTCTCAGGATAGAAGAGGGATAAGAGGCTGCATTTGGTTTTTTTTTCTAGTAGGCTGATAGATGATTGAAAAAGTAATTACACAACTACTTTAAAGGATTTGTTGTACAAGGCATTTTCTTTTGAAAAATTTAAGTAGTATCTTTTAGGATCTAAAGTCGTCATTTCACTGATCATTCTTAATTAAATTATTTTTTATCTAAGAATGATGCTAAACACATTCTTATTAGATGTACTATGTTGTTATAAGAGATTGAAATGGAAATTAGAGAAAAACTGGGAGCTGAAAACATAGTTGCAGACCACCATTCTAGGATTCTTCATAAACATTGTGAAGATCAAAGGGAGATAAACTTGTCCTTCCCTAATACAAAAATTCTCACTATTTTGATAAGATTGTTTACATGGTTTGCAGACTATACTAATTTCATGGAATCTTGTATCATTCCTAAGTAATTCTCTAGTAACCAAATAATGAAATTCATTTAATAGCTTATGTATTACATTTGTGATGATCCTTTTATATTTAAGAGATTATATAATTGAATTCTTATAGTGTGTGTGCTAAAGGAAGATATGAAAACAATTTGGAAAGTTGTCACTGCTCACCATGTGGAGGAAATCATGTTGGTGGGAGGACATCACATAAATTCATTCAAGATGGTTTTTACTGGCGCACCTTATTCAATAATGGTAGAAGATACGTTATAGGATGTGATAGATGCAAGATGTTAAGGAATGTTCGAAGGAATCAATAGTTACCCTAGAAAGGTATTTTAGAATTTGATATTTTTTATGTTTGGGGTTTATATTTCATTGGTCTATTTCCATCATATCATGGGAATGAATAAATTTTAATGGTTGTAGATTATGTGTCTAAGTGGGTTGAGGTATCAGCACTGCCTAGCAATTAGGAAAACCATGTAATAAGGTTTGTGAGTAATAACATATTTTAATGATTTGGAGTGCTAAAATCCTTCATCACTAATAATGGAACACACTTTACAAACTAAAAGTTTAAGGATTTAATGAAAAAATATTGATGCCCCCATAAAACTGGTACTAACTGCAACCCACAATCTCGTAGATAGGGAGAAATCTCAAATAGGTAGAAGAAACAAATCTTTGAAGAAATTGTCTCACATTCTAGAAATGACTAGTCTCTTAAGATAGATAAGGCTTTGTGGGGATATCATACAACTTTTTAGACCCTAATTTTTATGTCCCCATACGGGCTGTTATTTGTGAAATGTTGTCATTTGCCTATGTAGTTACAGCACAAGTCATTTTGGGAAGTTACGACATTAAATTGTGATTTCAAAAGTGTTAGAGAGAGTATATTACTTTATATGAGTGAGATTGAAGAGATAATGATAGATTCTTCTGATAATTCAATGATATATAAAGAGAGTTCAAAGACATTTCTTGATTTTATCATTAGTAATATACAATTTAAACCTAGAAAGAAGGTACTTATCTTTAATTAAAGATATAAACTCTTTCCTGGAATATTAAACTCTAGGAGGTATGGACCTTTCACAATTTTTAGAGTGCTTAAGAATGGTGTTGTAGATATTGTTGGAGAGGAGAACAAGCCTATTCCTGTTAATGGATAGAGAGTTAAATTATATTTTTAATTACAGATGAAGGGCTTGGATGCCTTCCCTATGATTGAAAATTGATTCTCAAATAATTTATAATGAAATAAATAAAACGTATTATTTCATGGGATTCAAGACATGTTCAGTAATTTTCATTTACTTATATTATTATCATGTTTTGAATAAATTATTGCTTGATGTTGTCTTTGTACTCTCAGTTTCTACCGGATTTATCTTTACGGTCTCATTGGTTCTTAATCTCAGAATTAAAAGTATGTTTTTATTGGTGTTAATGAGGAGTAGAAGATGACTTTGTTCTTAAAATAACATGGAGTTTCATGCATGAGAATCTTTGGACAAAATCTAATCAGTGAAGTTTTTGCTTTTTATTTCTACATTCACTATGAATTTTCTTCTCCTTATTAAATTTTATAAAAATATGTTAAGAAATTATTCCACTACACAATGGTGTTTCATTGTATTACTATTACACTTGATCCATCATTCCACTTCTAGTGGTAAGTCACCACAATGGTGACTCACTGGTGTGGAAGTGATAGTGTATTAATGAGTGCTGCTAAATAATAAATTCTCCCACTTTTGAAAAAATTTCTGAACATACCTATTTGCTGGAAATTATTACTACATGTACTGGTATGTTGTAACTTTTGATTCATGTACTTGTTTTCTGGAAAATTTTGTTTTCGTGCTTTTATATCTCTTCATTGTGTTAAATTAAGTGGCGGGTAAATTCAGGATTGTTGTTTGTTTTTAATTTTACAATATCTATTTCTGGGTGTTTAGCATATCATTCACTATGTTTTTGAAAATTTGTTTGAATCATATTTCTAAACATGTTACACCTTATTGACTATTTATTCAATTTTACTTATATGAAACTATTTTTATCTTAACTGAAAATTTATATTCATCGGCTTAAAAAATAATGCATGTAAACCTACTGTAAAATTATATTGTGTAAAACACAATGTTTAAACTATAATATAACCCTTAACATGTCATTAATCTAGTAAATTTAATATCTATTGTGACCAATAAATTTAAAATTTTCTTCTCCACCTTTGAATTTAACTTTTGAGACAAAGATATATTTCAAGTGTGGGAGATGGGGTAAACTTACTTTGACCTAATTTATTCTTTATTATTATCCAATTCGATTCCTCACCACATAAAAACTTTTTTAAAAAAAATTGCTCAAATTTTTCCAAAATTCATTCTCAATTTAGTTTCTTTAGAATTCAAATTATATTTCAATTGAGTATTTCCAAAATTAAATATCTTATCAGTACATAAGAGTTTCCTTGAAATTGGAATTTTTGGGGATGGATGAGTACTGAGTGAATTTTCGTAGTGATATTATGAATGTCCAATTTAGGAAAAAAATTCAGAGTGATATATGTTTATTTTTTGTGGAGTTATTTTCATAACCTTTAGAAACTTGATTTTTGAACTTTTCCCTAGGGGAATCAAATTTTAATTACTAAAAAATTTAATCACTATAGTGAATAAATGTAAATGGTATTCATATAAATCATTTGAAACTAGAGTAAAATCAACATTTGGGAACCCACAATTAAACTATGAGACATTAGATACTACGTTTGTGTGTGGAAGCAATATTTAGAATATTAAATAAGTATATATGAACAATACATTAAGCATATTACATGGCTGTGAAAAATTCAACAAAATGAAATATCTAGGGTTAAAAACGAGTTCATTATGTTAAGGGGAATAATGATCACTAGAAAAAGAAGGAAACATGTAATGTCTATTATTTTTTTGAATTATTTCTAATAATTATATGGAATTATTTTGATACCAGACCATTCAATGGCGTGAAATTCCATGGCCTAGAGTGCCCGAAATAAATGTTTGAAATAAATTAAAATTTTAAATAGTGGGCTTGTGTGGTTTTCCTTTAAAAGTGGAATAAATTTTAAGAGGGTGCCCAGATTATAAATATGAGGGCACTGTTGCATTCACATCAGTGACATTACCTTATGCAGGGCCTAATATCAACCGGTGTAGGTCATCTTCAAGAGTTATTTTTTGGAAATTTTAATGGAAATAAAATAAATTAATAATTTATTTTATTCTAAATGTTTCCTTTTTTGTGCAGTGACCTAATCATCCCCTATTAATACCTTTTTATAGAATGTTTGCAGGGTTTTCCACATAACCCTATGAATTGTGGTTTTCCTTTGGAGCTTTGGAGGAGAAATTGTTGGTGGAAAATGACGATGCGATCGATCAACGCATCACGGATTCGACGAAACTCGCCAACGAACACGACATGAAAATCATTATTCAAAAAAATTTCAGAAGGGGTTGTTATTTTAATTCATCTCTTCCTTGTGCTCGGATTAAAAAATGAACGTGGATCAACCCACAAAGAGGGTGATCCGCGGATCGTGGGTTCATGCGGGAGGGTGTCAATTTCCTTTTCTTTTTGTATTTTTGATTCAAGAATTGATTTTATGATGGTATTTGGTTTTTCATTTTGATTCTCCTATTAATCCTTTTAACATGAGTGGATCAACGCCATGAAGAATGATGATAGAGGTGCATTGCTCCTTTGTTTATTGGTTTTTATTCCACCTATTCAACCATGTGTTCTTCACATTCTTTCTGGGTTTATGAACAACAGATCATTGTGCATCCATTTAGCAGTGTAATGATCCCAAAATGGAGGTCTGGCATCGTGATGACTTAGTGGAGGTGTGACGGCGATTTTGGCAGACGAATCGAAATAGTTCGGGAGTTCTAAGTCATTGATCGTTCTTCATACCGGAGAATGAAAACGTGTTTTTAGGGACGATCAGAGGCTTGAAACTAGAAAAATTAGCTTCGTGAGTTCGGGGTGACCCAAACCATTGAGTTTAATGGATATTGGATGAACGAATCGAAGAATGGAGCATCAGAGGAGGCGTTCCAGTGAAGAATAGTGATTCTGGAAATTTCAGTAGAATACAATATGTATCCCGAAGAACACGCCATCTGGGACCAGCTCAGCGGCGACTAGGGTTTTTCGATGCATGAAGAAATGACATGACATGTTCTCCTATGAACAAGGTCTGTGGTTCCTTACGTGGTACTATCCGTGTATCTTAGACGATACACAGACACAGGGTAGAGTACACAGTCGTATACTCTACCACACGTCCAGATTAGGCCACCTGTATGGGTTACCCCATGTACCAGTTACACGTGTTGTAACACATGGGAATAAGTCGAGTACAGGCCCATGAACAACATACATGGAGTCCTCCCTAGATATATTAACATAGCATGTCACTCTCTTACACGCAGTGTATACCTTCTTCTACAAGACAAGCCTTGCGACACGTTCCATTGTACACAGGCGGTACCTAGGGTCAGAGCACATGGCGTGTGACCCTCCTAAACTTCGTTTATTTTTCATTACATGTCTTGATCCTCTTTTCCACCATTCCCTAGACAAGTTTAATTTGGGTTAGTTACCATTTTTATTGTTCCCTTGAAGGTCAATTATCATTTCCATCCATAGGAGTATGATCCCTTTAGTAGGACTTTCCGAGATAGAGTCAGTTATCCCTCCGAGAGGCCCAGAGTGAGATCCTCTATCCATTCTCGACCATAGGTAGAGTCAGGTATCGACGTGACTACTCCTAAATGATTTTTATTATCTACTTAGCAGGTGAATCAAGATCATTCGCTGTATCTGCCAAGGGCCTGGTAGTGATCCTCATCTGTGTATCATGATCTTTCTCACTTAGGAGTGTGTTCTCACGGAATGACTGTATCTGTCTCTCATTAATTTTCCTGATAAATGGTACATCTTGAACAGATGTTATCAGAGATATCCAACTTATGGAGTGAGTTCTCCCAGATTAGTGCTTCGTAGAATCGTCAAACTGAATCTTTATCATGGGTATGCGGTTGTGTGACTTGTCTCTAGACTATGGGCATGGGTTTTTAGTATATCTAAATGTGTTCCACTTGCTATATATTCGGCAGACATATACAATGTAGAGATGATTGTACATTTACCTTGTGTATTTCTTTTTCTTTTTCATGGTCCCCTGCTATGTATTGTTATACTCACCCCTGCACGGGCTTTACCTGCACGTGTCGTGTCTTGTGCAAACAAGCATCCCTTTGACGATGTCCAGGGCGGACCAGGACTAGACCGAGATTTTTGAGTTCCTTATAGTCCGGGGAGTTCCTACTGCTACGAGCAGTACTACTAGTACCTATTTGTGCTTACAGGTTGGAATTTGTAGTTTTCAGACTCTTGTTTTTTTTTGGTGGGATTGTATTCTGGCCCAGTTTTACTTTTTGTACATTACGTCCTATTGTACTCTATTGGTTGAGTTTTGTTCTATGCATGCATTTGTCCCTAAGTGGTTTTTTACATTTTAGCATTTTTGGGCTTGGATATTTGTGTGTGTGTATAGGTACAGAGGCAATGACTCCCATGTTTGTAATATGCCTACTCGGTGCTAGTCACCAGCCCCTGGCCAATTAGAGGTGGGCTTGGGTAGTTGCGACGCAGGCCCCACTGGGACAGGTCGTGAAATATTGGTATCAAAGGTGATCGGTTCTACCATAGGACCAAGAGTCTCGGAGATTTCTTTGGGGAAATAGAGTTAAGTTTTTCAATCTCATCTTTCAGTCTAGAGACTCTAATGTTAGTGTGTGCGTCCAATGTATCCATACAGAAAGACTTTGATAACCATCTTTTCGACTCGGTACATGAAAACTCTATTTGTGGGGAAGTAAAATATGGTTACATGCATCATATAGGAATGGGTTGTGTTTTCCACGACATTTTATCAGCTATCCAGATATACTCTTTGACCACGATACATCTTTTTTCCTTACAGGATGCCTCCACAATGCATACCCGCTCGAATTCAGCTGTACGATCACGAGGATGACCCCCTCAATGACGAGGCTTCGATACAGGGACCAGATCCCCATGCATTACCTCCAAGCGGTGCACTTGGTATACCACCACTAGTGGATCACCCTGTGGTACTTGTAGTACCGAAATACGAGGGGTTCAGGCTGATCACGCTCCATGAGTTCTAGAGACAGAGACCCCTCAGGTTACGAGGCAAGCCCGACCCTATGGCGGTTGAGGACTGGCTTGAGGTAGTGACCAGAGTTTTCTGTCTAGTGTGGAAACCAGCGGACCAGATGGTGACCCTAGGAGCAAGCCTCCTTTTGAGTTTAGTGGGACAAAGGTGGTGTTTGACCACACAGACTCACGACGAGAAGACTCATTCATGGAAAGAGTTTGAGAGACTCATTAAGAAGGAGTTCACTCCGGTTACGCTAAGAGAAGTGCGTATCCAGAAGATTATTTAGCTCTATCATGGCAGTTTGATGGTGGATGAATATTCATCTAGGTTCACCAACCTCACCAGGCACTCGATGGATATGGCTAGGGACCCGTACATCATATCTCAGACCTTTGAGCGAGGTCTACGACATGAAATCTGATCTAGGGTCATGCCCTTATGAATTTCCACTTATGTTGGAGTGCTAAAGCGAGCCTTGGTGATTGAGAGATTCTTGGTGGAGCAGAGACAGCCGACGGCAGTCAGCAGCAAGCAGACGAGTGTGGAGACCTCGTCAGTAGGGATCCAACATCAGGAACATGGATCAAGACATGGGATACGTCACAAGAGAACCCAATATATGGTTTTGGCAGTCTAGGTCTCTCAGGCTGGATCTAGTCAGTTCTAGGGAGAGGCGATTCTACTAGTGTGATGGTAGCAGATATCTCGCTAGAGACTTTCCAACTCGTTGAGCTACTAACTGGGAGGTGGTGGATGGACCACCGAGGTAGAGGCAAAGAGTGGAGCAGAAAGACCCGCCAGGCAGAGGATGTGGAAAAGGAGTATGGAGAGCTACATGTGGTGGTAGACTCTTTGATTTAATTTTACCACCACCCCCAAGAGGTCCGCACCAGGCTCAGGGATCTGGGTGACAATGGCAGGGATAGCTCCATACCGTCGAGGCATACGACCGAGGGACTCCAAGGATGATCTGAGGTACAATCTATGTCTTTTATAACCTAGTTTTTGTAATTATAGACATGGTTACTATTCATTCCTTCCTCTCCACAAGTCTTGGGTGAAACCTTGAGATTCTAGTAGAGTAATTGACTCGACCCATACTCTTGGAGACACCTACAGGAGGAGACTCGATGATCACAAATATTTGTAGACAGTGTGATCTTACCCTTGGAGGTGAGAGTTTCGGTTGGAACCGCATGTTGGCAGCACTGATACTTTACGACGTCATTATCAGTATGGATTGGTTATCAATGATCCATGCCCAGATTGACTGATTTAGGTGAAGAGTGCAGTGTGTCCATAGTGATAGGATGAGGTTTTACATTATCGGTGAGACGGAGACTAATGCAGCATGGAATGGGCTCATGCATAGGAGGGTGAAACTGATCAGTCATGAGTTTCCTAGCCTTACTCTCGAAACAATAGATGTTGTGATATTCTAGTTCCCAGTAGTATTGGTGGAGTATGATAATGTCTTTCTCGAAGATGTTCTAGGACTACCTCCCCATTGGGAGATCGACTTCTTCATCGACTTACAACCTAGGGAGGAACTGATATTATCACCAGCATATCGAATGGCTCTTGTAGATCTTCGTGAGATGAGGGTCCAGTTGGAGGATTTGAAGAGTAAGGTTTTTGTAAGACCCAACGTTTCTCCCTGGGCAGCCCGAGTTTTTTTCCAAGAAGGAAGATGGGACCTTGATGTTGTGCTTGGATTAACGGTGCCTAAACCAAGTAATGGTGAAGAATTAGTATCCACTATTGATGATCGACGATCTCTTCGATCAGCTGAGAGTGGCATAGTGGTTCTCGAAGCCTGAACTTTGGTCAGGTTACAACCAGTTACGAGTATGGGATGAGGATATACCAAAGAAATCATTCAGATGCCGCTACGATCACTATGAGTACATGGTGTTTCCTTTTAGCGAGGAAAATGCCCCCATAGTGTTCATGGGACTTATTAACCAGATCATTCAGTCATATGTAGACCGGTTCGTGGTGGTCTTCATCAACGATATCCTTGTGTACTCGGCATGAGAGGAGGAGCATACAAGACACCTGGTGATGGTTCAAGACATACTCCAAGAGCACCATCATTATGGGAAGCTCTCGAAGTTCCAGTTATAGATTAAGGAGGTCCACTTTCTGGGACATGTCATCTAAACATATGGGGTAGCTGTGGACCCAGCTAAGGTTGAGGCAGTGTTAGCATGGGAGACACCTCGAAGTGTAATAGAGTTACAAAGTTTCATAGGGTTGGTAGGATATTACTGGATATTCATTCCTGATTTCTCCTGGATATCATCACCGATGACAGCCTTGACAAGGAAGGGGAAACCCTTCATGTGGATGGATAAGTTCAAACAGGCTTTTGAGTAGTTTCAACAGAGTTTGACAAGCACCCTGATCCTGAGATTGCTGGAGGAGGTTTTATAATACGTAGTTTTCTTCGACACATCATGGACCAGGCTTAGTTGTGTGCTAATGTAGGGAAAAGCAGTGATTGCTTATGGTTCACGCTATATTAGGCCACATGACCAGAACTTTGCGACCCCTAATCTTGAGTTGGTAGAGGTAGTCTTCGCGTTGAACATGTCGTGACACAACCTTATGGGTGAGTGGATTATCGTCTACTCTGACCACAAAAGGCTCAAATAAATATTCTCACATAAGGATCTAAATCTGAGACAAAGGCATTTTCTATATTTCCTCAAGGACTACAATTCCAATCATATATACTCTTTGGAAGGGGAACAAGGTGACAGATTCTCTTACCAGAAGGTCAAGCTCACAGATATTGAGTGAGGAAACAAAGCAGTTAGTCACATTGCAGTTATCCTTCATGGACGGAGAGGATACAACTTACCTTCAGTCAATGGTTGTCAACCCTCCACTCTTACAGTGTGTTAGGGAGGCACAGTTTGGGAGTGTAGACTGTGAGACTTTACATGCTCAGCTATCCATGGAGAATGCTCTTGATAGGTATTCGCAAGGTGGGGAGCACATATTTTTTTTTAGAGGATGAACTGTTGTACTAGTGGTGTTGTGAGAGGAGGTCATAAGGGAGTTTCATACACCAACCTTATCAGTACACCCTATCGTGTAAAATATATAATAAGATCTCCGACGGTAGTTCTGGTGGTCAGGATAGAAGAAGGTAGTAATAGAGTTTGTTTCTCAATGCCTTACGTACCAGCAGGTGAAGGCTAAGAACTAGGTTCCAGTAGGGTTAGCTCACCCCATAGAAGTGTCAGAGTGGAAATGGGATGGAATATAAATGGACTTCATGACAAGATTAACAAGAACATCCAATGGGAATGATTCGATCTAGGTGATCCTTGACTGGTTCACCAGGTTGGCCAACTTTCATGCCATCAGGGGGAAGAGTTCTGTAGAGAGCTTGGAGAGCATCTACATGTTGGAGATAGTTCAGCTTCATGGCATCCCTTCTACAATATTCTAGGATCGAGACACCCAATTCACATCCCGTTTGTGAAAGGTATTACATGAGACTTTCGAGACTCAGCTACGCTTGAGCACAGTGTTCTGTCCCTAGAAAGATGGTCAGATGGGGAGAACCATTCCAGTTCTGGAGGATATGTTGCGAGCCTTTATCATGGACATTGGTCACAATTTGGAGGACCACCTACCACTATTGGAGTTTTCATACAAAAATATGTACCACTCCACCATTGGAATGACACCGTTTGAGGCTTGATATGGGACAACCTTTCGGTTACCACTTTGCGGGACCGACACAGGAGAGTCAACACTCATATGTCTAGAGTTGGTGTGACCTACCACTATAAAGGTTCAGATCATCCAGGAGCAGATGAAGACTGCACAAATACAGAAGATGTCTTATGCTGATAGGTGATGGAGACATCTAGTGTTCGAGGATGGAGACCTCATCTTCCCTCAGGTATCACCTCGACTAGGGTTACAGAGATTTTCTCGGTCTTACAAGCTATCTATGAGGTTCATTGATCCTTTACAGATACTGTGTAGAGTTGGAGAGGTGGTATACCACCTAGCTCAATCGTCACAATTGCACCGGGTATATGATGTCTTCCATGTGTCGTAGCTAAGGAGGTACGTGCATGACCCATCGCAGGCCATCGACTCGGGTGAGCAGGGCATCGAGGATGGAGAGACCACTGATGAGTACCCAGTAGAGATTGACGATTGAATGGAGAGGATCCTTCATGGGAAATAAATTCCCTTGGTGTTCATTTGGTGGCATCATAGGAATATTCAGGAGAGCATGTGGGAGAAGGAGGCTCAGATCCGTGCCCAGTACCAACATCTTTTTGAGTAGCCTTTGTTTCCACTTTTCAGGGATGCAAAGCCCCAAGTTGGGGAGAATGTAATGCCTTGGATTTTCTGTGTATTATTTTTAAATTTTATATGGACATATTTCAAGACCATACCTTATAAAGGCGTTCGATTCTGGGCCCCAGAGTTCCCAAAATAAATGATTAAAATAAATTAAAATTTTTAACAGTTCGTGTGAGAAATTTTCCTATAAAAGTGGAATAACATTTAAAAAGGTGCCCGAATCAGAAATATGAGGGAACTATTGAGTTTAGAGCAGCAAATTTACCTTTGGAGGGGCCTAACATAGACCGGTGTGGGTCAGTAAGAATTGTTTGTTATTAGACTTTTTAATGGAAATAAAATGAATCAATTATTTATTTTATTTTAAATGATTCATTATTGCACAGTGACCTAATCCTACCCTATTAATACCTGCTTATTTTAAATTTACATAGTTAGCCACATAACCCTAAGAATTGAGGTTTTCCTTTGGAACTTTGGAGGAGTAACGGTTGGAAGACAGTGATGACGTGATCGATCGACGCATCTCGGATTCAGAGAACCTCACCAACGAACACGACACAACCATCGTTCTTTAACCGAATCAAGGTAAGGGATTTTATTTGGATTCTTCTCTTTACCTTTTTAGATTAAACGATGAACATGGATCAACCCACAAATAGGGTGATCTGTGGATCGTGCGTTCATGCGGGAGGGTGTTAATTTTGTTTTCTTTTTTGGTTTTTGAGTTGGGAATTGATTTTATGATGATCATTGGTTTTTCATTTTTACTCTCCTATTAAAACATTTAACGGGAGTGTATCGATGTTGTGAGGAACAATGGCAGAGGAGCATTCCTCCTTTTTGTTATTGAATCTTATTCCACATTTTCAACCACACATTCTTTACATTCTGCGTGGGGTTATAAACAACGGATTTTTGTACATCCATTTCACAACATAACGATCCCATAACGAAGTTCTGACATCGTGATGACCCAAGGGAGGTGCGATAGCGATGGTGGGGGATGAATCAAATGGTTCGAGAGTTCTCATTCTCCAAGAATTCTTCATGCGGGAGAATCAGAACGTTTTTTCGGGGATGATCAAAGGCCTAAAACCAACATAATCGTCTTCATCATGTCGGGGCGAGCTAAAACCTTGAGTTTCATGAAGATCAGACAACAGGATTGAAGAATGGAGCATCACAGTTGGCGCGCCGGTGAAGAACAACGATTCTGGAAATTTTGGATGAACACATCATGTATCCCGAATAACATGATGTGTGGTACTAGCTCAGCAGTGGCTAGGGTTCTGTAATTTACCAATCCGACACAGTTGGTGGATCCTCCCTACGTGATGCCTCACCGCCACCCCACACCACTATTCTGCACCACTGCACCACTACACCACTCTACATTGATACTTCCCCACTCCCTCTCCCGCACAACCTTTACACAGCATCGCCCTAGGTTGTCCCAATTTGATCTTCTATTTATAGACTCGGGTTTATTATTATTATTTTTTGCATATTTTGGTTCAGTTTATTAAATTATGGTCTAGTGATAACTCTGGTAAATCGATTATCTAGTTTCTTATTTAATTTGATATTTAGGGCTAATCTAAATTTATTTATTTCTATTTGGGTTACAATTGTTTTTATAAGAGTTTTTTTCATTTTATTTTAGGATTAATATATATATATGGTTGTCAATTGTTTCATAATGCTTGTATTCCAAAATTGATCACAGAAAGAAGTGATCCTATGGTTTTGGCTTTTAGATTCAATGGATAAATGGGACTATGTACACCAAAATTATTCAATTATTTTATTTTATAGTTAATTCATCTTCAATTATATAAATTAATTTCATAATTTTTGTATCATTATATTAGGGTGTAATTTTTTTTGTATCATTTGATTTCATTTAACAAAAGGATATTAATAATTATTTTTTTATATGAAATGTTTAAAATGTTGTTTAATAAAAAATAATAAAAATTTAATATATGTAATATCAATAAAATACTTAGTTAATATAAATTAGGATAAAGTTTTATAATACTTTTAAAAAATATATAACAAATACACAGATTTATTAAAAATTAGTGAAAATAGTAATTATTATAAATGTAGTATTAATTTAAATACATAGTAAAAATAATTACATAATTTATAATATTTAATTATTATTGAATTTTAATTATTATTAATAAATTGTAAATATTAGACTTAATTATAATAATATAATAATTATTATTTTTAAAAAGGTTAAAAAAATGTAACTATTTGAAATTCACAACAATTCATATAATTGTTGTATTAATTGTTTTAATATGTATAATTAATTCATATAAATGTTGTAAAAACACCCAATGCACACAACTATTATAATGTTTCTAGGGTTAAAATTATTAATTTAAAAAAGTATAATTCTACGAAATATTATTTCAAAATAAATATTATTTCAATTATATTAACTCAAAAATATTAATTAATTATTTATATAAATTATTAATTAAATATAATAAAATTAATTTATAATAAAAATTAACTATTATTAAAATTACTTATATATTATATATATATACACACAAACACACATATTTATATTTTTATATAGATTTGATATTTTTTTAAAAAAGAGTTAGAATATGTATTTGATGTAGTTTAATTGATTAAGTATTCATGATTTATATAAATTAATTAATAATAATTTAATAATAATTTAAATAATTTATAATAATCATTAAATAATTTATAATAAATAATAATTAATTAGTTAATATTATTAATAAATAGTAAATATTAACGATAGTTGGATATTATTATTAATAATTTCAAAATTTTAGGAATTTCTGAAACTATGTAAAAATATGTAAAAGAAAAAATATGAAATAATAGTAATAGTTAAATAGTAGTAATGTTTATTAAAAATCATATATAAATAATAAATAATTAGTATTACTTGCCAAATAATTTTACAAATGTTAAAACCCGTAAAATTCAAGGGAAAGTTTTTATTAATTTTCTTTGGGATTTTACAAGAATGCAGTTTCTGACAGCGCCTGATTCTGAGGCCTGGTGTGCCTGGAATCAATTTCTGAAGTTTATCTCGGGTACGTTCAGTGAACGTACAAGCAGGTTTTTCTAACTTTTGAACCGGTGCTCGGAATTGCAATCTGAGGGCACCGATGACCTCGCAGCACCGGTAATTGCTTAGAAACACCTTTTCCGGAGTTGCGTTTTCTCGGGTGTGGTTTTTAATTTTTTTTTGGGTTTAAGGAAGAAATAAATAAAATTGTGAACAATTTTATTTTTGTTAACCAAGGGAGTTAAATTCTACCATGGGAAGTTGTTGGTGGGACCCAAAACCACCCAACTTCCCATGTGTGGATATGTGGGAGGTGGGGCCCACATGAGACCCTAACCCCCCTTGATCTTCTCATAACCCCCTTGACCTCCCATAACTTTTCCCCTCTTAAATTTTGTAACTCTCAAAAAGAAACCCCCCTTTTTAAATAAAGTCAACTCCTTAATTTTGTAGGTTTTTCAAGTAATTAATTCCTGGATTCGTTTGAATTTTAAATGAATTCCTTTGGCTTGTGTCTTAATTAAATAAGACTAAGTCTTATTTCGTGGGAGAATAGTTGATGGTGCGAAAGGATTTGAAGAGAAAGCACTAAGCTTTGAAGAACTTCTTCCTTCTTGAAGAACGCGAAGAACGCAACTCTCCGACGAAGAACACTGACACCAAAGAGCGGCAATGAACCCCCTTTCTTCCTTCTCTGTGACAAGAGGGGATATGTCACATCTTGAGTACACTTGGGCGATGTTGGGCCTTCCAAGACCTTCGGTGAAGAATGCTTCCCGGTCTCCATCAAATGAGGAGACACCGCCGTGTGAAAAATTGCAAACGACGACGTCACCTTCCGGCGTCAACGAACGACGCTACCTCTCTACAGATCCATTGAGGGATCACATCACGAGGTAGGGGTTTTATGCATTTCAATTTCGTGATTACTTATGTCGTTTTCTTCCTTTCAAATTGAACCGCCTGTTATCGTGATAATAAGAGGAGGTCGGACCGCATGAACACGACCGACACTCCTCCCCTTTTTTGGTTGTTGATATTGATGCGACATGAGCAAGGCAATGCGGTGCCGAAGCACCACGTGGAAAATTGTTAAAGGGAGGGCGGAGAAGCGCGGCGCCATCGCACCGCGCTGTTGGAAACAAACTAATCTGTGGCGCCGTCGCGCCGCGCCAGAGGACTAATAAAGAACCCGGACGGAGCGGGGCCGCAGTGGAGGGGCGTGGCGCCGTCGCGCCGCGCCGTACGAACCAAGGTCATGGTCTGTTTCGGGCCACGACGGAGCAGGGGAACCGGCGGCTGGTACAGGGCTGCCGGTGTCAGAGGAGGGGGGACCGGCCTTGCCGGTCCCGTGGCGGCAACAGCCGGTCGGCCGGGGCGGGCCGGCCAGACAAGGGAAAACCCGGGGGTTACAAACCCCCGGCCGGCCAGCTGAGCGGACCCATAAAGGGGCCACGGTTTCTCCACGCGGGGTCAGCGCACCCCCCGCCCGCTTCGCTCGGCCGTAACAACCGAGCCGGCCGCCTGGCCACCCGGCCAGCGCCAGCGCGCCCAGCGCGCCGGGCCGAGCCGTCGGGCCGTTGCCCATAACATGAGCTGCAGACCTCCGATCGACGCACCGTCAGTTGCATATCGATCCTTGGATCGAGTAGGTCATTTCGGTTTGGTACACTCAAGGTTTTGGAGTACTTTGGGTTCGTCCGGGTTGGTTCGTAAACGAAACCAACCGGGCCCTCGGAGCGAAAACACTTATAACTTGAGTTCCGGACATCCGATTGATGTGTCGTCGACTTTGTTAAATTACTCCTGATGATAAGGAACTTTTGGCTTAATCTTCTCGAGGTTTAGACGTCGTCAGAGTGCGGTCGAGTTGGTTCCCTCACGAAACCAACTGGGCCCCTAGAACGAAAAAGCTAATAACTCACAGACCGAGCATCCGATTGACATGCCGTCTGTCTCATTGAATTCCTATATATGAGACGGAACATTTGGCATCCTTCACCTAAGGTTTGGATGCAGTTGGATAGTGGTCAGGTTGGATTTTACACGAATCCAACCGGGCCCCTGGAACGAAAAGGGATAGTAACTTTCAGACTGGACATCTGTTTGACGAAACGTCAGCGGTGTTGGTGATCACGTTGAGAAACGGTCCCTATGAGAACACCCTATGAGAGTTCGGGGTACAGTTGAGATACAGCCAGATTGGTTTGCACACAAAACCAACCGGGCCCCTGGGACGAAAAGGCTAGTAACTCACAGACTGGGCATCCGATTGACGCGCCGTCTATTGCGTTAAGACCCCTATGATGAGGCGGTCCTTTGAGATACTTCTTCGTGGGACCTTGAGATACTTGGAGTATCGACCTGTATCTCGTGGAGTGGACCCTCCCGGAGATGAGCGTTCAGAGTACGGAGACCGTGTAGTCAGGTGAGACCTGGCGACTGCTTGACCGACTCGACATGGAGTGAGTCGACTAGCCCAGTGGATGGAGAACTACTTTGTTTGGGTGCAGACCCATGGTGGATAGAGCACTACCTATGTGATAGTGCAGACATGCGGTACTCGTCTGGAGAGTACCTCTGCAGGATACTAGGGTGTGTTCACTACTGTGTTTGGGTGGCATACCTCGGCGGGAAGCACTAATGTGTTTGGGTGGCTGGCCCGCGGTACTCGACGGGAGGAGTACCTTAGCAGTCATAGGTTAGTGAGCAGTACCTCGGAGTCATGACAGGACCACTGTACACTCTAGAGATGGGGCTCTTCAGCAGTTACGGTTTCGTTAATGAAAATACTGCTTTGAGCTGAGTCTATGACCTTTGTGTTTACCTCATGATTGATATGGGTCATTTGATAACTTAGGTATATGTATGGGCATATACCTGGGTAGTGGTTATCCATTGATTTCATAATATTTGTGTTTCCTCATGATTGAGATGGGTTACTTCATAACTTAGGTATATGTTTGGGCATATATCTAAGTAGAGGTTATCTGTTGAGATCTTCTTTGTGGTTATACTTGTTGGTTTTAGTGAGACCTTGAGGGTCTCGGGGTCCCTACTGAGTATCGTTATACTCACCCCTGCATGGGCTATGCCCGCACCTCATTGTGTTGGTTTCAGACAACGGGCAGTGCTGACGGAAACTGAGTGTTCGAGGACTGGACGGTACCCGGAGGTGTACCACACAACGAGACAGTACCCGGAGGTGGACCACAGGATGAGATAGTACCCGGAGGTGGACCACATGACAAGACAGTATCTGGAGGTGGACTTCACAACGAGACGATACTCGGAGTAGGTTGACGGGCGAGAGCATTGTGGAGGCTATCTGTACCTACCCTTCAGGTAGGATCCGAGGAGGACAACCCAGGAGCCGCTTCCGTTCTTCCAACTGTTGTCTTTTTCTATTGTACTTTTGTTCAGTTGTAGCTGTATTTTTTAGTTGGGTTTGTATTCTAGCCCATTTACTTTTCAGCACTTTTTTTTACTTAGTGTTTTACTTCCGCTTGTACTCTGTGGTGTTTTTTTACTTTTATAAAGGCAATGTCTTCCCAGTTTTCGGGATTTACGCCTTTGGTGCTAGTCGCCAGCACCTGGCCTGTGGAAGGCGGGCTTGGGATAGTCACGGCATAGGCCCCGAGGGATGGTCGTGACAACAAACTACTAAAATTAAAAAAAAAACATTCTCATAATTACAAACTTTTTTATAAAAGCATTAAAAAAATATTAAAAAATAGAAAATTATAAAAATTAAAAATAATTCTTTACATGTTAGGTTAATTATAATATTTTTTCTTAATAATTTGTATAAATTTTGTGATATATATATATTTATATAATTTAAAAGGTATTAAAAATGATACACATGAATTCAATGTTACCAAACCCCATACACTTAAATTTGTTATCTTGCATTCAGGGTAAAACCAACATCCACAATCTTATGGTGGACTCAGATTTGGAATATAATACTTTATTACAAAGATACTTCATTTTATGTCATAAAATGTAATAAAAATATTAAATTAAATTACAATCATGCTTGATGTTACCAATGTCTCGATAGAAAAAATTATATGTTGCCCGAGGGTAATCCATACATCTCGGACCCAATTGTGGTCTCCAATTTTTCATATGATACATATTTTGAAAGATATAATTTAAATTTAATAGTAAATTATAAAAAAAATATTAAATTAAAAACCTTAATGTGCAATGTAACTAAACACCTGACACTCACAAATTTTTTATCATGCCTAGGATAAAATCTACATCCTAGACCCAATAGTGTTCTTGGATTTTTCATATGATATATAGTTTGAACGATACATTATATTTTAGTGACAATTATAATAAAAATGTTAAATAAATTAAACTCATTTGAAATGTAACTTATCACCAAACACTCAAAAAAATTATGTCATGCCTAGGGTAAATCCCACTTCACGGACTCAATGGTGTTTTTCGATTTCTCACATGAGACACCATTCAAGAGATATTATATTATTTTCATAAAATATTATGTGTATTATATAATTTATTTAATATTTTTATTCTATAGGTGTTTAGCCTATAAGGGCCCTGTAATCAAGTGTTTAATAAGAACCTCACTTTGACCGTATTCCTTGGGATATTTCATGGAGTTAAAATATAATTTTAATTTTCAACTAGGAAAGATGATCAGAAATAATTATTCTTATTTTAGTTTTTTTAGGTAAATATGGAATCATTTTATACACACCATTTTATATTACACGATCATGATTGGATAAATCATCGCAAAAATCCAAACAGATGTAGTATAAATCCTATCTACATTTAAAGTGTTGAAACCTTTATCTCATTTTAATCATCAAATTACAATTTTTTTTCTAAAGGAACAATTAAATGACTATGCTAGAAATGTGATCTAAGGATATTAAATAAATTTTAAAATATTGGAATTCAACCTATGCATTTTTTTCAGAAAGATTATATTTTCTGGAATCAACATGGTGAAAATAATTCAATAGAAAAGAAAAAAAATTTGGTTCCAGATGAATCATTTCAAAATTTAGTAGATGAGGTTGATGGTCCATCTATTCTTGAAACAACAGCATAAAATGATATTCCAAATCCTAAATTAGACCCATTTGAATTTAAAAATTTTTTGAAATCTACTGAGGAGGCATTATATACTGTATTCTCCATTATAAAACATGAATATGTTACAAAATTTATGGATATTATATCATATTTCGGAATATAAAATAGTTGTTTCAATAAGATTTTATATTTTGTTAAATCATTGATTCCTAATAGAAATACATTACCTAAATGTTTCTATGATCTTAAGAGGTTGGTTCATAATTTGGGTCTTAATTATCATAAAATACATTCATGTTTAATTGAATGTTTCTTATATTATTGTGATTATGATTCCTTGATTAATTGTCCAACATGTGAATAATCGAGGTATAAAGAGGCACAATAAGGAAATTCAAGAGTTCCTGTGAAATAGTTGAGGTTTTTTCCAATGACACATCATTTATAGTATTTATTTATGTCTCACAACATAGTTAGATTGATGACATATCATAAGAAACATATTTCCATTAGTAAAATCAAAAATAATCCTTGTGATGGGGATTCAGGGAAAAACATTGATCAGATGCATCCTTATTTTTCTTCATAACCTTGTATCATATGACTCTGCCATTCAATTTATGGTTTTTTTCCATTTGGTGCTTACGATAATAAATATTCTTGGTGGCCTATTTTCATTACTCCTTAAAAATTACCTCCTTACATGTTTATGAAGGAACCATATATATATTTGATGATATTAATTACAGTACATCCAAGGAAGAATTTTGATTTTATTGAATCAACAAATTGACGATTTAATTTTATTAGTGAACCGTGATGTTACTACATTTGATATAGTTATAGATTATAATTTCACAGTGATAAATACCTTATTATGGTTGATCATTGAATGTCATGCATATGGTATGTTATTTAGATGGAGCAAACATGGCCTAAAATCATGTTCATAATGCATGGATGAGAAAAAATATTTTATGCTTGGTAATGGGAGAAAGGTTAGTTATTTTTATTATGATCAGATATTTCTTCCTACGGATCACCATTTTGAAGGATCAAAAATAATTTTAGAAAGGTTTGAATTGAAACAGAAAAACCTCATGTAGTTCTCTTAGTTAATCAGGTAAAATATTTTTTCTATACATTACCTCCTATTACTTTTATACCAACGATAAAAAAACAAGAAATAAATGGTTTTGGGAAAGATCATAACGAGATAAACTATAGTTTTTTTTGGGATCTTTCATATTAGTCTGATGTTTTGGTTTTTCAAATTTTAGATGTAATTCATATTGATAATAATTTTTTTGATAACACATATAATATTATATTGGACACATGTGGTAAGAACAAAGATAATGTAATGGCACGATTAGATATTACCTAGATTTTCAGACATCATGATCTTCAATTATTTGATAATGAAAGATTACAAAAATTGATGAATCCAAAAGTATCTTACTAACTTACAATATAAAACCATTTATTATTCTATCAATGGATTATTGATTTGAGTTTACAATATGTTTATTCTTATAATTTATCCAATTACATCAGAAATGGGCATATTAATAGGATAAAAATTCAGGACTGTCATGTTCTAATTGAAATATTGTGGGTTATAGGTTTTATATTGCTGTTGAATTCTTCAATATGAGATGTTTTTACAAAAATATCATATTTTTTCCAGTTATTTTTTTGGAAACATAAAAATATGATTCATTGAGTTTTCTTGAAAATTGATGTTGTTTTAATTTTATGTAAATACGAGAAATATTCCCACTGGGAATCATTGATTCCATGGAACATTTCATATTATATTTTACATAAGAAACTAAATGTGGAGGACCAGTACAATTATGTGGGATGTATCAATTTGGAGACATGTATGAAAAAATTAAAGAAGAAATTATGTAACAAGGCATCAGTTGAAGGGTCGATTGTATAAGCACACTTATAGGAAGAAATTTCAAATTTCATCTCTTATTTTTTTAGTCAAATTATATTTCAAAACAAAATCACATGGTTTGCAATGGGGAAAATTCTTTAGATGTCATAGAACACTAGTTTCTGAATTTTAATCAGCCTGAGTTTGGTTTTGGTGGTTATAGTGAATGATGGATTACAAATGATGAACTACATAGAGATTATATAAATTTTCAACTGAAATGTGACGAAATGACACGATATTTTCAGCATGTACAACTTTTTTATTATTATTCTTAATATTTATAAGATATGACTTTATTTAAATTTACTTTTATGTAGACTTTATGATGAATATATCGAAAAATAATTAATATGTATTACATCTTCTTCTCTTAAAGAACATCATAAAATATTTCATATTGGTTTCAAAGACTGCTAATTTATGATGCTTTCATTGGAATAATAAAACGATTTCTCAATGATATCAATTATTAATATTTTTTACTATTTATAGGAAACACATCATGAAAATAAATTTGATAGTCGATTGTGTGATCTCAAAAAACCTCCATCAAAATTGGTAAAATATTATAATGGGTATGTAGTTAATAGTTTTTGATTCCATATTTGCATATATGGTGACTCAAAAAAATTAATGAATAGTGGTGTTTGATTGAAAGGATACCATCATAAGGAAAGTGATATTGACTTTTATATAATGATGTATTAAATAATTGAGTGCTTTTATATGGGACCAAATTATGTAATAATTTTTAAATTTCATTTGTTTGATAATGATTGAGGGGTGTGATGTCATCCATGAAATGAAGTCATTGAAATTAAATATAAAAGTATTATTACTTAAAATGAACCATCTGTGCTGGAATATATAGTACATCATGATTATTATGAAAATTATTGTGATGATTCAAGATATTTTACGGACTAGTAGAGTATAATAAAAAAGAAATCACGTGAAAATAATTTTATCAAAAATGAAAATGGTTCTTTGGAAGTGAAACATAATGACATTTTCCAAGAAATATACCATAAAATATATATTAATGACAAGATATAAATATTGATGATGAAACCCCTTAGCTAAGTATCAATGATATAGAAAATGTTAAGGAATTGATAAGGGATTATGAAACTGAAATTCATATGGAAATTTAGGATGATGAAGATGAAGATAATTACATTGATCTGAATGAAAATTAAAATCAAGATGATACTTGAAGTATAATATTCAGTTATTTAGTTACTTGTTATTATTATATTTGGATATTTATCAGTTTTTAATATTTGATATTTTTATTGAAAATTTGTTAGAGGTAATATTATTATTTTCTAGTATTTATTAATAATTTTATTTTGATATATATATTAAAAATTTATTACAGGTAAGATTATTGGTTTCAAATGGTTAGGGATAATCCTAAAGTTATATTTCTATCTCTCATTGATGTCAAACTTCCCGATGATGAGCCAGATTCAACTTATCCTCATCGTGGTGTGCCTATTATGAGGGGGTGCGTAATTTCATGACTGATGATTCTTGATCCTATTATATAGAGATGGCTATATATTTTTTTATCCTCATTTATGGAGGTGTGTTTAATTTTATAAAATATTTATTTTATATTAACTTTTTTTATTAATTTTTTAAATAAATTTATGATTATTAAATTTTATTTTCAATTATTTTCACATTTAGCTATTGGGAAGGCTGGTGTGATTCTAGAATATTATTTTTCCAAGCCATGGTTATCATGGGACCTGGTTTCCATCATTGTGTGTAACTTGATGTTCGACCACTAGATTGTACACAATAAAATAATATATACATTTTAAAACTTATTTAATCACTAAAATATTTCATTAATTGTCTTTAATTGTTTATTTTATCTAATTTATTATTTCTTAAAAGGATATATCTCAGAGGCTTGTGATATTTTTATACATGATCACTTTCACAAGATTCTACACAACATTAGAAAGAACCCAATGGATGAATTTTGTGTTATTTTTGTTGACCAGTCTTGTGTCTTACAATGACCTGACTGTATCTCAATTCAGGTATGGGATTGATCATGCACTTTATGGCTAAGAGAGACCTTTAGGAGGAGGTCATCATTTAGTCCTTAGAGATAGGGGAGGAAATATATCACATATAAGGTTAGAATTCATATATTTGGCATGCATAGACAAAAAATGGTAAGTGATAATATTTTTTAATGTATATATACTTTGGCTCTAACATGTTTTTTATATTATATAGGCCACTACATACCCATATATTACAGAGTTTAATGTTTATAAGAATATGTATATTGATCCCTATATAAGAGAAGTTGTAGTCGACCGACAGTTCCATATTATGGTTAATAATTATTTTTAAAATTTTCATGGATATTAAATTTATTGTTAATTTAATTTGTCATTATATTTAATGAAACATATGATTCTTAGAATTCTAATCCACATTATAGTTAAGCGAAGACCAAAGAAGATGTCACTGGTGATTCAGTTTTCGATGAGGTGTTTAGGATACATGTGACTTTTTAGGGTGTCAAGAATGGTCAGGTGATTGGTATTGGTTCTTGAATGAATCATACAGGTTATTAAGGTACTTCTATGATGGAAAAAATGAGAATGAAGGGATCATGTGGAGAGTCATCATCGATGTGATCGTTCACTGAATAGAATGAGGAGAGGTTGAGAGCTCAAGATGAGATGATAATTTAGATATAGAAATTTAGGGAGGATGAGAATGAGAAGCATCATCTGAGAGATGAGAAGATGATAGAGTATATGTAGCGACTTACGTGTGGTGTTGGTATGGAGTTTCCTACCACTGTTCCTTCAAATGATCCTCCTCCATATGACAAAAGATGATGCTATCTAAAATTTTATGACTGGTTTGTAATTTAGTATGACAAAATTAAGAGGTTCGAAATGATATATTACTTTTATGTCTATTTTAAATTTTCTAACTACGTTTAATTTTTTAAATTTTTTTAATTTGTTTTATATATTTATAATTTTTTTAATTATTTTTAAATAATTTAATGATTTATATTTTATTAATTAATTTTAAATATTTTTAATACATATATAATTAATATATAATTATATTTTATTAATTTTAAATATATTTAATTTTTCAATTTTTTAAAATTATTCTTATATTTTTTAATTAAATTTAATATTTTAATTAATTTTAGTTATTTTTAAGTATAATTAATTTTATTAAATAATTATTTTATTTTATTTTTTTTAATAATTAATTTATTTTAAAATTATATTTTGTAAATATAATTAATTTTTTTTCATTAATATTAATTAATTGTAGTTATTTTAAATTAACTTTAATTTTTATATTTTTATTGAAAATACTATTATTTATGATGTATTGATAGTCTTTCATAAATAGTCAATTGCGACGGACAATCACATTTGGTTATTTAAAATATTTATGCCACTTATTTATGACAGATGATCCATCAATCACGATAAATCATTATTTATGATGATATGTCGCAAATAACCTCAATTGTGATTCCATTTTTCGCATAATGTATTAGCGACATATTTTCCTCACAAATGACTTTTCGCGATGGGATTCTGTCGCTAATAATCCTTAAAAATGATCAAAATTCTAGTAGTGGATGTTACTTATGCTATACTAGGGAAATTTTACTATAATACCATCCTCATTCTTTCTTTGGATGGATTATGATTGATTCCAAAATATTTTATGGGAACCTATTTGTTTCCCATAGGTTAATCTTATTAAGAAATGAATAATGATTATTTCTATTATTATCCAATGAAATGAAATCTCTATATACTTTATTGATGTTATAATTCATAGAAATGTTTTAAATGACAATTTAGGCCCCATTATACACCATGAGTGAGCCTGGCATGGCTTATAAAAAGGTCTGATCACCATTATAGCTCACAAATGTGCTCGATATATATTATAGTTGATCCCTGTTATAGATCATGGAATATCACTGAGCCTGATATATAATATATTATGTGTGAGCCCCATTATGGCTCTCCAATCCATTAGTTAATGATTATATTCTCTGAGAAATTATATTGGAAGTCAGTCATTGTAAGATCCCGACCTTTTTGGGAGATGTATTGGGATTTTTTACAATTTATCATTTTCCTAGTTTTTAGTACTTTTTGTTTAGGTATTGATTATCAATAATACTTGGGAATTTTTCAGGTGATATTTGAGAAATTTTGAAGAAAAATGGTCATTTCAAGGTTAGATCGTGGTTTTCTTAAACCATGAACCCTGGACCAGCAAACTTTGTAACCCTGGAAGAGAGGGATTTCATGGATGGTTTATGGGTTTTTTAAACTGTGATCCCTCATAGGATAAACAATGCATCCCTCCCCCTATAATAGGTGAATGGTTAAGGTGAACAGTTTGGAAAATCACGAGCCCATGCCCATGAAACCGCATTTGAGTTTTTAAGTCATCTGATAATTATATTTCTAAACTTTTAACCCCACGTATTAACCCCTAATAATCCCAAGATCGACCGAAAACATTCTAAATCAATATGTGAGGCACTCAAACGAATTCCAAGCCCTCCCATCCTCCGTTCATGGTGAATTTAAGGGTGGATTTATGATCTGTACCTTCTCAAGTGTGTGTTTTCTTCCAATTTAGATCTCTATCTATCTCTTTTTCTCTAGCTCCAATTCCTAGATAAAAGAGGTATGTTTATCAGTTGTTGGATATAGATATAGATATAGGTTATTTAGGCATTGATTATTTTTATCTTTGATCGATGTTTTGGATCTACATCATGTTCTTTTTCATGATTCGATGGTTCTACTTCAAATTGGGAAATCCATTGGGTATCGTTCATCATCAAACATGAGTTAGGTGGTCTATTACTGAAATCCAAATATTTTGATTTCAATTATATTTATTTAATTGTATTATTTCTATTGGATGATTAAAAATTGAGTCTCTTGAATTGATTAAATTAATTTGGTGAATTAATTAATTAATTAATGAGAATTGTTTTGTTATTGAGATTGTTGAATTGGTATAATTAATAATTTAATTAATTATGGGGATCATGGGATTTTATAAATGGATTAAATAATTGTTGAATTAATTAATCAGAATTGTTATGTTTATGAAATTCAATGAATTAGAATGATTAAATCTTGAATTAATTATACGAATGTTGAGATTTTTGAATTGGAATAATTAATTGTTGAATTAGTTATAGGGATATTGAGATTAATAAATTAGACTAATTAATTATTTAATTAAATAATTGAATATATATGATTAATTAATTGTTGAATTAAATGATGGGATATGTGTGATTAATTAATGGATCGACGTGGACATGCAATTGTTACATTGGATTAATTAATTGGTGATTAATTTTTTGGTTGTTGCGGTACATGTGATGTTGTGATATATATATATATATATATATATATATATATATATATATATGATATTGTGATATATGTGATATTGTGATATTTGTGATATTGTGATATTGTGACATATGTACTATTCATGAATAGTAATAATGGAATTTATATATGAATTGAAATGATGAATGGTAACAATGAAATTAATATATGAATTGAAATTATGAATGGTGACAATGGAATTATGATATTAATTTAGACGATGAATGGTTCTGATGACATTAAGATGTGAATTAAGATGATGAATGGTAAAAATGGAATTCATATATGAATTGAGATGGTGAATGGTAATAATGGAATTTAAATATATTCTATCCCATGGGGATAGTTTAGACTCTGACATAGTTCGAAGAAGGTATTGATAGTTCATATGTCCTTGGAAACCCATGGGTGATGTGGCAAAATAAAGTGCAATTGAATAAATGTAGCTGATTTAATTTATTTATTGTACTTTAGTCTTTATACAACTGCATACACTATTTTGAATAGATATTGTTTTAAATGATGTATTTGGTGGCCTACTAATTTTCACTCACACCCTACTAAGGCTGCCTAATCAGTAGCCAAATAGATTACATAGTTTCATGATAGGTTAAGGGGAAGGGCCCTGGGTTGGATGGTTGATTCAGGGTGGTGCATGGATGAGGGAACCCATCTTTGATTTGGGACTCAGTTGGGAGTAGTCAGTGTATTTATTTATTTAGGGTTTTTCATATGTAATCTTGACACATATTTTCTAGACATATATAGGGTTTAGTTTTGGATCTTGTATTTGTTATATTGGTCATCATGTGATTCTAGTATTACCCAAGTTATGGTTATATAATTATGATATTATTTATTTTTTTATGTTGGTGTGATAATTTGGTAAAGAGGGTATAGTCTCCCTATGATTGATATTAGACCCTCACTATTTGTTATAAGCCTCTAGTATATGGTGAGGTGCACCTGGGGTCATATAACTGACTAGCTCAGGGCACCAGTGAGTGCTACCCAGGTCAGAACATTACAAAGTGGAATAAAGGAAATTTATTTTCTTTATCTTATTTTTGGAAAATACATCATGGTAAATAGATCATGAATGGGAGTTAAAAACCCATATACAAGGATAAAATCTAATTACTCAAGGTGGGATTGTTGTTATTGACGTTTTTTTATAGTTGATGTTATTTCACCTCGAGTGATGCACTTGTTTTGTGATGTGATTATTTCATATAATTTTTTATGATATTTTAATTGTGGTCTGTAATGGCATGAAAGTTAATATGAATTCATAATTATAGTCAATAAGTTCTATTTTGTGATATAAATAATTTTTGGAATTTATGGGGAAAATAGTTTTTTGGGTATGTGATAAAAAACTGAATTTTTTCCTTACATGTGAAATTGAAATGGAAAAAATTACCTATTCTGAAATTGAAACTGAAAAATGATGTATAGAATGTTATATGGGCTCTTAATTTGAAACTTTAATAATGAGAATGATTTTCACCTTTTTCAACCATGACCTACCTGTAGTATGGTTAATGTAGTGGTAGTACCTTGGTTCTGACTATATGGAATGGTTTGGGGAAAAGGCTTTTGGGGATTGTTGTGATTTTTACTCTTATGTAAATGCGTTAAATTTGCGTTATGATTACTAATACACATGTTTAAAATTTTAGATATATGACCCAATAATGATGTTTTTTTGATAAGATGATCATATGTTATGGTTGGAGATGCCCCACTAGTAGTGGAACCCGATGCACCAATAGTGTAGCTCTTCTACATATATTATCTTATTCATTTTGGGAAACATATAAACTTATTCTATCTATTTTTTGGTTAATGTCTATATATTGGAGGAGTATTTGGTTGTCCTTTTATGAATACTTTTATCCATAATAATTTTCTTTTAGTTCTTCAAGATTGAAAAATTTACCTTGAATACTCATAATTTTGAGAAAATGTTGAGATTGTGGTTGAAATTGATTAAAGGGTGAAATTCAACTCATCAAGTAAGTATGTTTCCTTATTTTTTTCACAATAGAAAATAAATTCCTTAACCATAGGAAAAATATCATGAAACAAAAATTTCATCATATTACCATAATTTTTGATGAAATATTTAGTCTTTTTTACACCTCTAATGTTTATGGTTTTGTAATTATTGTCTTTCTCTTGATCAATCACCTTATTATGATCAATGATCTCTATTACTATTCATAATTATTTAGGAATTACTCTTTTCTTCCATTTCCATATATTTAATTCTCATTAATATTCTCTTATTTGGAAACCTAATGAAGTGTTTTTCTAGATAACCTTCATATTTCCCATTCTTATCTAGAAGATGTTTTATTAATCCTTTTTTAAGATGTGAGTTTAAAAAAAGTATTTTCAAAATTAAAACATATAATTATTGAGATAGAGTATAAATTTTGTCAATGAAATTTTTTAAAGTGCAGGGTTAGGATGTAATTTCCAAATAATGTTTAAAAAAAGAAAACTATGATCTATAGAATATACAATATGATACACTGATCCTAAATAGAAGATGAAATATTAATGTATTACCATTGAGACCAGGTCATTAAATTGGTTTGAAATAATATTATTAACTAATTTATAATATATATATATATATATATACATATATATAAATTTCCTACTAAATATAAATTTATTAAAAAATTCTTAGAAAATAATCAATAAATTTTTATGTAAATTAATTTTATTTTTCAAAAATATGTTTCCTTCAAAAAAAATTTGTATCATTCTATGAGAAATTATATAATTAATTGTAGATATTATAGAAAATTTATTTTATATAATAAATTTTAAAATTTAAAATCATAATATAAAAATTATGTAAGAGTGAAATTTTAGGATTTTTTGAAAAATATTAATTTTTTAGTGAATAATAAAAACATGTTTTTTGTAAATATCTAATTAATATTAAATATATTAAGTAAAATGAAAATTTAAATTATTATTTGAATATTATTTAATGTAAACTTAGTATTATTTTTTTATATTTTATCTTATTAATTACATTTTAATCACACATATAATGGATTTTAGTATAATTTTTTAGGCATAAAACACATTTTTTTGAAAAGTATTTTAGGGTGCATAATGTTTCTCCATTTTAATAACTAAAAATATAAATTGAGGGGAATGGTTTAAATTAATTTATAGTTTATATCAACTAATAATAATTTAATTTTATATAATTATTATTACCAGACATAAATGTAATAAAATATCATCTTATGCTTGAAAAATACATATCTTCAAGAAATGATTTTTCATCGTGTCTGTGGGTTCACTTTTAAATTAAATTCTGACACTAATATAATATAATTTTTTTAAAATGGATTAAATATTTTTAATCATAATGATTTAAATTATATAATAATGTTGATGTAATTTTTGTTCATAATGAATAGTGAATCCATTAAAACTATTTTACTGTTGTTAAGGATAAAACATGTTTACCTGGGGTGAAACTAAAATAAAAAGGGTTAAAATGCCTTAAAAACATTTCTGAACTCTATTTGATGGCCATATTATAACTTATATCATCTAATTGTATAATTTCATATTTTTTATGATTATAGAATGTCTAAAATGTGTGAACAACTTTTTCGTTTCAAAAATTCAAATGGTGTCCTCTCCCACACTAATAAAAAGATTCCCACTATCCCTTAAACATAAAACATAAAAAGCCTTCTATTTTATACAATCCATATCCTAATATAGTTATCACTTCAAAAACCACTTACAAAAATCCTTTTTTATTACAAAACCATCCAATTAAGTATTTTTTACAAACCTAAAGATGTCATTTGAATAAGAGGTATCATTCTTAATTGATCGTTTTGTTTTATTTATTATTCCACCACCTAAAAATATTATTCAACCATTATGATATAATAAAATAAATTTATTATATCTGAAAATATTTTATTATTCTAATTTAATTACCTAAATCCATATCCCTTTCCATCAACTAATAAATAAATCCATCATACATGTGTACGGAGGACTACCACATCATGATTCAATATAATATTCTTTCTATCAACACCTATCAAGTCTAGTTATAATGATGGAACAAATTTTTATTTATTAAATTCATGAACTATATATTATTACTAAAATATAATATATCATTTAATTTTTACCATTATATTCACTGGAAAATGATAACATTGTTCATGCGTATGTGTAGACTACCACCTCCACGAAGAGATGTGATTTTTTTTTCATCACCACATCACACAAATGAAATATATAAGTGTATTTAAAGGAATTATATTAAATTTATGATATTATTATCATTCTTAAAATATAATATAATATTTAACTTATTTTTATAATGATCATTGAAAAATGGAAACATTTATCCTGAGTATATATGGCCTTTTGTCTATATAATTTTAACATAGATCCTATTTCATATCCATTACTCATGGTTTGGTTTAAATATAAAATTTATGTATAAAAAAATATAATAATTATTATTACTATTATTTATATGATGGAACAATGCACCCTTTACCATGAACAACATACTGAATCTATTTAGAAAATATGGATAGAACACCCTCAAAGCACCTGATGTGGATTTAACTAATTAAGTGTTTAAAATTTTCATTAATAAGTAATAATATAATTGATTTAATTATAAGTTATTTAAACTGGAAAATTATTTTAATAATTAAAAAAAATTAGATGATTTTATTATATATGATTTAATATAAATACCTAGAATACAAAGAATCGAGATAAGGGGTTCTCATCTCACCTTTATTCCTATCATACATATGTAATATTAACCACTTATTTATACGGAAAATTTTGAAAATACTACCAATTAACTTATTTTATGATTATTTTAATGAAAATTATTTTTATTTATTAATCTATATGATTTTATCTATTTTATGGGGTTTTAATCCATATATTACCAATGTAGTAAGGTATTTCATCTTGATTTTCATTTACTGAGGCATATTTAATTGTTATGCACCTAATTTTTTTATAAGTTTTACATATAATGAAACTTTGTTATGTTATATCATTAATGATTTATAATTCATGGTATTGTATTTTTCGACTTGAATTATTTTATCAAATTTGATTTTTATTGAATGTTATAAATTGGTAAAAGTTTTCTTAACTCAATTTCCTTTTGTTGGGTTATAACTATTCTTAATTCACTCTATTATGACGTGATAATACTAGAATTGATCTATAAATTATTTTTTTATTTATTTCCAATTTTTTTTCTATTTACATTTTTTACACATAGTATATCTATTGAATAACTCTCAATTCAATGATATGATCTTTGTAAAGGTTATTTGTTTCAAATTCCCAATATTTTGGACATACATTTTTGATATGCACCTATTATATATTATGATGTACATATATATACCCATCGAAATTTTATATCTTGAATATCCTTATTTTCAAGATATTTAAATTTTTATTTGTTTTTATTCTTCCATGGGTCTTACAATTAAAATGTTACAAAAGTGGTAAATTCATTATAATAAAATCTTCTTTCTTGTTGGGAATTTTTTTTGTTAAATATTCTTTTAGAGTAAATAATAAGATATTATTCTCTTAAAACATGTTTATTTTCTTCTCCCCTTGTTATGAATGTGGTTTACATATTTAATTTCCATTTTCTCATTTATTTAATGGATAATCATCAACAATGTTGTTATAAGCAATACATATCTTGTATCTTCTTTTAAATATGGAATCTTTTTTATTCATATCCATGTTTTATAAAAAATATTAAAATTTAATTTTATAAATAAAAATTATTTCATTATTTAATTATAAATGATCTTTTACATTTATTTATATTTTATTTAAAATTAAATTTCTTAACATTTTCCAAATGGGCCACTTTTAACTCCATTGATAAAATGTTCAACAACAATATTTATTTTCACATTTACAACAAGACTGTATTTTATCCTCATGAACATTATTAGATTTTATTTTTCCTTTATATTTTTTCAGTTTTATTTTAATTTAAAATTATTTTCAAAATATTTTTTATATTTGAGTTTTTTATAAGTGTTTTTTAAGTAAAAACGTTTAATTTCCTAAAGACTGATTTTAATAAATTTTAATGGTATTTCCATTCATCAACACCAAAAACGATTGATGTTACTTATTCTCCACTTGTAATATTTTCTAATGATACCATCCTCATTATTTCTTGGGTTGTATTATTATTTTTTAAAAGACATTTTCATTGAACACGTTTATTTTCCACAAGACAATCAAGTTATGAATAGAATAGTGGTTATTTATTTGAGTTTTGTAATGAAATGTGAAAAATACGTTCTTTATTTATGTTAATGTACTAGGAAATTATTTATATAATTTTTTAAGCTCCATTATAACTCACAGGTGTGCCCGATATAGCTATAAAGAGGGTTTATTCCCATTATAGATCATGGGTGAGATTGATATAGCTTATACAAAGGGTTGATCCCCATTATAGCTCATGAAAAATGGGTGATCCCAATATAGCTTATATGATTTGGGAGCTCACTATTTCTCTCTAGTTAATTGGGTAATGATCATGAAATCTGGAGAATTATATTTTAAGTCGATCATATGATTATTCCAATTTTTAGTGGTTCTATGAAGACAATTCTCCATGATACCCACATGTTTTCTTCATGCTTTCTATGGGTTATTAATTATTTCATTGATCAAGATTGAAATCACATAGATCATGATTATTTATTCCTATAACTATTGTCTTTATTAATTATTTATGTCATGACACATGTTTATTGATCAATGATTTAGGGGCATGAGTTATCTTATATTATTCTTATTCACATTTATTATTTCATAATTCCTCTATTCTCATCTTATTCTAAGGGATAAAATTTAATTTTTAATGATTATGTATACCCTTAATAAGAATTTTTTATCACCCTTCCTATAATTCAGAATTCCACTGGTTATGAATAATGATGTTAAATGATTTGGATCAAGAATGGTTTTATATGTGAAGAATTGTTTGGGAGATGTTGAAGTCTTAATATGTAATATGAAAAGTAAGGAACAGTGGTAATGCTACTCTCTTGAAGTCAAGGTTATTGATTATATAAGAGTTTTTCTTAATTCTCTAAAATGATAAAACAAAATTTTTATTAGGGTTTTAAGTGATCCAATTTATCCTTTTTATGTTGTAAATTTTGGTTGGAAAAAAATTTGTCACATTCATTAGTATCAAAGACATAAATTTAATGTTTATATTTTTAGCATCATATCCAAAATAGCAGGTTCATGTTTGTTATATGTATATATTGATGTAACCCTGCCATTGGGTTGAGAGTTTTATGTTATTACTCCATTTATCTAGGCAGAGATCAATAACCAATCCCACATTATTATGGTTTTAACCACCCTCTAGAACTTTTTTGGTTGCAATAAAACTCGAACCTCACTTTTTCAATAGTGATCACTTGTTTTGGAAAGATATGATTATTAAAGTGGTTTTATTAGTAAAAACTCACTACAATTCAGCTCCCTTTTCTCTAATATGAATTTTTATAATGTAGATAAGATATATACATATGATGAGATGTGATCCATTGATAGATTGAAAAATGGATTCAATTGATTAAGAAAACCTTGAGATTTCTAGTGATTTGGAATAATTTATTTGAATGAGGAGTTAATGAAAAAGTTTATTGATGAGAGTCAAGAACCGTTAGGTCTCTATTTATAGCCATCTTAGTAATACAAGGTCCCTTAGTTCAATCCATGAATTTAATGGCCTAACTCAATGCCTTTAAAACATTCAATAAATTCACCTTGACTAAACTATATTGGGACCACCAACTACCCAAACAATCCCACTGAATATCTGGTAGTCTATATGAGAATATACATACAAGAGATTTTTAGGGGGGTGTTAATATTTTATTTGTTCTCATATGATTTTGGTGTGCGTTTTGATGATTTAATAAACTCATGATAATTTATTTATTTATTTAGTATCAATTTGTTTTTTTAAATGTCATTTATTTCATCAAATGGATAATTATAATTTCTATAATTTGTTTATGGAACACACCAAAAAAGGTTAAATCTTCAATTTATAGAATATTAATTTTTATTTATTTATTTTCTAATTAATATATACTTTTACTATTATTTTTTTAGTATTTTATCTAACACTATGCCTTTAAAATATTACTAACATGTTTTTAAATTATAAAATAAGAAGATCCCACACATATCATGATAAAATAAATTCTCTTCAACCGTGAGATATTATTTTATCCGAATGTGAATAGGATATCCATGTTTCAATCATAATGTCATCCTTTATTAACCATGATTAAATAGAGTATTTTACCATGATATTGAAGCACCATATTCTTTCTAAACGTGTTGAGACCAACTGTGTGCATATTTCATCAACCATTAGATGCTTCCATGAATGTAATTTCTTCCACCATGTGAACTATAGATATTCCTCACCTAAAACACGAAGCTTGTTACTCTTCATGCTCATGTGACCATCTATATCAATCATTATGTGTCACATTCTCGTGATAGAGTTGTTATTATTTTATAAGCACATGATAGTTTGTTTTAAATTATATAATGTTTTCTGATATGCATTTATTTATTCTGCAAGCCAAGATTATGATTACTGTATGCATTAATGACTTTTTTATCTGAAAAACACACATACAAACCCCTTTTATAGTGAATTTTACTATGATAATGAAGATTGTTTAATTCAAGAGTTGTGGAATGATGTTTTACACAACTTATGTGAATCTATAGTCTTTTGACCATGGTGGGTGAACAATGACCATGATTTTTTTTTGTGATTGTGAGTTGTGTTTTTCCACAGTAATATGTTAATTAGATGAATTGTTGACCACATATTGTCTTGTAAGAACATAATGTGTGAACTTATACAATGAAGGTCATGTATAATTGTAGACTATGACCATAAAAAATAACCATGAAACCCTACAATATCTAGGTTCCATCATTTATACTACCATTTCTAGAATTTATTAATTTTTCACTAATAATATTTTTTTATGATACATATTTTATAAATATTGCGTCATTTTTTTTAAATAAAGTTTGTTTCAACTATTTTAATTAATTTTATTATGTCAAAAATTTAATTTAATTATTTTATATAATTAAAATTTAATTTTTAATATTCTAAATTGTTTTATTTAATATTAAAATTGATCATTAATTTGATATCAGAAATTGCAGAATATACATTAAAATTACAAATTTATTTTTCTTGAATATCATACTTACTGGTGGATTTCAAAATTATAATTAATTTTTAGAAAATATATTTTATAGCTATTAAACATCAAAGTTATAATTTTTTTTATTTCAAAATAGTTTTTTAGAAAAATTGTGAATCCACCATGTCAAGAAGGCACATCAAACACTATAATAGATAACAAATATATTAAAAGAAAACATGAACCTCTTAGATAAATATTCCCTATAAAGTTTCTAGGAATGATCAATTAACTTTTTATTCGGTTCCACTTTGATAATTTATTCAAATTGATAGGCCAATTTTTCCCACGTGTGAAAGAAATCCTCTATTGTAATATTCTTGTTATTGAAGCCTCTAGTAAGAATTAGATGTTTACTGTCGATCCACTCACCTTTCTCCTCATTTATGTCCACTTGAATTTGTCTCCCATTCAACATTTCCACATCCTCATTATAAGCATGAATAACTATGACCTTCTACGTTATCTCTTCCTCCGAGTGCATAAGAAGGTCCTAGGGTTTTTCTGTGGTTGCGGCATCTGATGCCCGCTGCATGGCTGCCATGGTCTCCATTTAAAATTCACAAGCATCATCCTCTTTTCCTAAGGAACCATGGGATAAATATGAGGTTGTTATCCCACCATATCATCCATCTTATCCATAACTTTATCCATAGAGTAACCACCTTCAGCCCTTATAATCCCACTCAACAGATTAATACTGTCATCCTTTACTTGTTCATTATTGGATGGCTCGACATCCTTTACCATGGTCCAGACTTCTTTAGCTGATCCAGTCTCAATTTTTCTAGGAAGGTATGAGTAATCCTTATGCCATTTATATTTTCCATTAATTATAAAAATTAAATTAACTAAATATTGATTTTCTTTTTGTCCCTTATTCTTACTTGGGATTTGAAGGCCTCTACTAGGTCCTCTCATAGCACTGTCTTCCGAGAGATAACTCTATCAACCTAACACTACCCTGCAGAATCTCCCTAAACTATTTGTCTCGTGTTTTGGAGTAAAAAAACACAAACCATCAAACGTATTACATATTTTAATAGAGTAAAATATTGTTCTATGATTTGTTTCTTCTCCCCACCATTCACCCCACTCCCCTTCTCATCTATAATTTCCTGCACTTGAACATTAAATCCCTTATTGTCCACTATCTCAGTTGGTAAGAAGTTATTTTTAGTTTGAGCAACATCTTCGTAGGAAAGAACCTATGAAAAAATTTCCTTTTATTATTGGGGACCTGTGACAATAATATCCCCTAACCCCAGTGGAAACTGCACAATGGGATTGTGCTCAGATAAATAATCCCTCTACCTATTAAAGAAGTCAAATGCCATAGGGTTAGAATTGTTTTGTCTATCCTCATTATGGATGGGAACAGAACCTGAATCTTCTTTTCTATGCAAGTGTTTCACTGATAGGGAACAGGTTGTATTTGACCCATGTTATCATCCAACAAAAACCACCCTAGGACAGTACCTAATATACTAATGGAAAGAGTGTAAAGAATGCCCCATGTGATTTCAGATGGAACAAAATTCAGTCTAAAATTCAAACACCGTCCCTGGTTTATATCTAAATTATTCCCCAGTGTCTTTAAAATTCCATTCTGTTGAGGGTATTGAAACATCATCCTCAACACATATGCATGGTGAAATTGGTTGAAAAATAGCATTAGTCATACTATCAGAGTACAAATATCATCCTACCATATATCCAATCATGTGTAAAATATAGAGGTTTTGTAAGGGAAGTGGGGGTTTAGGAAACCATACACACAACCCCATCATAGGAGAGTCCTGATTCATATTAAAATCAAAACAACCAATTGAATCGGTATGAGGGGAATTCATTTTAGACTCTTGGAGCTCTGATCCATGCTAGAATCAAATAATTCTCTGATACAAAGAAACCCATCATCTGATACTTGTCGATAATTCCCACCATCACATGATCCTATAAAACTCAATATCTGAATAGAATCATGTTGAAGGACTCAAAAGTGGGCCTTTAATTTATGAAATGATCCACCAAGGTGATATTAATAAAGCATGAAGCCCGTATAAACCTCAAAGTTTAGAGTGGTAGTTGTGGTGAGCTGCTGAAGAGGTCTGGAACCTTTGATATTAGAGAGATATAAGGGAAAGGATGGATAAAATCCTAGATGGAAAATGATAGAAAAGAAAGTGCCTTAGTAGGGGGAGGGTGTGGATGAATATCTTTCACCCACTCATGAGGAGGGTGGAATGATGGAGGCATGACCATTCCATCCATGGGCATCGCAGGAATGCATCCACCGAAAGCTCGCAAACCCCATATTTATTTGTTATTTTATATCTATTCAATTTTAATTTCAGGTTTCAAATATACCGGTCCAGTGATATTTTAATGGTTATATATTCAACCTATTTATTTAAAGACATTTTTTTAGTAAATTTCAAAGACTAATTGGCCTATTATTATAGATTTTTTTATTGAATTTAGTAAAATTATTTTGAATTATAATCTTTATGATTAATTTGGAAGTAATTTTATCTCTCCCATATAATTATTAATAAAATATTAAAACTTTATTTATAATTTTGAATTGTTTTTACTTTAGAAGGTGTTTATTAATCATTTCATTTCTCTATTTAATGGTAGGTCTAGTAGGCTTGGTATATATAGAACAACATCGATAAAAACTTCCACACATTACCATTCCCTCAAGAAAAAAGCATTGATTTTTTAAAGTGTAGGAAAAATTTCTAAAATCATGTATATTCATTATTTCATCATTTAGATTATATCTCAAGTATTTTAACAAAATATTTATTAACTACTATTTTGTGGATGAGAAAAACCGATCCAATACTAAATAATTATTACATATTATTTTCTTTTTTAACTTTTATCTATTTTGTCGTATTTTATTGTGTCTGTACACTATATCCATTAACTAACACCCATGCTCACACTTTTTGTTTATTATTACACTTTAAAGGGAATTCTTTCTTTCATAATTCAATGACTCTCAGTTTATAATGTTATGACCATATATGTTGTGAATCATGTAGTCTTATGTCAGTTCTGTAATTTCATTCTAAATCCTCATATAAAAGTCACTGTGTCAGTTTGTTTAATCCTTCAATTTATAGAAAAGGATACTTTTAATCAGTTAATGATTCACTTAAAAAATCCGTATATTGTAGAATGTATATCATGTAGATAAGAGAGGTGTAATAGTGAATTAGTTCAACTTTTTATTGAACCACTAAAAAAATTCACATCTGTTCCATTTTTTTCATAGATAATTAACCAATTATGATAATACTGGATAATTATTATTCTTTTTTAAAATTATTAATCTGGTTTATTCAACCCTCTATAGACCACACGTCATCACTATATCCAACCTAATAATTATTATCATAGGTTGACCTTTTTAATGATAGATTAGCTCTATATTTATTTTTCTAATATCAAACGCCTGGAGTCCATAAAATAAATGGTGTTGAATTTATATATATCAACATTAATTATGTCGAATATTATATTTTTGAACTAAAAGAAATGGGAAAAAATACATGGATAAACTTGTTCCGAGAGTCCATAAAATAAATACACATAAAGTATCCAAGAAATGATTTATAAGGAAATCTCAAAAGGATAAATGTAAGGTCGAAAAGAAAGGTAAAACAAATTATAATACTTCATATGATACTTATTTAAGTGTATAAATAAAGTTAATATCAGGCATGACTTCCCAAAACACAATAGTAATAAAAATAAAACAATATGGAGAATACAACCCTAGAATCTAATAGGAGTTGTACAAAAGAATCTGATTTTAGTGAAGAATTTGAAAAAAGAAATGAATTTGATAATCATTGACTTTTGGAATCACTTAACAAGGATAGACATTATAGATTATATTATAGTATTTATGATTCTAATTTTGATTATAATATTATTTATCTTTCAGATTTAAATAATGAAATTGAAAAGATGAGATTTTTTTTAAAGGTGCTGATTTATATAATAAACATAATGGAAATGTTGAAGTAATTTCTATGAAATTATATTACATTACAAGAGAAAGAAAAACTAATGGATTTTTTATTTTTATTTTAATTATAATGTATATAATTATTGGAAATCTTCTCATAATTTTAATTAAATGTTGAAAATGGAATTTGGAAGTATTAAAAAAATTATTATTTTATTCAAGGTCATGAAAAGTATCATAAAATTAATTCTTTGAATAAAATATATAAAAATAAATATAGTATTGGTTATGAAATTATATTACCTTTATTTTATCAAAGTCATTTTATTAAAAGTAAAAAAATGGTTTTACTTATATTTTTACATGTTTTTGATGGGGTATGAAATGAAACTATGAAAATTATTGTTGCAATACTAGAACTAAATATTCTTTGGTATTTATTGTTAATTATATTTGTAAATATTTTTTATCTATAGTACCATAAAAAAGTTATTTAAATTTAGTGTGGGTACCTAAAAAATATTTTATTAATTCAATTACACCGAAAGTATATTCGGTATAAAAATTGTAAATAAATTGATTTATTTGGAAAAAAATTCTTACAAGTATCAAAAATGATATATATTATAATGAAAGTGGATTCACTATGAATATGACTTGTGAAAAATTAATGTTTAACACATACAAAAAAAGTAATGGAGTATTTTAAACATTTAGAGATAATTCCAAAGGCAATATAAGAGGTTTTGGTAATGTTGGTATATCTAATTTTAAATTTATTTCCAAATTATTATATCATGAAGGTTTCAAACAAGATTTAATTAGTATATCATAGTTTTATGATGATGGAATGGAAGAATTGTTTTTGAAATTATTAATGTTTAGATTTTAGGGACGATTCTTCATTATTTTATGCTAATGGAATGGAATATAATAATATTTTTGATATTTTTGAAAAAAAATTAACATGTTATGTGTTGGAATGTTTTATAGAGTGATAATATCCTTTATCATCGATAGTTGAGAAATATTAATCTAATAATGTTTCATAAGTTCTCTAAACAAGAGAATATACTATAATTACCTATAACAAAGAAAGAACAACTTTATGTTTGTGACACATGAATGAAAGGGAAAAACATAAAATTTTATTCAAAACTATTAATGATGTAGGAAAGAAATAAAATTTTGTTATTATTGACGATTTCAAATAGATTTACATGGATTTATTTTCTTTCACATAATAATGATACATTGACCATATTTACTAGTGTTTTAAATGTAGTCTTAAATGAAAATGGTTGTTTTGTTTTTTTAAATAATAAAGATAAATGATGAGTATTTAATAATTTATATTATAAAAAATTTCATGAAATTAATGTTTATTCCCATAATTCTTCTACTCCTAGAATACAACATAAAAATGGGGTTGTAGAATGGAGAAATGGAACTCTTATTGAAATGTACAAAACTATGTTATGTGAATTTAATTTTCCACGATATTTTTGGGATGAATCAAATTTTTAATTCTTTATATATATAAAATAAAATTATTTATAATCCATTTTTAAATAAATGTTCATATGATAATTCTACCGGTAAAAATCCTTAATTGGGTCATTTTAGAGTTTTTATAAGTGTTGTTTTTATTTTGAATTAGAAGTATAATTTAGATAAATTTGATGTTATGGGTGATGATAGTGTTTTTATTGTATATTATACTAATATTAATGTTTATATTGTTAATAATAAATGAAATATGGTCATTGAAGAATTTATTTATGGTATGTTTGATCACAATAATGGTCAATTGAATTTTGATTTTGTTTTTTTGGATTATAAGTTTATATATTTTAATTTTGGTGAAGAAAACTCTCAAAATGACAATGAATAAATTTAAGGGGTTTATAGACCTCTACCTAATCCTAAATCTTGAATGAATCATAGAGTTTATCCCATTGAAAATGTTATTTTTTTAAAATGTTGGGGTCAAAGACTCATTTTATTATTAAAGCAATACAAAGACCTCTTTTAACTAGGCATAGGGAGGCCCATTACATATCCTGAAGGCCTAGTGGGTATGTATCCCATACATGGCCTGTATGCTCAATTTTTTGGCCCAAATCTCATTCTGTGAATCGCACAACTATAGTACCCACCTGCTAAAGTACCACACAATACCTGCTGCTCCTACAGTGTTATGCTTTCACTACAGTACCTCGCCGCCGCTATAGTACTATCGTCTCTACAGCATTGAAAATGTTATTTGTAATATTGATTCGGATATAAAAAATTTATTTTTTTTGATTTTTTGTATCAATTATTTATTCATTCATAATTTAGTTTCAAATAGTGTTAGTGATGCTTTAATTTATTTTAATTATATTATTGTTGTGAATGATTAGATTAATTAAGTTTATCATAATAATTAATTTTATTTTGATGAATTATCTATAGATAAGTATGTTATTGGACCTAAATGGATTTCTCAAAATATGATGGCTATGTCTGTACACATTGTTAAGAATAAAGGTGGAAATGTTTCTCAATTTTATTTAGTAAAATAAGTTATCAATTTTAATGATTTTTTCTGCATGTTTCTATAATTAAATCTATTTGATTTGTATAGATTTTATTGCATTTCAAGGATTCATGTTATTTTAAATGGAAGTGAAAAGTGTTCATTTAAATGGTTCTATATATGATGATGTTTATATTTATCAACCCTTGGTTTCAAAAATGACAATTTTTCTAAACATTTTTATATTATGAAAATATTTATATGAACATTAGAAACCAAAATATGATTTTTATGAAAAAATTTATTTTTCTAACGGTAAATTTGATCATAATTTGATTATTAAAAATATTTTAAATGAAATTTTAACTATTAAAATTTATGTCATTGAAACTTTTTTGGATATTCAAATGGTTTTCCAAATAAATAATTTTCAGATTTGATCTCTAAAAAGTATGGAAAGGGTTTTATGGAAGATTTAAAATTCTATCTGGGGATTCTAAATTTTTAAATAAATGATGGAATGTTTTGGAATCAATAAAAATATGCTAGTGATTTGGTTATGTGTTTTGGTATTGATTCTTATAAATCATTTAAACACTCTATAATTGTTCTATTAGGTCAGATTCTAATTCTTCAAGTGCATAGAGACATTATTATTACTTTGTTTTATATAACTAATTGTTGAAAAAATATAATTTTTAGTTTTTGATTTATATTATAGAAGATAATCAAATAAAAAAACATCCATTAAATGTTTTTAGTGTATTATTAGATATTAAAAATGGACAATTATATGGTCTCATTTTACACAAAAAAAATACTTTTTATCAAATTAGTTACTGAAGCTTTGATTTTGGTGGATGCAAACTTGATAAAAAAAGTACTCTAGATATGTGCCTATTTTTTGGTATGAATTTAGTTTTCTTGAGTTCAAAGAAACAAAATTAAATTTCTTTGAAAATGGATGATTTTTAGTATATCTGTGTTTCTTCTTATTTCTCTCAATATTTTTGGATTAAAAAAAATTATCGGACTATGGTCTCAATTTTGGAAAAATACCAATTTAATGTGATAGTTCATCTTTTATTTTTATTTAAAAACACCATTTAATGAATCCTATAACTAAAAATAAATATAATTGTTTTCATTTTATTCAAAAATATTCTAATAAACATGATATTTTTTAATATATTTCTATAGAAAATAATATCATTGATTTTTTTCTATAGCTATTAGATTCTTCTAGTATGAGAATATTATGATTGATCTTGGTCTGTTATATAATTTGTAATTTGTTTACAATCTATATAATTTTGTAAATATATAGTTTCATATGTACTTGTATTTGTACACTAGTTGTATATGTATTTATGCAGGTAGATATTGGGATTTCAAATATGTTTTCAATTTTTTCTTTCAATCTATTGGGTTTTTTCTTTTTTTCTCCGTTTGATAAAATTATAAAATATAGAGATTTTATTAATGATATATTTTAAATATTGTTGATTTTTTTAATTTCAAAAAACTGATATATTGTTGGATATTATTAGTGGAATTTGTTTCATATTTTTAATTTTTATATCTAGTTTTGGAGTGTGCTTTGAAATTTAAAAAACTCGTGATAATTTATTATTTTTATTTTATTATCATTAATTTTTTCCGAAATTTATATTGTTTATTAAAAACATAGTTATAATTTCTGAAAAAAATTTATCCCACACAAAATAAGTTTTTTAATTCTGTAATTTATAGTTTTTTAATTTTAATTTATTAATTTTTTAATTAATTTCTCATTTGATTTTTTTTCTTGAAATTTTATCTATTTTCATTCTTTTTAAATTTATCATCTTCTATGTTTTTAAATTTTATTCTTCCTTTTTTCCACACATATCATTCTACCTTGAATTATCATCAACCGTGAGATATTTTTTATTCTAACCATGAAGAGGATATCCATGATTTGAACATAAGATTATCCTTCTCCGACCATGAGTCCACTATGTATGATACCATGATATTGAAGTTCCCTATTTATTCTGTGAATATTTAGTATTACCATGTTCACTATTTATCAATAATGAGTTTCATTTAAGAATTAAAAATATTTTAATCTATGATATTCAGATCTTCTGCACCTTCGGTACGAAGCCTGCTACTCTTCATGGCCACACATCCCACTATCCCAAACACTGTGTATCCCAATCTCAAGCTCGAATCTCCATTTATTGTGAATAATACATGTTTTAGTTCCATCTTAAATTCAAGTTTACCATCTTCATTTTTTTAATCCACTATCCAATATCACACCTTTCGTACATTTTGGAGCCTCGTTTATTTAGTAAACAAACATAATGAACAGCTGTATCTTTTAGTCAATGTCACAACTGAATTAATGTTACATCAAGAGTTTAGCTATAACAACTCTATGACTATCTTGTGAAACCCTGAAAAATCACCTTACAATACCACAATATCAAGGTTCTTTCATTTATACTACCTTTTCTAACATTTATTTATTTTTAATGGTTATTTATTTCTGAAACTCTTTTTGATATATATACTCTTGTTTTTGTTTCCTGATATTTGTTTTATCTTTTTTAATTATTTACTTTATTTCAGATGTTTATTTTAATTATTTTGGGATCATTAAAAATATTTTTAGTTATTTTAAATTTTTTATATATAAAAATATAATTTTCCATTGATTTAATGAAAATACTGGTAGCCTATACGTGAATATTCAGGTTTTTGATCTTTTTATTTGATGAATAATTTTTTAATTAATATGTATTTTTACAAAACAATTTTTTAACTACTGAAGAAAAAATTAAATATATTTAATATAATTAAAATAATTTGAATTATATTTTCAAATATTAAATATACTTGTCTTACGATCTTCCAAAGGATATATCTTTGTCCCTTTTATTTAAAGAAATATTTAATTGTTAATTTAAAATATTGATTGAACTATTATTAAGGATATTATTTTGATTTTATCCAATCATTTATACATAACTATTTGGACAATAAATCTAGAAACTAATTTTATCTCTCATAGATAATTTTCATGATAATTTTATAATTGTTATTAATGCATTGAATTATTTTACCCATGTAAGGTGTTTGTTAGTATTTTAAGTTCTATATATAGAGGGTTATCAGAAAGGCATAGTATATATTGAACATCATCAATAGAAATTTTGAAAAATTACAATTAACTTGTAAAAAAATCCATGTTTTTTCAAAGAGATGTATAATTTTCTGAAAACATATGTGGTCTTTGTTACATCATCTTCATGATGACTAAAGTTTGGAAAAAAAAATTTCTTATAATACTATTTCATTGATGTCAAAATTTTCTATATTATTCAAGAATCAATAATTGTTCTTTAGTTGTTTATTTTTGTCTATTTCTTCTTGGTTTCTTATATCAAAAACAATACTTCTTATCTCTAACACATATTATCACACTTTCCCTTTATGATCGTCAATTTATAAATATAATATATTCTTCAAGTTGCAACTCCTATACTCTAAATTCATGACCATTTAGGTTGTGACTCCCATAGTCTAAATTGGATGTTGTAATTGTTCTTTTACTCGCATTAAAATTTTCACCATGTTAGTATGGTTATACTTCTACTTTTTATAAAAGGATATTAGTGATCAGGTTATGATTTACTTTAAAAAAATATAGTGCACAATAATCAATCATGTAGCAGATAATTAAAAGATTTGATTACGAAAAAATTGGACCAAACAACTCTAAAAATTCATGTGTGACACTTTTGATGTTTTCTTCATAGATTGTTAACATACTCTGATAAACATGGACTACTATATTATTTTTTAAATATTTTATTTTGTTCTACACCCACCCTAACTCTAGAACATCTATCATCACCATCGTTATCCTAATAATCCTAGATGCTCATGCTTCCTCCAATTGGCCAATGGTATTCTACCAGCTGGCTAGTATACTGTTAGAGTATTCTTTTTGTCTTTCTATCACCACTGGTTGGTCAGTGTCTCTACACTGGAAAGCTGGTGCTATTTTAAATGATCCATTTTTATCTAAATACACCATATAATCCTTCCATTTCCTTTGATATATCATCCAAATTTATGATATGCTCTTAAAACATGATTAATGATAGGTAAAATCAACTAACATGGTCATATTGTTTTCTTTTAATAGACGTTAATAACTTCCTTTTTTTACCAATAATATTACTAAAAATCAAAATAAATGGATTGAATTTTACCCAAATGAAGCTAATTGAATCATAAATGAGTGTTTTTGATCTTGAAAAAACAATTAGACAGAGTGTATTAAAAAAATATAACCTTTTTTGATGATAACAGATACTTAATATAAAAATATTAATCAAGATTAAACCAAAATTGATACATTTATTCAACACAATTTAAGTTATCAATGTATAAAATATATTCAACTAGATTATTCAATATGTTCAAGAAATAAATGATCTTAAATATTATCAAGAATTAAATGAAACATATATTTCATAGTTTTGGAAAGAGTAAAACACTTAACTACACCAATATCAAAAAATAATGTAATTAACAAAAAATCAATAACATATGTAGAAGTAAATTTCACCTCCTTTTTCAATAAAAGTATCATCTGAATATTTATTCCTCTTCAAAGTCAAAAATTTATCCTCATTTAAAATTCAATAAAATATCTCCTCCTATGTGATTATCAAAAATCAAAATAATTAGTGTAAATATAAATCATAAAATGAATGATTTTAAGAAACACTGTAGAGGGATTTTAAAATATATTATAAAAAGAAAAAAACTGAAAAATATATATTAAAAAAGAGGTCAAGAAAAATTCGATGATATTTGAAAAAAATGAAGTAATGACAACAAGAAAATGTTTGAAACAATGTTTTATCTTCCAAAATCCCCATTTAACAAGATAATTAGAGATAGATACAATGGAAACTTGGTAAATACATTTCCCAAGACATGGATTTATTTAATGATTGGGTTTTCCTATATTAAATTATTGATAATGTTTAAAAGGCTCATATGGTTGTGAAAACAAATATTTAAATGATTCTCTCATTCACATTTTATTAATGATAACTCAAAAAATATTAGAGATTTATTTATATATAGAAATGTTTTCTCATAATTGATTATCCTTTACGAGAGATAAAATTAAAAAATTTATATTTGTTAAAAAATGTTACTACATATACATAATTTCTAATATATAAATATACAAATATTTAATTAAATTATAAAAAAAGTGAGTATTTATATATTGAAAAAAATTAGTTTAAAAACATAAAATAGAGAAAATGTAATTTTAATTACTTATTTTAGAAAATAATAATTGAATGTTTAGAATAAGAAAAAACATTTTTTGATTTTAAAATGTAAAAAAAATTTGATCTTATGGAAAATTTCAGAATATTAGAGATAAGACTCCCCCTCAAATGAAATCAAAAGTGAGATATAGGGATCATATCAATGATATAAAATAATGAATATGCCATAAATGAAATAAATTATAGAGATATTAATCAAGTTATCCATATTTAAATAGAGAGACTCACAAGAGTTTCATTTCTAACGATCTATTAATGAAATTGATACCATAATATGCTAGAGTTTTTGTAAAAATATCAACATGTTGATAGTAATTCCTTAAAAAATCCAATAGTATATCACCATTTTTGATGTTATTTATTACAAAATGATGTATATGGTCAATGTATATAGTGTGAAAATATTGGATGGGATATTGAAAAAAATAATGAAAATAGTGTTTTGAAATATAATATGGACATAATTATATTCAATCCCTATGTATAATAGAATGTGTTTCATCTATTTTATTTGGGAATAAAAACATACAATAGTTATATATTATTCTTTAGCTATATAAAGATAAATAGTGTTTTTATTCCTACTTCTTCATTATATTAGGGATGATCTATAAAGGTGTTAAGTCTTACTTGTAATTTTCCAATCCTTTATCCCCTCTTTTTTAATGAAAAATTTTATATTGGTCTAGGATTTGGAAAAGACCAAAATCAAAATTTGAAAAACTAGTTAGTTACAAAGAAGCTCCTTTTGTAAATAATAACAAAATATTTTTATACTCTTTCAAATAATGAAAAATCCATTTAATATATTTGAAATAATATTCCTTTGGATTTTATTGAAAATGAGAATAATTACCAAAGGCATTGGGATGATGAAATCTTTTTCAATGAGAAAATTTAAATGATTGAGGGCGACCAAATATGATATTGAAATGATGAAGAAAATGATTCAAAGGGATTGGGATGATGGTCTTTTTTCGACACGGTTTCCAGGAGGGGTATATTTTCAAAGAAGTTGTTTTAAATTAAATGGGAATTCATAGAAGATTCAAGAGAGAACTAGTTCTGGGTAGTTGATAAGAATACAATTGTTTTTAAGGTGTGTTTGAAGGAGAGGATATTTTTAAGGAAGAAAAATTTTAAATTTGGAGATGGGTCTTATACCTTGGAGGTGGATGTGGTGTGGAAGATGGATTTGGAATATTTTTATAGTATTCTTGTAGAGGTTAATAATAGTAGAGATAAAGGAAACATTTTATTGGGAGGGGAGGTAAATCCATTATATTTCCTTCAGATATTGTTTGAGGAAAGGGATAACAATTTTTTAGGTGCAGTGTTGGGGGGAATAGAGATCAAGGAGGGCGTGAATAGTTTGGAATGGGATCGTCCTCTTGGACCATATGGTTTTATGGTATTATTCTATGTTTATACATGGGAAATTATCAAGGTATAGGTCATGGATGCAGTGTAGGATTTCATTAGAGGAGGGACCCAAAACAGTGTTCTATGTGCTTCCACTATTGTTCTTATTTCTAATGTGAAGGATCCCATGGCACTCAAAAATTTGAAAAAAATATGCTTGTTCAATTTTTATTATAAGATACTTACTTTTTAATAACTTGGAGGCTCAGTATCCATATTCTATGATTGATATCATAGGAGAAGCACTACTTCATTCAGGGTACAAGTATTGAAGGGGAGATTGGAATTTCTACAGAGATGTTGGATGATCCAAGAAAATGACAATTTGGTCCAAAATTGTGGTTCAGGTGGATATGGAAAAAGCCTATGATCAATTGGAAGGGTTATTTATCATTCAGATCATGAAGGATTTTGGTTTTAATGCATGGGTTTGTGATCTATTTTTTAGGTGTTATGCATCCCCATGGATCTCTGTTTATATTTTTGGGAGTATCTTCGGTCTTTCATGTTTTTTCATCAGTTATAATAAGAGAATATAATATCTCTAAACCTTTTTATTAGATAACATGATGTTCTTACAGGAAATATTTAATGTAGACTTGATTAAGGGATGATTCCACAATTTGGAAATAGTTAAAGGGATTCTATTATTTCTCATCTTATGCACCCTAAAGATATGATTTTCTTTGTGAATGGAAAGAAAATACCTATTACATGTTACGTGAATACATTATAAAACATCTTAAAATAAATAAATCAACTGAGTAATTAATTAAAAGGTAATGTTTTCATTTTTAAAAAGTTATTGAGTCAACGTTATATTGATATTCATGCTAAACTAGGCATGTAGAGATGTGATTTTCCAATGAAATATCTGGGCTCTCCCATCTTAAATGGGAGGATCAAGAAAATTATTTTTGATGATATTATTAACCAAATAACCAGTCTCATTTATAGATAAAAAAACAAGTTTCTATCATTTGGGGGATGGATATCATTTTTGAATAGTTTGTTATCTTGCATTTAGAAGCATGTTTTATCAATCATTAATACCCCTGAATGGAGGGTTGATATGTTAGAAAAATTGATGATGTGTTTCATTTGGGATACCAACCAGATCAAAATATGTCATTGGTCATCTTGGATCAAGATGGTGAAACCCATTGACGAGGGAACCATCGATCATTGGAAAATTTTAGGAATAATAGAATTTATGTAGGGAAATATTTTTTAGGATGTAATTGATGGATACTACATATGTGTGTGTTTTACGATGAGACATTATGGAAGGGACTAGAGAGAGTGTAGAGAGAATTCTAAGATATTTTCAAACCAAAATATATGTATCTATAACCTCTTCGATGTGCTTGATAAAGAGGATGGATAGATTTTTTGTCATATGGAGATCAAATACTTGAAGGGTAATTGGATTTTTAATAGCATTTTCTTTACAGGATTCCCAACCACAAATATTTCATTCATGGAATAGAGTTCTTTTAATTTTTATTGTTACTGGGATGCTTTACTGTCAATAAAAAGTGTTTTCTGACAATATTTGTCATGTTAAACAACATGATACATGAAACATCCTAGATCCCTCCTTGGGATAGTTTTTTAGTAGTGATTATCTATCTATTATTCATGAAAACCGAAAGAGATATGAGTGGGCTTTAGGACTTTGGTTCATGTAAATCCTAGCCATGATGTGCTTATTGTTTAGTTGACTGCGACACCATATGCTCTCTCTGGATAACAATGTTCAACAAAAGGGTGTCTTCATGGATTCTAAGTGTCGGTATTGTTCTCTATCCAACTCAGAAATTGTGTCACAATTATTTTTTGAAAGAAAATAGAATATGGGAATAAGTAATTTTATTGGAAAAATCATGGGGATGTATGGGATTTTGAGCATGATTTAATATTTCCTTACATCATGGTTTTTTGGTTCAGTTCAGTAGAGTGCTGAAGCTACTGTTCAGAGTATTAAATTCACTATTTCTTACTAGGTAATATGGTATGCATGAAAAAAGTTTAAATAATTAAATATAATTTCTTATTTATACTTCCATTTTTCTATTAAATCATTTATGGTGGATTTATGAAGACTCATCAAGGGTGTTGGTGGGTGGGGGGTGTTCACTCTTACTGAGAATCCTCATTCCATGGAAAACTACTGCTATGGAAGATGTAGGTATCTGTGGAGTGGGGGTGAAATAGAACACACCCATTTTAGGTCTCAAAATGAAAGATTACGTCTCATGTGTGATGGGGGATATGAAAGGTAGGGGTTCTTTTTTGAGATAGAAATGAATCAATGATCTTTTTGATTAGTGCATATTATGATCTGAGTAATTTGATTGGGTCTAAAGATAAAAAAATTCCAGGGGTTTTACTTTTTTCAGGATTAATAATAAATATATCAAGGAGGTGGTGTAATATTCCAAATAGATGGTACTTCTTTTTTAGAAAAGTGTTACCCCCCCTTGGGATTTAGCATATTACATTTGGGATGACAAGATTTTCCTTGAGAAAGGAATTGAAGTTGGCCACACTTGGAGGGAGGGGAATCGTTCACTTACCAGAAATGGAAAATTTAGAGACGTTATTAATTTTTATTATACCCCATGGTTATTACCGGTAAATTTCAAGCTTATTTTAAGAGCTGATTCACTTGGTTTCCATATTTTTCATCCCCCATGAACCCGGTTCTTCTTCTACTTTTTAATAAAAAGTAACAATAATGATGACTAACACTGAATATGATATTAGGCTATGTCATAGTAAGATAATGTAGACTACCCATCGTAGTTTCTAAATCTTGTATCCAACCATCATATAAGATTCACCCAATGATCTCTTTTAATTTATACTCAATGCCATATTAATTTCTTAAAATTTATCCACACTGAACCATTTAATGACTTCATTAGCTTCTTTTCCCTATTATTTTAAAAATACCATCATCTTTTAGGAATTTTGAATGTTGGGGATGAATTTGAGTTCTCCCATAAATCTCATTTCAAATTCCCTTTTTATTAAATCAAGTAATTCAACAAAAAAATGATCCATCCAAAAATCAAACCATCAATATATCTTTTGAAAAGTAACAAATCATTTGATATGTGTTTTAGAAAAAGTGATGAATTGGGTTTTTTCTTATATTGAGACACTTCATAAAATAATATTAGATAAATGATCATACCAAGCCTGAGGGTATTACTTTAAACCATAAAGTGGTTCACTTAAATTCACAACATAATTTGTAAAACTAGAATCTTAGAAAAAAAGTGGTTATTCCAAAAAATAATTTTCTTAATAAATCTAGGTAAAAACATTCTTTTTCATCATTTTTAATGATTTTGAAAATATGTTGATATGAAAATGACAACTCAATTGTAATGTATTCTAACCGAATGATTGGTGAAAAGGTTTCAGTATAGTCAATTACATATTGTTTATAATATTAAATACTGGATAAGCTTAATTTTTTGTGATAATTCCAAAATCATCAAAATTATTCCTAAAAATCCATTTTTATCCATTTATGGTTTAATAATTAGTTTATTACATGAGATTACATACACTATTTTGAGTGAAATTTTTTAGTTCTTCTTAGATGGAAAGAACCCAAATTTCATTGTTAAGAGAATCACTAACATTTTAGTGTTCTAAATTAGATATATAAAGACAAAATTTTCAAAATCATTTATAACTAATCTTCTTGTATAATCACTCACTTAAAAATGACAAATAATTTATCAGGGGGATAGTCTGTTGATTTATAAAAATATTTAGGTAAGTAATTTAAAGGATATTATATATCGATATCAACTTATTTGTATTGTAAATGATATTTCGAAGTTAAAACATCACTTTCAATGAAAACATATTGAGAATGTTATTTTGAAACATTTTCAGTAAAAAAACATGACTTGATTCTTCTAATGTTTTAGTTTATTTTATAATTACATAGTATTTTTTACTTGAGTTGGAGTATCGATGAATGATATCATCATCAAAATTTAAATCAAAATTTCAAATATTTTCTTAGGTGTTGAGAGTAATAGATTTTCAATAAAAAGAAATTAAAAATTCCAAATTTATATTTTTTATTTCCTAAATTCATATGGTTTTATTTTGATGGAAGGTCTTCTAAGAACAAAATTAACCATAATTAATGAAGTATTGATGACCCCAACAAAAAAATATTGTGTTAAAGTTAATTTATTTGAAAGAGATCTAGTTATTTAATATATATTTAAATTTTACCTATATATTAACATATTTTAATGAGGTATTAAATGATAAGAAGAAAAATTATTATATCCTTGAGCAGATGAAAAATCATTAAAATCATTATTGTTTAGTTCTTATCCATTTCCATTAAAATAGAGATAATTTTATATCCTTTTTCAATTTCAATTTTCCTAGAAAAAATGATGAATTATTTTTAGGATTCACTTTTAGGAGATAAAAATAAATCCCGATTGAATATTGTAAATTCAACAATAATGAAAAAAAGTGTATGATTTATCTATGAGAAATTAAATTAGAGATGGTTTGAATAAATAAATATGAATTAATATATTATCTCTAGATGTAGAAATCATTTTTTCTATTTCAAATGATTTTTTTATGGCTAACCATATTCACATGTGTCACATAACATGTCATATTTGAAATGTACTTTTGGTAAATCTCATACTAGTTAATAAAAGTTGAGTTTTACAAGTAAGTGTGGACTATAGTGACCGTGGAGTTTATGCCAAATCTTGTACTCAGTACCTTTTTTACTCAATAGTTTTAATTTTTTCCTAGTGAGACATTTTAAATTTATTGTATAAACATTTTGAAAATGATAAGTGATAAATAAAAGATTACCCTGTGATTAAAATGTTTTTCAAAAGACATTTTTGAATGAAAATTTTAAAATCTAATCATTAAATTGGATAATTCAAAGAAAATTTTGTTTCAATAAATTTAAAAATAAAATTTTTAAAAAATATTTTACTTATAAAATATGATGGAACATTCCCTAATTATATTTCCCATAGATTTATCATTAAAGGGGAAGTTAAATCCTTTTAGTTTATCAATTTCATTTAATTTGAAGAGGTCTCAACAAATTTTTCTCGGGGAACCACTATCTAAGTACCACAGTACTTCTTGAGACATTCTCTTAAATAAATTTTCCAATATGATAAAATGAGTAATGGTTTTGGTATCCAAATTAACTTGTGTCCACTAATGTTAGCCAATTTTGATTTAGGAATAAAAATTTGTTTAATACTATATTTTCTTTTGGAAATAATGGATAAAATATGAATTAATTTTCATCTCCCATGTCTATAATTATTTAAATACCATTCATAAATTATATGTAAAATTATTTTTCAATAATTTAAAAACATATTTTGAAATAATATTCTAATAAAAATAGTTTTCATTGGATTTTACACGGCCCGTTCATGAGTTTATAAACCAAGACCAACCCATTATTTTCTATATCATTAAGATTCAAAACTTTTATTTAGATTATCTTAACCTTGGGTGAATTTTTAAAAAGATCTTTTGAGTTCATTATTAATTTATATGATTTTATTAACATCTGATTGATTCTTAACATTCATGGATTAATCTTCTTTTTTCTTTAAGTTTTCCTCTTTATTTTTTAGAAGTAATTCTTTTTCATTTTTTAGTACCTTTCATCTCTTATCAAGTTAATTGTATAATGAATAAATTTCACGAAAACAATTTTTGAGTTGATGAACTCCATATTTTTTTCTTTGTAACTAATGTGACTTAATTATAATGTATAAGAAGAATAAGGGGAGTATAATTAGATGAATAAGACGAAGGTATAGAAATTAGAATTTGGGAACTATCCTTGTTGTGTTTTTCAACATTTTCCATAAAAAACATTTCACTTGAGTCTCATGAAGAGTTTGAGAAAGTTTAGTTTGTGGATTTATCAGTTACACTACAAGTTATAACTGTAAGATCATTTTTACCTTTTTCCCTTTTTTTAATATTACTTTTTTAATTGGGGAATTCTGGCTTGATTTGACCCTTTTTATTACATTTTTTATCATGTCACTTCTGGATCCACACTTTTATTTACCTTTTTAGTTTGATTGGATGGATTTTTTTCATAAATAATTTGTTCATTTTCTTTTCATGTTGAAACAATTATCTAACATATATTCTGAATGATTCATCATTTGTAGGTTTGAATTATATAGATTTATTTGAATAATTGGGTTTTAGCCTCTATATCATCACATTTCTTCATAGTAATTTGTTACATCATTATAAATTTTACAAGTTCATTAAAGACCATTTTCTTTAGGAATTTTTATTCTTGAATTGGTGTTGAATATGGGTTCCTAATTTCTTATAGGAACCACAATATGTTTTTTACTAAGGTTTTTGTAATAAAATTACCACTAAGGGACATTTAACCATTAAATATGTCATAAAACTATATAAATATCATATTAAGTGATTAAATTTATTAGCTCCTTCATGGGTTACTTCTATAAATTTCTATATTTCATAGGAATAATTACATATATAAACATGATTAAATTCATTTCATCCAAGGCCATAATGTGGAGGATTTTTTTTATTTTTCTTTAATCTCAAAAGGATTTAATATCATTGGGTGTCAAATTATCTTTTATTTAATTAGTAGTAAAATATTCATACATAACCATTTTCTAGATATAGTAACTTATGCTACTATGAATGTTAAAATTCAATTTTTCCAATAGAAATAACATATTTTATCAAGATAAGAAGCTTGTAAATAAGTGTATGATTCCACCATAAAAATATAATACATTGATATTGATTAAGATTATAAATAAATTTTTTAAAAAATATAACATGAAAAATTAAAATAATGTTATTTTTAAGAAAAAAAAGATTCCTTTGATACCAATTGTTGGTCTAATTTGATGAAAAGAGGGTTATGAATTTCCCGTTTGAAAATTAAACATAATTGTAATAGTAAATTAAAAATTAAACAATTTAGAAATGATATGTTGATATATTGATAAATTAAATAAAGTGATAAATTGATAAATTAGATACATATTGGAAAATTAAGTTAAATATAGATTAAGAATGTAAGAAAAAAAATGTTTGGGTTTAATTTATACAATTCTGTGTATTTAGATTGAACAATGAAATGCATGAAATAAAAGTGATAGAAAATAATGTTTGATAAAGGAGTTAAAAAATCGCATGGTGTGAGCCCCTAAGTATCCTCCCCTATGGTTGAGAGTTTTATATTATTAACCCTCTGATCTTAGTAGTAATAATGATACCCATTACTCAAAATATTATTATGAGAACCCTCACAAAATTCATTGATATCCAAGTAACCCATCCATTACTTTTTCGATATCAAGAACACTTTGTATAAGGATATAATAAGTATAGGAGTTTTTTTTGTGAAAAAACATTACAATTATACTACATTATATCTCATATGGATTTTTAAAAATGGATGTTAGGGATATAAAAATAAATATATTGTATAATTTTATAGATTATGATATGTATTTGGATCATAGAGAGACCTTTTAGTTTTCTACTCATTGAAAATTGTTGATTCGAGAAAGTAGTTGTTGCATAAGTTCATTGATGAGATCCAGTCACCCTCATGGATCTATTTAAAGCTGTATTAGGTCATAGAGGTCCCTTAGGTAAAGGAAGTAATTTAATGTCCCAAGTTTAATATTTTGAGACCTTCAATGGATGCACCTTAACTCAACTGAATTATAACCACCTACTAGTTGAAAGATCTCACTGGCCAGCATGTTGGCTGGATGGGAACATCTTAGATCTACATACTTCCATCGGCTAGTTTTTGCACCCCCTTTGGTTATCTAATGGACTCCTTTAGAATTTGGTCTTTTGTGCATAATTATCAGCTGTATATTGGTTGTGCACTGGATATCCAGTGGTGTCTATAATGCACTATCCTTAACTATATCTAATCATGTTTCCTTTCATGTTCTTCTATAGATATTCCAGATTCATTCCATTTCCTCAAAACATGATTATAGATAGTAAAATCCATTATCAAGATCATAATGTTTTCATTGAGTAGACTTTAATAACATCCTATAGTCCATTAATTATATAACATTAATTCAAAATAAAGGGACTAAAATTCACTCAAATGAAAATGTTAGATATATAAATGAGTGTTATTCATCCTAGAAATACCCTGAGAGAGAGATGGGTATAATAGTATCTTTAATCCATAGTCATTAGATTAAAATATTTGACATGATCACTACATCATAGGGGTGTGAGAACGCATCAGGGTTTCGAGTATTTAAATATAATTTAATGTTCTATTTTCCATTAAAATTTTCAATTATATGAGATAATCATGGGATAAAAACTTTTATTTTTATGGATTCTTTTCTAATAAAATTTGGGTATGAAAATTAGACAACTAAAATGAGATATGATGGACTAAAGGAGAACATATCCACCAATTCGAGGTTTTAATGACATATATTCATGGATTGTACTATATGATGATATAAATAAGTAAATACATACAAGAATAAAATAATTATATTATTTATTTGGAAATATTTTTTGCATAATGGAAAATCAATGTTCCAATGGTGCATATAAAGAATAACAAGTTATTCATGAAAATGTTGTGTTAAATTAAATAATCATATTTAATTATGTTTATTAAATTAAAAAATAATTTAATTTATAATTAAACACATTCCAAGACATCATATAATCATTTCCTCAAAATAGTGACTGGATAGATAAGAATTTGAAGTTATCCTTTGTATTAGTAGTTAACCAAACTAAATGATTATAATAAAAAATTATGTGTTGGTGTTTTTCAGAGCATCATTATATTTTCATGAATATTATTATTGGATATATTCCCTTAGGTTAATCATTTAAAATCTATTTATTCTTATACTCTATCTTCCATTACAATTTTTTTTCCACTCATGGTATAGTTAAAAAATTTATTGGTCCATTTAATGTGAAAATAAGATCAAATTTATAGATTTTTCAAAAAACAATACACCCTTATTAAATATCCCTTAGGGTATTTACTACCTTGGGTTCAATATGTAGTAATATAGTTGGATTATTTATTAATGGGAAATCAATTATTTAATGATATCTCGATATAAAATAGTCATGACATTAAGAACATTTTGAATGAAAATGTGTACTTATATTTTATGAAGTGAATTGTAAAATATATAATAACTGGATGAGATCACATATATAATATATGGGCTATGATATATACTTTTAAACTATACAAAGAATACAAATCAATTTTATAATAAATTAATAGATCTGAACATGGAATTAAATTCTCTAATGTTGATGAAATTTCTCAAAAGAAACTATCTGGTGCTATCACAAATCATATTTTTATGAAAAATTAACTAAAAAATATGGGATATTTTTATTAATATTTATTAAGTAGATACTAGATTAAAATAATATTTTATTTATATTTTAATGAAAATGTATGAAGATTTTAGGATGTACTCGAATGAATGAATTGAACAAATCGATCAATAAAATCATTGATGTAGTTATCTCTACACATGGTGTTGGTAAAAATAATTAAAATGTAGATGTTACAATGAAAATACTAGGAATAATTCCACCATTTTACAATAGAAATGTTTCAAATTTTGAAGAATGGGATATAATTAAAGTCACTCTAGATCGATTGTAAATTAGCCTGATAGATTATGATATGAGCATGAAATTGAATGGAATTATAAAACATTAATCCAAAGAGATATCATTCACGGATGTAGAAAATATAGAGTTAAATTATGATGATGATGATAATAAATATGTTAGTAATGAATTTCTATAACTCGGATCAATAAAATTTAAGAGGATAATGCATGATTCAATGTAAACTATCATTATCATGGATGAAATATGTAAATTTGTTCGCATACCTTCATGGTTTATAAGAGGATAGTTATTATAGGTGATTAAAAATTATTTCAATCAAATAAGGGGAAATATTTTGTCCATTCAAAGGAAATATAAATCTAGTTTTGAAAAAAAAACAATTAAAACTATATAGGGAGATCTATAAGGGTAAATAATATATTGGTGAGGAATATTATATTAAATAAAAATATATTATATATAAATATAACATGGGTTATATATTTATTTCAATGGTTTCTGAAGGAAAAAAATTTAATTAAAGATGAATACCAACACAAAGGTACTATTGATATAAAATTATATCTTAGTTGTTATTTTATGAAGAAAAAAATTCAATGAAAGGATAATAACAAGATGGAAAGTATAAAAGAATACTCAGATAGATATATTGAGAAGTTTTAAGTTAACATATATTTAATTATATAATTATTCAAAAAAATTCTAAATAAGGAAACATTGACGAAAATGTGGTTCATTTAAATTTAATGATGGAAGAGAAGGATAAAATTATTGTTGATATTAATTCTATTATGGATTAATAAGGTAATATAATTGAATATATTGAATAAAAAGTGGGAACAATTACTATGAAGTTGGGGTCAGGTAAAAATTACTAAATAATATGATTTTTAAAGCTTTGATGATGATATTTTTAATGAAAAATCATAATAAACCTTTAAAATAGAGCAAATATTATGAAAGAAAAACACATGGTTATGGGATATATAAGACATAGTTATAGAGTAGAATCATTAATAACAAAAAATATAAAAGATAATATAATAGGATAAATTAATAAAGGTAATTAAAATATTAAATGAAACTCATTAACAAAATCATTAAAATTATTCTAAAAATTTGTGAGATATTCAGATGTAATTAATAAGAGAACTAAAGGCCTTTTTCCACTGATGAGCTATGAATTATATGGCTACATGGGTTACATGAGAAATTTTAGTGGATACTCACATATTAATATTTTTTTATAATTTCATCACCATCTTTAATTTAATTATTTAAATTTAATTTTATTATATATTTAGTTTTTGTTTTTTACATTGTTATTTATTGAGCTTCTAGTTTTATTCATTTTAATGAAATATTACTATTAGAATTACATTTTTATCATAACATGAGTTTTATTCCATGAAATTTAATACCTCTCATTTAATTATATATATAGTAAGGTTATCTGTATTTTTTTCAATTGTAACGAATGATAAATCAATCCTTTTGATATATAAATTTTCTTTATGTTTCTATAAGTGCACTAATTTAAAATAATTTTCAGATTGTACATGCTTATATTTTTAAACATAATTCAATATAAGATCTTAATAATTATAGTATTCTTGTTTTGTTTTATATAAAATAGGTTTATCTATATTTTATCATCTTACAAGGAAGGCTAAAATGGTCATTTAAATGTTTTAATTTTTTTTCTAAAGTTGCTAAAATATTTCATCATGTAAGCATTTTCTAATAATATGATTGATAATTTTTTAGACAATATAATAAGATAATAATTTTTGATGAATAATTTTATTGACCCTTTTGAAATATTAATAAATTATATACATAGGAGTCAACTATTCTAGATTTTTAATTTTTCATCTGCATCCTCCAAAAATATCTAAACATAGTGATTCCCAACAGCCATAAAATATAAGTTTTTTAGTAATTTTTAATGTTTGTAATGTAATATGTGTTAGTGTACCATAATTTGGTGTTATATATGATTGATTTGAAAAAATATTTAATGTTTTCAATATTTTTTTAAAGTATTTACTTTAACGCTATGAGAATTGAACCCTAAAACCTATAGAATCTGTTTTGTTGTTAAGTTGAGAATGAATCCTATTTTTTAGTAAGAAGTATACCTTGAGATTTGAACACTAAATTCCACATAAAACTCACGAATTTGTGTTTTTAAAATATAAATTAAATCTTTGAATCTTTGATATGTATATTTTATATTTCGAAAATACGACTTATAAAACCATTTCATGAAAGAATATTAAAAGATAATACAATATCAGATTAAGTTTTGTGGTTTTTATAACGCCACATAACACATAAATTGGTTGTAATACACTACATAGAGTATCAATATGAATATTATATATTTCTATATCTCTAGATGAAATCATGGGAAATACATGAGTAATTTAATTTAAATAAGATGATGTGGCATGGAAACTCTATTGGGAACTAGATAATGTCTTTGTTCCCGGATTGTTGAGAAAATTAGAGGAAGATAGTTGTGTCATGAGTCATTCAATAACATTATCCTTAATTATTTATTCCACCACAAACTATGTTACTTGTAGGAAAAACATACACCCTTGAGTACCCTATGATATACTACAATAAATAACCTATATAGTAAGATGAGGTGTTTCTTCACTATGATAGGGATAATTAGAGGTTCTCACTATATTCAAAATGGTGTGTATATTTAATATTATTTATAATGATATTCCTTATATCAAAAAATTCATCAACACATGAAGGGTCACATATCTTTTAATAAAGAGATTTAAATGATGATTTACAACTATTAGGATTCATAACCTTAAATAAAGAGTTAATTTTTTTAAAGGTTAGGGCCAAAGCCTCAATTTATTATTAAAGCAAAGACATCTCTGTGTGGGTAGTGGGAGACCCATTACATATCTTGAAGGGGTAAGGCCAGGTGGCCTGAATACAAGCCATGAAAGCCCATTTTTTGGCCCAAAAGGACCAAACAATGAACAGTGCTACTACAGTACCTATGCTACTATAGTACCTCCAATAGTACCGCCACTACAACAGTACCTACTATAGTGCCTCCACTGCTACAGTGTCGTCACTGCAATAGTTCTTCCACTGCTATAGTACTGCTACAGTGCCCTGCTACAGTAATTCTACTATCCCCAAAAATTCGTCCATGCTCGGATTTTGTCATGGGCCTTTTGGATTCCAAGAAAGAGAATGTACCAAATAAAAACCAATATGTATCATACGGTCTATGATATATAATAACTTTATATTTCATGATAATTGAATTGGATGGAAACATGATACTGCCTTGATACGTGACTGACAATTAACTCCAGATTTAAGATGCTAGATGATCAAGAGATTGGTCTCATGAAGAATTTTGTATTTCCATTTACTTATAAAACATAATATATGTTTAATGAATTATATACTATATCCATAATAAAATATGGGTTTCATTTTTTACAAAATATGTTTTTTCGATACATTTTCTTTATATTCCACATATTTCGATCTAATATGACATAATGTTATTTAATAAATAATTTTTATCAATTTCACATTAGATTTTTTTTTAATTTGATTTAATTGGTTGTAAATATATCCATGCGGAATTAAGTGAGTTATTTTTATAATTTGAGAAGTTACATTATATTTGTGAAAGATGATATTTAAAAGAAATATTGTTTATCAGCTATATGAATTTTAAAAAATATTTTATTATGATATTTGAAGGAAAATTAAAATAGTTAAATGATGATTTAAAATTATTATTATATTGATGTATTATAGAGATAATTATGGATTATTATTTTTAAAATAAGACTATAATGACACTACTATCTAAGAGGAAATTCAGGATTTGTGTTGACTTGATTATTATTGGATGGAGAAGGAATGTAACAGGAAATATTATTCTCTTTATATGTATTTATCCCTGGTAGTTCATAAGATGAAGAAGATATTTTAATATCCAAAATGCATATAATGAATGTTTCATTCGACTTTACACTACAAAGTTCTATTCTTCTCACTATTATTTGATTATTAGAACGAAGAAAGTTTTAAATGTAATCATCATTCTATCACTGTAAGAAGAAGAATATAGAATATGATTTTTAATTAATATGATGTTTTCGTTACATGATGTAGAATTCATATACAACATTGTTAAATATTTTATTTATTTTGTTTGAAAAAGAAAAATAAATTTCACGCTTATTGAATATTTTTTTCCTGATATACTAATTGAAGATATATTATTTATCAGTTGCTAATTTAATTGTAAACTAAATAATGAATAAACCTGTATACTTAGCATCTGATTTCTATTAGAGTGTAATATTCCTAAATTATGTTATTTTATAGATTTGTCTTCTTGGACTAAGCTATTGAGGTTCCCTATAAAATGATTTTGAGGGTTGGTAAAATCCTCGTATCTAGGTTCCAATTTATTATAGTTAGTTATTATGGTTCCCAGTAAAGGATAATGAATAAAATAAAAACCTCACCTCGAGTGTTGAGGGAGTCGAAGAGGGAATGAAATTTTTATTCCCCAGACTAATATAAAAATATATTGTGTTTTGTGATCTTTGTTTTTATTACTTCTCAATTGTATTTTTCAGATAAAATAGATAAGTCAATATTCACTAATTTTCAATAGGTATTTTATATTTGTTATGAATTTTTTCAAGGAATCGGTCCACCCCCACCACACACACAAGAAGAGACGCATTAAGTCTTCATGTACGATATCAAATTGGGTTCCACTAAACTGGTTCCCCAATCTGATTCATTACATGACCTCATGCACGCCTCCATATAAATTAAGGGGTTCAAACTAGTAGCAAGGGTCTAATGAGATGCATAAAAGACTATAACCTCTTTAACAGGGTAAAAAAATAAAAAATCAATATAAAAAAGAGAATTAAATAATAATTATTAATAATAAATCACATACCACACTCCCATACCAGGGAAGTACCAACAAACCAACATATTAAATATGACATGTCACAACAGTTTCATGTGCCAAAAGAAACAAAAAAAGACACATAGATAGTCTCCCTATCCAGATCCTAAAATCAAGTCTGGTCCCCTAATCCATGATCCATACCAAGTCAGACATATATCACAAGGACCATTCCCCTATCCAAACTTATAAACATGAGGTCTACTTGGGTACCATTAGTCTCCTAAGAAGGGTGTGAGTACAACTCAGTATTCCACCACCAACGGTATCTAAATAAATATCAATTCCACTAATAGTAAATGTAGAAGAATATTAAAAATATATAAGGTATTTAATAAAATATTTTTTATTATTAAAAAGTATCTAATTTAACCACACCTTCTGTCGAGTTCCAAATGACATATTAACCCATAAAAAGCTGCTTCATCTAATCCCATTCATCTAAACTATTCACTTTAGTGGTTTCATTATTTATATCATAGGGTAATTCATTAATCAATTTTAATTGAACCAGTGTACCTTGAAGAATCTATCAAGCTACACATACCTTGCCAAAACCATTTGATCTTGGAGCATCAGTCCATTATACAACCATGCAGTGAAAAAGTTGGGCCCATAGCATCTGTCTAGCCCAACCCAAGATGAGGAGCCTTAGTACAACATAAAACCATACCATTATTCATATCCACCCATGTTTCATCATCAGTGACCTTTTCATCAACAATAAAAAAAATGTTGAACCTTTTCACTTACCAACATTTCTTTGGTCCATCAGGTTCCACAATTTTAACCCTATTACACAATTTAATTATTTTTTCATTCATTAATATAACAAAAAAAATTAAATGTTATTAAATAAATTTCACATATTAAACACTCCATTTTTCTATTTACTATCTGATTTCACCGTAACCAAGAAATTGGGACACCTGATGGGTGGTTCTAGGCCTGGTATTATAATCATACTGAAACCCAATATGGTCTTTGATGGGTCTCACACTTCAATTAAAGGTCTAATTGATTTTTTTAATCATGTACACAAGAATACATCATGGAAGCATGTTTTAACAAATACATACACAATAATGACTTCAATTCTATGAGATAAATCTTATATACAACTTATCTTATAACCATATATAACCACACACCTAATATTGTCCCTTATATCAAGATAGGATGGCCTCAATCCCAAATACATTGATATCCCTACAAATAAGGTTCATGATATGTGGATGTAGTGAAAACTACCAATCAGAATTCTTTTATAAGTTAATATAAAGGGGACTCTTAGTCATAACTGAAGCTTTGATTCACACTAAAAGATTCTTCAAATACCTTAGAATCGAAGGAATAATTCTTTAAAGATAGGGGGATTTTGTTCACACCCAAGATTATTGGGGGTGATATGAATAAAATAGTGTTATTTTATTTATGTTTTGGGAGGGAAGGATTTTAAAATCACCAATTTTAAAGGGCTACATAGTACAGAAAACTATACAAAAACTCGCTGGTATCCTTTTTCCAATAGAGGCAATGGTCACATAGTTTTCTGGGGGACTTTCATAATTTTTCAAACCATGAAAATGTCATATATTTGGATATATCCATGGTTGCATGGTTTTAACACTATCATTTCATCTTTTATAAACTATTAAACCTCCCACATCAAGGGTGAATGATCATAGAACATGGTTCATTCTAAACAGGCTCCAAACATGCTTCATAAACATTATGAACCCTTTTTTATTATTTTCATATCCCAAACCCCCAAGAAACTCTTCAGACCATACCTACTATAGGGAATCATTCTATTAATCAATTTCAAAGAAAGTCAACCAAAATAAAAATTAAAACAAACCTCATTGAAAGTTTGGGATCTTAATACCTCCCCACTCTATGACAACCCATCCTCGAGCTATTCTCACAAAGATCACTAGTCCACCATGTAAAAAAGATCAGGCCACCAAGACATCATATCAGGCCCCATTTCGCATATTTTCTCTTGAACATGTCCATGTTTCCATATCACTCAGACAAAATGGACAGTCTTACCACATATAATTCTCTCACTATGACCCACAACATGAATCAGATTCCCCTCAATGGCCACATCATCCTTAATCTCAATATTATAAATGTCAATTACATGAGATGGGAATGTGTGATACTACTAGAGCTGTGAAAGATGAAAACAATTTTTCATATCACCATACCACTTTAGAAGAGCCAACCAATATGCTATAACCCAATTCCCTCCATAATCTCAATGGCCCAACATATCTATGTGCCAACATGCCATGTTTCAAAATTTTATGTTGACCTAATCATATCAACACATGAAGTAACCAAAATTCACCCACTATAAACTCAAGTGGTTAAAGACATATCACTTCTTCCTACTATGTTCCATATATACAATATTCCAAATCCATTAAACATGATATTTTTTGTACATCATAATACTAAACCCCAATAATAATGTTTCTCCCACTTATATACAACACAAGGGAGATCTATATGGCCTAACTAATAATTAATGATAAGGTGAAATTAGAATACTCACCAAATAATAGTTTTTATAGGAGAAATATACAAGTGATATGTTATTCTCTAACATCCTGCCAAGATCTTGGATGCATACCCTCAACATACCCTCTAACGTTTGGATAGTCTACTCTAATTTCCAATATAAATGTGACTGAGAAGCTATACCCAAAAATACCGAAGTACCAATCAACTTCCACAAGCCTTTCTAGAAGTGTGAAGTAAAACACATATCATGTTATGAAACTATACTCTAAGGAATCAAATGAAAATTCACTATCACCCAAACAAAAAAGTTTCCCAACAGATATACACTAAATGTAGACCTGATTAGAGTGAAATGGGACACATTGTTCAACCAGTCCATAATAACAAATATCATATCATTATTCAAGGATTACATTGAAATCCAACCACAAAATCCTTCATAACTTCATCCCACTTCCATTCAATAATAGGAATATTATTTTAGTAGAAATATTTTTTGTTGGTGCTCGTCTTTTACTTAATTAAATATGTATCACCATGTTATAAAAGTAGTAATCTCATTCTTCATTCCCATCCACCAATAATTTCTATGAAGGTATTTGTAAATTTATTTAGGATAGGGTGCACCACCCACTTCGAGATATGAAACTCATGCATCATATCCTCCCGCATTAAAGTAGACAATATTACATGTCCACAGAAATATATGATATCATTTTCACTAATGGTCTAATCAGGAGGTAGCGTCCCTCCTTCAATGTTGTCCCTCAACAATAGAAACTCCAGATCCTCATTCTTCCTTTCATTGATTCATCTCATTATAGATTGATCAACTAATAACGAAATGTGGGTAATCTTATATCACACCTCATGAAAACTTATATGCATCTCATCCAACAATGACATCATTTTCCACTAAGAACTATATTATTGGAAAAACCTCATTTCCCCTTCCAGCATAATGCATTAGATCTTTATTTCCCTAACCAATCATATATGAAAGATTGAAATAAAAAATAGTTCATATAATCAACCCATATCTGCTACTAGAGATTTAAATGAAGATATGAAGAAGATATATTTGTGGATTTTATGATCAATATAGGCAATAATCCTATCATCCATAAAGTAATGTTTCAAACACTTCAAGGAATAAAACACTATGGACAACTTGAGATTAGTCATATGTTAGTTCCATTCATGTGGACATAATTGTTATGTTCCAGAATCCACTAAATGTTCTTCCAACATCAACACTACACAAGACCAGTATAAGATGCATAAAAACAGAGTATACTCTCTACCGGTTCAGAGTAATATCAGAACTGGTATTGTGGTAAAATTACCCTTTAGCTATAGGAAGAATTATCATATTCCATAGTCCACTAAAAATTTACACCGTTATTGTTCAGGCCTGAGAGTGGCATTTCCATGTGGTAAAATTTTTTGGTAGACATTTTATAGTAACCCAACAGACCCAAAAAGCTTAAAATATCAAAAATATTCTTTGGTTTTTCTAAAGAGAAACCTCTCAAACCTTTTTAGTGTCCAATGACACACCTTCTTATGAGATGATATGACCCAATAAGTGTAATTTTTAGATCTATAAGTGACACTTAAATAACTCAACATATAACTGATGCACTCTCAGTATACTCAACATATTTTCAAATTGTTTTGAATGATCATCCTTAGTTTGGGAGTGCACCTAGATTCTATTAACAAGTAAAACTGGAAACTAATCCATATGAGGGTGAAGGATCTAGTTCAAAAAATCCATAACCACTAGAGATGTTTCCCAAAAATAATCTCAATGAATTTGTACCATCCATAACTACTTATGAAAGAATTTTTTGGTATATCAGTGGGTATTTACCTCAACTAATGATACCTTGATCTCAAATCAAATGTGTCATTTTTTTGTTGATTACTATAATATTTAATTCATGATGATAAGGAACTAGAGATCCACATGGTGATATACTTGTATGGATAAACCCTTTAACGTCAAACTCCTCCATCCGAGTCATAAGTTCTAGAAGATCTATTGATGCCATTTTATAATGTGGAATAGAAACTGGCTCAACTCCATTCATCAAATCAATTATAAACTCAACCTCTATATTGGGTGGAAGACATAAAAACTCCTCAGGAAACAAATCATGAAACTATTCCACTATTGGAGGGAAGAAATCAGGCTACACTACCCCATAATCAAGAACAAGACTCAGTGCCTCGGCTATGAGATCACCTAGACACCAATAAACTAGCCCTTCCTGGCCAACCTATATATATCACTCTGTATGTTAAACAAACATTTCACCCTCAAAATAGGTGAAAGTAAACCACCTTTGGTAATAATATTATTTTAAAAAGGGAATTCCTGAGAGTGGCCTTTTCGAACCCTCCACACTCAAGAATCCCCCTCCCCACGAAGAGGTTATCCGGAGATTCCCTAGCCGGGAGGAGTCGTTGTCAGCCGAGATAACATTGCGTCCCGTGGGGTAACAACACGATCAGTGATGGTTCATCACAAAAATCCGTCATCCAGGTGAAATGCACCCATTCTTCCCACCCGGTGAGACACCGGGTGACCCAGTAAGATGAGTGGTTCATGGGAGGTGGAAATTCCCCCTAAAGCGTGGATCAAACCACCATTGGTAATAATCAATGTGTTTTTTATACAAAAAAAAATATTCCCTTGAAATTATCTAGTCAGTGAAATAAATATCAAGTATAAAAATGTTACACAGGTTATGGTACCCACCATTATCAAAGGATCACTCTTGACAACATTAGATTCCCTCTACTCGCAAACCTATCAATGTATCGATCGACAGAACCCCAAGTATATACTTAAACTCCATGCCATAAAATCTAAAAATTTGACAATGTATAAAAGAATTTGATTCTATAGTATCAAACAAATAACTAGAAAGAATTTAATATACAATAATGATACCTCAAACTGTTGATGGTCTGGCGTCACTACCAATTGGTGCAGACTGAATTACATATATTTGACCAGTCCCTCTACTATGTGCTCATATTTGATTATAATGCTTAGTGTTTTTTTATAAATAATTCATAACCAGAAATATTGTTTAGTTTTTTTAGGTTCTTGATTCTAATATAATACTAATAAATCTCATTTAAAATTTTTAATTTTATTATTAGATATTCTAAGGGTACTATTTATATCACATCATTTTATGCAAAAATAGTTTTTATCTAATTAGTCACTCTCTCTCTAATTTTGGTGGATGCAGACATGATCGAAAAAGTACATTAGATATGTGTCTATTTATGGGTTAGAATATAGTTTCCTTGAGTTCATAGAAACAAAATTCAATTGCTTTTAAAATGGCTGATTGTGAGTATATCTATGTTTCTTCTTATTTCTCTCAATATTTTTGGATTAAAAAAAATTTATTTGACTATGGTTTCAATTTGGGAAAAATACCAATTTAATGTGATAGTTCATCTTCTATTTTCATTTAAAAAAACCATTTAATGCATTCAATAACTAAGCATAAAGATTTTTTTTTTCAATTCTATTCAAAATTATACTAAAAAAATTATAATCTTTTTTAATATGTGCCTATAGATAATTATCTCATTGATATTTTTACTAAGCCATTGGATTATTCTACTTTTAATAATATTAAGATTGATCTTGGTTTGTTATATAATTTGTAATTTGTTTAAAATCAATAAAATTTAATAAATATAGAGTTTCATATCAACTTGTATCTGTACAGTTGTTGTATATGTATTAATGTAGGTTAAGATTTAAGTTTCTAATATGTTTTCATGTATTATGTATTTTTCACTCTATTAGGTTTTTTCTTTTTTTCTCATTTTGATAAAATTATAAAATGAGGAGATTATTTGAAGGATATAGTTTAAATATTGTTGGGTTTTTTATTTTTAAAAAAGTGATATATTATGGGAGATTGTTAGAGGAATTTTTTCATATTGTCTGTTTTTAAATCTTATTTGGGAGTTTTCTTTGAGAATTAAAAAACTCATGATAATTTATTATTTTTATATTATTATAATTATCTTTTTCATAAATTTATATTTTTCATTAAATAGATAATTATAATTTCTCACAATTTTTTATCCCATACACCATAAAATTTTTAATTCTTTAATTTATAGTTTTTTTATTTTTATTTATTTAGGATTTAATTAGTTTATAATTTTATTATATTTCCCATAAAATTATATCTATTTTTATTATTTTTAAATTTTATCTTCTTCCATGTTTTTAAATTTTATTCTTCCTTTATTCCACACATCACTTGCTGCCTTGAATTTTCTTCAACCTTGTGATTTTTTTTCTGACCATGAAGTGGAAATCCACACTTTTACATACTCTTTCCATTATTTAACAATGTGTCTACTATGTATGCTACCGTGATATTAAATCTCCCTATTCATCTATGAATATTTAGTCAAACTGTGTGCACTATTTATTAATAACATGTTTCATTTAATAATGAAAAATATTTGACTCTATGAAATTTAGATCTGCTACACCTTGGGTATGAATCCCTCTACTCTTCACAACAATACATCCCATTATCTCAAACACTGTGTATCACAATCTCAATCTTAAATCATTATTCATTGTGGAGAATCCATGTTTTAGTTTCATCTTACATTCCATGTTGTAATCTTTATTTTTTGAAACCACAATCCAAGATCCCATATTTTGTACATTTTGTAGCCTCATTTATGTAATGAATGAACATACTAAACTCCTGTATTTTTTAGTTGACCTCAAAAATGAATAAATATTACTTCATGAGTATATCTATCACACTTTGTGCCGATTTCATGAATCTATATTCTTTCAACCATGAGGAGTGAACTGCGACTATGAGTTGTTGTTGTTTGTCATCTTGATTTGTGTTCTATAATCATCATATGCTACCGTGGATTATGTTTTACACCACATGTTCTATTATTCAACCACAATTTGTAACTGTATACTTTGACTATATTGTGCAAACACGAAATATCAAATTATGGTACCACAATATCCATGTTCTGTCATCTCTACTACCATGTGTAACATTTATTTATTTTTAATGGTTATTTTTTTCTGATACTCTTTTACAAATATATACTCCCATTTTTGTTTCTTGTTAGTTATTTTGTCAATTTCAATTAGTTTCATTATTTTAGATGTTTATTTTAATTATTTTGAAATCATTATAAAATATTTTTTTGTATTTTTTATTTTTTATGTTGACAACTATAATTTATTACTGATTTAATGAAAATAGTTGCAGTCTATACTTGAATATTTCATTTTCTTAATTTTTTACGTAACGAATAATTTATAAATTAATATGTATTTTTAACAATACATATTTTATATATTGATTAAAAAATTAAATATATTTAATACAATAAAATGAATATGAATTATATTTTCAAATTTTAAATATATTTGTCTTATGATCTTTTAAAGGGTATGTATTTGAACCTTTTATTTGAATATATATTTAATATTTAATTTAAAATATTTATTAACCTATTATTAAGGATATTATTTTGAATTTATCCAAATATTTATACATAACTATCTAGAAAATAACACTAGAAACTAATTTTTTTTCTTATAAATAATTGTGATGATAATTTTCTAATAATTATTATTACTTTGAATTATTTTACCCATGAAAGGTTTTTGGTAGTATTTTATGTTATCTATTTAAAGGGTGGTTGGGAAGTCCTATTTTAGATTGAATATATTCAATAAAAACTTTTACACAATACCATTCCCTTGAAAAAAAGCCATGATTTTTCAAAATACTCTTTATTCTTCTAGTTATGACTCCTAGACTCTAATGTCATGACCATTCAGGTTGTGACTCCCATAGTCTAAATTTCAATGTTATAATTGTTATGTGACTCCCCATAAAATTTCCACCATGTCATTGTGGTTATCCTTCTACTTTTTAGAAAATTATATTTGTAATCGGGTTTTTATTCTACTTAAAAAAATATAGTGCACAATAATCACTTGTAGGTTCTGATCATATCATAAGTGCATGATGGATGTGTACCCAACTTTAAAAATTTCCATAATCGATGAATAATCCATGGTCAACATAATGACGAACACCAGTATCCACAAAATTGAATCAATGATAAAATAAAAAGGAGATAACACGAAACCTAGATGTGAGGATCGACATATTTTGTTTAAAATTAATTTAGTTAAATAGTATAATTACGTACAAGGATATTCTTTCTTCATTGATGCATCCGAAAATGGGTCTGAGGTATGGATTCATTACAATGTAGATTCGACATATAGTAATCCTCTAGTGGTGATCCACACATACTCCATGTATCTCCAGATGTCTATGAAGGAGCATCTGGTTGCTAGGGCGGAATATCCTTCCACTTGTGATGCTCACCTTCAATTTCTATGAGAATCACTTATAAAGAGTTCTCCTTGATCTGGTGGAGGATGATCTCTCTCAATCTTGAAAGTGTTCTTGGATAGGGAAGAGTTCTCTAGGATCAAGTGCTTTTCCCAAAGGATATTGTGCACAAAATGATTGGTTAGTCAGTCGAAGGACACCTTGTCTTATGTAGAGAATTATAACATAGAAGGGAATTTAATTCCTTATGTAATAATAAATAACTAGCACAGGTGTCATTAATTAATTTATTGTTTCATGTGAAGAACCTCATGTTAAATAATAATATCAATTATATTATTTCCATGACATGTTCTTAACAAATGTAATTCACTAGGTAATAATAAATAATTAGCACATGTGTTGTTTCTTAATTTATTATTCCATGTGAAACCCCATGTCATATAATAATAGAAATGCAATTATATAAATGTCATGTGATTTACTTGCACAATATATTTAAATATTATTTAACCAATTAATATTTAATGTTATATCTCAGCAGACCCATTACTTGGTCTGTCCATCCTCCTAAATATTTATCGAGTCTTGAATAATGACTATTTATTTAATAAATAAATAAAAATGCATTATTCCTTGATAAATAAATATTCCAGCAGCAATATATTCTCTCAAATAACTTGTGACAAAATAAATTTGATCAAGAATAATTGTGTAATTATTAAACCAAAACTGAGAATAATATTTATTCAACTTGTTAAATAATTAAATTGTTTAACTGAGATACTGGCTACACTTAATGAGTTACCCTTTAAGACTGTTTCCCATTGGCATTATCCGGGATTCCCTAAAGTCCAATATTACTATTTGGAACTGGGTCAAGGAACCCAATAGAAAGATGTTGATGCAGCAACGACATGTCACCTCATACAAATTCTTACAATGTAATATACTCCATTTGTCCTGATATCACTACTAAAGCGGGTTGCATGAAAATGACATCAACACATGTGCTCGATTTCTAATTCATTTAATTACTATAATTGAACTATCATAATGAACACCATGGCCATTGATTTAGTTAGGCTATATCATTTAAATCAAAGGGAATGAGATATCTACTTCTGTAGAAGTGAAAAATCCATTATCACATTAGTCATTAATGTAATATTACTCATGATGCACCCAACATATCCTACCTCACTGGGAATATCTGTCATCATGGTTTCCATCATTACTTCTAAGTGCGCAAGTCATAATACCCATTAATAATATTATTAAAATCTAAGGACCAATACAGAGATCTGCAGATAGGAACATCCAATAACACTTTTGAATGTGGATTTCCTAATGGCTGGTCTTGTTCTTATTATATCATCCTGGATATTACCAAGGGTGCACACCATGAAAAGGTTTCTCAAATTTTAATGAGTCCCCATTACTTATATTCTTTATCATTTGTGTCCCTTAAAATGATATCATCCAACCGTATAACATATATTCAATAATAGTATCATGGTATTTCAAGGATCTCATCTTAGTAGGTATCCACTATAAACATTTAGTGTGATCGCTATTCTTATGAAATTATCACATACTATGTGACAGAGAAGAATAATTATAATGTGATAAATATTTTATTAATATTTATCTAATGAATACAAGTTTATCATAAAGTAAAAATAATTTGGTTTCTATGGAACTAACTCCAACAGACTCCCACTTTCACTAAATCTATATGCTATTGACCTTTAGTTAGCTAGGTATCACATGATATTCATGCTTCTATTGAGATAGGCCTTTAGTCAAGGGTCCTCCATGTTATCTTTCCTGAACACTCCGTTCACTGCAATTTCACCTCTTTGATAGAAATAGATCAAGAGGTGATGCTTTAGGATTTTTTCTTATTTTTTTGATGTGAACATTACTCTATTACAAGATCCACCACTGTAGTATTATCACAATACAATGTAATGATATCTTTGCTTTTAGGCACCACATAATGATCACGTAAAATGTTGTGAATCAAAAGGTCTTCTTTAGATGCATCAGAAGATGCTATAAATTCTGACACTACTGTAGAATCAGCGAAAACTGGCTACTTTGAAAACTTCCAGCTCACAACCCCTCTGTTGAGATAGAAAAAATATCACGATTACAACTTCAGATCATTCATATCTATCTGAAAACTAGCACTAAAATACCCTCTAATGATAAGCTCATCCTCTCCTCCATACACTAGGATCATATACCCAGTTCATCTCAGACACTTAATGATAGTTTTGACAACAGTCCAATGCTTTTCTAATGGTTATTCTTGATATCAAACTACCATTCTCAGTGAATATGCAACATAAAGTCTCATACATAACATGGAATACATTATAGATCCTATCGTTAAAGAATATGGAATCTTAATCATCTTATATTTCTCATGTTGTGTCTGGTGACACATTTTCTCGGAAATATGTATACCATGTGACATTGGAACCAATAGCATCTCGGATAGTTCCATACTAAATCTCTTTAGTATCTGGTCAATGTATTTACTTTAAATTAGTCCAAGAATCCTATTTGATATATCTTAAATTTTATTGATACCTAGAATGTAGACTGATTTTCCTAAGTCCTTCATGGTGCAGCACTTGTTCAACCAGCCATTGAATGACTGCAAGACCGGTATGTCGTTTCCAATAAGCAGTGTTTCATCAACATTCACTACAAGGATAATGACCGCATTCCCATTAAACCTCTTGTAAACACATAGATCAGATTCATTCTTATTGAAATGAAATTATCTTATGGCTTCATCAAATCAAATGTTCCATGATTTGGATGCTTTATTTAATGCATATATTGATCTCTGAAACATTCATAACCTTTTAGAATCACCTGGTTTCACAATCCTTTCTGCTTGTGTCATATAGACGTCTTCCAGAAGATTCACGTTAAGGAATGTAGTTTTGACATCCATCTTCCAAATCTCATAGTCATGGAAATATATTATGTAATCTATAATTATTATGTATTTAAACATGGAAAGTGGTGAAAATGTTTCATCATAGTCAATTAATTGATGTTGTTTAAAACCATTATCCGTTACCCTTTGTTTATCAGTACTAACTAGACCTTCCATGTCTAGTTTATTATTGAATAATAATTTACACCCAATAGGATTTACATCAACTAGAGCATCAACCAAAATCCAAACATGGTTATTATACAAGGAATCTATCTCATAATTTATAGCCTCTAGCCATATTGTAGCTTATGAGATCTCTAATTATTACTTGTATGAGTTAGGTTCATAATTTTCCAACAATAATGAGTCACCATCCTCAGTGAAAAGGAATCCATATCTCTCTGGTTCCCTTAACCCTCTTGTGCTCCTATGTAGTGCTTGTGTTTCAGGAACGACCACGTCTATAGGGACCTATGGAACATGTTCATGTTCTAACTCTTGTGAATCATGAGCATCAACTTCATCGAGGTTAACCTTTCTCTCACAATGCATTTTGAGGATATGCTCCATCTCAATAAAGATAGCATGTCTGGAAACAGTCACTTTCTGGTTTGACGAGTTGTATAGGTAGTATCACTTTGTTTCCTTGGGATACCTTATAAATATACAATTTGTGCCCTGAGGTTCTATTTTATTCCCTAATAAATCCTTAAAAAACTCATCGCATCCCTATAAAGATGTACGTGACAAAGTGGGATTATTTCCACTCCGTATCATGAAGGGAATCCCATTTCCTGTCTTATTTAGTACTTGGTTTAATGTGTATGTCACAGTTTTCAATGTATATCACCAAAAGGATTATGGAATACCGACATGACTCATCATCTACCTTACCATTTTCAACAAGGTATGTGTCCTCCTTTCACTAATAGAATTCCACTATGGTGTATAAGGTGGAGTGAGTTGAGATAGAATCCCAGAAACCCGTAAATGTTTGATGAAATCTTGCTTAAGATATTCTCCACCTCGATCCGATCAAGGATTCTTTATCTTCTTATCAAGATAATTCTCTACTTCATTCATGAACTCCTTGAAATTATCAAAGGAATCAGACTTATCACTCATTATGTAGAAATATCCATATCTACTCAAGTCATCAACAACAGTAATGATGTAAGAATATCCACCTCTAACGTCTACTGGAAATGGTCCACACACATCAGTGTGTACCAATCCAAGAATCTCTGTGGTCCTTTCACCATTTCCACCAAAAAAAATTTTGGTCATTCTCCCTTGTCAATAAGTGTGAAATCTATAAAGTGTTTTTATCTTGGAAGAGTCTAAATAACCATCATGATATAGAATTGGTAGGTGCTTCTCGTTTAGATGGCCAAGGTGGTGATGCCACAACTGGGTGTTGTTTGAGTCATGTGAACATGGTTCGTTATCAATTACCACACATGGTTCTAGTAATTTAATGCATAAAAGAAATTATTTAAATGTGTCATACCATAACATATGTTGTCCTTATAAAAGTAACAAAATGTTTTTCCAAACATGAAAATAAATCCATCTACATATAAACTCAATACATAAAATCTGTTATTGGTAACACTAGGTACATAATAATATCCATATAAAACCAAAATCATTACCTTTCACAATGTGAGGTGGTAGTCACTAATGTAAAGAGCAACCATCCTCACACCATTGGAATCTCGCAAATCCACCTCTCCTATGTCAATTTTTTGGATTCTACTTTGTTCCTGCATATTAATATAGATGGGAGTCCCACAAACTGTATCTAATACCCAATGTGCAGAAATGGAAATATTACACTTTATAATTAATGAACCTCTAGCTTTCCCTTGCCTCTAGGTGAAGTTCATCTTCTAGTGGCTTGATTTTCTACATGTAAAGCATACTACCTCTGTTTGTTTTCCATACCTCTAAATATTCTTCTTCTTGGTCGCACGGTGCATGGAGGATTTAGATTTTTTATAAATCATACACACCTTTTCTTTTTCCTTCCTCTTCATATTGACCATATGGTCTACTAGTTTTTCATTCCCATTTCTTTATCAACTTGGAAAATCAGGGTAAAAATCTCTGATAAACTATTCTCGTCATTTCTCATACTACAATTCACAATAAAACTAGATACGGTCATAGGCAGTGATGATAGTATGGGATCTATATGCAACTAATCTGGGAATTTAATCCCTAAGATGTCCAAACACTCAATGTAGCCAGAAATCCTAAATATATGTGGTCCATCTATCATAGACTCTCCCAGAATAAAAGTGAACGAAGCATTAGCGATCTCATACCTCTCATGTCTCTTTTTCTTTTGATAGAGATCCTGATGTTGAGAAACCATGCAATAAGAATCCATTTCCTCATGTTGGTTCAAGAGATCATTGGTCATGGATGATAACATGATGTACTAAACATTCGTAGAGTCACTCAGTTGTTTCTCATACATAGAGAGTTCCTTATCACTCACCTATTTCATGGAGAAATTGGTAGTGCCTCTTCGAGCACATAATATTTCCTCTCATGGAGAAGGATAACCCTAATGCGCCTTTTAAAATCTTGTAAATTACTTCCGGTGAGAAGGTTTTCCTTATCAAGTATGGATCACAACGACATGTTTAATGTCATTTTGATTTATTATTCTACAAATTAAGATGAAAATAGTTTTAGTACTTTACCTTGATATATATTGACAAAAAAAAAATTAATATCCATTAGTCTCTCACTATTTTGTTGAAACACAATATATCTCACCATTAGATTTAGAATATATAAATTCATTGACATTATATATGTAAGGATTCATATTTCTCTTCACATTACACCAACTATGGTTGTTAAAGAAACTTCAAAGATTTTAGGTAGGTATTCCAAATGACAACAACATTAACTCACATCTCCTTGATCTGTTGAGTGGACTACCCAATCCTAGAATCCTTAATTTTGGATTTTCTAAACCTTTGCCTCTCAGTTACACCAAGTCCTACTAGGGAAGTCAATACTTTATGTAAAATAAGTTAAGTCAACAAAAATCCTCAAATTATAATTCTTTGATAATTGTAAGTACCCCAACTAGGGTTGGTTAAGCACTTTGAACTATGGTTCGATTGTAACCAAAGTAATGAAAGGCTATACCAACTTAATATTTAATTGAGTGATTTTATCATTTATGCCTAAATTTCCATTTATTATCTTTTCAAATGCTTTTTTAGGTTATGTGGGATATACTTAAGTGATTATCCATGTATAGATATTATTTATGTATAAGTCATTTTTATTTTAATTGCATATTGTATGTTTGTTAGTTCATTAATTATGTGATTGCATCAAATATCTATAATGAATAACCATACAACTGATATAAATAAAATAAAGGGTATGATCATGAGATTTAATATTAGTTATTTTATCTATTTGTTGACAAACTAACCCTAACCTAGGGGAGAAACACCTTTAAATATTTAAGGTTTGTGTTTACATCTTTCAAGATATCAACTTTTGTATCACCTTGCATTGGTTTCACCTCAACTCTTAACATGACCTTCCTCCACTATCCTAGGAGCTCCATCCATTAAATATGATTTTAACTCACACATAGGTGAGGGGTACAAGGGGGTTTACATAAAATAAATAACGGGTGTGTTTTCTAGACATATTAATGATGAGAAGGCATGCATACCAACAATGTTAAATTAATAAATTAGAAGGGAACCAATGACATCAAATGGTATGGTCTTGATCACGATCATCTACAAACATGAAACTAATTACACATTTAATAACACTTGTATAGAATTCTTTAATAATTCATATTAAGTTAAATTATTCTCAAATTGATTAATCATTATATTTAATTAATCAATCATTCTATCTTAATTTGTTTCTGAATTTCCATTAGATTATCATCCATAACATTGTCTATAACTTGTACCTTTGATGAAACCTGGTGAATACGCATCCAAAACTACCCAGTATGTATTTATACTTGTATACAAATTATTCTTTGTAACATGTAGAATGCACAAAAAATTATAATTGTAATACAACTCATAAATGATGTGCAGACCTTTGAACGTTACGCAGATGTTAATTAAATAGTTATATATATATATATATATGTATATATATCAAACACATATCACATGTTGCGTCACATATTTATACCCACACGAAGGTACATTTCTAAAGGGTTTACATAATATAATAATTATTTTTTAAATCTGCATAATCCATAAAAAGTATATGACATGTAGATCTGGCTTCATGGTGTATGTACTCCTCACTGTCCATATGAAGTACACAACTGGGGAAACATCATGTGAGGTGTACTTCAAAAATATCTGGAGTACACGGTGCATCCAGTAGGACACACCCCATGTAGAATCTGCGTTACACAATCACCAGCTGGAAAATCCATGTATGGGATACACGACGTGACCCTAACTTGAAAGAGACTACATGCCATTTCCAGTGGGCCACACGATGTGTAGTATGGTTGACTGTGTGACAGTCTAGCCTAGTCAACATGCAGTGTATGCATTAACTAAACTATGTGTCATTAATTCACTTTTCTTGAGTATTTTCTGAATTACTCATGATTCATTGAACAAAAATACCTTTTGAGTAGTTCCAACTATGCGACTTGTATTCTTATGTTATCTGTACTGAACCATTGGCGCCTCCTAATGAGATCCTCAATTTAATTTTAATCATAAAATTATTTTTTTCTGTTAGATCTGCATAAAATGATAATAGGGGTATTGATTTCGAAATTCAGATTACAAGAACAATTAAACATGAATTGAAAAACTAAATTATTAAATAATAAATCATCAAAGAATTATTTGAATAATTATAAATGAAAATATGACCCCTATAATACCATCTTTATGTTCCAGGCGAAGCGGAAGCGCATGATGGGAATGTACCAAATACTTAAAAAATTCATAATCGATGGTTAATTTTGGATCATTATGACAATGAATACCTGTATCCATGGAATTGAATCAATTATAAAATACAAAAGAGAGAAATCGGAACCGAGAAGAGAGGATCAACATATATTTTTTTATAATTAATTTAATTAAATTATAAAATTACCTAAAAGGTTATTCTTTTTTCATTGTTGCGTCTGACCACGATTCTGAGGTTCGACTTCTTTTTGATGTAGAATCCAAGGATAGGAATCCTCTAGCAGTTATCTGTACATGCTCCATGTGTCTTCAGATGTTGTCGAAGGAGTCTCTAGGTGGTAGCGCGGAAGATCCTTATGCTAGTGATGTCCGCCTTCGATCTCTTTGAGAATCTCTTCCAAAGTGTTCTCCTTGATCTAGTGGAGGATAATCTATCACATTCTTAATATTGTTCTTGGAGAGGGAATATTTCCCTAGGCATGAGAAATTTTATACAAGGATGTTTTGCACAAAAATAATTGGTTAGTTTTTGGAATGACCCCATGGTTCATATTGGGAATAATAAATAAAGGGAAATTTAATTCACTAGGTAACAATAAATAATTATCACAGGTTCCATTACATAATTTATTATTCCTTGTAAAAAACCCTATGTAAAATATTAATAGCAAAGATATTATTTCCATGAAATGTTCTTGATGAATTTAATTCACCATATAATAATAAATAATTATCACAGGTGTTGTTAATTAATTTATTATTCCATGTGAAACCGCATGTCAAATAATAATATAAATTCTATTGTATCCATGACATTTTCTTAACTTGAACGATATATTTAAATATTATTTAACCAAATATTATTTAATATAATTACCCATCAGACCCATAACATGACCCACCAATCCTCCGCAATATTAAATGGGTCTTTAATAATGACTATTTATTTATTAATTATATATAACTGCATTATTTTCAAATAAATAAATATTATGGATGCAATATATTCTCTCGAATAACTAGAGACAAAATAAATTCGATCATGAATACTTGAATAATTATTAAACCACAACCGGGAATAGTATTTATTTTCTTTTAAATAAATAAATTATTTAACTGAGATACTGTCTATACATAGTGTGTGACCCTCTACGACTCTTTCCCATTGACATTAAACGTGCTTGCCTAATATCCAATACTACTATCTAGAAATGGGTCAACGAACCCAAGTGAAAAAACTTTATGTCACAATGACATGTCACCTCATACGAATTCATAACATGTAATATATGACATTTTTTACAATATATCTAATCAAGTGGTTTGCATGCACGTTCCATCAACCCATGTGCTTGATTTCTTATTCTTTGACTTCATGGAATTGAACTTGTATAGTGAACACCATTTCATGGATTTAGTTAGGCTATATCATTTCCATCAAAGGGCCTGAGATATCAAATTTTGTAGAAGTGACAAATCATTTCTCTCATTATTCATTTATGAAGTATTACTCATGACACACCCAACATATCCTACATCACCATGAACATCTTTCATCGCGATTTTCATCAATACATCTAAGCACACAAGTAATAATACCAATTAATAATAATCATAAAGTCTAAGAACCAATACACACATTTGTATATAGGAACATCCAATGAAGCTTATGAATGTGGATTTCCTACTGGCGGGTCTTGTTCTCGTAATATCCTCCTGGATATTAACAAGGGAAAACACTATGAGAAGGTTCCTCAAGGTTTCATGAGTCCCCACACTTGATATCCTGTATGATTTGTGTCCCTTCAAATGATACCATCCAGCCATAGAACATATATTCAAGAATATTTTCATGGAACTTCTATGTTATTATCATAACATGGATCTTTTATGACCTTTTAGTGTGATAACTATTATTAGGACATTATCACATACTATGTGAAACAGAATAAAAAATATGATGTGATAAGGGTTTTATTAATATTCATCCAATGAATACAATTTTATCATAAAGTAAAAATAATTTCGCTTCTAGGGAACAAACTCCAACATCACTCATATACTAGATAGGTAAAAGAGTGGAGTAGGACAACCTTGGACCAAACAACTATAAAAATTCACTTCTACTACTTTTATTTTTTTTCCTAGATTGTTAACATACTCCAATAGACATGGATATTTAATTAATTTTTAAATATTTTATTTTGGTCTACACACTCCACTCTAGACCATGTATCATAACCATCACTAAACTTATAATCCTAGATCTTATTTCTTCCTCCATTTGGCCAATTGTCTTCTATAATATATATGGTAGACTCTTGGAGTATTTTTTTGTCTTTACATCACCATCATTTGTTCAATAGATCACCACTGGCTAGTTGGTGCTATTTTAAATTCTCCATTTTTAACTAAATCCACTATATAATCCTTCCAAATATTTTGATATATCATCCAACATCATTTCATGGTCTTACAAAATGATTTAGAATAGGTAAAATACTTTAACATAATCATCTTCTTTCCTTTGAATAGACGTTACTAACTTCTTTTTTTCGATCAATGACATGGCTAAAACTCAAAATATTTGGATTTAATTTTACTCAAATGAGACTGATAGAAACTTAAATGAGTGTTTATGGTATTTAAAACACAATTAGATAGAATGTGGTACAATAATATCTCCATTTTTGATGATCATAAATACTAAATATTAGATGATAAATTAAGAGTAAACCAAAATTCAAACAATTATTCAACCTAATTGATGTTATCAATGTATAAAAGATATTCAACTAGGTTATTCAATATGTTCAAGTAGTAAATGATCTAAAATATTATCAAGAATTAAATGAAGAAATAATTTAATAATTTAGGAAAAAGTAAATCACTTAACTCCCCATATGTCAAATAATAAAGTAATAAACAAAAAATCAATAACACATATATCAATAAATTTCACCACGTTTTTCAATAAAAATTTCTCCTGAATATTTATTCCCCTTAAAAGTTAAAATTTTCTACTAATTTAAAATTCAACAGAATTTATCCCACATTGTGGTTATCAATAATATAAATAATGAGAGAAAAGATAAATTATAAAATTAATGATTTGAAGAAACACACCAGAGATATTTTACAATATATTTTAAAAATAAAAGAAATTCAAAAATAGATATTGAAAAAGGGTAAAAGAAAATATCATGGATATTTGAAAAAGATATGTAATAACAATAATAAAATGATTGAAACAATCATTTAGCTTAAAAAATTCCTTTTATTAAGATTATAGAGAGAGAGATACAGTGGATAAATGGTACATACATTTTCCAAGACACTGATTTCTTCAATGAGTGGATTTTCCTCCATTTAATGATTGATAATGTTGAAAATGTTCCTTTGGTTGTAAAAAAATATATTTTAAGCATTATCTAATTCACATTTTATTAATTATAACCCAAAAAATATTAGATAGTCAAGTATATATAGAAATTTTTTGTCATCATTAATCATACCTTTAGAGAGATAAATTATAAATTAATTTTTCAAAAAATTATTTCATATTAATAATTTCTCATATAATTCTATAAATATTTCTAATATAGTTCTAAAAAAGTATGTAATTGATTTTTTAAATTAAAAAAATTTTAAAAATATAAAATACTAAATTGTTATAAAAAATTATTTGCTTTAGAATATAATAATTTGATGTTTGAAAATAACAATAATTTTCTTTATTTGAAAATGTCAAAAACATAAAAACATTTTCTCTTATGGAAAGTTTCCAAATTTTAGACATAATGATACCCCTAAAATGGAATAACATGTGAGGTATATGGATCATATCCCTAAGAAAAAATATATAATTGAAATTAAATTAAATAAATCATGGAAATAATAATCAAGTAATCGATATTGAAATAGAATGATTCAGAAGAGGTTCTTTTCTAAACATCCTTTAAAGAAATTGAAACCATAAAATGCTATGGGTTTTGTAAAAATATCAACAAATTCAGAGTCATTATAACAAAATCCAATATGATATCATCTTTTTGGATGAGATTTGTTAAAAAGGGTTCCTAAGTTAAATGCTGTTAGTGAGAGCGTATTGGATAAGATATTTGAAAAAATTAATCAAACTAGTGATATCACAAATTATATGGATATAGATATATGAAATCCCTAAGTCTAATAGAGTGTGTTTCATCTGTATTATTTAGGCATAATAACTACCAATAACTATATATTCTTTTTTGGATGTAGAAAGATAAATAGTGTATTCTTAAAACTAATAAATGATATTGTGGATAATATATGTAGGTGGTAAGTCTCACTTGTAATTTTACTATCTACCCCTCTCTTTTAATAAAACATTTCATAGTTTTTGAGGCCTTAGAGACCACCAAAATCAATATAAAAAACTAGTTAACATCAAAGAAGTTCCTTTTGAAAAAAATAACCCAATAATTTTGTAACCTTTAAAATAATGAAAAATCATTTTAACATATTTGAAATGATATTCCATTGGATTTAATAGAAATAAAGCATAATGACTAAAGGGGTTGGGATGATGAATTTTTTTAAAGAGTAGAGTGAAATGATGGAGGGGATCAGAGATGAGATTGAAATGATGGAGGAAATAATAAAAATGGATTAGTTTGATGATCTTTTATTCGACATGGTTTCTAGGAGGGGTATATTTTTAGTGAAGTTGTTTTAAATGGAAAAGAGTGTTTAAATAAGAGTGAATAGGAACCTAGTTCACGGAAGGAGATAATATTATGACTGTTTTTCAAGTGTGTATGATAGAGAGGCTAGTATTAAATAAGATTAATTTTAAATTGGGATATGGGTCCTCTACCACATAGGTAGATGGGGTGGGGAAGATGTGTTTGGAAAATTTTGATTGTATGTTCGCAGGAAGGGTTAAAAGTATAAATACCAACATATTTTGGTGATTGGGGAGGGAAATCTATTATGATTCTATCATCAATTGTTTGACGATAGGGATACAATTTTTTTAGGTGCAATGTTGGGGGAAACTGAGATCAATGAGGAACTGAATAGTTTGAAATTGGATAGTGCTTCTAGCCTAGATAGTTTCATAGGCCTATTCTATGTTTATACTTGGGATATTATCAATGGATAGGTCATGGATGAAGTGTAGTATTTCTTCAGAGGGCCCCATAATAGGGTGTTCTATGTTTACACTGGTGTTCATATTCCTAAAGTGAAGGATCCCAAGGAGATCGGTAATTACAATAGAATATAATTATAAAATTTTTATTATATGATACAAAAATTTTTGTCGACTAGGAGGCTCAATTTCCAAATTCCATGATTGATCTCAAAGAATATGTTCTACTTCTTTCATATAATGAGTATTCAAGGGGATATGGTAATTTCTAAGGAGATGATGGATGATCCTAACCAAATAACTATGGGGTTCAAAATTGTGGTTCTTCTGGATATGGAAAAAGCCTATGACCATATGGAATGGTGCTTTATCATTAGTCTTATGCATGATTTTTATTTTAATAAATGAGTTTGTGATCTATAATTCAGGTGTTATGCATACCCATGTATCTATGTTTCTATTTTTGGGAATAGATTCAGACATTTCAAGTATCTTAATTGGTTAAGGTATAAAGATTCAATATATCCAAACCTTTTTAGTGGTGCACAATAATTTCTTACTAGAAATATTAACGTGGCCTTGATGAGGGGAAGATTACACCTTTTAAAAATATGTGATGGGATGACATTATTTGTCATCTTTTGTTCCCTAGAGATATGATTTTCTTTATGAATGGAATGAGAATATCTATTACATCTTACAATAATAATTTAGAGAACTATGGAAAATAGACTAGTCAACACATTAATTAAGGAAAAAAGAAATGTTTTCATTTTTAAAAAGTGCTTTAGTCAAAGTTGTAAAGAAATTACCTCTAAACAAGGCATGTAGAGATTTGATTTTTCAATGAAATATCTGGGATCAACCATCTTCAATGGTAGGATAAATAAAATTATTTTTTATGATATTAATAACCAGATCACCATTCACATTTATATCTATAGATATCTGTTTTAATCATTCTTGGGATGGATCATATTGGTGAATAGTATGAAATCCTACATTATGATGCATGTTTTATCAATTAATAAGACCACCAAAGGAAGGGTCATGAGTTTAGAAAAAGTGATGATGTGTTTTATTTCAGATGCTAACTAGAGGAGAAGATTTCATTGGGCATCTTGGAACAAGATGGAGAAACCGATTGATGAGGGAGACATTGATCTTTGTATTTATTAAAGAACCATTTAATATATGCAGGTAAATATTTTTTCAGATTTTATTTAATGACACTCTCTATTTGTGTGTTTCATTATGTATCATTATGGAAGGGACTAGAGAGAGTGGAGAGAGAATTCTGAGACATTGTCAAATCTTACCAGATGTTTCACAAAACACTTGGATGTGGTGGATAAGGTGGATGGATGGATTTGTTGTCATAAAAATATCAAATACATGAAGGGTAATGTTATTGTAATTGTCATTTTCTTTCCAATCATCCCAATTATGAATATTTCATTCAGGGAAGTGATTTATTTTCTTACATTTATAATAACGATGCTTGATCATTAGTAGAAAGAGTTTTGTGATAATATTTCTCTTATTAATGAACCTGATACATGTGCCTTCCTAGATTCCTCTTTAGGATAGTTTTGTAGTATATATTATCAGTCTATTATTCATGAATGTAGTTTGAGAGTTGAGTGGTCTTCAAGATTTTGGTGTAAGGAAATCTCATCCAAGATGTGCTTCATGATTTGGAAACTGTGACACCATATTCTCCCCACAGATGATAATGTTCAACAAAAGGGTCTCTTCATGGCTTTCAAGTGTCAGTGATGTTCTCGATCCAACTCTCAAACTATTTCATTGTTATTTTTTGAAAGATAATAAGATGTGGGAATATGGAATTTTTTTGGGAAAATCATGGGGTTGTATGTGGTTGGGAGCTCGATTACAGAGTTCCATACATCATGGATTCTTAGTGTTGGGAAGTAGGGTGATGATGATGTCATTCAGAGTATTACATTCACTGCTGTATATTGGGTTATATGGGGGGAACTAAACAAGTTGAAATAATGAAAAAAAATATTCTGAGTTATTTATCACATATCGTATTAACTCACTTATGGTGGAGTTATGAACAATCATCAAGGGTGGGAGGTAGTGTTCAATCTTGCTGAGAATCCTCAATCCTTGGCTTGTTTCTTCCATGGAAGAGGGAGGTGGCTATAGAGTGGGGGGTGAAATGGAACTCATCCTAATCAGTTCTCAAAATTAATGTCGATGGATAATGTGTGATGGGGGATATGAAAGGGAGGTTTATAATTCGAGATAGAATGACTCATTATTCTTATAATTTATTGTATATTATCGTCCAGGTAATTCTATTTGGGATAAAGATAGACCATTTTCTAATGGTATTTCTTTGTTATGGATGAATAATAATGATATCAAGGAGGTTGTGTAAGATTCCAAAGATATGGTTTTTTTTTCACACCAGGGTTATCCCCCCTTGGGATTTAGTTTATTACATTATGAAGGGGAGTATGTTCATAGACAAAGGAATTGAACTTGTTCAAACATTAAGGGAGGGGAATTGTTCATCTGATGCCCATTCTAGAAATAGAAAATCAAGAGAAGGTATTAATTTTTATTGTACTCTAGAGTTCTTACCAGTTGATTGCAAGATTGTTATAAGAGATAATTCTCTTAGTATGTTTCATTTTTATCCCCCACGAATTGGGGTATTTTTATACATTTTAATAGAAATATATGATGATGATGACTAACACTGAACATTATACCAGGCCCTATAATAGTAAGATAATTTAGACTACCCATCATATTTCTCTAAATCATGTTTCCAACCATCATATCATCTTCACCCAATGATCTCTTTTAATTTGTACTCAATTATGTACTAATTTCCTTATCTTGATCGATACCAAATCTTTAATGATTTCATTAGTTTCTTTTCACTCTTTTTTTCAATAATTCATTTTTTGATAATTTTTAATATTGGGAAATAATTTTAATTCTTCGATAAAGTTCATTTTAAATTCCTTTTTAAATAAATTATAAAATTAAAAAAAATTAATTTATCAAAAAATAAAATCATCAACATAACTTTATAAAAGTTATAGATCGTTTGAGATGTCTTTTCATAAAAATTGATGAATTGGTTTTTCCAATTTTGGGACCACTTCATAAAATAATATTAGATAAATGATCATACCAACAATTAAGGGATTAATATAATCTATAACTATATTACTTAATTTTTATACATAAATTGTTGAAATATAATTTTAAAAAACAAGGTAGTTCTTCCACAATATTTTGTTTATTAATAAAACCACTAAAAAGTGTGTTTTTCACCCTTTTGAAATATTTTTAAATTAAATGCATAGGAAAACTACAACACAATTATAATGGATTATAACTAAGTGATGGGTGAGAAGGTTTTACCAGAGTGAATTACTTCATGTTTATAGCTTTTTCTACTAGATAAGCTTTATTTATAGTGATATTACCAAACTCATCAAAATTATTCAAAAAAATACATTTTGATCCTTTAATGAGATAATCATTAAGTCATTACATGAGATTCCATACATCATTTAAAGTGAATTAATTTAGTTCCTCTATGATGGAAATAACATAATTTTCAATGATAAGTGAATAATTAGCATTTTGGGGTTTTAAGTTAGATATGAAGACAAAAAAATTTAAATAATTTAAAACCAATATTCTAAAATGATCTCCCACTAATAAAGCTCCATGAAATTTTCTTGGGGATAGTATCTTGATTTTTAAAAAATATTTAGAAAAGTAATTTAATAGAGATTCATTATCTACCGCATCTTATTTTGATTGTAAATGGTCATTTGATGTTAAAACATCATTTTCAATGAAAAAAGTTTGAGAAAGATAATTTGGAACATTTCAAATAAAAAACAACATTAATTGATTCTTCTAATGTTTTAGTTATTTTTTAATTACTAGGTTTCTATTTCATGAGTTGGATTATCCATGAAATATTCCATCATCACAATATAAATCACAATTTCAAATATTTTCATAGGTTTTGAGAATAAGAAATTAGTAACAAAAAATATTAAAACTCCTAATTTAGGTTTTTTATTTTTCCAAAATTCATATGGTTTTTTTGCAGAAAGGTCTTCAAAGAACAAAATTAATCATAAATCATGACGTATTGATGGATCCAACCAAAACATATTGTGTTAAATTTAATTATTTTAAAATTGTTTGAATTATTTATTAGAGAGTTGAATTATACCTCTCTATTATCTTATTTCTTTGAGGTATTTGATTAACAGAAGGATAATGATTATATCACTGAGAAGAGAAAAAATATGAAATTACTTATTGTTTAATTTTCTCCCATTTTCATTCAAATTGATATAATTTTATAAAATTTATCATTTTAATTTTTTATAGAAATCACTGTTAATTATTTTCAAGAATAACATTTATGAGATAAAAAGTAAGACCAAGTGAATATTTCAAATTCAACAACAATAAAAAAGTGTTGGATTTATCTACGAGGAATTATATTTTATATGGAGTGAATAAATAAAAAATTAATTTGAGATGTCTAGAAGAATAAATCCTTTTATATTTATAATAATTTTTATGTTGCATACCATATTGCCATGCATCACAAACAATGTCATCTTTTAAATTTAGTTTGGGTAAATCTCATACTAGTTAGTAACATTTGAGTTTTACATGTAATTTTGTAATCTAGTGAAAAAGGATTTTATGTCAAATCCGTGACTTATTACCATTTTAATCAATCATTTGAAATTATTCCTAGAGAGAAATTTTATATTTATTGTATAAACATTATTAAAATGAGAAGTGATAAATAAAATATTCCCTTGTGAGTTATTTTTTTAAAGTCATTTTTGAAATAAATTTTAATACTCTTATAACTAAATTGGATAATTAAAGGATAATTGTGTTTAAACTATTGAAAAATAAAACATTTTTTATAAGATTTTAGTTATAAAAATTGATGTCACATCCCCCAATTATATTTCCTTTAGATATATTATTAAATGGCATGTAACTTATATTTAATTTATCAATTTAATTTAATCTAAAGAGATATCCACACATTGTTCTCAAGGAACCCCTATCTAAGCACCATAGTGCTTCCAATGCATTTATCTCAAGACAACTTTCCTATAAGATCAAATGGTAGTGGTTTTGGTATCCAAATGAACTCATGTCTCCTAATGTTTGACAATTGTTATTCAGAAATACAAATTTGTTTAATATTATATTTTATTTTGGAAATAATCGATAAAAGATGAATTAATAATCACCTCCAATATCATGAATTATTGAAATCCCGTTCATAAATTATATGTTCAAATATATTACAATAGTTTTAAAACTTATATTTCTATAATATTTTAATAAAGTTGGTTTTCAATGGATTTTCCAAGGCCCTTGCATGATTTGAGAAACTGAGACTAACCCATTCTTTTCCATGTCTTTGAGATCAAAAAATTTTATTTAGATTATATTCACCTTGGGTGATTTTGGAAAGAGATATTTTGATATCATTATTTATTTATGTGAGTTTATTAACATTTTATTGATTCTTAACGTTCATGGATAAGTCTTCTTTTTTCCTATGAGATTTATTCCTTCATTTTTAGAAATTATTATTTTTCATTTTATAGTAGCTTTCATTTATTATCAAGTTTTTTTATAATGAATAAATTTCAATAAAATAATTTTTGATATTATAAATTCTATAGTTTTGGTCATCGTAATAAATCTGACTTAAGGAGAATGGATAAGAATAAAAAAAGGAGGATAATTAGTTTAATAAGAATATTTTAAGGAATTTTGTATATTTGAACTCTCATCAATGTGTTTTTCAACTTGTTCATTCGACAAATAACACTTGAGTCACGCCAAGAGGTTGAGGAAGTTGAGTTCACGGATTTATCATTTACACTCTAGTTTATAACTATAAGATCCTTTTTATCTTGTTTCCATACCTTAATCTTATTTTTGTAAATGTGGAAATCTAGATTATTTTGACCTTTTTTATTATATTTTTATCATGTCACTTTTGGTTCGACATTTTGTATATCCGTTTTATTTTTATTGGATTCTTTTTTTCTTAAATAATTTTAACATTTTCTTTTCAAGTTGAAAAAATTCTCCAACTTCTCTTCAGCAAGATTCTCCATTATTAGCATTGAATTCTGTGGTTTTGTTTTCATATTTTTATTTTTATCCTCATATCATCATGTTTCTTCATAGTATTTTCATACATCATTAGAAATTTTACAAGTTCATCAATAACTATTTTTTTATGTCATTAAATTCCGGTATTGGTTTTGAATTTGGGTTCCCAATTTCTTCAAAAAAACCATAGTGTCTGTTTACTAATTTTTTTGTATATAAATTATCACTAATGGACTTTTAGCCAATAAATATGTTATTAAACCATGTAAACATATAACAATTGATTAAATTTTTTAGTTTCATCATGGGTGACTTTTAAAATTTCTATATTTCATTAGAATATTTATATATATAGACATTATTAAACTCATTTAAGCCAAGGCCATAGTGTAGATAATTAATGGCTTTTCCCTTAAGCACAAATGATTTAATATCATCGGTTGTCAACATATTTTTTATTTCATTAGTAGGAATATATTCATGTATGAAATTTTTCTACATATTGTAACTTATTCTACTAAAAAACATTGACATTCAATTTTTCCAATAGGAATAATATATTATATCAATAGTAGGAGCTTGTAAATAAGAGTAAGATTTCACCATAAAATTATAATACTTTGAAATTGATTAAGATTATTAATAACATTTTGAAAAAAATATAACCAAATAATTTAAAACAATATATTTTTAATTAAAATAATATTCCTTTGATACCAATTGTTGTTCAATGTTTATGACAATAGGGGGATGAATTTACCTTTTATAAATTAATGAAATCAGTAATGGTAAATTAAAAATTAAACAACTTAGAAATGATATATTGATAGAGTGATAAATTTAATAAATTAATAAATCGATAAATTAAATACATATTATAAAATTAATTTAAATATAGGGTAAGTATTTTAAAAAAATATGTTTGTGGTTAATTTTTAAATTTATGTGTATTGATGTTGAATGGTGCAATGCATAAAATAAAAGTGATAGAAAAGATGGTATGAAAAAGTAGTTTTGAGATCGCATGTTGTGATACCATATGTCTCCTCTCATATAGTTGAGAGTTTTATATTTTTAATATAATAATCTCGGTAGTAATAATGATACCCATCACATTAAATTGTTGTTATGAGCACCCTCTTGAACTTCATCAACATCCAAGGCACCCATCCTTCACTTTTTTGGTAGTGAGAACCCTTTTTAGATAGATATGATAAGTAGATATATTTTTTGGGTGAAGACACATTGTAATTCTGCTCCCTTATATCTGATATAGATTTTCAAAATTGATGGTAGGGACATAGAAATGATGATATTATATCTTTTGGTATATTGTAAAATGGATTTGTCTCATAGAGAGACATGTGTGTTCACTAGTGACTCGACATTGTTGATTCAAGAATGTAGTTGTTTCATAAAATTATTTATGAGATCCAATAATCCTTAGGTCTATATTTATAGCCTTATTAAGGCCTAGATATCCCTTATGTGATGAAATGTATTTAATGGACCGTGTCAAAGCTTTTAAGACCTTCAATGAATGAACCTTAACTCAAATGGATCAGAACCACCTACTATTCGAATAATCCCACTAGCCAGCTAGTTGGCAGGTTGGAAAAATCATAGATCTACCTACTTCTGCAATCTATTCATTTTTCCCCTTTGGTTTTCTAATGGACCCCTAGAGGATTTGGCCATTTTTGCATCACTATCAGCTAGTTACTAGCTTTGCACTGGCTATCCAGTTGATTCTACAGTGCTCTGTCCTCAACCAAATCTATTATAGCTTCGTTTAATGTCTTTATATAGATCTTATAGCTTCATTCCATTATCTAAATACTTAAATAAATATAAGTAAAATAAATTAACAAGATCATCATGTTTTCTTTGAGAATAATTAAATAACATCATTTAGTCCATTAATTATATGACAAAAATTAAAACTAAAGGGACAAAAATTCACTCAAATGAAGCCGTTAGTTACATAAATGAGTTTTATTAATCATTTTAATACCATGAGAGAGAGGGGTATAACTATACCTTCAATCCAAAATCATTAGATTCAAATCGTGAACATGATAACCACATCATAGTCTTCTAATAACACATCATGGTTTAGAGTATTTAAATATATTTTAATGTTTTATTTCCTATTAAATTTTGGAATAATATGAGATAATCATGAGAATTTTTTTATTTTTAAAGAAATTTATTATATTATTTTTTCGGTATAAAAATGGATAACTAAAATGAGATCTGATGGACTCAATGAGATAATATCCGCCAATTATAGATTTTAATGACATATATTTATGGATTGTACATTAGGAAGATATAAATAAGTAATTAGAGAGAAGAATATAACAATTATATGATTGATTTGGAAAAATTTGATTCATAATAGTAAATCAATGTTCTAATGGCACATATGAAGAGGAACATATTATTCATGAAAATTTAAAGTTAAATTGAAAGATCATATTTAATTTGGTTTATTAAATTCATCAATAATTTTCATTATAATTCCTAACTTATGAAGAGATCATATAATCATTTTCTAAAAATAATTATTGGATAGGGAAGAAGTGGAAGTGATCCTTCGTCTTGGTAGTGAACCAAACTGAATGATTATAATCACAAACTATGTGTTGGTGATTCTTAGTACATTAGTATATTTTCATTAATATTCTCATTATACATATCCCATTATGTGTATCATGTAAAATCTATTTATTTTAATACACTGTCATTGATTACAATATTTTTCCATTCATGTAAGACTTAAAAAATTTTATTTGTCCGTTTAATGTGAAAGTAAGATCAAAATTATGGATTTTTTCAAAAAAAATACACCCTTATTGAATATTCCTTAGGGTATTTAGTACCTTGGTTTCAATATTTAGTAATATAGTTGGATTATATATTATTGGTAAATCTATGATTTAAATAGATCATGATATAAAACAATCTTTACATTAAGATCATTTTGAATGAAATGTTTTAATTATATATTATAATGTAAATTATAAAATATAGAATAAATGGATGATATCACATATATAATATATAGGCTCTGATATTTTTTAAACTATACAATGAATACAAATCAGTTTTATAATAATTTAATGTCTCTGAACATGGAAATAAATTATCAAATGTGGATGAAATGGCTCAAAACACACTATCTCGTGCCATCCAAAATCAAATTTTTAATGAAACATTCACTAATAAAATATGGGACATATTTTTTATAAATATTTATGAAGGTGATAATCGATTAAAATAGAATTATATTTAAACTTTAATGAAAAATTTTAAATATTTTAGGATGTAATCGAATGAAAATATTGAAAAATTTGATCAATAAAATCATTGATGTAGTTAGCTCAAAAGATAGTGTTGGTTAAAATATTTAATATGTGGATATTCCAATGAAAATCTTTAGAATAATTACACCATTTTACAATATAAATGTTTCACCACTTGAATATTGAGATTTAATATATATCACTCTAGATCGATTTAAAATTATCCTGGCGGATTATGATATGAGGATGAAATTGAAATGAATTATAAGACATTCATCCAAAGAGATAACATTGAAGGAAGTGGAAAATGTAGAGTTAAATGATGATGATGTTGATAAAAAACTTGTTAGTGATGAATTTCTATATATGGGTTCAATAACATTTAAGATCAAAAGGTAGGTTTCAAGGTAAACGATCACTATCATGGCTAAAATATATAAAATTTGGCCACAAACCTTCAAGGTCTGTAGGAGGATAATTAGTATAAGGGAGTAACAATTATTTCTCTCAAATTATTGAAAAAATACTCCATTAAAAGGAAATATAAATCTAATTTTGATAAGAAATAATAATGATGAAAACAATATATTATGATCTATAAAGGTTAATAATATATTGGTGTTGAATATTCTACTAAAGAAAAATAGACTGTCTATAAATCAGGCATGGGTGGTATTTTTCTTTTAATGGTTTGTGAAAGAAAAAAAATACAATTATAGTTTAATACCAACATTAAGGTACTACTGATATGAAATTATATCTTAATGATTATTTTAAGAAGTTGAAAATTTAAATAAAGGAGAGTAAGAAAATGGGTAGTGTGAAAGAATACTCAAATTGTCACACTTGAGATTTTAATTTTTCCTGGGTTTGGGCTCATGTTAGGTTCTAAGTTTCTTTTCTCAGGAACTAAGTGTGATAGGTTGGACGTTTTCATATATAATTTTCATGGTTCAGGTTGAGTCTCAGTTTAAATTTTTGAGTTTTTATTGAAAAATGAGTGTTTTAGGCTTGGCACAATCTAGCACCCGGGCATAGTTTGTTTTGGAAATTGTGCGGCTTTACCCAGGTCACTATGCGGCATGCACGATATTCTAAATAAATAAAAAATTAAGCAAATAATAATAAACGCCAGATGACATAAAAATAATAGAAGTAAATTAGATATTAATAAATCATTTTAATAATATTTATAATGATAAAATTATTATTAAAAATATTAAAAATATTATTTGTATTTTGAATATTTTTATTAGTACAGTTATTATTATTATTATCAATATTATTAATCTTATTATTATTATTATAATAATAACTAATTTAATATTTTTTAGGGATTCCACCCTCTCTCTCTCCCCTTTCCCCTCCTCTCATGCACCATCATACCTCTCCCCCCTTCCCTCTCCTCTCCCACGCTGCCTATTGGAGAGCTCCCTCCAGAGACCTCCTTCTAGAAAGGCTCCCTCTTACCACCCCACTCTCCCTCACGCAATCATATCGGTGCCATGTTCTCCCTCGCACGACCCTGTCAGTGCCCCACTATCCTTCCACACAAAGGACTTCCCTAAAATGGCCCCTACTCACACGACCGGCCTCTCGATCCGCTCTCCTCTCTTATTATCCCTCTTCCATGGGAGCGGTCTACCCTGGTAAAGCCTCTCCTCCGATCTAGGGTTTATCCTCATTTTCGTTGGGGATTTTATTCTCCAGCAGGTATGGCTATGTTTTATGGTTTTAATGTCGGTTCATTTGGGATTAATCTTCATGATTAGGGTTTGATGTTGATTTCTTGAGGAGTGTCTAGGGTGAGGTTGTACATTCACGCCAAATTTAAGTGTTTTCTCCACCCAAGGTAGGTGGTTCCATGCTTAACCATTAATTGATTAATTTTTATGCAATCATGAGTGTTTTTTCATGTTTGATGTTTACCTTATGTGGTGAGAAAATCATTTGTGGAAGGAATTGAGAAGATTTTGGTTTCAAAGTGGGTTTTCTACATAATTGAAATGGGTGTATTTGTGGTGTAAAATATTATAGTACATCTTTAAAATGTTTTATTAATTTTATAAATGATTTGTTTAATTTTATAATTTAAGTGAATAGTGTTTTGAGTTGTTTGTAAATTTTTATAGAGTGCATTGGACCTCACTGCGGTGGTTTTAGGCTTTGATAATCAAGAACACCTATATATACATGTATAGGATATATATATATATTTATATATATATATATATATAATTCTTTTTTTGTACATATTCTCTCATAGCCCGAGGAATATTTGAAATATATCAAGGGGTATATATATATATATTTATAAATTCATGTGTGTGTAAGTGAAAATGGTCAGTTTGGGTGGTCGTCATCAAAGAGAGGCGAGTTTGAGGTAGGCCCCCTATACATATGCCTTCAATTTGAATTCCATAATTGCTAGAGTGTATTAAAAAGTGTTTTAAATATTAAAAAGTTTATAATTTATTTGAAAAGTTTTAGTGATTCTTTGTGTTGGACCTTACTTTATTTTTCCTAATTCACTTTTATGTTTTGAAATGTGTAGTATTCTTTTAATTTTGGTTCCATGAATGACACATTAAATTCATAAAGGTTTTTTCAAAAAAGTTCTTGGGTTTACGGTTCATATTCCGCTTGATTTTTGGTGTTATGCATTTTAGTTGTGGATGATGGATTGAGTGAACATGGGTTTTTGTGTGAAAAAAGGGGAAATCTTGAGTTTTGTGATTTTTGGAAAAGAACATGGGTTTTATTTTGAATTTTAGATTAATTGGTAGTTTTAAATTATGAGATGATTCATTTTGGTTTATGCATGATTTCAAGTTTGTTTGTAATTGTGTTCTACCTTATTGGTCTAATTGATATTGTAAAGGAATTTTCAATTAAAATTATTGGGTGATAGTGTTTTCTATAAATGAAATCATTCTTTGTAAAGTAATGTGGCACGTTTGGAACCATTAAAAATGATTTCTGAAGTCAAAAAAACCCTCTTGAGGAATTCTCCTTAATTCCACAAATTTGAGGCAAGTTTTAATGTGTGATTTGTTATATGTACCTTGTGAAAAGGCTATTGTGTGGTTTTGTGACGTAAAAAAGGGAAATGAGCATAAGTAAGGAGATTCGTGGTGAGACTGTGAATGGATTTGGGATAAATAACGTGTTTTATTCATACGTGTTTTCTTGATAAAACCTCACCACCATTTGGAATATATCACACTGGATATCTTGGGTACCTAGGTGGTCATTCTAGGACTATTACCCTAAATGATAAAGAAGTGGTTTTTCCTGTTTTCATCTAGCAAGATTTACACTACAACACTAACTAAACATTTATTATTATTGAAGACCACTAAGTTATAGGGGTGACCCCTAATTGTGGCTCATGCATGAGAATGTTGGTAGTTGTGGTTTCTATTCCACGTTTCACTGAGGTACGAGGATCCGTGGACCTCAAATTATACTAGCTGCTTATGGGATTTTCCCTAGTGCTTTTGACATGATTTCTATTTCAGTTGTTTCATGATTGATATCTATTTCGAGAAAACCATTCTTTAATCAAAATTTATTTTCTTTAATTTTGAAATGATAATGGATACTTGCAATCTATTTTGAAACGTTAGTGGAAGATAGATGATTTTCTTTAAAATGAAATCTTGTTACATGAATTTGAATAGAATGAAAACATTATTTTATTATTTATTATTTTCAAACTATCATGATTTGGGTTTATTTTTAAAGGAATGGGTATAAGGAATTGTTTATCCTTGGAATTTACACTAATCATTCTGGTTCTCACACCTACTCTATATTTTCAGTTTTAGGATCCTTTATATTTTTATCTCTCTTGGAGTGAGTGTGGTTGTATGTTAGGTGGTGATACATGAGGTCGTTTTGAGGTATGTTTAACTATGAAACATTATTTTATTTCTACTACTAGAGTTTAATTATTTTGTTGAGTTTATATTTATGTATTCACCAGTCCTTTTTGGAAAAAAAATGGTTTGACATATTTTTTTATGCCCGAAACTAGTTTCAATCCCATGGGGATTAAGAACGCTATTCCGGCCTTATCGTGGGCTGACTCGGGTGACTGGTTCAGGGTTGACTAGGGGTGGTTTGTGACAAAATGTTTTCGTAGGAGGACGCTCCGTTTTGGGCCTTTCCACTTGTGGAAGAGTCAAGGTAGACTAAATATAGGATTTTAGGGACATAATATTATGATTATGAGTAGGGTACATGGCCAGCACACCTAATGATATGACTCAATTCACCGAGAGAAGATAAGATTCATCTATGTAATTTGGTTCTTCTAGTTCATTGATTTTTAGGGTAATGAAAACATAGTTGGGTCGATGGTTTTAGGGATATCATAGGGCTTGTAAAGCCATAGGGATCTGGGTAAATTCTCCTCGGATACTCTCTGTGATGAAGGTGTGATTTACATATGTTTTCCAACTATATTTCCAAGTTACCAACTGATACTAATATCATCTTGCATTATCTTGTGTTTCCTTGGGTTATGAAAATTGATCTGGAAATATTTGTTCAGAAATTTATGAAATATGGACATTAAAATAGAGATTGTTTGATTATAAAAAAGAGTGGAAAATTGGTTTTTGGGATTGATTTTAATGACAATTCAGAATGGTAAATTTTTATGATATGGTTATTTGTAAATGAAAGTGACTTTTTTTCTAATGGTTGGTTTTTTAAATGTTTTTTGAGATTAAAATTCAGTTTTTATTTTTGTGGATATCGGTTTTGAAAAAAAGAATGTGTGTGTTAAATGTTTTATATTGGGAAGTGAAAAAGCTTTTTTCTTGGAATTTGGTACTCTCATGTGTCACCACATGCATAGGATATAAATTGGATGTGAATGAGTAAACAGTTTTCCTAAAAACATGCATATGTGGAACTCCATGTGATTCCATTGGTGAGGGTACAACCCACAAATCATATTTCATTTTCAGAATTGTTTTTAAATAAATGACATGGGTTGTCTTATTGTATTTTGGGAGTGTTGTTGTGGGGTATTTGATTTTAAATATCCCTTTTTCATGATATATTTTTCATTTTTGTGTTTTGTCGGTAGGTTGGATTTGGAAATAATGGTTAGTGTGTTATTGTTGATGGGTTATGAATCCCTTATGGTGTTTCCCTTTTTGTATTTGTCATTTTTTCACGGTACATTTTGACCAATGAACTAGCTTGTTTGGATCCTTGGGTTATCTTTTTGGATAGTGTATTCCCCCACAATGAATTCATGCATGTTTGAACAACCGCCATGGTTGATTCACCATTAGAAGACCCTCCAGTTGATCAACATAAGTATTTTACCCTTGATCATAAAAAATTGAGTATACCTTTCCTCTTTTTTCAATTATGTGGATCCTCTATTAGCGGGAGAGTGGTTGTGAAAGGATAAAAGAGAACATAGTTTCATAAGTCTCTAGAGTCATCAGGTATGATGTTTGACATTGTTGTGTCCGAAGGTCCAACTGGGAAGTGTGTTTTTTCTGTTATTGTTTCATCCTATCCTCACTCAAGGTGAAAGGGTTGATGTGTATGCATATTTTAAGACCATATAATGTTGAAATATTCACATGGGGGGGTTGCAGATTTCAGGGTGTGTTGTGTCGGTTGGTGTTTTCTGGGTCGTAGTATGGTTGCTTTTGGCACTATTAGAGGAAGGATTGTTAGGGGGGTTTCATTGTCTGACTATGAGGTAAGAGATTCTTTAGTCCAAAGAGATTCATGCATATGACCCAGATTGAAGCTAGCACATAGTCAAGAAACCCCAGTGGCATAGATTATATTAGTTTAACTTCCATCTCTGGTATGGGAGATGGAGTTGGGATGAGGTTTTGATGTGGCAGTTTAATTTCAAGTGGTCTTGTGTGGTGGAAAGGGACATGGGGATCCTATTTCATTATGGTGAACCACGTGGGTGGAATAATTCCTCCTTGGTTATAAGGAGGTGTGGTCATCTTTTCTTCTTAAAACCCTAGTGTTTTTGTCTCGCCGGATGTGAGTCTTCATTTTACGGTCCTTGTATGGCCATCTTTGTGAATTGATCTTATTTTTTGTTTGGGCTCATCTAAGGATGGTAATACCCCATGGGAATAGTAAACCAAATAGTGACTTCTGTTTGGTTTGGAGTTTCCTTGGTTGAGTCAATTTTTATGGGAGATTGTATTGTGTAGGAATCTCCCATGTTATCCAATGTCAGGTTTCCCTTGTCGGTCTATGTGACTTAGTGGGATTGTTAGTTATTATGGTGGAGAATCCCATGATAGGTGTCGCTAAAATTACTTTGGAATAAATTGATGATAGCTTGTCCCTTACAGTGGGGAGTCCGTTCGGGCCTCCCTATGTCAATAATTTGGTTATGTTCATGGTTTCAACTTGGTGATAGGTAGTCTCGTTCAGAAGTCTCTAACCCCAAGCTCCTCCCATGAGTAAACATTTGGATCACAACACACCCAATGGTTTCATTGAATTAAAATAATGTTATTATCCACTGGGTTGTGCTCTGATATTGGTTTATTTTTTCAAAATAGTGGTATGGGGTTTTGTTTGGTAATGTATGATGGGTTTTGGTTTAAAAGGTTGTATTGTAGCATGAGAGTTTCTTTCCAATGATGGATCAACTAGAGGTGTCTTAGCTTATGGGGATGGGTTAAACTTAGTTGGGATTCCATTATGGGTCCCCTAAGTTTAATTGTTAATTTTTTTGTTTGTTGATAGTTTTCTTGCCTCCTCTCATTTTTTGTGCATTCGAAATCTCCTTGAACTATAAAGGAGTATCATTTTTTGTTTTGGGGTTCATCAATGTTGTGGATTTCTACGGGCAGAAAGCATTATAGTGGGGAGAATTGTCACACATGGGTTTTTAATTTTTATTTGGTTCTAGCTGGGGTTAGGGTCTTAGTTGTTATTCTTGGGAACTAGATGTGATGGGTTTTATGTTTTGAGATATTTTTGTTGTTGGTTGGGTTGAGTCCCGATTTAAATTTTTTAGTTTTTATTGAAAAAACGAGCATTTTAGGCTTGGAAGAATATGGTACACGAGTAGAACATGGTTTGCAAACCATGTTGCTTCGTCCAGGTCACCGTGCAACCTACCCAATGTTCTAGATAAATAAAAAACTAAGTGAATAAAATTAAAATAATGATGAAATAAAAAAAGAAAAGAAATTTTATAATTAAAATAATTTTTTAATAATAACAATAATGATAATATTTTAATTAAAATTATTATTATTATTATTACTGAGAAAATTATTATTATTATAGTTATTGTTATTATTATTATATTAATTATTTTTATTATTAAGGTAATATTTTTTAGGGTTTCCACCCTCCCTCTCCCCCTTTTTGCTCCTATTTCATGACCCCTACTAGCGAGCTCCCTCTGGAAACCTCTATCCAACGATCCTCCCTAAGGATGCCCCGCTCTCCCTCACGTGACCCTACTAGTGCACCGCTCTCCATCACATAACCCCACCAGAAACCCTCTATCCTTCAATGCCTACTACTCCCTTCTAATAGCCCCTCTATGTGCGGCTGAACTTCTGGAGCTGCTCTTGATTCCTCATCTACGTCCATCGTGGGTCCATCCTACCCCGGGTAAGCCCCTCCACTGATCTTGGATTTTCATCCTTTTCTTTGGGTATTTGGTTCTCTAAAAGGTAGGGTTGCAATTTAGGGTTTTAATTTAGGGTCTTTTTAGTTTAATCTGCATGATTAGTGTTCGATGTTGGTTGGTTGAGTTGCGTCTAGGGTGCAATTTAAGATTCACACCATATTTAATGTTTTTCTCTACCCGATGTAGGTGCTTCACTAATTATCCCTTAATTGATGAATTTTTATGCTTCCTTGAGTGTTTTTTAAAGTTCAATTATTACCTTTTGTGGTTTGAAAATGGTATGTTAAAGGAATTGATATGCTTTTTGGGTTCAAATTGGGGTTTTTATATAATGTAAACGGGTGTTTTTACTATGTAAAATCTTATTGTTCATCATGAAAATATTTTATTAAGTGTATTAATTATTTTTTAAATTGTATAAATTATGAAAATGGTTTTTTGATTTTTTGGTAAATATTTATAGAGTGTGTTGGACCTCACTATAATGGTTTTGAGCTATGAGTGTAGAGAGTGCCTTTATGTACATGCATATGTAAGGCATATATATATACATTCTGTCTTTGTACATATTCAGTAATGGAATGGAGAATATGTGTAATACAAGAAGGGGAATATATATATATTTATATATATATATATATATATGAATAAATGCATGTGTGTGTATGTGTGAAGGGTCAGTTTCAGTGGTCATCATCAAAGAGAAACATGTTTTAGGTAGGTCCCCTATGACTATACCTTCAATTTGAATTCCATAATTTCTAGAGTTTTTTTTAAAAAAACAATATTTAATAGTATATACATTCTATGCAATGTTTTAGTGATTCATGGTGTTGGAATTTCATTATTTTTAATGAATCACTTTTACATTTTTAAATGTGTCATCTTCTTTTAGATATGCTTTAAAGCGTGATACATTAAATTCTTAAAGGTGTTTTCAAAAATGGTTTTTGGTGTGCATATATTATTCCTAATGATTTTTGGTGTTTTTCATATTATTTTTTGAATTTGGATTGAGTGAACATCGTTTTTTGTGTAAAAAAGTTGAAATCTATTGTTTTGGGATGTATGGAGAAGATCATGGGTTTTTGTGTGTGTTTGAGATTAACTGGTAGTTTTCTTTTTTCAAATTATTTTCTTTGGTTTAGGTATGATTTCAATCTTGTTTGTATGTTTGTGGTACCTTGGTTAAATAATTGAGCTCTTAAATAATTGTTTAATTAAAATTGAAGGGTGATTGTGCTTTCTAAAAATTAATGTATTCCTTGTATTGTAATGAGGCATGCTTTGCACCTTAAAAATGATTTTTGAAAGTGAAAAAACCCCTATTGAGGAATTCCCCTTAATTTGAGAATTGTGATGCAGGTGTTGATGTGTGATTTGTGATACTTGCCCAATTTAAAGGTGTATGCATAGTTTTGTGATGTAAAAATGGTAATACAATTAAGGAGGGATATCAGTGGTGAGGGGTTGAATATGTTTTGGATAAAGAAATTATATTGTTCATATGTGTTTTCTTGATAAAACCTCACCAACATTTGGAATAGATCACATGGTAAATTTCGGGTACCTATCTAGGAAGACTAAGAATAGTACGCTAGATGATATAAAATCAGGTCTTCCCAGGTTCATCTAATAGGATTAATGCTACAACACTAACTAACATTTATATTGATTAGAGACCTCTAGGTTATGGGGGTGTCCATACTTGTGGTTCCTCTACAAGAATGATGTTTTTTAGGGTTTCTAATACATGTTTCACAAATTTATGAGGATCCTCAGTCCCCAACTAACACTAGATGCTTAGGGATTTTCCATGGTACTTGTGATGTGATTTCCATTTCAGTTGTTCTATTCTCGATATATCTTTTTAGAAAACCATATTTTAGTCTAAATTATTTTTATTTCTTTTTGAAATGATAATTCATTCTTGATATCTATTTTGAATATGTATTGGAATAGATATTCTTTTCATGAAAATAAATACTTATTACTTGAAATTGAAAATAATGAAAACATCATTTTATCATGTATTAGTTTTATACTAGCATGATTTGGGATTATTTTGAAATGTAGGTGCATATAGATATGTTTATACATGGTATTCCTACTGAGAATCTCGGTGCTCACGCCAACTCTATATTTTAATTTTTTTTGGTTTTTCTATATTTTCATCTCTATTGGAGACAGTGTGGTTATATGTTTGGTGTTGAACCATGAGGTCAACTGAAGGTATTTTTAGCTGTGAAACAATATTTTATTTCCACTAATATAATTTATTTTTTTATATTTATATTTATTAATTCTTCTATCTTTATTGGGACAAACCATGCCTATCTATTTTTTATTGATGACCGATACTAATTATTAGCCCGTGGGGATTGGGAATGCCCATCAGGCCATATCACGAGCCGACTCGGGTGACCAGTTCAGGGTTGACCTGGGTTGCTTCAGGATAGAAATGGATATATTGATAAGTTGGATGTTCACATCCATTTAATTATATAATTTTTTTAATTTTTTTCTAAATAAGGAAACATTTACGAAAATGTGGTTGATTTAAATTTAATGATTGAAGGGAAGAATAAAATGATATTCGATCTTAATTCTTATATTTAATAATATGGAAATAGCATTTAATATATTGAATAAAAAGTTGTTAAAGTGATGGTGAAGTATGAGGTCGAGTAAAAATTCCTAAATAATATGATGTTTAAATCTATAATGGTTATATTTCTAATGGAAAATTGGAATAAACATTAAAAATATTAGGAAATCTTAGGAAAGAAAAAAAAATTTGTTATAAAATATATAAGACTCAGTTGTGGGGAAGAATAATCCCTAAAAAAACTATGAAAGATAATATAATAATACCAATGACTAAAGGTAATAAAAATATTAAAATAAACTCATTAAAAAATCATTAAAAGTATTGTAGAAATATGTGATATATTCAAATGAAATAAAAAATAGAATTGAAATATTTTTTTCCATTATTGAGCTATTAATTATATGGCTACATGGGCTAAATAATAAATTATAGTGGATACTCATGTATTAATCATTTATTTTATAATTACTTCACCCTATTTAATTTATGTATTTTAATTTAATTTTATTATATATATAGTTCTTATTTATTACTTATTTATTTTTTGAGTTTCCAGTTTTAATCATTTTTATGAAATATTACATTTAGAAGTAAAATTTTATCATTACATGAGTTTTATTCCATGTAATTTGATTCCTCTCATTTAATTAGATATATAATATGGTTATCTGTATTTTTTCAATTATAATGAAGGATAAATCAATCCTTTTGATATATAATTTTTTCCTGATGTTGTTATAAGTATACTATTATAAAACAATTTTCATCTATTTTTTTAAAATAATTAAATATAAAGTCCTCAAAATTGAAGAATCTTATTGTGATGGATAAAAAATAGGTTTATCTATATTTCATTTTTTTAAATAGAATGTTGAAATGGCCATTTAAATGTTTTATTTTTTCCCTAAAGTTTCTAAAATATTTATTCATGTATGAATTTTCTCATAATACGATGACTAATTTTTTAGATAATATATTAAGATAATGATTTTTTATTAACAATTTTATTTTTCCTTTGGAAATATTAATAATTTCTATAAATATGATTCATTGAGACTAGATATTTAATTTTTAATATGTATTTTCCAAAAGTATCTAAACATAATGATGTCTAGATGCCATAGAATTATAAGTCTTTTATTATTTCTTAAACATTGAAATGTACACTATGTTAGTGTAACCTACTTTGGTGTTCTCTAAGATGTATGTGAAAAAATATATAGAGTCTATAATAATTATTATTTTTTTAAAAAGGTAAATTAAATCTATACGAAATTAACCCTAAAAACTATATTGTCTGTTTTTTTGTTAAGTTGAGAATGAACCCTATATTTTGAATCTGAAATCTACATTGACAATTGAACATTGCAAAAAACATAAAAATCATGAGTTTTTAGTTATAAATAAAAATAAATCATGGAATATCTGAGATATCTAATTTATATTTGCAAAATATGACTTGTACAACCATTGCACGACCGAACATTAAAAGTGGTTACAATATCAGATTATGTTTCATGTTTTTTATAACACCACATAACACTTGAATTAGTTTTTTGAGTATTAATAGAGTATAAATCTTATTAATATACATTTCCATGTCTTTTTTTGGAAATCTTGGTCACTATATGATTTTTTAATTGAAATATGATGATGTGGCATGAAAAAACTATTTTCAACTAGAGGATGTCTTCATACTCTAATTATTGAGATTATTAGAGGAATATAGTTGTGTCCTGAGTCATTCAATATCATTATCATTAAGGATACTTTCCCTCCCACACTATTTTGCTAATAGGAAAACATACACACTTGATGACTCTATAAAATACTATAAGAAACATCCTAGATAGGAGGATGGGGTGTTTCTTCACAATGATATGGATAAATAGATATTCTCACTAAATAAAAAATGTGTGTATATTTACTATTATTTATAATTATATTCCTTATATGAAAAAAATAATCAACACATGAAGAGTCATATATCTTTAAATGAATTGATTTAAATCATGTTATACACCTCTTGGGTTTCTTCACCCTAAACTAAGAGTTACAACTCATGTTATTATTCACAAGAAAGTAAGATTTAAAACTCCTAGGATTATTCAATTCATTTCTCATGAAATCAAAGTATGGATAAAATTATATAAACGAATAATAAATATTACCGTGACACTAATTGGAGCTTCATGTTATAATGAAAAATGAATCCTATAAACTCATGTAGAATAAAATGATGAACATGAACTTGATGTAACATATCAAAAAAACATATTAGATCTCAATAATATCATGAGTACATGATAACCAATATGTATCATAAAGCCTATGATATGCAATAATATTATGTTTCATGATAACTGAATTGGAATGGAGAAAGGATAATTCATTAATATGTTACATACAGTTAACTCTATATTTATGATGATGAATGATAAAGAGAGTGGTCTCATGAAGAATTACATATGTCACATTTTTATAGAATGTAATATGTTTTTAATGGATTATCTACTAACCAAAAGTCTAGGGTCCCATGGAATTCATCACTAATAAAATATAAAAAAGGGATAAAGAGTTGAGAATACAAGAGATTATTATAGAAATGAGAGTGGGTGACACCACATCTATCCACATCCACAAATGAGGCATAGTAATCTGGGTCTGTAAAAGATCACATCATATCCATTTCAATGATCGCCTTATTTCACAGAACAAATTCCACTTGATTGGTTGTGAAGATATCCATGCTGAATTGAGGGAGTATTTTTCATAATTTGGGAGGTTACATTATATTTTTGAAAGACTATATTTACAAGAATAATTATTGGTCAGGAGTTTGAATTAATAAAAATATTTTTTTATTATATTTCAAGACTTATTAAAAGACTTAAATGTTGAATAAAATAATTATTGTATTGATGAATTATAGATATAATTATGGAATATTATTTTAAAATATAACTATAATGACACTAAAATTTATAAGAAGAAATTCGTGGTTCATTTTTACTTGATTATTATTTTATGGATGAAGTGCCCAGATCAGTGTGAATCACTGAGAGGGGGAGGGGGTGAATCAGTGATCCCTTAAAACTTTTTACTAATTGATTCTTTATCAATTAAACCTCTATGGCTGGTTAAAGCCTCGATCCACTCTTCTTGTATCTCTCAACCTTTCCCGAATGATGCAGTAATGAAAAGGCACAGGACACAAGGATTTACAAGGTTCGGCACCAAAGGCCTACATCCTTGCCATGCTCTCCCAGCATGGATTCTCCCATTATAATCGGTTAGTATTACAATGGTCGATACAGAGTCCCACTGTATCTCTCCTGAGTCCCACAGGAGGGTCTTTATACTGCGTCCCACAGTGTTACCAGAGTCCCACTGGCCTGCTCCAGAATCCCACTGAAGACTTCTTCTCCCTGAGTCCCACAGGGTCTTCTCTTGGCTCCTCGAGTCGCACGAGTAGCTCTTCTTCACTTTAAGTTCTTCAAGTAACTTCAGCAGCCTGGGATAAAGGCTGCTGGCCTTGCTCTTCTCTTCTGATCACTTGTGGTTGATCAGGGCTTCTCGTCTAGCTCAGGCTTTATCTCCTTCTTCAGGATGACCTGGCTTCTCTCTGCAGCTACTGAATGCTCAGACAACTAATATCTTTATCTTCGGTCTGGTCCAGTCTCAGTTCACATCAACTTCATGCACTGTGTGCATGGCAACTCTGAATCCTCATGCACTGATAGCATGGGTTCTCAAATCTTCAAGAACTCTTGGTCTTGGACTCCTCAGATGCACACAAGCAGATTTGACTTGTTTACGTGTGCACGTGCATGCATGCAAGCATGCACTCCCCTGTTCCTCCTCTTGGTGCAATGAACCCTCAAAGGGTGTAATCAATTATAGCACACACCTTCTCCACAATCTTCACACACTATATTCAAATTGTTCACACACTTAGAAGTGTGTTTTACTTTAGTGTGGAACTTCTTCTTCTTCTTCTAATGTGTATACACTTTTTAGTGCACACACATAGGTTCGGCCTTCGTGTCTCTTTGCACACACTTGTTTTACTTTTGCACACACTTGAAACTTGGCCTATTCTCCTCTTCTTGTTGCACACACTCACTTTAGTGTTCTTTTAATTTGTTCTTCGAAGTGTGCACACAAGGCTCGGCCTTCTTCATATACTTAGACACACACACACAACTTAGGTGTGGTCTTCTTGTTTTGCACATACACTACCCGTAGGTGTGTCTTTGGCCTTCACTCCACTTCTTGCACACACAAGGCACTATGCCTCGGGTCCTCTTCTCTACTTGCACACACAAGAGGCAAAGCCTCGGGTTCTCCTTGCACACACAAGGGCCACGGCCTCTTCTTCAAATCCACACACAAAGTGTGTTCTTCAATTTGGCACTCACACAAGGTGTGGTCTCGGCCTCTACTTGCACACACCCGAACAAGTGTGCTTTTCCTCTTCACTTAGCACACACAAATACACTTAGGCCTTGGGTCTTCTTTGGTTGCACAAGGCTACGGCCTTTCCTTCCCTTCTTGCACACACACAAGGCTACTGCCTTTTCTTCAAATGCACACACTAGGTGTGGCCTTGTCTTGTTCACACCCACTGCCCGTAGGGTATTCTCACTTGAACCCTTTCTAAAAGGAGGCACACACGGTGTCTTGGTGCAAGGGGCAGCCGCGCAAGGGTGCTTGGTGCAAGGCAGCGCGCAGGGTGCCTGAGTAACCTATGTCTCGGGCACAAGGGCCGCGCAAGGCCTCGGGTGCAAGGCACCTCGGGCTTCAACCGTGGGCGCGCAAGATGTTGCGGCCACGGGTCTTCCTGTCGCGCAAGGGAGGCGCGCAGGGGACCTCTTCTTTCGCGCAAGTATGCGCAAAAGGATCTCACGGAGCCTCTGATGGCTCCGGGCTTCACTGCCGCGCAGGGGTGCGCGCAGGCTCTTCTTCGCGAGGCAAAGGTGCTCTCACGGGACTCCGGATTTTTCAACAAAGGATCAGCAAGCTTCCTCGAGGGATCGGCCTCATTTTTATAGGCAGAGGCTGCCTCAGATTATCCGCGTGCAATAAATCTTGAATCACCGAAATCTTCGGATCTTCAAAGATCTTTCGAATCTTTATTTTCTTTCCTCTGTTTCACCGCGGGTTCATTTATTTTTGTTCCTCTACGTGCATGCGACTCATAATGCATGCACAGCCTTCGGTTTAGGCTCATCCCATGCAAAACATCAACCTGGTGCCTCGGCAACTTCGTTTGCCTCGGCCTCTTTCGAATTCTTCCAAACATAGCATGCACTCCCATTTTTATACATGGTTGTGTTCAGTAGGGCCGGACGAACTCATTGGAGCCTTCGGATCAAACAATGGTGGCCGGGAGCTCGAAAACAGGTCGTCGGAGGGCCTCTGGTTCAGCGGGGACGTCGCGGGTGCCTCGGTCGAGCTCGATGGAGGAGACGATGTCGGGGCCGTCGGATGCGGTGATCAAAAAGGCTTCGACGGCTTGGATTAGATCGCGGCGCCGTGGATGGATCGTGCGGCGCAGATCAAGCACGCGATCAATCGAGCGGCTGAGATTCGCTCCCGGGAAATTTTCCACATCCCACATCGAAACGGGGCGCGGTTTTCTCGCGGTTTATTACCCAGCCGCTCCCTCAACCCCGCAATTGAACTTCCTCCTCCACAGTGCCGCCCCGCACCGTGTTCTCCCTGCGGGCGCGCTCTGTGCCCACTCTCAGCTCCCTGCGGGCGCGCTACTGGCGCCCACTATGCTCCTCGGGCGCGCGGGTTTCACCACCGCGTGTCCTCGGGGGCTTATACACGGCCCCCCTGCGCTCCTCCGGGCGTGCCCTAGGCGCCCATGCGGTGTCCTTGGGTGCGCCCCCTGCCTCAAGGTTGCTGCCCTGGCCTTGAGGGTTCCCCATGGGCGTGGTGACCTTGAGTCCCACAAGTGCCTTGGGTGATGACCCTCGGCTGGCCTCCTTGGTGGCCTAATTTTTGGCAAAGGAAATGAATAGGACTTTGTTAAGAAACAAAGTACTCCCAATATAAAATGCCAAATGCCACTTAAGCCATCCTTCCTCTTCCTATTCTTCCTTCTTCATTTCTTCTCTTCTCTTCTTCTTAATAATTCCTCCATTCCTCTTCAACATTTATTCATCACTTAGAAATGGAATTCCCGAAGGTTCTTCATTTCTTCTCATCTTCTTCTTAAGAATTCCTCCATTCCTCTTAAATATTTAATCTTCACTTGGGAGTGAAATTCCCGAAGGGTCTTCCTTCAACCGATGCTCCTGAATCAAATAATTCATCAACATTCTTCAATGATCCAATCAGAGATCAAGTTGGATCATCTTCAATTCATCATGCACTAAGAATTAGTACATGGGCTTCATTAGCACCACTTCATCCACTTAGTGATTGTGGATGGATCACTTCAACTCCTCATGCATTGTCAATACAATGCATGGTCTTCTAAAGCTTGTTGTGACATTGTATCCAGTTGATACAAGTTCTTAGAACTTAAAGAGCAGCTCAGCAATCGTCAGATTTTACTGGAGAATGTTTCAAACCATCATTTCCAATACCACTTAGTGAATCTCCTAAGTGACATGCATCTTAGTACCATGGCCATTCTCCTTTCTTTACCAAAACCATCACAACCTTTGTCATTCACATCTTGACATTCCTTGACTTCCATTCATTCTAAGACAACAACATGTCTTATTGACAACAAATGCAACACAGTGCACTTCAATCTCCCCCTTTGTATTTGTTGTCAATACACCACTTCAGCACATATGAATGGGTCAATATGTGTGCCAATATTTCTCCCCCTTATTGGCAATCAAATGCAAAGGTGTGGTGTGGTTCACTTTCAAAAATATCTTCCTCCCTTCGAATAGCATCTTCTTGAAAAATCACTAAGAGAGGGATGATGCCACATGTTCTCTTTAGCAAAGAACCTTTAGTAAATCAACTCTAAGTCTACTTGGGCTAACCCGGTGTAGAAAACAAGAGTGATATGACCAAGGAATTCAAAGCTGTCCAAAATTCTCTACACATGTGAGATCATGCTTAGGGGTTTGAAATTTTTCAGATATTCAATGAATTGCTAAATCCTGCACATACTTCACCAAACACATTAGAAAGTTCAAGTGCAAAGATAAAGCTCCCCCATTCATTCATTTTCTTAAGATGATATTAATCTCAGAACATCATCTTCTTCAGATTTGCTCCCCCTCAAGGGGTGCACTCCATTCTTTCCAAACCATCCTCCAGTTGAGAATGATCATCATCTTCAATTCCCTGTAATGTTAGCACATGTAAATACCAATAGTATAAGGGAATAAGATGGAACCTCCTTGGTTCATTAATGTGAACAACAAGGTTGAGAAGATTCTCTCAACCGAGATGTCCCATTTTCACCAGTCTTCACACTTGCACATTTTATCTTCAATGATGTTTGTGCTGGTGTGGATCTCAATACATCTTCATGTGAAATCTTTTGTTTCCTTTTTGCCTTAGCAATTGCCAGAACTTCATCTTCAGCTCTCTGCAGATCTTTGGCAAGTTGCAACTGATTTGGCCATATGACTAGTAAGTCACTTGAAAGTGTGGCCTCAGTTCTGGAAGTTTCACATGGTTCCTTTGATGCTGTCAAGCTACCTCTCTTTGGCAACTTGTTTTCAATCAATCCCTTCTGCCTCTTCTGGATAGATTGTCTGTTTGAGTTCAGTCTGCCTCTATTGAATTTCATGGCTTCCTTACAAAGATCCATGATGTGTCCTTTCTTTCCACAGTAGAAGCATGTCTTCTTGGTGGTCCTACTGGATGACTCACCCTTCTTGGACTTAGACTCCAAGGACTTCTCTTCATTTCTCAAACACTTCTTGGGAGCATTTTCTACTTTCTTCTTGCTTCCCAAGGAATCTTTTTGAGCCAGGTTCAGTGATCTTCTCTTCTCTTTAGCTCGGGATACAGTTGGAGATTGACATGTATCTCTTTGACCACTTTTGCAATCATCCCAGATGTTGTCAAGTAATCCAAATCTATTTGCAGTAAACAGATGTCTCTGGACCTGTGGATGTTGCTTCTTTCCTTCTGGCTTGCTCCCCCTAGGCATGGGCTTCCTCTGTGCTTTGGCATTCAGTGGATTGTACCAACAATCCTTTGCACAATGCCCATACTTGTTACAACACCAACATTGACCCACAAATCTTGACCTCTTGTGTACTTCTGATTGCTGGGTACTTTTCTTGACAAGTTGTGTTGTTTCAGGAGAGCCCTGCTTCTTCACTGTCTTCATCCATATTTGTTTGGAATTATTCTTCCATCCTGCACTTTTTGTGGAAACACAATTAGAAGCATCAGTACAAGATGGTATGGATGGTACCTTCTTTCTTGAAGATGTTGCACTTTTATTAGAGGATGTCTTTCTCTTAGAATCATCCTGCTCAAAGCTCACTTGAGTGGCAACATTTCTTCTTCCAGCTGTCTGGGAGGATTCAGCTTTGGGTGATTGCAGATTTTTCAATATCACCTCTAGTTCTAAGCATTTCATGTTAAGGGAGTTCTTCTCATCCTCAACAGTTCTTAGCTTTCCTTCCCAATTCTCCACCAGTTGTTTCATCTGGTCATCATGCACTGTCTTCAATTCTAGCAATGTATTGTCAAGCTCCTTCACCCTTTTTGCTTTGTCTTCAAGTTGAGCATCTTTGACAACCATTGAAACTCTGTGTCTCTTTTCCAGTGCATGGAAAACATCTTTGATCATTATCAAAAATATTTCTTTCTCAGAAGAGCTCCTTTGCAATTCTTCACAGGTATCTTCATATCTTTCATTGCAAAGGGAAACAGTTTCATCTTTGGCATTCACCAGCCTTCTGAGAGTGTTGGTTATGCCAACCCTTTTAGCCAATTGATCTTCCATTGCATTGGCTTCTTCTTCTAACTGTGATTTTTCTTCATGAAGATCATGGATGCCTGTAGCTATACACTTTGCCACTTCCATGGGAACTGTCTTCTGAAGATATTTGAGTGCACTCTGAAGATCATTCATTGTTTCAACTTCATCACAGCTAGGACAGGCTTTCTTCATCTTCTTGGCCTGTTTCTTCTTTCAATTTTTCAGAGTCTTGGCAGATATCTCCATTTGAGACTGTTCTTTCATTTCCTCAAATCTGCACTCCATATAGACTCTCTTGGATCTTTTAGAGGTAACCTCCCTCTGATACCAATTGAAGTGCCCAGATCAGTGTGAATCACTGAGAGGGGGAGGGGGTGAATCAGTGATCCCTTAAAACTTTTTACTAATTGATTCTTTATCAATTAAACCTCTATGGATGGTTAAAGCCTCGATCCACTCTTCTTGTATCTCTCAACCTTTCCCGAATGATGCAGTAATGAAAAGGCACAGGACACAAGGATTTACAAGGTTCGGCACCAAAGGCCTACATCCTTGCCATGCTCTCCCAGCATGGATTCTCCCATTATAATCGGTTAGTATTACAATGGTCGATACAGAGTCCCACTGTATCTCTCCTGAGTCCCACAGGAGGGTCTTTATACTGCGTCCCACAGTGTTACCAGAGTCCCACTGGCCTGCTCCAGAATCCCACTGAAGACTTCTTCTCCCTGAGTCCCACAGGGTCTTCTCTTGGCTCCTCGAGTCGCACGAGTAGCTCTTCTTCACTTTAAGTTCTTCAAGTAACTTCAGCAGCCTGGGATAAAGGCTGCTGGCCTTGCTCTTCTCTTCTGATCACTTGTGGTTGATCAGGGCTTCTCGTCTAGCTCAGGCTTTATCTCCTTCTTCAGGATGACCTGGCTTCTCTCTGCAGCTACTAAATGCTCAGACAACTGATATCTTTATCTTCGGTCTGGTCCAGTCTCAGTTCACATCAACTTCATGCACTGAGTTCATGGCAACTCTGAATCCTCATGCACTGATAGCATGGGTTCTCAAATCTTCAAGAACTCTTGGTCTTGGACTCCTCAGATGCACACAAGCAGATTTGACTTGTTTACGTGTGCACGTGCATGCATGCAAGCATGCACTCCCCTGTTCCTCCTCTTGGTGCAATGAACCCTCAAAGGGTGTAATCAATTATAGCACACACCTTCTCCACAATCTTCACACACTATATTCAAATTGTTCATACACTTAGAAGTGTGTTTTACTTTAGTGTGGAACTTCTTCTTCTTCTTCTAATGTGTATACACTTTTTAGTGCACACACATAGGTTCGGCCTTCGTGTCTCTTTGCACACACTTGTTTTACTTTTGCACACACTTGAAACTTGGCCTATTCTCCTCTTCTTGTTGCACACACTCACTTTAGTGTTCTTTTAATTTGTTCTTCGAAGTGTGCACACAAGGCTCGGCCTTCTTCATATACTTAGACACACACACACAACTTAGGTGTGGTCTTCTTGTTTTGCACATACACTACCCGTAGGTGTGTCTTTGGCCTTCACTCCACTTCTTGCACACACAAGGCACTATGCCTCGGGTCCTCTTCTCTACTTGCACACACAAGAGGCAAAGCCTCGGGTTCTCCTTGCACACACAAGGGCCACGGCCTCTTCTTCAAATCCACACACAAAGTGTGTTCTTCAATTTGGCACTCACACAAGGTGTGGTCTCGGCCTCTACTTGCACACACCCGACCAAGTGTGCTTTTCCTCTTCACTTAGCACACACAAATACACTTAGGCCTTGGGTCTTCTTTGGTTGCACAAGGCTACGGCCTTTCCTTCCCTTCTTGCACACACACAAGGCTACTGCCTTTTCTTCAAATGCACACACTAGGTGTGGCCTTGTCTTGTTCACACCCACTGCCCGTAGGGTATTCTCACTTGAACCCTTTCTACAAGGAGGCACACACGGTGTCTTGGTGCAAGGGGCAGCCGCGCAAGGGTGCTTGGTGCAAGGCAGCGCGCAGGGTGCCTGAGTAACCTATGTCTCGGGCACAAGGGCCGCGCAAGGCCTCGGGTGCAAGGCACCTCGGGCTTCAACCGTGGGCGCGCAAGATGTTGCGGCCACGGGTCTTCCTGTCGCGCAAGGGAGGCGCACAGGGGACCTCTTCTTTCGCGCAAGTATGCGCAAAAGGATCTCACGGAGCCTCTGATGGCTCTGGGCTTCACTGCCGCGCAGGGGTGCGCGCAGGCTCTTCTTCGCGAGGCAAAGGTGCTCTCACGGGACTCCGGATTTTTCAACAAAGGATCAGCAAGCTTCCTCGAGGGCTCGGCCTCATTTTTATAGGCAGAGGCTGCCTCAGATTATCCGCGTGCAATAAATCTTGAATCACCGAAATCTTCGGATCTTCAAAGATCTTTCGAATCTTTATTTTCTTTCCTCTGTTTCACCGCGGGTTCATTTATTTTTGTTCCTCTACGTGCATGCGACTCATAACGCATGCACAGCCTTCGGTTTAGGCTCATCCCATGCAAAACATCAACCTGGTGCCTCGGCAACTTCGTTTGCCCCGGCCTCTTTCGAATTCTTCCAAACATAGCATGCACTCCCATTTTTATACATGGTTGTGTTCAGTAGGGCCGGACGAACTCATTGGAGCCTTCGGATCAAACAATGGTGGCCGGGAGCTCGAAAACAGGTCGTCGGAGGGCCTCTGGTTCAGCGGGGACGTCGCGGGTGCCTCGGTCGAGCTCGAGGGAGGAGACGATGCCGGGGCCGTCGGATGCGGTGATCAAAAAGGCTTCGACGGCTTGGATTAGATCGCGGCGCCGCGGATGGATCGTGCGGTGCAGATCAAGCGCGCGATCAATCGAGCGGCTCAGATTCGCTCCCGGGAAATTTTCCGCGTCCCACATCGAAACGGGGCGCGGTTTTCTCGCGGTTTATTACCCAGCCGCTCCCTCAACCCCGCAATTGAACTTCCTCCTCCACGGTGCCGCCCCGCACCGTGTTCTCCCTGCAGGCGCGCTCTGCGCCCACTCTCAGCTCCCTGCGGGCGCGCTACTGGCGCCCACTATGCTCCTCAGGCGCGCGGGTTTCACCACCGCGTGTCCTCGGGGGCTTATACACGGCCCCCCTGCACTCCTCCGGGCGTGCCCTAGGCGCCCATGCGGTGTCCTTGGGTGCGCCCCCTGCCTCAAGGTTGCTGCCCTGGCCTTGAGGGTTCCCCATGGGCGTGGTGACCTTGAGTCCCACAAGTGCCTTGGGTGATGACCCTCGGCTGGCCTCCTTGGTGGCCTAATTTTTGGCAAAGGAAATGAATAGGACTTTGTTAAGAAACAAAGTACTCCCAATATAAAATGCCAAATGCCACTTAAGCCATCCTTCCTCTTCCTATTCTTCCTTCTTCATTTCTTCTCTTCTCTTCTTCTTAAGAATTCCTCCATTCCTCTTCAACATTTATTCATCACTTAGAAATGGAATTCCCGAAGGTTCTTCATTTCTTCTCATCTTCTTCTTAAGAATTCCTCCATTCCTCTTAAATATTTAATCTTCACTTGGGAGTGAAATTCCTGAAGGGTCTTCCTTCAACCGATGCTCCTGAATCAAATAATTCATCAACATTCTTCAATGATCCAATCAGAGATCAAGTTGGATCATCTTCAATTCATCATGCACTAAGAATTAGTACATGGGCTTCATTAGCACCACTTCATCCACTTAGTGATTGTGGATGGATCACTTCAACTCCTCATGCATTGTCAATACAATGCATGGTCTTCTAAAGCTTGTTGTGACATTGTATCCAGTTGATACAAGTTCTTAGAACTTAAAGAGCAGCTCAGCAATCGTCAGATTTTACTGGAGAATGTTTCAAACCATCATTTCCAATACCACTTAGTGAATCTCCTAAGTGACATGCATCTTAGTACCATGGGCATTCTCCTTTCTTTACCAACACCATCACAACCTTTGTCATTCACATCTTGACATTCCTTGACTTCCATTCATTCTAAGACAACAACATGTCTTATTGACAACAAATGCAACACAGTGCACTTCAATGGAGAAGGAAGGTAACATAAAAGATTATTCATTTTATATTTATTTATCCCTTGTAGGTTATAATAAGAAGAAGATATTGTAAATCTAAAATTCATACACTGAATGTTTCATTCCACATCACACTATAATGTTTTATTCTACTCACTGCTATTTTATAATTAGAAGGCATAATGTATTAAATGTAATCATCATTCTATCATTATAATAATAAGAACATGGAATGTGCCTTTTGAACATTATGATGTTCTTGTTACTTGATGAAGAATTATTGTACACCATTTTCAATTATTTTATTTCTTATGTTTGAAGAAGAAAAATAATGGTCGTTATTATTGAATATTTTTTTGATACTATAATGATTTAAGATATATCATTTACCAGTTGCTACTTTAATCTTGAACTAAATAATGAATAAACCTTTATAATTACCATCTCATTTCTACTAGAGTGTCATATTCTTAAACTATGTTATGTTAGAGTGCTTTCTTTTTAGAGTAAGCTATTTAGGTTTCCGATAAAATAATTTGGAGGCTTGGTAAAATCCTTGTATCTAGGTTCTAATTTCTTATAGTTAGTTTTTATGGTTCCCAAGAAAGGACAATGAATAAAATCCAAAATCTCTCATTTAATGTTGAAAGAGTAGACTAGGGGATTTGATTTTAATTCCCAAAACTACCATAAAAATCCCTTATGTTTTTTTCTCTTTATTTTTATTACATTTCAACTGCATTATTCAACTACAATAGATAAGTACAGATTGAATCATTTTCAATATGTATTTTAAATTGGTTAATAATTTTCTAAAGGACTCAATTCAACCCCACACCCCCCACAAACACAAATATTGTCACATTAAGTCTTCATGTTCCATATCGAATTGGGTTCTTCTATTCTAATTCATCAAGCTGATTCATTACATGACCTCGTGAATTCCCCCACATACATTATGGGCTTCTGACTAATAGAAATGGTATAATGAAATGTATAGGAAGACTATACTATCTTTACCACAGAGAAAACATCAAAACCCAAGATAAAAAATAGAATTAAATAATAATTAATAATAATAAAACACATACCAAACCTCAATACTAGGGAAGTACCAACAAACCAATCTTTTAAATATAACATGTCATAACAGTGTCACATTCCAAAGGAAACCCAAAAAAATAACACATAGACAGTCTCCCTAGCCAGGTCTCAAAATCATGTTTGGTCCCTTAATCCAATATCCATACCAAATCTGACATATATCACAATGACCATACCCATATCCATACATAAAAAATGATTTCTACTTGGGCACCATCAGTTTCCTAAGTAGGGTGTGAATACAAATCAATATTCCACCACCAATGATTTCTAAAGAAATATCCAGTCTAGTAACAGTTAATGTAGAAGAATAATAAACAATTTACAAGGTAGTAAATAAAATAATTTTAATCATTAAACAATATCAAATTTTAACACACCTTCCCTCAAGTTTCTAGTGACACATGAACCCATCAAAACATGCTTCATCCTATCCCGTTAGTCTAAACTATACACTTTAGAGGTTTCATTATTTATATCATAAGGGCATTTAGTAATCAATTTAACATGAACAAGTGAACCTTGGAGCATCTATATAGGTAACCATACCTTGTACAAACCATTGGATCTTGGAGCATAAGTCCAATATCTAACCATTTAGTGAAACAGTGGGGCCTAGAGAATCATTCTAGCCAAACCAAAATATGAAGAGGCTCATTAAAACATCCATACCATACCATTATTCATATCCATCCAAGTTTCATAATTAGTGAACTCTTCCTCAACAATTACATGAAGGGTGAACCTTTTAATTTACCAACATTTCCTTCTTCCATAATTCCCAACAATCTTAACACCATTACACCATATAATTATTTTTTTATTCATTAAAATAATTCAATACTAAAATGTTATTAAAACCATTTAACATATTAAACATTCACTATTTCCATTTACTGTACTATTCCACAATTATCATGGAATTTTCGAACCCAATGGGTGGTCATAGGCCTAGTGTCATAATCATCAAGAAACTCGATGAGCTCTGTTATGGAACTCACACTTCAATTAAAGGACCAATTCGATTTTATTAATTCCAGACACAAAAACATATTAATAAAGCAATATTTCACAAATACGTACATAACAATTCCATCAATACAGTGTGATAGATTTTGTCACCAAGCTATCATATATTCTTAGAGAACCACTCCTCTAATATTATCCCCTAATTCAAGATAGAATGACCTAAAAAAATACAATGATATTGCTATAAATATGGTTGATGAGATTCAAAGGATGTGACATTAACCAACCATGATTCTTATTGAAAATAACAGAAAGGGTACTAACAATCTTATCTAGAGCTTTTATTCAAACTAAATGACACTTCAACACACTAGAATCAAAGGAATATTCCATTAAATATAAGGGGTTTTTTGTTCACACAAAATATTTTTGGGGGTGATGTGAGGATGAAAATTGGGTTTTTTTATTTACGGATCATGAGTGAAATATTTTCAAAACACAGTATGATATCCTATGTACAAACCATATGGTCTCTTTTTTCCAAGGGAGAAAATGGTTGCACAATTTTCTGGGGAGCTTGCATAGTTTTTTAAACTGTAAAAAGTTCTTATGGTTGGATATATCCATTGTTTTAATGTTTCGACACTCTTATTGTATGAATTAAAAACCGTTAAACCTCCCACCTCAAGGATAAAGGATCCTAGCATGTGGTTAGTACTAACCATGCGCTAACCATGAGCCATGATAAACATGGATCCCTATTCCTTCTTTTTCACATCCCAAAACCATGGGAAACTCATGAGGCCTTCCTTAATATAGGGAATAATTAAATTATTCCATTTCAAATAAGGTAAAACAAAATGTAAAACGAAACATACTTCATTGAAAGGTCAGGATACTACTAATTCCCCACTTTATGACTACTCATCCTTAAGTTATCTTTCCAAAAATAACAAATCCACCAAGGTGAAAATATCATGCCACTATGCCCTCATATTAGATCCCCCCCCCCATTTCCCATGATTCCTCCTAATCATTCCCATGATTCCATAACACTCAGACAAAATGCATGGTCTTAACCCATATAATTTTCTCATTATGACCCACAAAATGAATCATATTACCCTCAAAGGTCACATCATCATTAATCTCATCATTTTCAATTTCAATGACATGATATGGGTAAGGTTGATACTACTGAAGTTATGAAAAAATAAAACCATTTTTCATAAAACAATATCACATTGGAAAATCCAACCAATATGTTATCAGCCCAATTATATCCACAATCTCAATGTCCCAACATATCCGGCCACCAACATGCCATGTTTATGAATTTTACAGTGACCTAATCTAAGAAAAACATGAAGTTAAAAAATGTCACCAACTATAAATTCGAGTGGGTTAATGTGTTTGTTATTATGCCAATTTTTTATACTTTGTACCATAAATATTCACTTTTGGATCAATTATACATGCTTTGATTTCTAAATCATGATACACCCCAATAATATTGTTTTCCCCACTTCTATACAACACAAGGGTGATCGATGTGTCATATCATACAATGCCTCATAAGGTGAAATTATAATAGTCACCCAATAACTATTTTTATAGAACAAATCTACAAGTGATATGTTATTCTCTATCATCCTACCAAAATATTGGATTCATACCCTCAACATACCCTCTGACACCTAGATAGTCTGTTCTAATTTCCCATCAATTTGTGGGTGAGAAGCTATACTAAAAAATACTTAAGTACCAATCACCATCTGCAAGCCTTTCCAAAAGTGTGAAGTGAAAGGTAGATTATGGTATGAAACTATACTCTATGTAAGGCCATGAAAATTCACTATCTACCAAACAAACAACTCTCCCATCTAATTGACAATCAAAGTATAATTGATCAGTAAGAAATGGGATACATTGTTCATTCGATCCATAATAACCCAAATCATATCATTCTTTTAAGGAATAATTGGTAATACCACCAAAAAATCGATAATAACAACATCCCTCTTACATTCAATAATATGTCATTTTTATAGTAGAAAAGTAGGTTGTTGGTGCTCAACATTAACTACTTCACATATGTACCACTACACCATTAAAGTAGTAAACACATTCTTCATTCCCATCCACCAATACTATATATAAAGGTCATGGTATGTTTTGGTCGTGATAGTGTGATCCACCTACTTTGAGACATGAATCTCATGCATCATATACTCTTGCATTCACGTAGAAAAACCACATGACCATGAAAATAAATGATCTCATTTTTAGTAATGGTCTAATCTGGAGGTAGCTCCCCACCTTCAATGTTGTCCCTCAACAATAGAAACTCTCGATCCTCATACTTCCTTTCATTGGTCCATATCATAATAGTGGTATCAACTAATAAAGACATGAGGTTAATCTTCTCTCACACCACATGAACACTTATATGCATCCTATCCAACAACAATGTCATTTTCCACTAAGAACTATATTCTTGAAAATCTGAGTTAGTGCATTCCAACTTAATGCATTAGAACCTGGTTTCCCTAACGTATCTTATAAGATAGCTTGAAATAAAAAATATTGCTTATACCCAATCCATCTCTAATGCATGTTATATAAATCATTCTATAAAAAAGATATATTTGAGGATTTTATGATCAATACAAATAACAATCCTCTCATCTATATGGTAATGCTTCGAACACTTCAATGAATAAAACACTATTTCTAACTTGAGATCAGTCATAGGTTAGTTCTTTTCATGTAGCATCAATTTTCAGAATCCCAAATTCACTAATTTGTCTCCCGGCATCAATAATACCCAATCCCAATATAAAACACATCACAAAATATTGTATATTATTAATCTGTGTAGAGTAATATCAGAATTGGTTTTGTGGTCAATTGCCTCCTCAACTACTAGAAAGAACTATCATACGCCCTAGATAACTAAAAATTTACACCCTTCTTGTTCAAGGCTGTGAGTGGAATTTCCATGTTAGAAAATTATTTGGTAATACTTTGATAGTAACCTGCCAGATCCAAAAATCTTCAGATATCAAAATTTTAATGGGTAGTTCCCAGACAAAACCTATCAAACCAGCTTAGGGTCCAATGAAACTCCTTCCTCCGAGATGATATGAAATAATAAATGTAATTTTCATATCAATAAGTGATAAATAAATAGATCATCATATAGCTGATGCACTATCAATGTACTCAAGATAATGTCGAGGTGTTTGGAAATATCATCATTAGTTTGGGAGTGCACCTAGATTTCATCAAAAAACGAAATAAAAAACTGATCCAGATACTGGTGAAAGATCTAGATCATCAAATCCATTAACATAAGAGAAGTTTTCTAAATTAATCCAAATGAATTCATATAAGCCATACCTACCTCTAAATGAATTTTGTTTTATATTAGTGGGTTTTACCCTCAATTGATAATACCTTGATATCAAATCCAATGATTCTTGTTTGTGTTGATTACCCAGAAATTTACTTCATGATTATTACAAAACAGAGATCCCAATGGCGGTGTACTCAGACAGATAACCCCTTTTACATCCAACTCCTCTAGTTGAGTTGTAATCTCCAAAAGCTCTATTGGTGCTATTATATGATGTGTAATAGAAACTGGCTTGAATCCATTCATCAACTCAATCATAAACTCAACCTCTCTATGAGGGGGGGACCTAAAAACCATTAGGAAACACATCCTAAAACTATTACACTATTAGAAGGGATATAAAATGATACAGTCCCCCATAATCAAGCACAAGACTCACCTACATAGCTATGTGATCACTTAGCCACAAAAAAAGTAGCCCTTTATGGCCTACCAAGATATCCCACTCTTCATGTTGAACATAAATTTCACCCTCAGGAGGTGTGTTATCCACAAAACTTTGGTAATAATAAATGTTATTTTTATACAAAACCAAATATTCCCTTGAAATTATCTAGTAAAAACTTGAAATCTCAAGTATAAAAAATTTAAAAAGGTTATGGTACCCACCATTCTTAATGGATCACTCTTTTCAAAAACAAACACCATCCATTCGCAACCATAATAGTGTATAGATTGACTTAACCCCAAGTATATACTCCACCTCTATGACAGAAAAATTAATAAGTCGAGAATATATAATAGAATGTGAGTCTCAAATATAAAAAAATCACTATAAAGCATGAAATATACAAAAATCATACCTCAAAATATCGAATGTCTATCCTCTCTACCACTTGGTGCAGGCTGTACTACATAGAGTTGAAATGTCCCTATACTATCACTACAAAATAATTAGCTTTTTCCAACATGAGTATATCTATTGGTAAAAGTTCATTTTCTGTTGGAAAAATGTTTTACCAACAAATATTGTCCTGTCACTAAACTGTTTGTAAAAACTTTGTCGCAAAATTTTATTGTGACAGATAAAATACTTCTGTAAGAATTACAAGAATATCAACAGATAATATATATGTCGGTCAATGTGTGTAGCAACAGATTCATATGACAAATATATATGTTGGTAATAATATTACCAACATATAATATATGATTGTAAATTACATTTAAATTAAAATTATTAAATTTTTTTAATATTAAAATGTCATATTATATTTATTAATTTATCATTTATAATACACTTGTTTTAATAATCAAATCAAAGAAAATTTTCAAACATGTTCAAACTTAAAAAAATATTAATTATATAAATAATGGAATTTTATACAAAATGAATTTATGCATAGTTGAATACATATTTTAAGTTGATTGGTACTTAAAAAGACCATAAAAAAAATCCCAGAATCCATATATGCAGTTACCGGTGACACATCACCCCCCCAAAATTAAAAAGGGGTGTATCATCTTTTGACCACAATCCTCCAGCAATCATCATGGTAGAGGAATAGTTATTTCCACCAAAGTTCTTCCATCACCTGAGTCATTGTTATGCCACACACTTGAGCTCCATGATCTACATTGCACAGAACTAAATAACATACCTATAAATCAGTGAAAAATATATGCATGAATTTAAAATAAAGTACAAAAAATATTCTACATAGTATTACAACTTTTCATCCATCACCTCTATTTACATCTAAACAAATCAAGTCACCTCCGCTACCAATGAGGAACCTCAAGTCGTTGTCATATCACACTCTTCAGCTTCAAGACCTAAACCACAAACAACCAAAGAGCATACCCACAAATCATTTCAAAATATCTACATGAATTAAAACCAAAATGGAAATAAATGAAAATAAAAAAATTGACCACCATATAATAGACATTTTTCATTTTCATATCTGTTAACATCTCAACAAATCAAGTTACCTCTAGTACCAGAGAAACCAAAATAGAAATAAATGAAAATGTAAAAAAATGAAGTGAAATTGAATGATATAAAATGTATAAAATCATTATAGAATGTTTTTAATTACCTAATTGAAACTATTTTTAAAAGCTAGTGGATAAAGAATATGGGAATGAAATTGTAATTTTGAAATAAATTTGACTAGTCTTTTTGGACTTCATTTTAGTCATGTTGAAAACTATACCAAGTTGATTTATATTTCCTTTACGTCTTAGGGTTCTAGATGTGAGATCTATTACAATAGTATCATTTTCTAGAAATGATTCATTAAATCCTCATAAAAAATTTCTATGCAATAAATATATAATTTTATATTGTAAATATAGTAAAGAATTGTTTTTTTAATATAAGGATACAATAGAGATATGAATATGAATAATTGGATGTCAGGAAATTCCTCAATACTCATGATATATAATGAATATAAGAGAAGGTTTATCAATTGAATAAAACAGATGATAGAGATAACCCTCATCACTCCACATGTTTTTCAATTTACATTATTAGACATAGCCCAACCCAAAACAAAAAATTCCAAGAATAGAACAATTAAGGTAACAAAAGACATGCACTACCAAAACCGAGGAAATAACTAAACTAGTGGGGTAGTGCACTGAACCAGGAAGAAAGAAGTTGAGATGAAGAACTGAAAATTTTCATCTTCAAGGGATCCATCCATTTAAAATGATGTGTAGCTTTTTCCATCGATCGTGAGCATGAAGCAGGCAAAGAGACCCATGCAAGGAAGGAAGTAGGATGCCCTATACATCATAAGAATGACTTGATCAGCAAGGAAACAAGTAATGTTCCATTGTTATTTAAATATTAGAAGCCATTTGTGCCTTCCAAATTCCCTCACCTTTAAATTTGTGTGCCAGATTCCTCTAAATAAGGCATTCCCATCAACAGAAAACTCTAAACATATGTGGTTCTATTGTGAGTCATAGAGAGATCCCCTATTCAAAACCATCTTTGCGAGTAAAACAACACACACATAACATTCACCATTCTAATATACCGGAAACAAAATCCTACCCCATATTGAGAATGCAGTGGATGTGATGTGGGGGACATCAGTTTCACCGTGTTGCTGATAGTATTCTTGAAGCAGTTGCCCTGTCCTAATGTAAAATAGCTTGCATGCTCCATCATCTGAGCTAGTTCCAAATCTATTCACATCATCTCCTTTTGAATAAAATCCTTAATTATGAAAAACATACATGGCCTTTAGAAACCAATTCTTTTACTAAAATTGAAACATTAAAATATACCAACTTTCTAGTACAATCCATATATAACACAAACAACAACTTCCATACCCTTTAAAAACCAATTTTTTTACACATTGCGTAAAGAAACTCCGGCCTTTAATTTTGTTTCATAGTCATTATCAATGTAAGCATCCTAATAAAACATGTTTTCCATGAAGAACATAATTTTAGTAAACAGTAACAAAAAACATCCGACCGATTACATGCCAGATCAGGACTGAGAATTGACTCAAAAGATCAAGCCCTTAGTCAATGATTATCTCAACTACTGCCTCCAGAAAAGACAAATACTGCCCAGAATCACTTCTATATTCATTTTCCAGTGTATTCTTTGAGTCAAAATGATGTGAATGAAATACCAGCATAAACTAACCATATAATATCAAGTATTCCACCAAAAAGAACATCTGAACCCCTTGAAATTCAATATAGATCGAAACAAACCTAGCAAAGCATGAACAAGTACACCATTATACTGTATCTATGAATTAGCTCGCTCAATATACATTTGAGACAAAAAAACATAACCTCGTAAAAACAACAGGTTGATCACAACCCCCCGCAAAATGAATTGCCCAAAATAGAAGAATAGAAACGGGAACTGACCTGATAACCATTTCTTGCGAGGGAGCATGAGAATGGCAAAGCGTCTAGAAACCTTCGGATCAGTATAGACAAAAAAATACCACACTAGTCATGAGTATCACCTTCATGTCCAAGAAGGGCCACTGAAGACGACAACTAAATCCACCCCTAATGACCAGAGTCTTTGAGATCTTGTCGCCGAAACCGGATACAAAACATGGAAATCATAACCGGTTGAAGCATAAATCAAAATTTCCTAAAGCCAAATTGAGAAAGGGAAAATCAGATCAGGTTGAGGGTCAATCCGAATGAATGGGTAATAAAACATAATGAGGAAATGCCAAGGGAAACCTAAACATCACCGAAATCCCTTTATGAGCCCGACCCTGCACCGCAAGAAGAAGAACGTGCCACTGAATGCGAGCGATGAGATAACTGAGGAGGTAATTGGATGCATGGTGAGATACGGGAAATGAGATGTGAGGTGGGGAGATGGTAGGTGAGTCCAGAGAAGTGCATGGCGGGATGTGAGGTGAGGCGGAAGGATGAACCGTGGGGAGGCGGGAGGCGCGACCGAACCCGGGACAATGGGCAGGTTAGTGCTTTAGTGGTGTTATTTTTTTTTATAAAAAGTATTAAAATGTTTCTTAAATAAATTATATTGGAAAATAAAAAAATAGTTAATATTTTGAGAAAAATGAATAAACAATATTGAAAAATATATTAAAAAAATTAATATATTGAGAAAATTGAAAATTAAAATCAATTATGAGATGTTTTTAATAAAACGCCCGGAAATAAAATTTTAATTTGGTCATAAAAATAATATATATATATATATATATATTCTATGGTTCTCTTAATTGGTTATTGATAAAATATTTTTTTTAATAAATTGTTTATTGTAACAGTTTTTATTGATGACAAATGATTTGTTGTAACAGTGTTATTAATAACATATTCAAGTGTTTATAAAAAAATGTTGGTATTTGTATGACAAAGCAATAGATTCAACTGTTGGTAAATGATATGTTGTTATTGAATAATCAATAACAAAAGATATATATATTGGTAAAAATAAGTGTCGGTAGTAAAAATTAATACCAATAAAACATAATATCTGTTGGAATTGCTCATTTTTTCCAACAGATATATTATCTGTCAATAAATTTATGTTGGTATAAACCATTTATTTTGTAGTGTATGTGCGATTATTTGAGTCTCATGTGTGGCATAAATCTACTGATATTGATTCTATTTTCCTAAATCACCCAATACTCCACCCAAACCAGTTTAGAAAATATAACACCAAGATCAAGATTGATACAAGTAATAAAATCCCCTTCTACATCCATCTACTAATGGTTCATGTAAAACCTTTTTACATGGACCATTCCACCAAAAGAATGAACCTCCATTGGTGTTCGAGGACATTGATCATGAATGTGGCCCGACCTTCCAAATTTGTAGAATAACACTCGATCACTTCCCAAAGAGACCAATCCTATTCTCTGGAAACATCTCCCATCACTACCTAAGTGAATGTTCTCATAATGATGCTTCCTAATTTCATAGTAACACCACCTGATCCTCTAGGAAAACCAACCTGGAACCCCTTGAGGCCTCCTTTAGGTTCCCCTCAGAAATGAGAGTCTGATTCACCAGCATAGTAATATTATTCAAATGAAATATATTCACCTGAGACTTGATCTCACAACTAAGAACATTATATAAATGTCTCATAGATGTTGTAACTACACCTACTCGAACTAGGAGACAAGTTGTAATTCAGTGTATCATCCATCATATTCCACCACTGACATATTACTCTAGGTTAAGAACATAAAATCTTTATCATTCTCCCACCTCAAGGTATCTAGGTAGAAATTATCCAATATTCGTTCTTAGATTTCCTTCCTAGCTATATTCTCTAATTTCTCATCATGGAGTTGAATGTCCGACAAATGGTTCACTGTTCTTCAAGTCATGTAAGATGCTAAATTTTACCTCTTATCTAATGGAGCCACTATGTTATATAAGATATTATGGATATAATCAATCCAAAAATCACATACCTCATGTCCACTCTCTCTGGCGAACATTATAGGGTGTTGAAACTGCAAGTCTCTACTCAGGTCAAACATACTTGGTTTTTTCCACCCTAGATCACTTTGTATAGACTGTATAAATTAAGAAACATTCTTATGAAACTTCTCTCCCCCCAATTTACCAAAAATAACAGGGGTTTGTGTCCCACATCTTGAGGTGAATTTTCAGAAATTTTCTCATATATCTCATTCCGTAAAAAACATCATGGTGGCATCTCTCTACAATTCCAAATGCAAGTTTCATGGAACATAAAATTTTATTTAACAATTATATATGGTAAGGTTCATAATTATCCATAACATCTTATTCCATAAACACCATCCAAAGTGATACCAACACATCACTATCACTACCCCCAACCATTCCAATATGGGGCCATGGATAAAGTAGGGTAAACCAAATGTCTAAATTTTAAACATTCCATTTAACACCATATCAACATCAATAAATTTATAAATAGTTAAAAAATACTCCTTATGCATTATTTTAACCATTTTAGTTTAATAAAATTAAAATTTAAAAAAATTCACCTCATTTATTAGGAATTACTTCTTTTAAATCAAAATATAAACAAAAAATCATTTTATATCCCACAAACAATATGTTCTTCAATGAATGCCTAACATGATTAATGTCACATAATTTTTTGAGCTCCTAAAATTATTCATGAATAAACAATCTCATATCTTGCCATCACATTAGTAAAATGTCAAAATCAATAAAATCAGACATCACATGATTTAATAAATGTGAAATAACCTTTAAAATATAATAACTAAAAATCAATAATAGAAATCTCATTCTGGGTACTTGGGATTTCACCTACATATGGTACAAATACCCCCATTAATGAGATTATTATAAATCCCTAACACATACTTATCTCCTATCTACCATTCACAAATATTAATTCAATAGAAAAGAAAAAAACCTATGATACTACTTTATAATGTCCCAACTTGGCATCCACTAAACTGATGCCCTGAGCTGGTTTGTTACTGAACCTCAGGTGTGCCTTCCCATATGTCAGAGGCTTCCAACTAGTTGATAGATTCTAATGAGATACATGGTGGTACTATGACCTCTTTAATAGAGTAAACCAATAGAAGAAATAATAATAAACAATATCATGTAATAAAAATAAATAACAATGAATCAGAAACCACACTCCCAAACTAGGGAAATGGAAAAAAACCAATATAGTAAATATTATACATAAAAAAGCATCACATGCTAATGAAAAACCCAAATAAAGAGACAGAGACAATCTTTCTAGTCGGGTCTTGACATCAATTCTATTACCCACATTTATGCTCCATCCCATGTCAACCATCTATCATGAAGTCATTTACCCTATCCAAATATGCCAACATGAGGTTTACTTGGGTACTATCAGCGGCTCGATAAGGGTGTGAGTAAAACATATAAGTCCACCACCAATGGTGATTAATGAAATATATAGTCCAATAATAGTGTATGAATATGAAAAATAAACAATATACAAGGTAGTAAACATACAAATTTCTTCATTAAAAAGTATCCAATTTGACTTCACCTGCCCTCCATTTCAAAGTGACACCAAGACCCATCAAAATCTACTTTTCCCCAGGTCTTTTTTCAGAAAGATAAAATTTAGGTGTTTCATTATTTAAATTATAAGGACATTAATTAACTAATTTAACTAAAAAAATAGTGTAATAAATAATTAGTCTAGGTAACCTTACATTGTCCAAAAAATATAATCTTGGGGGATTAATCTAGTATTCGTACATGTAATTAATTAGTGTGGATGAGAGCATCCATATAGTCAAACCAAAATATGAGGAACCATATTCAAACATAAAAACCATACCATTATTCATATTTTCTAAATTTTTATCATCAATGACCTTCTAATAATCAATAACAACAATGATTCCCCTTTTCATTTACCAACATTTCCATGGTCCATCTTTTCAACACTTTTATACCAATTACACAATTCAATTATTTATTTATTCATTTATATGATTCACCTGTTAAAATTTATTAAAACCATTTAACATATTAAGAATTCCATTTTACTAGAAAAGGGGGCAGTGGAGGCCCCCTGACTCGGGCGACCGCCATTGGCGGTCGCTATAGCCCACCATTAGCGACCGCCAATGGCGGTCGCTAACCTCCCTAAAAATATTCGGGGGGTTTCTGCGCCCCCCCCCCCCCCCCCGCGCCCTCTCGATCTCGCCTCGCCCTAACCCCTCGCCGCCCTCCCTCGCGCCGCCCTCCCCTCCCCCGCCGCCCGGCCTCCCCCGCCGCCCGGCCTCCCCCGCCTCCCGGCCTCCCCCTCCGCCCGGCCTCCCCCGCCGCCCGCCCTCCCCCGCCGCCCGCCCTCCCCCGCCGCCCG